>OY728129.1:309846578-311096578 GCA_963277665.1 Viscum album
GGTTAATTTTTGGGATTTCTCTGAAATATATAATATTTTGATGAATATTTAAGTATACTGAATTTTAATTGAAAATTGTTTTTTGTTTCAATTATTTGTAAAAATATTACATATAATTAATTGGTATTAACTTTACATAAATTAAATTAAATATAAAATAATCCAATTTAGGTATTTGGAATCATTTTCATATAAAACATTCATATAATGTTTTTAAATCTTTTGAACATTTATTTTTGAAAACCCACTTTCTCAACGTGTTTGTGATATTTATTTTCAATTAACATTTTCCAATTATACTAATATAATTTGTAAAAATAGATTACATATTTTAATTCATAATTATTTATGTCATATAATAAGCTTAACATAATTTTTGACACAAAATAATAGTGAAAATAATAAATAATATTGGATGCAAATAAGTTAAGAATGAGTTTACTATGTGGATAAACAAACAAGATCAGGGTTAAAAAGAAATTGAAACTTTTCTAAAATAAATTGTGTTGACTTATATAGAGACAATCAATTGTAGGGTCCTACAATATACCATTTTGGAGGCTTATGGGATATGAAAAACGTGGGTTGAAATCTTCCCTTAAAAAATACAAGTGTGTATTTCACATCACATATAAAGGGAAACACACTTTCTTATATTATTCACATCATCAAACCCTCTTTGTATATAATCATATGATTATTTTAATTTATTATTACCTCTTTTTAATTAAGTATTTATTGAATTTTACAAATTCACTACTAAGAACCACAATATTTTTTTAACTTTGGAAGATTATAACACAATCTTTTTAACTCCTGAGAGATATTTAATGTAATCCATAATAATCTTCCCATTTAGTGATCTTAATAGAAATAACCTACATAATTCATTTCATCAAAACATTAAGGAAATTAATCATAATAAATTTTGATCTCAATTTCCCATTAAACATAAACAATGCTTGTATATAAGCAAAACATTAAAATACAGGTATAAGAACAATAACATAAATTTGGTAAACTATAACTTGTATATCATTGATAAAAATATGGAGCCATGGAATAAATATGTGAATTCATTACACATGATTTATAATTAAATAAATTAACATAAGTAATTACACAATATAACTAGAAAAATACATGGAATTGTGGTATAAACATAAGCATATAAAATATCATACGAGAGAAACACACCAAGAAATTAATTTCATGCTAGGTGTGGGATAATAATCCATGTTTCAACGTTGGGCTTGGGATAACCACCCTTTAATACAATTTTTTGGGATTGAGATATCCACTAATGTACCCTCATATTATGGTTGGGAAAACCACCCATGTAACCTCTTTTTTGGGATAATTCTAACAAATGGTCTACCTTATAATCTCATAGAAAAGTTATGTTAACCCAATAGATTATAGATATATAGGTCCCACCAATCAATTAATTAAAATAATATATATGTGTACCGTAATATCATAAAAATTTCAACATATCATAAATGAAAAAAATAAATGTGTTAAAAAAACATTTGATAATAACCCGTGGAGAAGAATCATGTTTCATAATAATTTATTCATATATTAAACCATAAGAAAGAAACCAGTTTTATAAAAGATTTATCATTTTATCCTATTAAAACATATTCAAAAGAAATTATTTTCATAAACATATATACATAAAAAAATTAAAATATTTAGAGAGAGGATAAGAGGGGTTCTCTTTGATCATATCCATAGTTATGTATAGGTAAGATTAACAGATGCCATATTTGATGGAAAATTATTTTGAATAATAAATGGAATATTTAATAAATAAAATATCCATTCCACAAGAAAAAAAATTTCAAAAATATTGAAAATATTTGAAATAAATTTTATTAGAAATATTATATAATGTTTTTTTTAAATATTTAAATGGAAAATATACATTCCACGTAAATTTTTTTTTAAAATGTAATTATTTTTTAAATACCATTATTTTGGAAATAACCTAATAAATTTCGAAATTAATGTAAAGTTAAAATATTTTTCAAGATGGAAGAAAATTATTTTTATTCAATACACATTAAAATAATGATACCTTTCAATTTTCAGTAATATCCAAATGGGAACTATTTTAAAAAATGAAATTAATATTCCATTCAAAAAATATTATAAAAATTCAAAAATGGGTAAAACTAAATTTAGAAAAATCAATTTATGAATGTAAGAAATATATTTTTTTATAACATGTTTTTTGAAGACAAATGATTTTTGATTAAATAGAGAAATAAAATAATTTCCTAATAAATTTTTCCAAATATCATTATGTACCAAAGAGTGAAAATAGTAATATAACATAATAAATATATGAGAAGAAACATCAGATGTTTTGTGAGATATTCATCATACTTTTACATAATTATAATAATAATCATGATAAATCCAAATAAATGATTTTATTGTAATATTAAACTCATATCACTTTTGTAACATTTAATCATATGATAGATGCATGAAATTACATATTTCTCCAAGAAGGTATATTTGGTCAAAAAATATCTTATCTCATTATTAATCATTGGAATCATATTCCACAATAATGAATAACATTAAATAAAACGTTCACTATCAATAAAATAATTGTAATCATCACCTCAAATTTAATAGGGGTTTTATATAAATAACACAAAATAATTCAGTTTTAAATTTGTATATGTCTACAAGATATAAAATAGAGTCTAAAAATACCTTTCCATGTTAGTAATATTTTAATGGTAAACTCCATGAAAGTTTGAAACTAAAATCGGCACATAAATACAAATAATTAATTTAATAGGAATCATAAAATAAATTAATGGGATGTATATAAACCATATCAAGGGAAAATGTGATTAAAATGCCTTGTGTCTCCTCAAAATTATTTGTTCGATAGGTATCCCATGACCTCTATGCCAACATGCATAATACTATTTATAAAATTATATAAAATAAATATAAAATTATTAAAAATAATAGAAAATAAAATATATTATATATATATATATACATATCATATGATATATTATTTAATTATGTATTTTTATTATACGTTTATTTAAAATTACTAGTAAAAATCATGTTTCAGGTAAACACTATTTTATATATCTTTTGATTTGTTATTTTTGGTCCTATTGCATTGATCAATTTTCTATAACCTCTAGAATAATAATCATGATATAATTATAATAATTTTATATAAATTATTATATTAATAAAAATAATTTCAGATGGTTTTGAGAAATGAAGTAATTTTTTATAATGGAGATGGTAGGTTGTACATACACATGAGTAATGTTTCCATTTTCCAATGATCATTATGGAAATGAAGTATGAAATATATAATATTTACACAAATAAAATAATAACATTAACACCATAATATTTCTATAATTATTCTGATACATTCATACATTTTTCCTGATGATTAAAATAGAGGCACTTCATTTCGTAAATGAAGTAGTCATAAGTACACATAAAACAATATTAACTTTTACTGAGTGAAATTGTATCAATTAAAATAATATATTATCATTAAAAAATGAATAAATATATGTTTAATATATTATTAATATCATTAATATAACATTTTTATATCATTTTTATCTTCCATAAATATCAGTAGTGAAAAACGAATTACATCTCTTAGTGAAATGGAAGTCTGGCATACACATGACTGACATTATCATATCCCCTATTGAATTGAATGGGAAAAGTTAAATATGTTAAAATTACATAATATATATAATTAAATTATAAATATAATTTATATACTAAATATACATATTCATACATAACTTTGATATGTGTTAATGGAAAAACGAATGACAACTATTCACAAGATGCTAGTCTTTCATACATAATGATAATGATTTCAAATCCAATTTGATGGATACTAATATGGTTGTCCATCATTTAATTAAAATAAAATAATATAATTTTATGGAATAAACATTGGGTATTATATCATTATATAATAATAATTATTTTTGATAGTGGATGATGAAATAAACCAAAAACCTATGTTCACGGGCTTTAACTATTCTTAGTGCGTCCTCCATATATTTTCAAGAAAACATAATTATTGGTTGTTTTTTTTCAAAAATAATGATTATAGTATGAGATTAAGGATGTTTTGAATTGATTTTGTGGGTTATATTCTTAATAAAATTCTATTTATGTTTTGAAGAAAATATGATAAGTGTGGCCTTTTACAAGTGAGGTGAGTGCCACACATGTAATGTTTTGAATAGAAAAAACAGTATCCAAGTATTTCAAATTAGAAAATTCTCTATAATAATTTGTTATCAACAAAAAAGGTTTAAAATTGCAATATGTCTCCAAAATCTACATTTCACATGTTCTGAGTAATTTTTTAGCCTTATCATTTTTCTTTTAACCCCTAGAAAATCCTTTTTACCTTCATTGGCATAATTTATTTTTTTATTTTTTCACTAATAATTTTAGTCAAAAATAAATTTAAAATAACATATATAATATAAATTATTGATATTACATATTTTAATATAATTTTATTTAAATTCTATTACCATATGTGGTAAAATATAATTTAAAATTAATCCTGTAGATGCGGCAAGAAGGGATGATTTCAAATCAAAATGTTCAAATGTTTATAGATTTTTTATATCCTTATTAAATAGGAAATTAATTATATTTACATAAATTGAATTAATAAGTATATAATTTAAATAATATTACATAAAAACCAAGTTAACATATAATTTATCATTATAAATAATTTATAGAAAATATAAATTTCAATTAAAATATAATTTTTTTACTTTTTATCAAAAAATTAATATTTTTTGAGGAGATATTTAAAAATAGACCTAATCTAATTTTGAAACAATGATTTAAAAAATTAATTTTTTGTACAAAATTAAATTTTAAAAAAATTTAAAAAATTATTTTTTTCAAATAAGTTCTCAAAAAATAAATCAAATATACTTTTTAGAAAAATACAAATTTCCTCATAAAATTGGATTTATTACAATATTTTATCTGAAAAGAACATAAAATAAATGTTTAAAAGTTTATTTAACATATATAATATATATATATATATATCATTATAAAATTAAATAAAAATTGTTTTTTAATTAATATAGGTGAAACTTGTTTGTTTTCATAAAAATATTTTCATAAAAAAAGATTTCCATTTTTTAAGTAAAATAAAATGGTAAACAATTAATTCATTTTATACACTGGTACAAACTATATATTATCATTATTTATATAGTCGTATTCTTATTGACCACATTAAATGAATTTATTTTTGTATTATTGTACATTTTATTTATAAATCGTATTTCCTACAATGCAAGGTAAACATAGTGATATAGGTAACACAAAATATAGAAAATTTTAAATTCATTTCAAATAAAATATTTCATGAAATTTTATGGTGTTACATTCTAACCTGTTTAAATGAATTTCTCTTTTTTAAATACATGTTGGCCATAAAAGGTTCAACATTTGATAATTCATTCATAGAAACCCACACCGTATGAATGAATAATAGAACCTTCCATAAAAAGGGAAACATAGAAACATAACAGTTATCTAAAGTAACTTATAAAATAATTTACAAGTTATATAACATATGTTGGAAGTAATTATTTTTACATTTAATAATAGTATATGTAATTATATAGAGTGATAGATATCATTTACCATAATAATGTTTGTTATTTAGAGAAGGTTAACGAACATAAAACAATAAACCAAATAGGTGTAAAATATATCATTAATATCACCAAATATGATTATAAGAGGATACAATTTTATTTTAGCATCATTTTCAAATAATTTAATAATTTTCATGATATAATATACATATTTTATTTCGTTCCATTTTATAAGGAAATTATCACCGTTTTATTGTTCATTATCTAATTTACACTACATATCTCAGTGTATGAAATAAATGTGAATTTTTTATCCACAAAGAACTTAAAAATTATTATATCCACAATTATAATGCTATTTTATTCCATCTAAATTTACAAATCATTAAAACAAAACTGTTATCATATATTATCTAATATGCAAAAATATTAATATGTTAAGGTTATACATTAATCTCTAAAACAACAAACAATGTTAAACATAAACAATTCTATAAATTGAAATCCTTATAACCCTTTAAAAATCAAAATTAACAAATAATGTTACTAATTTCAGAATTTATTTTTATCATTAATCCCCCAAAAATAAAAATTATATATTAATTGACACATAATAAACATGAAAATACCTTTAAAATGTGTTCCTTTGGAAGATAGTAACAACCTGAATGACCAAAAAACCATACATAAACCCCATTCAAATTATTTTCCAAAAACAATGGTTATTAGGTATGTTCTATAAATAAAACCATATTTTTTACTCCCTCAATGATTAATTCACGCACTTTGTCCAAAAATCATCAATATGGTCGAAGGTTATCAATATAATCAATTTTTATTTTTTCATATTAATCATATATTTCTAAAAACAAATCATACTTTTCTCAACATCAGGATGCATTTTAGGGTCATATTCCCCAAATTATGAGATTTCTATAAAATATATCATTACTATTAAATCATTTTTCTAGGTATTCAATAAAATTAAAAATAATCATTTGAATACTTAATTGAAAACATATATTGTATATTCCTTATATATTTCATGATATATATAATATTATGCACGAATAAACACTTTTATCAGCCTTATTCCTCCCCAATCCATTAACTTGGTTTTATCATCATATTTCTTAATACCTCTTTCCTTTCATATGTCATTTGTAGACTCTATTTATTCAATATTAAAACCATTACATGTACAACCATTCTTATTCTCTTCTAGATATTACCCATTAAGACACTGATTTGCAAAATTCCAACACCTTTCATATTTAATGATTCATCCTTTGATAATAATTTAGGGATACTAATATTCATATCCATTGGACATACTTTCATATTCATTTTTCTCTAAAATCACTTTTATTTTGTCCTTTTATTCTACACACAAAATATCTTCCACATCATATGATAAATTTCCATCAGTGCTTGTTCCCATATTGTTATCATATAGGAATTAGAATATTCATTTCAATATAGTTTCCACTACCCTATCAATCAGCAATATATTCATTTGTAATCTCAGGTAATTCCATGATATAGTTAAGGTGTACATTGTTAATCAGGTTCCATGATTTGTAATTTGAAATAATCACAATATACATTACTCAAGTAATCATACCATTTTTCATCTCATTATAATATTATAATTCACATTAAATGTTAACCTATATTTTTATGGTTCCTGACACTAAAAAAAACCTAAATTAATTTTTTCTAAAACACTAATCATTTTGGGAACCAAAATAATCCTAAAATCCACATCTAGGATTTCTAAATCATTACACCTTAATTTAAATATAATGATTCTTTGGGTTTATCAATGGACATTCACAATCATCATCTAATTAAATCCTTAATTTTGATTCATAAGCAGATTCTTATTTTTCAAATAATATCCTTTAAGAGTGTCAATGTAGTTGTATAGAAATGACCATTTTTGTTGACCAGGTGATGATCGAGTCTAGATCAATACACCATTTTAAGATTTAATAACCCAAGGTAGAAATATGTCAGAAAAACATCCACATTTAGTATTTAGACTAGGATTTAATTTCGTGGAAACCACTCATTGTATCCATTACCAAAATGCCATGACATTTTCCTATTAATCGACTCATAGTTAGAGATATTATTATATATATACTATGAAAAATACATCAGAATATCCCTTGGTATATCACTAATTGTTTCTCAACCCTCATTTCAAAAGGTTAACAAAAGCTTTCCTTTGATACTAACTATAGTTACCAAGGATTATTACACAAGGATATAACATTTTTTTAAATGCATATTAATTACATTATACAAACACATTATAGATCATCATAAGAGTTTAGTTACCTTGAAATCATGGAAGTTAACCTTCTTAATTCCTCAAATATAATCAATATATCAAAATTGGATCTTCCCATTCAGTACTCCTCATAGACATGCCCTACATAAATCATCTCTTCATTACCAAGGGAAAGTAAACTTAAAAGGGGGTGAGTTCAAACTCTCAGTTAGGGTAAATGAGGGAGATATAGAATCTTAACATGAACAATAGGTCCTTAGAACATGTTGATAACATTATAAAATCATTACTTGCATATCATATATCATAATATGGGGTCATGGAATAAATATTGGTAGATCATGATTCATAAATTATAAGTAAATAATAGAACATCAGCCTTGAGAGCATAAAATTTGAAAAAAAAGATAGAATTCTAGAATACACATAAGTATATAAAATATTATGGTTTGGATACCCACCTATAAATTTTAAACATTTTAGGCATTGGATAACTACTTGGGGACCTGCTTTGGGAATTGTATAATTACCAATGAACCCTAATTTTTGTTTATTGGAGATCCATCCATGTACCCTTTTTTGGGATGGGTTTAACCACATGTTCACCCATTATTTATCTATGGTTGACCACCAATGTAACATATGTTCACATAAAGGAATTATAATTACCTAATGCATTGGATAGTGTGATGTCCTGAACATGTATTCTTCTTAATATGTTCCCTGATCGTAGTAGGCCATATGGCCTCAAGCATATCTCCCTAAATGTGAGAGGTTTCTGAAGTGAAGTGAGGGCCTATGGTGTTCCAGTGGGGAGAATTTTCCCTCATTCCCAAAGTGTGTCACAATAGATAATTATAAATATAGGTAAATAGAGGTTAAAATATATGTAAACGAAAGACACAACAGAAAATAGAGACACCAATAGAAATAACTTGAATAATTGGAATAAGACACAATAATTTATTATGTGTTATCTCACTAGAAAATTGCGGAATATGGACACAAGACAAAAATCATAACACATTCCACAAATGTATAAAATAAATAAAAATTTTATCCCAAGAATCTCGAGCTCCAGCTTAGTCATCTTCTTCCAAACTCCATCATAAATATAAATCGATCAAATTTTTGAATACATACATTTTCCTTTCCCATAAAATGTATTAATTTAATCTAATACTTATACCAAATGGTACATAGAGAGGGTGTGTAATAAATCTGATTGGGCCACCACCACATATTTCTATATTATACACCTTATGTAATGGATTGTATCAGTTCACTAGTATGCATATATAATCTAAATCTGTGTAAAGGAACTAAATACACATATACCTGCTTTATCCCTTTGCGAACATGAAACTAGTTCATTTATTGATTATTATCAGTTTATAAATAAGTTATATGTAAAATATAGTGTAGGTTCCAAGATGTTAAAAGGCAGCCTATTATGATAGTTAATAATGATATTTGAATGTAATGACCAATAAAACCTAGACCTCAAGGGTTTCCAAATTAGTAATAACAATAGTCTAGATAATGGGTAAGAGTATAATTCAAGGTGCATATTCCAAGGCATTCAATAATAATATTCCTTCAAAATCTAAGGTGATCATTCAAGGTAAAATGGGGATAATCACAGACTGGGACCTATGAGCTTTAACCCTGAAACCTACTTGTCAATGATAGATCTAAGGACTATATTCTAGGAATCCATAAATACTATTTGAGTGATCCTATGATAATATATCAGAAATAAATAATAGACAAGGATCCGGTTCTAGGTGGATTCTAAACGAAGCATGTCATATCCTTGAATCAGAATGAGATTTATGGGTGCTCTAAAAATTCACCGATATGAATCCAGTGTGATCTCGCGTTAGGGAACACCTATTTGAAAATGATTTCATATAATATATAATTTAGTTCAATCCTTTAATTTAATTATTTTGATAAGGCCATGTAGCACAAAACTATTTAATCAATACATAATTAACCAATAATTCTATATGGTTAAATCCCTTCTTTTCATTAGTGTGACAAGGCCCAATAGAATGAAAAAATTCATTTAATCTATTGGTGGTAATTTCAATAATCAAGGTTCACTTTTCTACCTTCCATGAACTTGGATTTTTTTCTACCGACATAGAACCAAACATTCATTTACATCTCAAAATGAAATGTCATATACCAAGTATACATTCCAATTTCCATTTAACATTTTTTTATCAAAGTAAAACATGTACCATAAGCATGTCAATTGATGAGAATAAAAGGTGATTTCTATTATGAAATTTAAAATTAACAAAAAACCATTTAATAGAGCATATTTTACCCTTAAAACGGTCAATCCAAGGAACACCGAAACGGTGGCTCAAGAATGAAAAATACTAAAAAACCAATTATGGCATAACCTCCTACATGGAATGGATGACGTTTTTATGAATAACCATTAACAACAAATCACATAATTTGAAATATCAGGCATATGGTTATAATTATTTTTGCATGGAATATAAAATCAATAAACGACACCTGATGAAATCAATGGGGCCCACATTACCATTCCAAAAAATAATGTACTTGAAGGATGAGTAATAGACCCCTACAATGGTTTGTACACCTCTCCACCTTGGATAAATTCCATTGATTATTTTTAGAATGGGTTATATATGAGAAATTGAATAAAAAATGTTTACACATTAATTACTATGTTGAGATAAAGAGTGAATATGAAAGGATTAAATGACCTCGATTACATATCATTGTGCATCCAACGTGATGAACAGATGCGTGATCGGATCATAAATAATGGATATCATCAATACCTAACATTATAATTCAAAATGATCAGAATAGTGAGAAAATGAGGATAATACCATATGAATATTGGTTAGGAGGAAGGAGGGGGTTTAATTATATAATTATGGTAAAAATAGTCATTTTTTCAAAAATTATCTTTCACACATTTGGGTCGTACAATTTTTCAAAATCGTGTAGCAACTGTGCTTGAGAACCTAGAAAATGGGAACTCAAATGGTTAGGAAACATGTTCTGAGAAGCCATGTTCCAACTATGTATTAAGGCTCTATCCATAATGGAATTGCACCTATAATATTTTCTATAACAATGCATCCTTCCAACATGGTTTACTATAAACAATGTTCCATGCCTATTTCTCCCAAAAAAATGATTTCTAGGCTCATAATGTACATCGAAAACCCTCCGGACCATTTCTAACACAATATACATATATATTAGATCAAAAATAATGAATTATACCAAAATTTAATGGAGATATACATGACTTAAAATTTTGTTTCTTATAGTTTCCCCCATTTAAAGAACATATCCAAAATTTCACCTTTCAAGGGTGGAAAACACTATCTAGGAACATCTTAGGCCAGTGGTCATCATCGTCGGCCTCTCACTCCCATGTTTCATCGTTCATGGGACCATGCATCCATAACACCCATTCTAGAGGGACAAATCATCCTCATATAGCCTTTTTGGTCTGTTCAATAATTTGTACAAAATAATCCAAAAAGGATGCATCAACATCTTTCTCCACATCCCATGAATCAATGTTATGAGACAGGTTAACATAATAATGGTGGAGTTGTGAAACCTAGAAAACATCATTCATGTAATGAACCTCTGAGGTAATAGCAACTAATAGACTACCATCTTAACTCACTCCAGAATTTAAAACATTCCTACATAATGAGGTGAAAACATCAATTTCTTATGTAACCATTTATTCCATATTCTAGGTGTTACTTGAATAAAAAACATGATCCCAAACCTGAAACTCTTGATGTCATCGACAGTGATTAGATAAAGATTTCAATATTACCTGAGCAGTTTTCAGATGATTTTTAATCATCTAAACATGTTCTGATGTCTCTTGTATAAGATGTGGATGATGTAGGACTACCCCACCTCCCTTTATCTACAATAGGGGTGAAACAAATTACTTATAATACAATTCATTAAAATGATCCATTTGAATTTTTCACTGAAGTATATTATTATATGAAAACTAAAGAAGAGGGATATGTTTCTCCCATGAAATTATGAAATCATGCACACATGCTTTGAACATGCCCTCTAAAACATGTATATCTTAATCCAATTGTCTATTAATTTGATGGGAAAAGTTGTGCTTAGAGTTACATGTTCCTACAGATTTATGTCATTCCTTCTAGAACCTTGACAGAAATTTAGCATCCTTATCTAAAAGGATTGTTTGATGGACTCCTTGTAAATGTATGAGCACGTGGGCATACAGTCTTCCCAACTCAATATCTATGAATGTCTCATAGATAGAAATAAATTGGGAAACGTTTATTAGTCTATCAATGAAAACCCATACAATGTCGCTACCTCTAAGATACCAAGGAAAACTAACTACAAAATGCATGGAAATATATCTTTATTTTCATTCTGTGAAAAAATGTTTCTAAGAAAATCATTTAGATATCTAGGGCTCCACCTTCACCTATTGACAAGTGGAACACCTAGTGATAATTATTTCTATCTAACATTTCATCCCAGGCCACCAACATTAAAATTTTGTATCTCGACGTCTCATGGATATACCTCGTTGAATTTACCACTTAGAAGGGATATCAAATGATATAATATCATGGAGAACCAATCCCTTAGTTTTGAAAAATTTTATACTATTCTCCTTCTCAAGGATGGAATTGTTAATAATAAAAGATTATAGGAAAGAATTATAATGACTATAAATAAACTATAGTTGCAGCTCAGAGAAGATGGTCATTAGCTTTTATTCATAACTATATTCTCGTACATCCTAATTCTGAGTTTACCAAATCAGTGCTTTGCCAATGGTATTTCCCTTCACATGCATATAGGTAATCTAAAAATCCCTGGATTATAATAATTAGTCCCATAGAAAATATCATAGGGTCAATTCCTTTTTAGTAATGATATATTTTAGGTTAGTATGGTCTATGTACACCACAAAGTGCTCACCCAAAAGATAGTGTCCCCTTCAACGTAAGGGATGAACCACTACTACTATTTCATGGTTTTGTGTTGGGTAGTTTCTCTTAGGAGGTCTCAACTATTGAGATCATGACAAAACAAATATATCGTCTTATATAACCAATAAATTTGGTTTGATTACTAATGCATCACATATGATAGTATAACCTCTTCTATGATCTGGTATAATTTGAATAGGTGTTGAGACCAGCCTCTATTTCATTTTCTGAAAGGATTTATCATACTCTTTTGACCACATGAGCATAATACCATTCATGGTAATTCTAGTATGTGTTTAATCACGTTGTGAGAAGTCCTGTATTAAATTCATGTAATTTCCAACCAATCCCATGAAACTCTGTATATTAGACATGATCTTGTTTATCTCCTTGGAAAGTATAGTTTTATTATTTTCGATGTCAATAAAGACCCCCAATTCCGATATGATAAGACCCAAGAAGTGAAATTTGTCAATCAAAATGTTTCACTTAGAAATAATAGTGTAATGATGATTCACTCTCAGTGTACTAAGAATGATCTTATGTTTTTTAGCATGGTGGTTAAGAGTATAAGAATACATCAAGATTTCATCCAAAAGGCAATTACAAAATAGTTAATATAGGTATGGAAAAACCTATTCATTATAACAATTAAAATTGGGGGAAACTTTTTAGGACTGAAAGGAATAACAAGGTACTCATACAGACCATACCTAGTACAAAAAGTTGTTTGAGGAATGCCTGATGGCCTGACTCACAACTGATGGTAACCTAATCTCATGTCGATCATAGAGAAAACTCTATATCATTTTAGCTGGTTGAAGATATCATCTATTCAAGGTAGTGGATATAGGTTCTTGACTATATGTTGGTTAAACCTTCAATAACCCATTCATAGAAATAATTTTCTGTCCAAATTCTTGGTGAAAAGTATGCGTGAACCCAAAGAGGTTGTTATGTGCCGTATAAAACCTTTGGCCTTTAAATCCTATAACTTCTATTTGAGATCCTGATGCTCTATAGGTTCCATCCTTTATAGAGAAATGGACACTGGAGTTTCACCATGAACATGCTATATTGTAAACTATACCTCTCTCTCAAGTGGTAATCTAAAAAATCTTTCAGTAATGATATCCCAAAAATGAACCACTAATATATGGAAATAATCGTGTCATAAAACCTATCCCACTGTGAATATATTAGAAATTTGGTCATTCGCTCCACCTATCCCATGATTCTATAGTCCCACTCTACCTGTATGGACATCCCTCTCACCATAATCAAGATATCTGATTCCTTCTAGTGATGAAAAAAATATCCTGCTGTGAAAGCCATCTACAAAAGCATGTTACTAAAAAGAACAATCCACAAAAAGAATAACAACTAATCCTATCATATTATTTACATTGTGGTTCCATGAGACAAGGTAACTGCCTAACTCAATGGGACGGTCTCTACATAGATTTATGCACTCTAATTGCACTCTTAACAGGGTATCTATAGTCATTACACTAGAAAAATATTGAATCTCATATATGAGACATTCCCAAATAGATACACAGATAAAATGGTTTATATCATCCATATTAAATAATGTAGATGATCTAGGAGATTCCACAAGAATAGTACCTTGTATTTTATATAACCCCGCAACCTGATCCTCAGTTATCAACTATTGTGCATTCAATTAACCTATTCCACAACACTGTGGGATACCTGTACTACAACAATCATAACTCCTCTGCTGCAAATACAGGTGATCTGGGTTCCGGCTACAACTACCATGACCTCATCCTCATCCAATATAGCTGATTCTAATCCAACTCCACACCCCACATGGTGTAAAATAACTAACTCTTGAAGGTAGAGCATGTAACGAAAATTTTCCACTAGATGTCGGTGGAATGGTCATGGAGAATTTCTAAAGATTCCCTATACATCCATAAGATGAACACACTAGTGGGTTTCTATTACACCAAGTATTAAGATTCCATAGTTGTCAACATTTATAAAACTCTATGGAGATGTCAAAATGGTTACTCTGGTTTTCACAAACCTAACAAGAAACCTCGATGGAATGATTCCAACCACCATGAGAACTATTGATCTACAAAGGCAATGATGCTCTTTTCTGAGTACTATTTATATCCCTTATATTGTGTTAAATGAGAAGGGTTTGATTAAATATATCACAAAATTATGGATAGTGAAATATAGTCACTGATGTTTGGATAGAGTACGCAAGCCCATCATTGAAGGGTCTTTCAAATGGAATTTTGTCACCATATTGGAGCGGTAACAAACACTATAACTCAGAGAAATGTTGTGAAAATTCCCTAACTAATAGAGATGACGACTCAATTTTCATGTACTCTCTTGATCTATCATCTCTATTCATTTTTGGAATTAGATTATCATAGAAGATAGTCTGTAAATCAACCCATTACATTTCATGATGACGACCATCCTGGGTAATCACACCCAAACAACACTTTACCGAATCATGAAACATGTATGTAACAAGATTGATCCTCCACTATATAGGTGTCTATAGATGATCAAAGTTGTGTAGGATGTCTTCTAGGCAAGACTTGGTAGCATGTACACATCCATCCACTGAAAATGTAGAAGGATGCTGCTTCTGGAACATACAAGTCAAATCATCCAAATTCATTGTAAATCATGGAACACCATGAATATAATGCATTCAATGTAGTAAACAATCATAAACATGTAAATCAGTTCCCATATTAGGTACATTAGGTGGGGCCTCGAGTGGAACCCATGGAGGAATGTGTGGCGGCTTAGGGACCACCATGTATGGAGAATGGGTGTCTCCACCCTCCTAGAATACGATACAAGGACATCATGGGGTCATTTTTCTCCAAATTCCAGTAACACGCATCAAAAAATATTTAAGTAGATTCATAGAAACCCGTATAGAAGATAAATGTATGAAAAGTCACAACACAAGGCATATATCCACAACTACATGTTTAGAAGACTAGGTATTGGTATGTTCTCACATATATGATTCATTTTATTTTATATTTAATTTCAATGTTTACTCATTTACATTTCGTAAACATGACAATGTGTGACAAGGATATACAAACAATTAAATTTATACATGATGATTCGTTTAAAAATAGATATCTATTCTTAATGAATCAATTCCCACACACCTTATCATTACAAATGACACCCATTTATTTATATCATAATGGATGGACTCGGTAAATTAATCATGCCAAACCACAAGGTAACATACACCTCATTAATTTAGTCATAAATTCAAACAAACACAACCAAAATTAATGCATGTACACGGTAACTCTCACAAAAACACTCAACAATCATAGCCATAAAAATTAATAAAAATCTATTAAATGAACATGTAAGGAATAACAATATCCATGAGATTAATATCAAAGGTTCCGATAATGATTCATGCAATAATGCTCTTTTCTCTTATATCTTCATGCCAAATATGAATGAAATCCACAAACAGAATAATAACAATAACCTCAAAAAATCATTTTTGTCACCCAATAAGGAAATAATATCAACTGTAATAGGGAAAAGAAGAATAATAATTATAATTTGGTAAAGTCATCCTTTACCATGAACATGGGTTCGTGAAACCCAAGCATGACTTATGACGTAGTTAGAAGCATTCATAATCTATAATATATGGAATACAAATAGAATATTATGAAAGGAATGTCCATTGATACGACCTTGTGACATCCCATATTAGGAATTCAATTAATATATGCATCAAGTTGGGTGGGTATCATGGGCTCAAGGGTATCTCCACAAATGCTAGAGGTAGTCAACTAGAAGAGATGGACATGGGTGTGTTGTTGGGGGAGACTATTCCATCATTACTATAGTATAGTAAAATGTATATGTATAAAAAATCATAAATAATGAAAGAAATATAAGTATAAATAATGAATAATGGAAAATTATAATAAGTTACAACAAATGATGATGTTTCATATCACTAGAAAACTAGAAAACATGTATACAAGAAAAAAGTCATAGAATCATCTACAAAAGTATAAAGGAAATAAAAAGACTATCCCTTGCATCCAGAAATCCAGATCATTCATCTACTATCATGTTGCATCCTAAACAGTGATCAATCAAGTTTTTGATGTTTTATATTTCCCATTATAAACACATGAAATCATGTAATCCTCTCCAGATATCAAATGATTCCTAGAGAAGGTGTGAGATAAATCAATGTTTTCCACCACCAATGATTTATATAATATTAGGCCCATGTAATGGAATTTATTAGTGTCCATGTATGCATATGTAATGTAAAATAATATAATGTAAATAAATTACAAAGGATGTGTATCATCCCTCAACTAGTGTCTGAACATGTAACCAGTTCATTAATTTATTTTTAATAATTTCTAAATAAGTCACATTTTAAAAATATTTAAGGTTAGAAGATATTTCTGGGAATCCTATAATGATATTTAAAAAACAATTTCTATGTTAATTACCATGTTAATGGAGTCCTCAAGGGTCTCTAACTTAGTATTGACAGTATCCTAGGTCAGGGGTAAGAGTATAATACAAGGAGAATAGTTCTAGGAATTCCACAATAGGATGACTAATGAATCCCATGAGATCATCTAATTTAAAATGGGGTTAATCAATTACATGGCCCTAGGATCATTAACCATGGAACCTACCTGTCAATTAATGATTAAATGAGTGTATCCAAGGAATCCTTTAATACTATTTGAGGGATCTTACAGTGTCATACCACACATCCAAGAGTAGACAAGAATCCTTTTCTTTTTGGGTTCCAACTTAATAAAGATATATGTTCGAATGGAAATGGGTTTTCTGAGTGCTCATGGAATTCCTCGATAACAATCCAACGAGATATTGGTTCATACAACTCTTAATTGATAATGATTTCATATAATATATCATTTGGTTCATGCCTTTCCATTCATTAGTATGATAAGTACATGTATCATGCTACCCTTTAATCAATTCATAATAGATTAATTAGTCCATTTGTTTCAATATTTTCCATCCATTAGTGATACATGGCCTTGTAGAACGAAACCATTCATTGAAACCATTTATGAAATTTTAAATAATCAGGGTTCAATCTACTATAATCCATAAACATGGATAGGGTGAAAAAGAAATGTAACCAAACATTCACATAAATATAATAAGTAAAATCCATATAACTATTGTACTAGACAATATCTATTTAACATTAATTTATCAAATTGAAACACTTACATTAGGTGGGTAAAGCATTGAGAATTCATGGTTGTTTCCATTTATTTATTCACAATTTATAACAAACCATTTAATATAGAACATCATACCCTTAGAAGGGTTAATCCATGTAACACCCGAATGGCAGCTCATACTTGTCAAATACTAAAAACCCAATTATGGAATAACCTCCTATATTGGATGGATGGAGTTGTTATCATAAGCACTAAAAAATAATCACATATTTGGAAAAATAATTACAGTAATTCTATAATGATTATAATATTGGCATATAAAATCAATAAACAATACCTGATGAAATAGGTTGTCCCAACCCGAAAATCCAAAAATCAATGAACATAGAGTACAACATATTAATAACCCATAATTGATTCATATTATTCTACTCCTTTTATATTGGACTTTTATTTAGTACATAACGATGTATATATGAGAAAAAGAAAGAAATGATAACACCTCTATAACTAGGTCGAGAGAAAGAGATAATAAAAAGGATTAAAATGAATTAAGAACATAACATTGCACATCCAATGTATTGAACCAAATGTTGAATGGATCCTACATTATAGAGATCATTAATTTCCAAGATTAGGCCATAAAAATATGAAAATAGGAAAAAAAGAAGGATAATCCTAATTAAAATCAGATTATGTAGAAAGAAGAGGCATAATTAATTCATTATGGCAAAATTAGTACCTTTATCTAGAAATTAGTCTCATCGTTGTTTGGCGGCACAATTTTCAAAACCATGATCTAACCATGAACGTGCACCTGGGAAAAAGGGGAACTTGCAAAGTTAGGCTACATGGTTTTAGAAACCATGTTCCAACCATGCGGTAATGCTCTATCTAAAATTTCATAAAACAAAAATAGATTTCTCAAACAGTGTTTCTTTCCAACAGGGTTTAATAAAACCATGATCCAGATCTATTTCTCATAGAAATTTGAGTTATGAGATCAGAATAATCTCTATACAATCTTAGGAATATTTCTAACTCATTTTTCATCCATTTTAGTTCCAAAATAATGATTTATAATAAATTTTAAAGGATAAATACATGAGTGAAAAATCATGTTCTTACAGTGGGAGATATAGGTTACACCCATAACATAATTAAAAGTATACATATTTGTTCCATATAATCATAAAACATTCATCATATTATAACCCATGAAAATAAATCTTTTTCATAAAAATTTCTTCATAACTTGTTTTAAAGAAATATTATTCATAATAATTTCAATATATATTAACCTATAGAATAAAAATTGGTTTCATTATCCATTATTCATTTAATCAAATCATAACATGGTGAAAATTACTAAGTTTTATTGACATCATAACATAAAAACATAAAAAATTACGAGAAATGATAAGATTGGTTCCCCTAGATATATGTATCATCGTAAGATATAATATTATATATAAATTGATTTTCAATAATCAATTGGAATAACTATTCAAAAAAATCCTTTACACTTGAAAAATAATTTTAAAAACATTAAAATGTTTCTAAATTGTTATGTTTTAAAATAATATTTAAAGACAATTTTTAGAAAATTCAGGATGAAAATATCCTTTACATAGGAAAAAAAAGTTTAAATATAAAACAAATTAAATTCAATTTCTTTAGAAAATAACATTTAGAAATATAAGTTTTCTTTTAAATAAAATAAAGGTCATAATTGGGGAAACAATTCAGGAATGTGTACATTAAAAGAAAGATTACATCGATATTTTCTATAAAATTCATTTGGGAATAGTTTGGAAAATGGAAAAAAGTTTCCATTAGAAAAATTTATTATATATAAAAAAATGTGTAACAATGTTGTAAAAAATCATTTAAAAATTCTTGATAATGTTTTCATACTAATTTAGAAATTTTTTTGAAAGAAAAAGGGCTTTCTACTGAAAATGGAAATAAAGGTGGGTTTTCTTAAAAACATTCCCTCAATTAATAAAAGTACCAAATAGAGGAAAATTTGTACTAATAATTTAATAAATTCAGAATAAATATTTCATAATAAATTTCATTAGTTTCATTATTAATAGATCAAATTATTTATTCATTGTAACTATAATCAACAGTAATCTGGATAAACGATGAAATTATCACATTAAAATATTAGTATTCGGGTAACTTTGATTATTAATTTTCATTAAATAATAAAACTAAAAATATTCCTATACTATAATGAGATTAAATATATTAATGATATTTAATTTCAAAGTGGTGTATATACTTTTGATGAAATAAGATAAATTTATAATATAACATATTTCTCAAGGAAGGAAAAAGGAGAAAAAAACCATGTTCCATTATTGTAATATTTTCGATAATAATACTCATAAAATAATAACATCAAATGAAACATTAGTTATCTTGAATATAAAATTATTCGTGATTTATCTTATCATAGGGGAAGCACATACACCACACAAAATAAACGAATGATGAATTTCTATATGACACCCCGAAATAAAAGAGTAACTAGAAATCCCATACATTATGTATCGATATCCTTCATATTCATTTTATCCTCCATTATAATTTTTATAAGTTTATTAAAAATATATTATATATATATATAATATACAATTCATCTATGCCTTTTTATTACCCTTTTACTAACAATTCCCTTTTTGATCATGTTTTATGTAATAACCTCATTGTGTTTGTTTTGATTTTTTATTATTGGCCATCTTAAATTTTCATCTATAGAATAATAATTATTTCTATTAAATAATTATTATATTTTTAAATCAATTAAAATTTTAATTCCAAAAAAAATATGCTTCTAATTAATTAATTATATTACGTTCAATGAGATGGTAGGTCCTACGTATGCATATGAATCCGTTGCATTTTTCAATGATCATTATAAAAACGAGGTATAAAATATCTTATGTTAATATAATTTTCCTAATATCATAATAACCATATTATTTCACGAAATATTATAATACACATCATCAATGTGATTTGGTGATTAAAATAGAGTCACATTTCTTTGTGAAAGTGGTAGTCAACATGTACAAATAAGATGTTATAATCATTTGATGAGTGAAAAGGTAAGAAATAAAATGATACAATTTCCATTTAAATTATAATTATTTCTTGAATAACATATTTATTTCATTTATATCACATATATTTGACTTTATTATCTTACATGTAATGTATTAGTGAAACATTAATCACATCGCTTCATAATATGATAATCCATCATACACATAAGCAGCGTTATCACATATCCAATTGAATGGAATGTATGTATTTATATATATGATATAATGAAAAATATGTGTATAATTATGTTATAAATATATTATATATAGTTTATATAAATCATTATAACAAACTATTATAGGTGCCAAAGAAAAACCTAATGACATTAGTTCATGATGTAGTACTCTATCGTATACACGAGAGACATTTTTCTATCCCCTGTAGAATGGAAAATAATAAAGGGAATATATGATATGATTAATAAACTATTATAATTATTTCATAAATATTTTATATAGATAATTCAGATCAATTATCATATTCCAAAGAGATAGGTGTTAATGGGAATCAAATGATATCAGTTCAAGAGGCAATAATCTTATGTACACAAAAATAATGTTTTTAAAAAGACATTTTATGGATGTATATATGGTTTTAGGTCCTTAAAAAGACATTATATATATATATATAATATAATTTTTATATTAAATTATAATGTTAAATTAGTTATATACATGGTGGAGGATGAAATAATATAGAAACTATCATTGACAAATGTTACATCTTCTTTACCTTTCTTGCTTATGTTTCCAAAAAAATAATTCCTAAGTTGGATAGACGCAAGAAAAAAGTATTATAGGATTATATTTGGGATTTTTAATGTTATTTTGGAATTTAATATCTTATCTAAAATGTTCTTATGGTTTAAATAAGAGAGAAGAACGGGTGACCTTATACATGTGTGGTGACTCACACATTTATAATTATTTGAAAATAAAAAGATGTACATATGTTTTAATAATTAAAAAGTGATTTAAAATATGTAAATATAGAGAATAAAATTTATTAAATCAAAATTTTTCTCTTAAAATTGGTATTCTATTTTTTTGGATTTTTTACCATTACCATATTTATTTTACCCCCTAATAACTCAATTTTTACCGTAACTACGATAACTATTTTTTTACCATTTTCGCAACTAATTTTTTTCCAAAATTAATTTAAACTAATTACAAAATAAAATAATCCTAAATCAAAATATTAAATCTATTTTATC
Source organism: Viscum album (assembly GCA_963277665.1). Taxonomy (NCBI): domain Eukaryota; kingdom Viridiplantae; phylum Streptophyta; class Magnoliopsida; order Santalales; family Viscaceae; genus Viscum; species Viscum album. The sequence goes on from OY728129.1 coordinate 309,869,138, forward strand.
TACATTAATTTACATAATGGTAAAAAAATAATTTAAATTTAATATCACATACACATTGAGAATGCATGTTATTATAATAGAAGTTGTTCAAAAGTTTACAAAATTTTTAAATATTAATTTAATATGAAATTGATTACCATGACCTAAATTTTATTAAAAAATATATAATTGAACTAACATTAATTTAAATAAATAATAATGAAATTTATAATTATAAATAATATAAAAAATGAAATATTAAATTTTTATTTTTATTTTTAACTATATTTATAAAACTAAAACTTGAAAAACATATACTAAGATAATATTTATATTAATATTAAAAAAGTAATTACTTTTTAAAATAAATTTAATAAAAATTAGTAAAATTATTTTGAAAACAATTTTGATAAAAAATTTATTATTTTTTTTAAAAAAAAATTGATTTTAGAATAAAATTCAGTTTATTATTACCTTATTTTTATAAAACACAAAATATACTTATTAAATAATTTATTATATATAAATACCCTATATTATTTATCAAAAAATCCCCCAATGTATTTTTCAAATTTATTTTAGAGAATAATTTTCTTCCATAAAAATAGTTTTACAAAATGTTTTTCTTTATTATCATTTTTAATTACATGGTCACTGCAGATTTCATTTTATATACATGGGTGAAACATATATTTTCCTAATTTAGTTAATTATATTAATAACATCCATTTCAAAATCTACATGATAAATATCATATTAACTAATAATATTTTTAAAATAGCTCATGTTTACTTTACCCTTAGTGCTTCATGTAATGAAATATAAAATCAGTAATATATGAATTAAAATTATAAAAAATATTATATTAATTTGAAAAAATTTATATTTGAAAACACACTGTGGTGTCACATTTTATTCATCTAGTCTCTACATAAATAACTACCCAACATCCCTTCCCTTATCCTATAAGTCTTACTTTGGGATGAAATGTCACCTAGGAAGGCTTATGGTTCCATCATAAGAAGATTACCTGAAGAAGAGGTAATTTTTTTGAATGAAAATTTTAATTTTATTTCTTCTTTCACCTTTTAAAAATCTGATTATATCATGTTGACATAAAAATATTAGTTTCTCCATATATTAAGATGTTGTTATGTTTTGTTACTTATATAAAACAATCAATTCAACCATAAAATGGGTTATTAAAGTATCATTCAAGTGTTTATCAGACTTCCACATCCTGAACTAATATCATTATTATTATCATTACCACCTCACATGTTCTGTTATAATGATATAAGTAAAAAATAAATGTAATATTTAAAATATTTATATATATATAATCTAATTATATCATAGAAACAAATTTTATTTTCCATTATATAGGGTATATGATAACGCTCTTGTGTTAATTTCAGACTACCACCCCCAGAAGGGATGTGAATTATATTTCTTTAACGCGTAATGTGGAAGATGGTAAGAATAAATTTAATTTAATATATCTAATTGATCTTCCATACATATTGTTTTAATTATAAATATTTCTTTATGAAAATATAATATTTTATTTTATTTCTATAGCTGAAAATTGATTTCATCATTCGTGTATGTGCGGCATACAACCTTCAAGAAGAAGTGTGACTGTATTTTCATAAAAAACCCACATGGATGATGTATATAATTTGTTTAGAGATATTATTTAAATTTTTTTATAATTTACATTATTTAACGAAATAATATTACTTAATTTTATCCCATAATAATTGTTGAAAAATGGAAACGTTACCCATGTGTACATGCAACCTATAGTTTCCATGATCATAACAAACATCATTTATCAAATACATATTTCATTTCTATTTTTAAATGTATAATATATATATATAATTCAAAATTAATTAATTATTATTATTATTATAGGGGTTATTGAACTATAAAATATTCAGTAAAAGTGTATATTTCATAATAAAGAAAGACTAAGAATACATGGTGATTAATACTCGATTCAAGGAATATAATGAAATATTATTTAAAAACATGTGGTAAATTATATTAATAGTGTAACTTATGATTATATTACCATGATTATGGTTTATAAATTTATTAATATCTTTAGTAAAATAAATATATTGTAGGGTAAATCATATTCAACTAAATGTAAGCATGAGGTAATGCTCTATATATAAATTTCCCTTCACTGAGGCATACAGTAATATTTTTTCTACAAATTCATTTTTACGGTGTATATTAAAGACATTTGAAATTTAATATCATGATTAATTCATACTTTATTTTTTTAATGTTTCAATTTGAATCATTTCATTAAATGGGATTTTTCTTAGAAATTACCAAGTGGTAAATGATATGGAATATTCTCAAGTTCTTGTGTGATTGATAAGGTGACCTTGAAATAATCAAATTATTATGATTATTATTCATTATAAATTAAATTCCTCATTAATATCGATAATATTTTATTAAGTATTGGATTATTTAAAAAAATAATATTATTTTTACATATGGTGGTTATTATAAAATATATTTGATTAACATGGTTAATGTTCATAAAAAATCCTGCAATCAATACAGATATTTTATGATGAAATTTATAGATTCATTGATTAAGTATATCATTTGATAAGTGAGGAATGCCTTTTAATTATAGTTACTTCTAGGTCATGGTATTTTAAAATACCTTGATAGATCGGTATATCATATAAGACAAATTATTTGGTAGAATTAAACTTGTTTCAACCCTTAGAATTTATAATGTTTTGTGAATGTTATTGATTATAGAGGTATCATGATGCCTACGGTCAGGGAATCTAATATTTTGATACTTTCATTATTAGTAATTCAATTATTATTATACATGAGATTTAATGCATTTTATTTCATTGTATTTATAAAATGGAATGTTTTTTCAGTTATTTACCATGTCCGTTGATTATGAATTAACTATAAATGTAGTCAAGTTATTTAAATGGCATCTATCTACAATTATTTAACTTTCTATATTTATTATTTGTTAGATAGTTAGGAAATACAATATATTACTTATATGTGATGTGTGTTTACCATTACTTATTAGTTATTCATTATTGATTGTTGATAGTTTCCAATGCACTAAAACCTTACTGGTCATTTGAGATTACACTTTTTCCATATTCTTAGAATATAAAAAAGTTATTTTAATTTTTTTTCATTCATGATGATTCATTTATTAATATATGATTTTTTTCGTATCCAAATGTAAAATGGGTATCATGTTCATACCTTGTTTACCAAGAATATTAAACTATTAGGGCCTTCGAGTTGAAATTAATTTTATATTATACAAATCTCATAATATAAGGCACCAGCTCGGGGTTACTGAGGCTAAATTCATTATAGAACAAATTTTATTACTTCAACAATGATTATTTGATCATATGGGTATATACAATATGAAAGATGACAATATAAAATCAAATTTTCATTAACTAATCCAATCCATGAAATAATAACTCTAGAATAAAAATTTTATTTTTTTAAATTTGTTATATATGTTATGATCAAATAGAAACATATGACTTTAAAATGAATAGGTTGTTTAATAAAAGAGTTCTATCATAATTTAATAAAAGGAAATAAAATGAGTAATTAGATAAATTTTTTTTAACAAAATATAAATAATTTCATTAAAATTAAATATTGAACATTGAATAAATTTATAGAACTTGTTAAATAATAGAACTAAAATATTTCTATATTTGTTCTGTGTAAATAATAAAACACTTGGGAAAAAATTGTTTGAACCAGTTTTAGTATAATTCATTGAATACACCAGTACCAATAGAATCATGCAGTGAATGTCATGATTGAAATTCTGTTTCGAATATAAAATTGAAATATAAATGGAATTAAATAGTTCATACTATTGGCGATAATAAATAAAATGTTGTAATACCATCAATAGATCATTGGGATGTTTTATTACAAGGACCAACCAGTAATCTATTGAAAATTAAACAATTCATACCCAATAAACATCTATACTTGAAATGTGGTCAATATCATTCACTGGGTTCATTAGAAGATTTATAAAAATAATCATCTATTGATAATTGTCTAAAATAAATAATAATATAAATTATATTAATCCAAGGGTTGTTTCCTATTTTTTATGTTGAATTATGATACATCAATGCTAGTTAAAAAAATTATATTTCAATACCTATATTTTAGTATGAAATCAAATATCGTTATTCTCTTATCATTTTATGAATTTATCTTTATAAAATTTTGATACCCATTAGAAAACAATATATGAATATTATTAAATTACATTACTTATTATTACTCATGGATATAATATTCATTTTGATAAAAATTTCATAATTTATTTTTCAATGAGGATGATAGATATATGACCATTATTATCACTTATTAGTATCTTGACTTGGTAATAGTGGCAATGAAATAATCATGTAATTCGAAGACAAAATTTATCTCAATGATGTCATCGATTGATATTCATTAAATTAACCTTAAAATATCTCATAAAATTATATAATATATTATTCAAAAAAATTTATACTATAATTTTTTTTAAATATTTAATTCCATATGTAATATATTGGGATTTAATTTCAATGAAATTCATTAAAAGTAAAAGATCATTAAAAACTATACCATGGTAGACATAAAAATTCATTATAATTGAATATTATATTTTTAATTTAAGGATACTAATTAGGAGTTTCCAATGGGCCTAATTTATTATAGAGATAACATTAAATGTCTACATTCATATAGTCTCCCTTCATTCAACAAGAATTGCATGATTCGTAATACAATATGTAATTACATTAATTTTTTCATCACTATATCCTCTTTTAACGACATTGAATCATATAATTCATGAAATGCATCCATAATGTGTACCATGCATCTACAAATTATTAATGATCCATGAGAAAAAGTTTACCTACCACTAATGACATCCTTTTTCAAACCATTGTTCGTGTACAAATTTTCACAATTGTATTATTATTATCAATCAGCTGGAATAATGTTACACTTGTTATAGAACTTATCAAGGATGTTGTACTCATGTTTTCAAATGTTATTTTTGGTTATTTAATCATAATAATGGGTAATGAAGGTTAGTAAATTTTCTAAATCATAGAAACCAGAATATTTATAGGTTTTAATCATATTTACATATAGTGATTAATAATATGTGGTAAATTAAAATTATTATAAGTACATATGTTCCATATGTTTATCTATATGTAAAAATATTAAAAATAAAAGGGGAAAAATTTTATTCAAAATTCATCATATAGTATTTAAAAATAACATTCTATATATGAAAAATATTCTATTTGGATATGAGTAATAAAAATGGTCACATGTTTCTATAAGAATAAACTAATGGAATTTCTCGATTGAGAAGATTATTTTATGTATTCATAAATTCCATGATAGTTACTATGAATGAATAATGTTGAATGAAATTATATGACTAAATTGTGCATTATTTCATATTAGAATACAATGTTTAATATTTATATAATATGAAAAGAACATACCACTTGGACAATCTTCTTTGAAAAGATTTTGTAACCAAACTATTTTGTTTCAGTTTCGACATTGATAAGTATTTATTCAGTTCACCAAAGTTAAACCAAAAATTTCACCTAATAGTTATTCAGTGTTGAACTTTAATTGAAGACATATTAAAATATTATTTATGACCTTCTGCAGTGATTATTTTTGAAAATGGAAATTCATATCACCTATCACATGTCAGATTTAGTTGTATTCTCCTATTATTTTTCCTTGAGCGTATATTGGTTGATGATGATATAGATTTTCAATAATATTTTATATAATATTCTAATTAAAAAATTTAATAAAAAATATGTAGATATATATAGGATGATAAAACTAAATTTGTATTGACCTAGTAAAATTTGATTTGGCACCCAATTTTTTTGATATCATCAAATGAAATGAAATTGAATCCCTAATTAGTGTTCTACATGAATGATGATATTATATGATAGAACATGATTTTCCACTCAGGTATGGATCCCTTAAAAATTTTGACGGAATCTTTTCTTTGGACCCAATATGGATTCATAATGAGTTAGCAATGGTATCTGGGGTGTACGGGGCATGTTCGGAGCCCAAAAACCATCATTTTGGAAAAATAATACAGGTCACACAGTTGGAGCTTTCTTGGCGCATAGTTTTCTAATATGTGTAGATGATAAATTTATAGATAGAACCATATCACATAGTTCATGCACGACGACATGGCCTTACCATAAAATGTTCCCTTCTTCCCTAAAAACATCACATGGATTGCCTATGATTTTTCAAACCATGAATACAAACAATGAACATGCTAATTTTCGGGGTAATGTTTCAAAATTTCCCATAATTATATAGCAAGACACCCCTTCTTCCCTAATCAGCGAACCAGTAGGATTAAAACCTTTCTCTCTCAAGCTATGGATTTTGATTGGAAAATCTATGGATTCAATGATATACATCGTCTAGGATAAAATAGATATTTTGTTAACAATTTTGGATGTGCCACAATAATTTATAGTGTTTGCTTGAGTCGTTCTCCCCCTCTCTTTTTCTCGACTGACACATCGGGTTATGATCGTTTCTCTCATTTTTTTAGACATAATCCGATTTGAACCAAATCAAGTGAAAATTCCAGTGGAGTGTGATCGTACATGACTAAGGTGGGAGGTCTATACCTCATCCCTCAAGTTAGTGGATTTTGGATTTGTCGGCTGGGGCCCACAGATTTCATCTGGTTCCATTAATAGAATTCATTATCCATAATTAGACTCATTAAAAATATATTAATATGATCTTTCTATATACATTATTAATTTTTAGTGGTTATGACCACCACTAAATCCATTCAATGTTGAAGGTTATACCATATTTATTGTTTAGTGTTTTGAAAAACTTGCACAACAGTCGGGTATTCCTTATCTTGAACACTCTAATAGAACGATTTTGTGAATTAAATGGATTTATTTATATTTTGAATTTCGTAATGTATAATACCAATTATTTTCACAGCATGACCCACCTAAGGTAAGTGGTTCAATTTAATAATGAAACGTGAAATGTAAATTTTCAAGTATACAAAGGATGTGACATTCCCTTAAAGGTAAATGATTAGTAGGATGCATATTCATAGAAAACATTACCAAATTAAAGGTAGATAGTGGAATGAACCCTGAATAAGGAATATGACTTAAATTCATTAAATGAATTCTTTAATTCCACTCAGCCATGTCACACTAATGAAATGAAAGTCTTAAACCAGATGTTGCATTCTACAAGACATTATCAACCTAATGAATGAAAATCCTTGAACCAAATTAAATATTAGATGAAATCATAATTAAATAAGAATGACCTAACTCAATTTCATCCAGGATTTCAATCATGAAATGTCACGACTACTTAGGAACCCTATCTTGATTCAAGGATACATCTTTCTTAGGTTGAGACCCACCATGATCTGAAACCTAGTTTGTTCTTGGATGCCTAGTATGACATTGTAGGATCAATCTATATTATTATAGGATGAATCTGATACACTCATTGGATCCAACATTGACATGTGGGTGTCATGATTATAGCTTATATGGACCTATAACTACGTAGCCAAATCATTCCATAGATGATCACCTTGGATTAGATAGCCCACTTATAGTAAAATTCGGGAGAATATGTTCATTTGATTACACTATTATCCTTATCCATGTAATAGTTAAGAATGATTTGGTGACCCTTGAGGTCTATATTGCCTTGGTTATTAACTTATGATGTCAATATTAATTATCATTATAGGTTTCCATGTGATAACATGGATCTATATACATGGTTAACGTGCAACTCACTTATAAACTAGTAATTATTAATAAATGGACTGGTTAGGTTCACTTACCAGCTGAGGGCTAAAGCTTGTAATTGGGTATTTAGTTACATTGTACTACATTACTTTATATATGTATGAATTCACACAGTTACATTTTAATTACGTGGGATAGATGTTATACACACCATTGGTGGTGGCCCACTATGATTTATCTCACATCTTCATCAACCATTGTTTGGTTCCTGGGGTAGATTACAAGGTTGTAGGTGTTAACAAAGGGAATAATGCATATCTGATCACATGATTGCTTGCTATTTATTTTGGAGCATGAGAGTAGATGACTGAGTGGGATCTTGTGATTCTTGGGATAATATTTGATTCCCTTTAAACATTTATGGAAGATGTTATGCATGTTGTCTTGTATCCATGTTTTCTAGTTTTCTAGTTACATGACTTATCATAAGTTGTTGAATTTTATTATATTTTTATCAATTATTGTTACTAATGTCCCTTTTTCTAATGTACCTTCAGTTTACATATATTACATCCAATATTTACTAATATCTACATCCATATGCTACGCTACACATTGGTAATGAGAGAATAATTTCCCCTACAGGAACACCCAAGGCTCTCACATCTAGATGGTAGCCTTTGGCGGTCAGAGAGATGTACTAGAGGCCATGTGTCCCACTAAGCTCTATGCACCGATTGAGTGGCTTCGGGTATGGAAAGTCACAAAGTGGTATCAAAGGAGTTTCTTTTCATGGTTTACTCTTTAGAGGCCACAAATTGGATATTAGGAACACTTGGTACATTGTCATAAGACATGATTGGGCATCCCGAACCCATGTTCGAGGTAAAAACAAATTTTCTTAAATTATAATTATTTTTTTACTTTTTTCTATTACAGTTAATATTATTTCACCATTGGTTGACACAAATGTTATGTGGAGTTTTTGATTATTACACCATTTTAGGACTTTCATTAAACCTTGGAATGATGTTACGAGGTCAAGGGGCATTGTTACTTTCTGAATTATAGGCACCTAGAATTCACATGTCGTTCTTATTTCCAATCCGTATAGGTGAATTTCACATCATTTCATTTTTTCATAGGCTTATGATTATTGAGTGATGTTGTGATAGTTAGTATATTCTTGAATTACTCAAAGAAACAATTGGGTGATTTCTTATCACAATTTATTATGTGTATGGGATGTAATGGGTTGGGATAAGAAATTTACCAAGTCATGCCATTATGCTATAAATAAATGGGTTACATTTCTGGTGATAGGTTTATGGGCCCAGATATATCTTAAATGGAAATCCATTAGAATGTGAATCATTAAATATAATATGAAACTGTACATATAATTATCCCAAATTGTCATGTTTATAAAATTTGAAGGTGTTAATTGAGTAGTTATATGTAAAATGAAATGAAACTTAGACATGAGAAATTTTTGAAACCTTGTTGTCTAGGTTTGTAGTTGGGGTGGTATGCCTTGGGTAGTGAGATTTCATGGGTACATCTTCCGCTAGTGATGCTATCATTCTTATAATATATTTTTAGAGGAACTTATTGGGTGTTATATTCTATTAATGTTGTTTTTTGTAAAATATCACTTTTCTATTAAAACCCCTTATAAAAAATCATTAAAACTCAATATATTCTTGAAATTTATTAATGTAGAACATCTATGGTATAATCCATTGATGTTTTAGGATTCTAAAAACAAAAATATCAGTAAATAAAAATTATTATACTATATAATTCATTCCATACCAATACATAAACACATAAATAATTCGAATTCCTCCTAACATCATTATCAATGTTTTTTATCTTATTCCCTAAAACATTTCCCCTTATATGTCACTTGTAGTGTCTTAATCATAAGTAATAAGACAATTACTCATACAACATTGATGATTATCATCATGATCCTTCCATTATGTACATTGATATTAATACTTCTAATACATTTGAAATTTAAATCATTCATCCATTGTTGATTCATTTAAGAAACCTATATTCAAATCCATTGAAATAATTTAACTCTTAATTTTCCCTTAGTAAATAATTACAATGTGTCCTTCCCCACACAAGAGACATCTTATTAATCTATTGATTAATTACCTTGAGTTCATATTCCCATATTTTTGACATATATAAAACTAAAATGTCTTCCCTCCATGGTCTCCATTACCCAAACATACAATGAACTATGTCCTTCTCTTATTTGTGGACTCTAATTATATATTATGGTTCACAATTTTAATCATTTTATGTGATAACTAAATTGGACTAATCGCATTATCTTTCAATCTAGTAATAATTTCATTTAGATTCTAATAAACAAATTTTTTGTCACATTCTTCGATAACCTATATCCCTATGCTTCCAAGAATTGAATAAAACAAAAAATCATAGTGCGAGTAACAATATTCATAGTGGAAAACTGAACAGTCCTAAAATTACATACAAGGTGACTAAAAAATGAAAACACATTTTAAATATATGACGCCATAAATTTAACATATGTTATACATGACTATCATCTATATAAATTTCAAGAACATGGTTGGGATTCCATCCAAACAAACACCAACCCGTCTCCGAGACAAGGCCCGAGAGACATTCTTGATACTTTTGAGCTAGAAACTAGCATGAGGCGTGAAAGATACATCAAATAGAAAAAATTTATTCCCCAAAAACAATTAATAAATAATAAAACCTACCACGAAAAAAACTAACAACAAATGAATATCAATAAATATAAAATATATTCCACATACAATTGATATTTAAGAAAAAACTATAAAAACTTAAATCAATACAAGATTACATGATCTCCACATAACCACTTGGTCACCACCCACCAACAGAACAACCTATTTTAAAGGAATCCAATCTAGAAATCTAAACCAGCTAAAATACACTATTATTCCAACACTGAGTGTCATAATTAGGTCATGAGAATCAAATAATAGTTGGAAAACACCACAGTGTCCTCATATTTCCTTCCCTAAAAGTGTTTACCAAAAAATAGTTTGAGATAAAATTGGAAAATAAGATTTACCAATTCTAAATACAAACATATATTTCCACAAATTTTATTTTTAAAATAATAAAAAAAACATGTTTTAAATAAATGGTTTCACTTTATTAAACTCTGTTACAAATCCATACAAGAAGATTAATCATGAAGTGTTGGAATTAAAGGAAAAAACAACCAATTTTAAACATCGATATTTAATAACACACATACGTCAAAAGTAAAAAAAAAATTATTAAATCATTATAATTGTTTAAACATAATTAGATGAAATATATATATTTAATAAGTCTGGAATCACCTACCAGCATATGTAACAACTCAATATTCTATAACCAACTTAATGCTATAATCTATCCAATCCATTATCAGGTGCCACATTGCATCTCTAGAAATCTTGGGGCACCAACCCATTTAACTAGGTTCGATAAAAACCCTCAGATTAATATGTAGATGATACCCATGAATCCCATGATTGTAGTACATAATGAATGAGTAGTTCCTCACATGCGTGGCTCAAACAAAAACCCAAAATCAATGTGCTTGTGTAACCCAAACACTGAATCCACCTATGCGATGACCCTATCCCTGAATGATCCACCATATATGTTCTCATCTCATAACAATAATTAACATGTTTTATTAGATTAATCACATTATATGAGTATCAAAATCAATTTCACAATCATTATTAAATAATAATTGGTCCATAAAACCACATATGGATTCATACCATCTTTTTCAAAACCATGTCGAAAACATACTACATTCATGAATGGTTTAAAATGGTCCTTAATACCATTTTGTTACCAAACCACTTTTACAAATTCCAAATCAGGCCAGATTTTATAAATACATTCAAAACCAAAATTTAGAACCATTTGGAGATCAATGAAACATTTAACAATTTCTAGGTAATTTAAAAAAAATCCATTTTCAGATGATAATGATAGAGTAGAGAATGGGAAGAGGGAGTACATATTAGAAATATGTATTTTCTAAATGAAAGAACATATTAATTTGTGTTATTATCCATATGATAACTTTTTGATGTTATGTATATGCCCTCATCTAATGGAGTATACTTAAAAAACAATTGACTATATTAAAAAAATTTAAAAATTACCATGACTTTCATTACACACATAACACTAAGATACCATGTCACCACACTCACCCACAACACTCAGACCTCAATCAATCATGCCACTATTAATTATATAATGTTAATCATAATATCTAAAATTCAAAAATACATTTTATAAATCCCATTTACAATTTAACAAACACATTTCATACATATTTATTTTCATATAAATAATGAAATCTATTTGAAAATAGTTTCCACCATATTTTTCATCATAAAAAACAAAATAAAAAATAATAATAAACAAAATTATAAATAAATTAGAAAATCAAAAGCAACATATTTATGGTTTCATAATTTAAATTGACAAAAACAACTACCTCAATAACATATAAATTCAATGAAACTTTGGGGAATGTAGGATCTAATGCCAATGGTGAAACAAACCACCCATAAATAAATGAAACACAACACAAACGTCATCCCTAACCTTATGTTTTTCTAAGTGGGAACCACCAATGTAGTACCATGAAATTCTTAGAGGAGGAAGAGAATAAGAGGAATTCAACCATAAATCAAAAATAACTCACCTTATATTTGATGGAGGAGCACCAAAAAAGGATGATGAACGAGGGGAAGGTTTCGAAAGAGCCCCTCATTTACTAAAATTTTTCCAAGGGGAGGATATCCTCAAATGATTTATATCATAATTGGAGAAATCATGGAATTTCCATTGTTTTGAAATATTGGAAATTCAGATGGTTAGGTCCCACGTTTTGAAAAACAATGCCCTTACTATACACATCCTACTACAGAGAAGTGTAACCTTACATTGGTTGCACCATTTTTTAAGAAAACATCCTCTAACCATAAAACTCATATCTATCAAATAATAAATCATATTCTTTCACTTGACACATGGTTTACACTAACCATGAATAATTTATGAACCTGGTCTCAAACAGGTGAAACAATCCACATTGTTTCTCTTTTGGGTAACACATTATGGGAAGAAATGTTCTCAATCTTATCAAGTAAAATATGAAATAATAAAATGAACAATGAACATATTATGCCTTAAAAGGACACACAATTATCCCTCAAACTATAAAAATTCCGAATATCCACTGAGAAACACAAAAAAATAATGTTAGGAACTCCACCCAAACATCAAATGAATGATACAATAACTAAAAAAAATTAAAATTGGAAAAACATTATAGTCAGGGTGTGAAAAGCCTCCCCGCTACAAAACATTCCTCTTATGGAAATTCAGATAGAATTAGGAGTAATGAAATCTTATGCTCAAAATGAGATGATATTGAATAAGACAAGGATCATCAGTGCGATGTTTTACTCAAACAGTCACAACCGAACACTCCTAGAGAAAACAAAAAAAACCATTGATGAATGACAGAGGGTTATCCAAACCATAAAAAAATTGGCAATATCAAACCAACACTAGTATTGGGTACTCCCCACATTAGAAGAACCCCCAACAAAATGGGAATCCATGAATGGAACTCGAACCAAAATCCAACTTAAAAAAGGTTCAATTCATCATTTCCCAAGAAAAAACATCTCCAAAACAAGAAAAACTAGAAACCCAAACCAATCATCAAGGGCTACCTATTTAAGGTTACCGATCGATAAATCACGACTACATAATTATAAGTAAATGAAACCATAAATACCTTTAATATGAATAAAACATACAATAGATAAGTGGGATAAAATATATATTTCTAAATTATTTCACTCTAATGTTAAAGAAAAAAAAATTGGAAAACAACTTCATGAACCATGTTTTTCCAAAATGTGGTCCAGCATTACCTGGAAGCTTATGGATGGAACCATAATGTCTTAAAGCATCTGCAACCCTGGAATCAAAAGCTGAAAACCTATGAGAGAAGATTATTCCTCTAGAAATGATTCTTACAAAACATTTCTAGATGAACCAAATACACACAATGATTAAACACCATTAGAGGATTATGAAAATGTTTATACAAATGCACTGATATGACACAAATGAAATAAAGGATTAAGAATTGTAATGAATTATTATCCAAAATTGAAAAAAATGTTATTTTTATGAACATGTTAATATAATTTACACCTCTTTCTAGATGGGGATCATTCATTAGTTCTATGAAACACTGGATTAGCAACTGCCACAGAATGTGCTCCATGAAAAAAATCAACTATGATTTCCTGGTATACCAATATCCAAAATGAAAAATTACCTAGATGATAGAACCCAATCACTAAATAATGGATGAAGTGATCATCTTGATGTCAATCCTCTGACACTCTCTCCATATATAAAAAACCATCTGCTTAAAATATTCCACATAGACCTTCACAATCCACTAGACATGCAGAATACTCTCAAGATCTACAAATTTTACCACGTTCAACTCCTCAAGAATGAACCATCATATAAAATTGGAATTAAACCATTCCTAGAATACCCTAACTTGTACAGATTTACGCACAATAACATTCCATCTATCCAAATATAGACTGTCAATGGAATAAAAATAACTCTGTATCTCATTTCTTAATGGGGTTCCCAATGATCTAAATACATTCTCAATATCCTAAATCCACTCCACTACCTCTACGTAATCTTTATCACCAAAAAATATTGGAAATATCCAAGAACAACAAGATTCCACCACTCTACTAAGACTACAGACATTGAAAAAATGGGAAAGAAACTAGAAAACACTTGGACATTTTTGGGTGGCTTATTATAAACAAAACTAGGAACAAGGAACCAAAATAAACATCCAATCAAAACTGAACCAAAATAACATCTCAATACAAAAAAAATATCTTAGAATATAAAAATCTCAAATGAAAATAGAATCATCTTTTCAAAAATAAATGTTTTATTCTAGCTTCCAAAATTTCTTTATTCAAATACAACAATCCAAATACCAAAAGAAAAATTCAAATCTTTATTTAAGAACCAATGAACACTTTTAATAATACCAAACCGAATATAATTTATATTTTGGAATATAATTTTTGGAAACTCACATTAAATTTTAAAATCCACTAATAATGAATGAAAATCAAACAAACCCAACCCAAACTAAACTCTTGGGATTGGAGACTGGTGTTCATGCCTATATTGGTGACATGGTTAGTGGACCATGCCCCAAGAAATGATGAACCGCTGGGAAAACCATTGACCCTACACTCAGAATAGAAATGGTTTATTTATCTATGTGATACCACAACAAAAAACTAGCTCAACTCCATTTTCATTTACAAAATAACACATAAAAATAAAAATAAAGAATCAAAACCAAAAATTCCCCCCAAAACCTAAGGATTTTAACAAGAATGGTTTCATGACACCAGTTCCATTACCATATATGAAGTAATTAATGATATAATATCATTTATATATGGTTACATAAATAATAAAGGACCTCCTTTAATACCATTTTTCATGAACTAGTTTGGGGTACAATCTAAACTAACAACCTACAATGTCCAATAAAAGGACCAAGAGGCATTCCCAACCCCCTGATGAAAGAATCTAGCTTTGGGAATAAAAAATAAATTAAATGGGAATAATTTCATGTAAAAATACCAATATAAAATTAAAAAAAGAACAAGTATATAAACCAATAATAAATAAACATCAATAAATATACATGAAAATCCTAATACAATATCTTTTGAACAAAAAAATAAAATAAAACAAAACAAACAAGATATCCACATGAACTTTTGGTCTCCACTAACAAAAAGACTAACAAGTTATAATGGAAACTAAATAATAAACCTGATCCTATAAAATAGTTCCAGTGTACTAACGCCGAGTGGAACAAGTATTGTGTTAGAATAAACAACTTTTTATGAAATCCACAAAGAGTCCAAATATTTATTGTCTTAAAATTAACCAGAAACACTATTTTGAGACACAGGTGGTAAAAAGGGTTTTCCATTTCAAAATCGCATTATATATTCTAAAAAAATCCATTTCTAAGACAACCCATACAATTTTAAATTAAAAAATTCTTTCATATTATAAAACAGAGTTATGAATCTATATTTTATAATAAAATCATATAATATAGAATAAGATCAAACAAAAAAGATAGTAATAAAATAGAAGGACAAATAAGCACCATAAAAATAAGCCAAAAAATTATATTCTTAATCAAGTTAATTTCCTAAAAATCTCTTGAACATGTCCATTAATATAATAAGTTTAGAGTAAATTTATATTGAATGGTGTATATCAATAGTCTATTACCAATTGGTTTCTCAAAATGAGCCAATTTAGGGGAACATTCCACCTAGCCTATCTTCAAATATAAGGCCACTATCTAGTATAATTAGGGCTGATAATTATCCATAAATAGACCCTATTGATAGCACCAATTAATCCAATGATTCAAGTACATAGTTAATGGAGATTCCCCGTACTCTTGGCTCAAATTTATTCCCACAATCTCTATTCTTGGAAAATCCAAACATCGACACCACCTATGAAATTCACCTCTCCCCATATGATTCACTATATAGGTTCCACTCTCACAAAAAACCATTCACATGTTCTAACCAGGACATAACAACTGTTGAGTTTCAATGGCATTATCCCAAACATTATGTAATACCAACCAGGAATTCACACCACATATTCATTCAAAATATTTTTCAAAACCATGTCGAAAAAACAACATTCACCAAATGATCCCAATAGTAATTTATCTCATTTAGTTACCAACAAACTATTAAAAATTCTAATTGGTACATGATTTTGGAAACACATTTTAATTCAATATTTAATCAAATTTAAAATAATAGAATCTTTTAAAAAGTTTTAAGTTTTTTCAAATAATATTTTTGGGAAGAGAAGGATTGATAAGATAATGGGGAAGGGGAATAAAATTTGACAAATCCTTATTTTTGTAATGAAATACCATATTTATTTCAGTTCCAATCAATAAGTTCACTTCCTAAACCTATTTATATATTCTCACATCCAATGGAATAACCTAAAAACCCATTTGTATACACCAAAAACCATTTAAATGAACAATGGAATTAATTGAACACATAAAAACCGTCATAAAAAAGTCACCAGACACCCTCAAGGCTCAATACAATATAAAACTATCTTGGAAGACATAAACAAGGACAATATCATTCTCAAAAATTAAAAATAAATTTTAAAATGTCTATTAACATTTAAACAAACAGTTTTATTTAATTTATATGTATGAATAATTAAGGAAACCAATTTGAAAGATATTTACACAAAATTTCCCAACATTAAAACACTATAATATATCAATAAAACACATCACAATCAAAAGAATCTATTTAGAAATTATTTATAAATGATAAATTAATAGATTGTATGCATTGAAAAGGAAATGGGTGAAAGCACCTACCTCCAAAATGTGGAAACACAAAAATAACATCTGGAGAAGGAAGAACCAAGTATAGTAGAAAAACCTCCCACCATAAAATTAATGAAACAAAATCCATACATCAACACAATCCCATATGGGGATTTTTATAGATATCAAACCAAGGAGAACCTAATAAATCAATATAAGTGGAAGTGTAGAAGATGAAATCATCCAAAAATACAAAGGAACTCTATTGAGATCCGAAGGAGGCACACCAAAAGAGGGATATGAACCGTGATAAGTGGTCTTAGAGACCTTCATGATTCAAAACATTCTACAAGGGGGAGGAAATTTTTAATAGGGGTTATAATATAATTAGTTCAATCTATAAATTTCACGTTTTAAGAAATATTGGAATCTTACATTGTTTGAAACATTATTCACCAACTATTCGCACCCAATGAGAGAGAAGATTTAC
Source organism: Viscum album (assembly GCA_963277665.1). Classification (NCBI taxonomy): domain Eukaryota; kingdom Viridiplantae; phylum Streptophyta; class Magnoliopsida; order Santalales; family Viscaceae; genus Viscum; species Viscum album. The sequence goes on from OY728129.1 coordinate 309,887,031, forward strand.
CTCTCATGGATTGGACTCATGGTTTAGGAAACTGATCACCAACTATGAAACTCATATATTTCAAATGATAAATCCATTTCTCAATCTTGTCACATGGTTTCCTCTAACCGTTTGTCAGTGGTGCACCTAGGTTTTTACCAAAAATCACACAATTTTTCTTTGGGATTGAATGATTTGTATCAAACAATTATAAATTAGTTCAACTAAAATCATAAAAGAATATACTAAAATGGAAACATCATTTTCAATAAAAGGACATAATCTTTTCACTCAAAATATTCTCAAGCCAAAACCCCCTACAAACTCCAAAACTAGAAAATTTCTAACGAGAACTCATCCTAGACCTCAACCAAAGGATCCAATATGAAAATAATTATAATATAAGATAAAATATATGGTTGGTGTGAGACATTAAATCCTTCATCACAGTTCATAATGAAGATATGATTAACCAAATCATATCCCCTTGGAATGTCAATCCCGGTGGAGTGTAAGGCCTCTTATCGTTTACCAGGAAACACTACAGTCAATCCTAACAGAAAAATTTTTCATTTATTACCCCTATGTATTTTTTATAGAATTGTTTCCACATTTAGCATCCATACTGGGATGAATTTCTAGCAAAACAATACTCTGTAGTTTTCTATACCATAAGATATTCTCTAATACAATGTATTATCATAAGGGTTCTCGCCAGTGTTCTCTCATCCCAGTTTCCAATGTTTATCTAAACCAATAATATGAAAAAAACAATGATCAATAAATATCATAATATATAGTTATTACATCCCAATATATGAAATTATTTTAAATAAAAGGAATACCCACCATAGTACTGTAATATTTTATTTTCGTTGGAGACTAGATACACATACAAATTATTTAATGAATGATGTACAACCAATACAATAAATATATTCCCCTATAGGAATATTTATTTATATACCATACTAAAAACCATTCATGAAAACATATTGAATGGAAGTATATCAATAGGTGATCTCAAATCCCCTATATGTGTAAAAATTTGAGATATATAAGCATCACATGTGAACAAGGATATGTAAACATGAGAATTAATATTTGAAATCAGACCCTTCATGTCAATGATGATAAACACAAGTCATGGAATAAATAATAACAATTTATAAGACATTAATCATGTAGTAATAAATAGAAATAGGCTATGAGAGAATATCATTGGCACAAAACATGGAATTTTGGATTACACGTATGACTTATAAAATCAATCCCACCATTTATAAGCCTTATTGACAATGATATAATAGTTTAATGGTCCACTTACAAAACAATAATATTTATCAAGGTTTAATCTCAATACATTATTATATGACAAAATAACGTATTGAAAATGGATTATTCCTCATTCCTATTTTTTTATATCACGAGACATAAATCTCTCCCAATTCATTAAATGGGTATATATATCCCAGTTATCAACTATTGAAAATAATTAACATGTATTATATATTATAATAAAACAAAAATATTATCCTAATAGATGAAATATAATTGTATACATACCAATTATTCTATCATAAACATAATTCATTAGGAAAATGGATTAAAAAGGGTCCTTGGAACATATTCTTAAAGGCTTAGGTAACATCAAAATTTTACTTCTTTGATGGAAATTGATTTTGAAAGAAATTTAATAAAATTTATTATTTAAAATAAATTTTCATTTATTTTTTAAAAAATAATTCATAATCCACTTTCGAAATACTTTTCCTTGAAAATAAACATTGAATATCATAAAAAAATATTTAAATATCTTTCAATACTTATCTCAATGAAAATATAATTTCCACTCTAAAAATTACATTTATAAAAAATTAGAAAACGATTTTAATCTAAAATTTACATTGTAACATATAAGGTAATTTTTTAAATAAAATAATATCATAGTAGATATAAATTCATATAAATGAATATACATAAAAAATATTTCACTCACATTTTTGGTAAATGGAAAATGAGAATTTTGTACAAAATGATGTGAATATTCTTTTTAAAAATAAATTTTTTAAATTAAATCATGTGTAAAAATGTATTCAATAAATAATTTTAATAATGATAAAAACATTTTTAATTTTTTTAAACATTTATTGGGAATGTGTAGTGTTTTTTGGCCGAAGAGAGATATGAAGATGATACTTAAAAAACATCATTTGAAACAATTATATACATAAAGAGAGAAAAATTAATGGAAAACATGAATCATCATGGAATACCCAAAGGAAATTAATATTAATACGTGTATTAAGATACGGATAAAATGATTTCATTATAAAAATATTAAACATTAAATTCTTCATAAATTATGAGATTATAACAGAAAATCATGACCACTTTGGAAACAATGATTCATATGAAAAATAAAATTAAAAAATTAAATAAAACATAAATATTCATGAGAATAAATAATTTTATGTAATATAAAATTAGTTTTATATACAAACTATGAAAGATGATTGGTCCATAAAATAACATATATCTCAAAAAAGGGGAATTGAGAAACAAATCACTCGCCTATTTAGAAACCATTTACTATAAATCCCATGAATGTGATATCATAAAATGAATATTACACAATTTTCTAGATAAAAATTATTAAATAATTTTTTTGTGTTGTTTATTCACCACATAAAATAAATCACTATTGAATATGGCATGTGTTACACAAAAGTAAAAAGTGAGATGAAAATCCCTTACCTCATGATTCCACTTAGTTGAGAACATTTTAAACACATGTATATTTTTTTTAATCATAGTAATATCATATTTGTGAACTATATTAATATTAATGATTCAAATATGAACCTATGATAATATTTTACGACCCATTTGTAAATAATGATTTATTATTTCAATGATTCATGTGTTAAGTGCCCTGTTCTCTCATTCATTTTTCCATGAATGTTATTGTTCTTGAGAATATTATATAAATATCATCTCTTGAATGATAAGAAATTCATAAATATCATATTTTATTAGTTTAAATAATTTTATTAGTAATTAGGAAATTAGGACATGAAAAATAAATTACATCGCTTCATGGAGATTGTAGGTCATTCGTACAACTGAGTGAAGATATCATTCCCTTAACAAGTGAAATGGTGAATAAATATATGTATATGTATATATATTAGTTTATAGAAATTAATTAATTTAATATATATAACATAAATTGTTTTAATTTATTCATTTTGTTATTAATTTAATGTGTATGGGAAACATTATTCACATCGCTTCTCATTGCGGTAGTTCGTCAAATACAAGAGTGATGTTATCGTATTTGAAACATAATTTAAGGGAAAAAGGTATATTTTTTTATTAATGTTATATAATGATAATAATATCTTATTTATCATATACTTTTTATAGCCGTCATTTTACCCATCCATGAATAGTTTTTATATAAACCAAAATACATTGGTTCGAGAGGCGAGAGTCTTCCGTACACAAGGTCGACCGTATTTTTTCCATCATAATGGAAGTGGAAATGGATAAATATTAATAAATAATTATTATAATATAAATTTATATAGATGTAAATATTGGGACTATACATCATGTGTTAATAAATATTATAATTTTTAAAAGTAACATTGAAAATTAATGATATTTCATATGATAATTAACTTTTTAAAAAGAAACAAAATTTTTATCTTCTGTTAAGGACCTAATGGATTTAAATATTGGATTAAAAATTGCTCTAATGTGCTAATAAGGATTTTGGGGATGGAATTTTACATTTTTTGGTTGATCCAAATGTGATGATAGGTATAAGTAAGTTAATGTATGGAGTTCCCATTAATAATTGGAATAACGGAACCGTCTTGGAAATTAATTGAAAATTCCCCAATGGAATCTAAAATTATAAATAAATTTTTATGAAAAAGATTCAAAATGAACCTAGAATCAATATTGGTAAGTATTGTATGTAAATATGTTTATAAAATATAATTTATACATGTTTTGGGTCATTTTAACCTTATTTGTTTAGTTTAACCTATCATAAACACATTTTTTCCTTAACCGTGGAAATAAATATTTGTTGTTTTCACTATTAATTACAGTAAAAAAATTTGAAGTTATTAGATGATAATTAATGGAAATAAAAATCGTGTAACCCATTTTAGAAAATTTAGTTCACATTAGTGGAAATTTTTTATTTAAAATATTACCTGAAGACATGATAAAAAATCAGGTTTTCATGAAGATTATTTTTCTTGAAAAGTATGGTTTTATATTAACTATTTGAGAGACAATAATTGTTGCATGAATAAAAAATATCAATTGTAAATATATAGTATATATCTTTATTTTAAATCAATTTTTAGTAGATACTATTTAATTTAATTAAAATGGATAAACATTATATAATTTAAATCACTTTTATAGAAAACCTATTTATTAAACAAAAAGTAGTCTTATACTAAAATAAAATATAAATTCAATTAAGTGTTATTTTTATTGATAAAATATTACTAAATAATAATACTGTTAATTCAATAAATTTAGGATTGAAATTTAAATTAATTAATTTATTAGAAAGAAAATATTGTTATACAAAAATCACAAAATTTTATTATTCATAGTAATTCAATATTTTATGAAAAATACCAAAATTTCACTATATGTTAATTTTGATATGATTATTTAAAATATTTAATTCAAATTTATGAAATTAAATCTATAAAATATTAATAAATTATTTATAATATTTTCTCATAATATAATAAAATGAAATATTTTTGGAAAGACATTTAGGATAACATTTACATTATAAAATATTGTATAGTTATTTACAAAGAACATATAGATAAATTTATATTTTATTGGATATATATCATAAATTATTTAATATTGTTCATTCTAGACTATTTAAATTCTTTGTTATAATGGTCATATTTAAAAAAATATTATTTGATACTTCACAAATGCCTGGTATTGCATGTCATGCACTATATTAACAAAAATTAGTTGTTTCATATATCACAAGACATAATTGGTGATCAGTACAATAGAAAATATTAAAAAGATTAAATTAATTAAAAAAATAATGTATTTCATAAATTATTAGGATGTTTCAATTATTCTAGTTACAAAATTTATTATTATTAAGTAATAAACATGAATACATGAGAATACCATGATAAAGATACATTGGTGGTGTAATGTTGAGTCATGAAATCACACTAGACATAAGCATCTAGATCTGATTGAATATTTTGTTATTATAGATCTAGTAAAGGTAATTTCCTATATAGTGGATGTGTTAGTGGAGAAGTATATATATTTTATAGGATTGGGATTGACACTGGTTGACCCCACAATTTATTTGTTTCTTTACAAGAATATTTTTAACCTAATTGGTTTTATTATTCATAGTTGATTTTGAATTAAATTGACAAATATTACATCCTTTATTATATGAATGTAATCTGATAATGTATGGTGTTTATTATTATTATTCCATCCTATGACATGATATTGATGGTATAATCTCCCTACTGATGGAATTAGACCCTTGCATTTGGTCAAAAGACTCATGAATTTGGGGAGACTCACCTGAGGTCATGTGGCTTTCAGGTTATGAACCGATAGTTTGGGCTAGGATCAAAACAATTTCAATATTACATTGAACAAACAAAAATATTCACATTAAGAAAATAATTATGATTATACCTATAAGTGTTTTGTTCTAAATTTTTATAAATTATTCTCATTTAAACATTATATTGTTCAAGGGTACAATTTTTTTGATATTTGATGTAGTTGGCTGATTCATAATCTCATGGTGAATTTTTATTCATTTTCAATATTCATATAGTGAATAATTCGTTACTCCTCTTATATATGAATTTAGATTTATACAAATATTCAATTCATATGTTCCATTTAAAAAATATAAATTATAAATATTGTGTAACCCTATATGATGGTAGAAAAAAATCATAACATTTTATTATTGATATAATGATGTAGTTTACATATTAATGTCAAAATTGGGCATTTTTTATAAGTGAAAAGTTTTCTATTTTTTGTTTTCATTTTTTAATACTATATAGAAAATAAGAACATGGAATAATGGGGGAAAATAGTATTTTTAAATTCTTAAAACATTATCATTTCATATAGATAGTTTTAATCATTTTATTGAATAGAAATAAGTATGTAAGTCTAAACCCATAAAAATTATGACTATAAATTTCATTTTTAAAATAAATTGACAATGAGATTCCACATATTATGACTTTTTATTTTCACTCATTTTGGACATCACATTAATGGTGTGTCATGAATTGTTCAGTTACATCTCAATAATAGATTCCATTAGATTATTAGACAATGAAAATTATCTTACACATTTTATTAAAATAAGAAAATATATAATTGTAATTTAATTACCACTATGAAATAATCTTGTGGAAAATGGAATTCATGTTGTGAAAATTACTAATTAAATAGTGAAATTGGAATAATAAGTATCCATTGATCATCTTTCTACATCAATTTCTATGTAGATATTATTTAATTTTTTAAATTCGTTATAAAAATATAAAGAAAGTGTAATCATATCAAAAAAATAAAACTTCAATCAATTTAGTAAATCCTTCATTGGAGAAGATTAGTTATGAAAAATAAATTGGTAGATTTTTTTAAATGGTCACCATTGATTTTGTGAATCATGAGTCTATTTGAAGCAAAAATATGCTCATTATTATAGAATATGTAATGGAATATAATATCCTTAAATATATAAAATAATTTAATGTATATATTTGAATATATAATAAAAATTCATTACAATTTGAAATATGAAAAAGGATGAAACTAAAGTGTTAAAGATAATTATCTATCAAAAAAATCAAATTCTTAATGCTAGAGAAACCAATTTAAAAATCGATGAAATTTTTTTATTTTCTTTTCATTGTAAATTTCATGGGAAAATAAAGAAATAATAAAAACATAAATCCATATAATATCATTTAGATGGAAAATACTATTAGAACAATATATATATATATATAATATCAAACTGTTTCCTTTTACATTTCTACACTATAGGAAGTGTTGATTTCCACATAATTAGAATAACTCTAATACATCATGTGTTAAAAAATTGAAGAAAAATGAACATTATTGAAAAAATAAATAGATGAAATATAATATAAAATACATAGATTGAATGAAATATAATAAACATACATGTATGATATGAAATGAAAATTGTCCATTGAGAATATTCATGAAAAAATTCATGATCAAACAAGTGGCATGAGAGAGATGTGATTTGTTATAGTAAATTGATTATGAAAAATAATAATAGAATTATGAAATCATACTTGAATCCTATATAATACCACATACAATATGGGAGAAGTGGGAGACGATGATGGAACCAGTGGTAGAGGTTGCAGAGACGGTGGAAGTTCAAGAAAGAGGTAGAGGTTGGAGGTGTAACATATAAGTGGGAGGTGATAGTTTTCCATCCAAAAAAATATGAGAGATTGGAAGTGTTAATAAACATTGATTGAGTATATGGAAGTTATATATTGAATTATTTGTCGAGGAGTATAGGGAGTAAGTTGGTTAGGTTGAGGAATAATACATAGATGGAAGTGAGGTGTAATATTTTGATAATATGATGAGGTATTTGTTGGTTTTTATGGATTTTTCTAGGATTCCTAATTCAATTGAAGATCACATATTGATTATGGAGGGGTTTATGTTTATATGAATTCTTATTGATTTCAATGTAGTCCTTTTCAATGATGTGTGTTATCTGTGGAGATGAACTTATTGTAGGACACAATTATTGAGAGATCAAGGAAATGGTCTATGGAGGATATAGAATTTGATGGTTGTATCCAATTCTAGAATGTGGCCATGAATAATATTCTAGGAGGATGAATGAGAGGATATGAAAAATGATAATTAGAAGCATTGGGGACATTATCTAGAATAGACATGTAGACTTGGAATATTGTACAATTGTGTAGAAAAAGGAATTAAGTGGTCATGTTGTTTGATTATTGAATATGGAAGGATCTTTTGGAATCACTTAATAATAGTTTTGGATGAAGTCTGAGTTTTTCTAATATATATGGAATATTAAAAATTTACACTATTAATAATGAAATTGACTGCATATAAATAGTATTTCTAATAATTATTCTCTAATAACACCTTAATACGAGAAAGAAAATAAGAATCATGGTCACCATATATAAGGAAAAAATGAAATACGATATGAAAGAACCTTCAAGAACCCATATATATGAAATAATAGGTAAAAATATGTATCAATAAAATATATTATATTAGATGGATGTTGGAAAAAATACATTTCTATATTGTATATAGAGTATGGTTTGGGTTTGTTTACAATTATCTTTATAAGATAAGAATGTTTTCTCAGAAAGTAATTATACATTTCAAGAAGAAAATATTATTGATGGTGGGGTCGTTTCCCATATTTGGTCAAATTTTTGGATTCAGAAATTAGAAAAATTGAAAAAACAGATTTTGGAAATGGGAGTTTCACAAAATATTTAAGGTGGTTTGGGAACATGCACACATGCCATTTTATTGATATTTGCATCAAAATATGGAAAATAAATAATGTGTGTGCAATATTTATATATGATCAAAATATAAGGATTCCTAGAAGAATGTTACACACCGAATGCGATGAAAAAGGGTTTTTGCGCACTTAGAAATAATCATCTTCACATAGAAAAAGAAACATTGGAATACATCATGCATGGTCTTCATGGCATATTAATAGGTGGCTATCACCATGGATGACATAATAATTTTTCAACAACGATCTAATTTCAATATCGCATGATGTATTTGCACGATAAATAACTGTAGAGAGTTAATCTTGTGTGCAAGGTGTTTCATTAGTCTGAAAATACAAAGAGAACGATTTGGTGTAGTTCTGTTAGTGATAATGGATGCACAGAATATATTGGTTGTCTGATTGTCAACTAGGGAGACAAATCCCAAATCATGCACACTAGATCTGGAGTAGAACACAAGTGTAGTATTGTGCTCCTAAAATGTTTTGGATATCTGGTTTGTTTGATCAGTGGTTTCAAGTGAATCATTTATGGACTTCGATGAAGGTAGTGTCTCATTCTAGATAGATTCAAAGACATCAATTAAAATCTGTTGAAGAGACCTTCAATTCGATAAAGTGAGTGAGGGATGACCCAAGGTGGTTTGTTAGGGGTGTCAATGGAAGTTATCTGATGGACGTAGTTATATTTCCTCGAATAATTGTAAAGGTAGCGTGTCTGGAATACAATGACTTTGAATGAAATTCAGTATTCAACTAATACTAAAGATTAGTGAATTTTGCTATGTACAACACATTGTCGGTGTCTTCTCCATGGATTTAGACCTTAGTGTGAATCCATTTACAATTTTAATGTCATCTACTTGCATGTGAATTTTTGATTATAAATCATATCCATCACAGAGGTTTAAAGATTTCAACCCTATGTGAGAACAAGATATATGATAACAATGAAAATGCTGACACCATGATTCACCCCTCCACTCTTAGGTTGTCCCATAGTCCTATAAGGGAGTGAATGAGTTGGAGTCTATAAAATATATTCCCACTCATGAGAGGTAGTGTTCTCAATACCTTAATGTATAATCATTTCATCAACCACAATGGGATCCAATTAGTTGTAGAATGATTGTATAAAGCTATAATAATTGTTCCAGAATTATCACAATAAATAATCCCCAATTATATTTTATTCCTTCATGTTCATAATCAATGGTGTTGATTTTAATAAACACTAACAGAGGATATTTCGAGTGAACTAAAAAACATTAAATTCCCAAAAATTATTAATATTATTTACTGGGAATCTAGATAGATAAACATGATTTAAATTTAAAATTAAAGTCCATATAAACCATTGATATTTTGTAAAAAGTTAATTACTTCTATTAGATACAAATATTCCACACCCAAACACATAATGTTGGATTGGTGTTTCCCGATCCGGTTGGGCCGAATCGACACCGACAGGCACTGTAGCGGAGCTGACCGTCCGACACCGACATGCACTGTAGCGGTGCGGACTTCGGGGTCAACTTTACTGTAGCGCTTTTGACAAAGCCAGCCGCCGTTCACTGTAGCGACGCGGACCACTTTTTTTGAATAGTGATCATCTTCTCCATTTGTTTTATATCCCATTTCGGGCTAGGGTTTGATGTTGGAAACCTCTGTAATTTCTGTACTCCCGAATCATAGTGAAATTCTGCCTCTCTCGTGGACGTAGGGATTTTTCCCGAACCACGTAAATCGTCGTGTTCATTGTTGCTTTTCTTTCTTTCGTTTTCTCGTTTTCTGTCGTTCTGTCTCCCGGTGATTCCACATCACATAATATGATAGAAATATTATTGGGATGATTAATGATCAATAACTGTAAAAAAACATTTCACATTACTCTGAATCATCTAGTGGAAACCATGATCCTAGAGATCCCCTGACAAAAATACCTTGAGCAGTAGAGCATTAAAAAGGTTCTTGAAATGCAGTTTTTAACTCCTTATTGAAATGTTTTAATATTTATGAACATGTCGTATGATGTCTAAAAACAATATTCTGAACTAGAAGGATCACCCTATATGTCTACGGAAAACATGTTTTTTCTTTAGGCCGAACATCATGATTCCATAATGTACTCCCAAGTAACATTGTACGTGAGGTAATTAAACAGAATGAAATATTATATCTTGAATTTTAAATTAATTAACTATATTGATCCTTAAAAAAATAAACTAGGCCACCTCCACAATCAAGGATCAAAATAATTTCATTGATGGATAACAAGTCCGAGGAGATGAACGAGGAATCATGTAAATCATGATTCCATCCACTATGACTTTATGTAAGATCTATTATCAAAATTACATAAAAAGTTTAAACACTACTAAATTTTTTGAAACATTCAACACAAATAAATTTCAAATAAAAACAACAATGTTAAATGAAAAAACAAATAAATGAATTTTTTAATTAAAAATATTATTTTAAATAAAATGATACAAAATACACCTTTTTCATCTATGTTTTTCGCATACATAAATTGAATATTTAATGGTTTAATATATATATATATATGAATTTTATATCAATGTATATATTTATGAGGACAAAAAATTATCAACATATATATAACAATTTATGTAATAATTTTTTTAATACTTATTAATAAAAAATGGATCACAATATGGTTATATAAATTAAAAATTATATATGAAAATATAATAAATAAAAAATACTAATATAAATATATACATAAGTAAGTGATTTTATATTTATTTTTGTATATATATAATATTAGTAATTTTAAATATTATATATATAATGTATATAAATACATTTATACATTTTTCATGGTATGAATAGGGTGTTGTATGACCATTTTCCATGTTAGGGAATATGTGATGCACTATTGAATTGAAGGGTCCCCCACTAGCAATTGAGCACAACACATAATAAATTTTAAACTAATAATACCTTGTAGATTGGTACACCATGCTTGCCTCCATGGCCATGTTTCTTGGGTTAGAATCATTATAATCCCATGGGGTAGTTATGATCAGGTGGGGATGCCTATTGGCAGTGATGCTGGCGGTGATTCGAGGATATGACATTAGTGTGACAGAAGACAAGCGTTGTGACCCCTATAGTCAACTTCGGTCCATTGGACCTACAATCTTATCAATGTAATGAGATATCTTTGTAGTGGTTCAACACATGGATGGTAGTGTGATCTATCCATGTAAGGTTATGGTTTTCTTTTAGTTTATTCATTTTCTTATAACCTTCTTGACCCTAAAAAAATAATTTGACATACAAACACACATATGTGTATATGTCTCCATATGTTTATGATAATGTAAGTATATGTGTGTGTGTATATATTTGTGTTTGTCTGTATGTATATTTACGAATATGTATTATAATTGTTATAAATATATTCATTTTTCTTCAATTAATTTTATTTCTTTTAGTTTAAATTCATTTAAATTCATTCATTTATTTTTAATATTTATTTACTATAAATAGTTTATAGTTTATTCATTTCTATATTTTTGTGTTCATTTATGAGTGTCTATTTGTATGCATGTATATGTGATTATGTAATTATGTATACATGTAAGTATGTATATGAGAGACCGTGGATGAATGTATGTCTGTTTATATTTGTGTATATTTTTATCTATATGTGTGTGTGTGTGTGTGTTGCATCATGTTACCCACTTTCTTGTTCCATTAGACCTTGTTTTCCTTATCCTTTTGTAGGACCAACATTGGGTTATTTTTGGAAATAATATAAAAAATTGAACCATTTAAGGCATTATATGATTGGTTAAAATCAAGGGAAACCCATGGGGTTTGGCCAAAAAAATCATGCACCCCATTTGTTGCCACTTTCGGGTGGCACACGATTAGTGAAAACCATACAAACTCCATTCCAAACCATGTCACCTTGAATAGTGGGGTTTTCACAGTTATCACATGGTCACTATTATCATGCACCCAAAATCTAAACCCCTTCCAAAATCCCAGTAAGGGGGTATAGTTCTGCACACAATTAGAACTGACTTTGTAGTCCAACCCAATAAACCCAGTGATTTTTATTAATCTCACAATGATTATTCAAAAACATATTGAGACCCATGATTTATATTATTAAATTCCTATAAACAACATGAATCATCTGTTTTGGTTTTTAGTATCTCTAGAGGAATTATTTTCTCCATCAACAAACTCTATTTCTAATTTATGTTCAATTGGAAGAGATAAATCCCGATTGGATAAGTGAATTTTTTATTTGGGAACCCTATTATCTTTATTTAAGTTCTTGTAAATAGTGATGAATACCCAAATTTTTTACGGGTTGAATCGTTTTTTTAAATGGATATTGATTCCAAATATTCTTCCTGGCCCTTCTTTTCCTTCTCCATCTTTTATAAATTCAATTTACTGGAGATTATAAAGAAATACATTCACATCGAATTTATTGATCATAAAAGGTAGTTTTATAGAAAATGATGAATTGAATGGATATCTGATTTAATGAAATAATATTGTCTTAATTAGAGATAAAATTATATTAAATGAGTGTTGATTTTGAAATCTATGAATCTCATGAAAACATATGATTTGGATTTGAAATTGAAATGGCATGTTGGGCATGAATTTTGGGATTTTAACTATGAATAACTACATTAATTAAAATGAATTAAATCTCATGAATTATTTATGTACTGATGATTTAAATGAAAATGTGATCTTGGGTAGTTAGTGGGTGATTAAAATAAGAATTATAGGACTCTCACTCCCAAGAAATGGATGGAAAATGTAAAGTCCAACAAAACAATGATTGGCTTGATAATACCCATTGGGGTGTTGATTGATTTTATCCTAATTCCAATTGCCTTATAGATATGGGAACACACCTAAGCCTTACTTATTTAATATATTGTGTTGGGATCCTTGATCTAGAAGCAAAAAAATCCAAGGTAATATTATAATGATTCTTTTTTTTAATAGATTGTTACAAGATAGTGTTTGTTGAAATTCATGATTAATGACCATTATGTTTTATGTATAATGCACATTTAAGCATGTTATTTTAAATTTACCATCTTACTGATTGGAAATAATGTCTTGACTATGTTTATGATTATTAAAACCCTGGAATTTTCTTATTTAAATTTAAACAGAAATGATTTCATTTTTAACAAATTTCTTATGGATCATTTAGTAAAATCATATTTGGAATTGTTTATCACACTATAAAATGCTATTAAATGTTTTTATGTATTCATAAACCCCTATTATACAATGATTTTTATCGTTTTTATAAGGTGTTTTTTGGATTTTTCTTTTTAATAGCATTGAAAATATTGGGCTAGTGTATGGTTGTTGCATAACATTCCCAAACTGTGCACCCTCTTAGATAAAATTGTGCAAATCAAGGAAATGGGATTTGGAATTGTCGGCTCATGGTTATTATTTAATCACACTATCTTTGGAGGGACCATAAATTCCATTTAACATAGGTTCATGTTCTTGATTCTTTTTTTCGGTCAAACTGTGCAGGTCTTCCCTGTCGACCATGTGTTTGAGTTTTAACTAATATGAAGTTGGAAAAAATTTAACCAAGCCAATGTTTTAGGCCCTAGGATAGAATAAAATGTGAAATAATCATTTAATTTTATCCAAATATCTCACATGAAGAGATTTTGTCCTTTCAAATCCCTCCTGGAAGAAATTTGAATCTCAAGGAACGCAATTTGACCTTCTCCAGGTATGTTTCCTCACCCTTTTCTCTATCTCCCGTGCTCTCTATTCTCCTCCCTAGGGTCCCATTAATCATAATATTGAATTGTGGATCTAATAATATCTTATTTAGATTACAAACCTTTCCTTGATCCTTATTTCAATGATTCTATGATCATTTTCTCATTTTATTAATCTATGTAAGGGTTTAGTGATTAAATATACATTAATCTTGAGGAAGTTGTTTCTTAGACAATGACCAATTTTTTTCAATACTTAATTTATTTATATAATCTAAATTATTTTAAATAAGTATTATTTATTGATTAAAAATAATATTTCTTTAATTTTGTTGTATAAAAAATCAATTCCATTGAATTGGGTTAAAAAATGGGTTTTTAGAATGAAATTGGAAAAAACTCAATACCATATAAATGGGTAATGTTTAGAGATATAGGTGAAATTTAAATTTATTAATTTAAATATTGATATTGTTTAAATTAAGTTGATGAATTTATTTTTGGAAAAAATTAATTGAATTTATATTTTGAAAAATTCTAGTTCTATTAAATTGAAGGTTTTCAAAATATTTGATGGAATTTTGTGAAAATTTAAAATAATTAATTTATCATTCGAAACTGAATTTTGAAATTGAATTTTTAATTTCATTCAAATAACTATTTGTGAAAATGGATTAGAAACATTTTTGATGGAATCATTACTATATTATATTCGTAAAAAGTATTCTTTATGATGAAATCTCCATTACGGTATTATATAGAAAGTTGAAAATTTTGAAAAACAGATGATGATTGTTAGTATTTTATGTTTTCACGAACTAAATTTCCCATCATTGTTTTATAATGAGAAAATTCCATACATAAGTAATTGTTAAGCTATTTGGGGAACACATTATGATTTACAACATTCCAAAACATAAATGTAGAACATCACATCCCTTAGATGATGGTGATCAGTCCTTTTTGGAATGAGTTCAAAGGGATATATATACATATTTTCGTGTCAAATTGAGTGTGAAGTCACTATAACATGGAACTATAATACCTTTTTAGGAATATGACCCAGTTTATCTCTTGTTTTTATTTTAAATGAATATATTCCATTGTTTTAATCTATTCTATATTCCTTTTAATTTACGAAAACAATATTATATAAAAATTGTTATTTAATCTTTGTGTTAAAAGTACCATTGATTTATATATATTACATAACATTAAATGTAAGTCAATTGATTAAAATATTTCTATATTTTTAAGTGATAACTCATGAATTATTTTAATTATGATTTATAAATGCCAGCCACTATTTGTTAATAATTGAAGTTACTTTCTTTAGTTAATTTATCATAGGATTCTAATATGGAACCCTTGGTGAGACCCTACTAGGCCTTTTATCCCGCACCATTCCTAAGTCTTTTGGACTTCTTAGGTAATATCTGTTAATGTTCGATAATGAGTTAAACCCCATTTGGAGGTGGATAGAGTTGTTGAATTGTGGACATGGTCAATTGCATCCATTGGGGCTTGGTAGTTTCTCATATTTTAAGGTATTTGGTTGTTATAATTTTGGTTGTTATTCCTATTTGAATTTTCATTTATATTTCCAAGTAGAGTTTATTTTGTATAAATACTTTATAGATTATATTACTTCTATAATGTTTTTTGTAAAATCATTTCCATTACAAAACGGTATGATTCCAGGATCTAGTAGTCAACCCATAGGGATCCCATACACCCTTCGTTCTATGTCAGACCAGGATTAGTTATCAAGTAACTAGGGTAACCATTAAGGTTCTTGAAAAAAATTTATTTGAGATTAAGGTTGATATTTATATATTGAAGTCATTATGTACGGAGTAATATTTTTGGGACATAGGAGTTATTTGTGATTTAATCCATGCTTATATCTCACTATAATGGAACCAAAGTAGCCAGGTGTGGTTGGGAAAATATATCATGAGGAGTAGTTTTAGTCCATTTCCCTAATTTTTATCTGGATTGATTGAAATCGAAATCTATTTTTTATGAAGCAAGATTGATTTACCATATCACTATATTGTAGTTTATTTTATGTATTAGTTTTTTTATTCCAATGTTGTATATAATCATACATCAAAGAAGATGTGTAAGTCAGATTCGTGAGTAACAAGATAGTAATCCCCATTGAAAGAATCCTATCAAGGACCCATGTTTTGTTGATTTGATTGTGCACACTATCCATTATCTAGAACTGGCACAACCTACAGTTCCAATTTAGGCTCTTTCTATGGAACCTCAGATAGTTGTTCTCTAGATTTATTCTCAAAAGTTCCTTTTCCTTGAACTATTTCAATTCAATGAATCAAATGATACTCAAGAGGCCGAGGAGGGGCTGAGAAGAATAGAGTGGTTGTTTGGGGACTTGGATATACCCAAAAAATCAAGGTAAAGTGTTCCAACTAGGGGATAGAAGAAATAATAAGGGAATAGTCAGTTTTGGTGTTGATGTTTGAGAAACATGAGGTCTTATAGCAGAAATACATCATAGTACATTTAACTGTCTAGTTTTATTGATAGTCAATGTTGTTGGATGAGGATATTAAACTTTTCAAACATGAGAATTCAATCCCTCACTGAATTCCCTATATTAATACAGCACATTGTACCAAGAATGAATTGTTTCTATATAGTCTCACTCATGTTTTTGCTCTATATACTGTTGAGTTTACATGGAGTTTTCAGGTTATCGACATGAAACTGCTTGAAGTCTTTTTTGGGATGCATTGGCACATTACATATAAAGCATGGATTAATTTTTATATTCAATAGGTCTCATTTACTATATCATTTAATGTGTGTTGTGTATATCTATGATAACGTTACCCACATTCAACTTTCTTATTCAAAGGTTGGAAAGTGATATAAATGTTTTTCTTTGACCTATAGTGTGAATATTGGAGTGGTCATCTCCCACCTTTTATCATCAAATTTCATAACATTTTTTCATCTGAATTATCATGTTTTACAGTAAGAATAAATGTTTGATACTGAACCTATTTTTATTCCCTCTTACAACATTTAAATGACTAAAAATAAAGATCTGAATTCCCAGTAGGACTACCTTCTTGAGAAAGTCACTATACACATGGGTGTTTCACCTTGGGTAGATCATGTTCTCATCATTGTGAATTTTGATGGTTCACTTCACCTAGATTTTTTTTATTGATGTATCAATCATGTTATTGTAAATAAATAGTACCCATTTCCTTAGATTGTTCATCTATTTGATCTTTTTAAAGTGTTAAAGTTGGTCTTATAAATTGATCATCGATCTGGATACCATTAGGATAGAATATAATAATATGGAATTTATAATACCCCATTAGAAGAAGGTACAACAATTATGAGTACCTTTTCTTAACCTTAGTCTAATCAATTACTAGTACTCGCCTGTGCATTTGCACGGTGTTATAAAACAATGCATATATTCAATAACAAAATACCATTATTCAAATTTATTAACAAACAATTATGTTGAATATATTTTCCCTATGGACACAAGTTTATGGTACATAAAATTGGAAAACTAGATAAACTATAGAGACATCATCAATATAGTAGAAAATATTAGAGAATGTTTTAATGGAATAAAAATTTATTTTGAGCATGAAGAATTTAAACACAATAAGATATTTCTATGATTCGAAGTTAATAATAAACATTACTATTTAATATATTTAAATCACTATTTGATGGTACATAATATTGAAATACATGTGGTGAAAATAGGGATACATCATGAATATAGTAAAAAATATTAATGATAAATTTATAAGAATGGAATTCTTCTAAGGATAGTGATTTCAATAACATATATAAACTAAATCTAAAATCAAATTGAAAAAAAACATTGGATTGTAAAATGAAATAAAAACTGATGCGAAATTAAAGTAGAATCCTAATTTTCAATACAAGTTACACAATTAAGTTGACATCATAAATATTTTATAAAACATTTACATTAATTTATATAGAATAAAATTTTAATTTCACCATGAAGAATTCAAACACATTGTTAAAAACATCATTCAAAGGGTTAATTGAAGTTATTATCATTATGATAATTAATGTGTAGTTGAGGTCATATGATCCTCAAATGGAATACTAAACAAATAACCTATAAAATAAATTATTCCTACACAAAACGTAATATAGTATAGTAAAAACATAATACATCACTCAAATAACATATTGAGAATAGAAAAAAGGGAAATACTAACCCCCAAAAAAAGAGATTAATGTATACTCACATTTAATGAAATAAAAAATAAAAAATAAATAAAATAAAAATAAAATATCTACTACTCCAGAATAAGCCAAATGATCCCTCTTCCATGATGTTGTATTACCCCAAATTGTAATGTGACTCCACCTAGTCACCATGTAAGATCGATACCTTTCATCCCAACACTTGAATTGTTCACTGATTTCCTGCCATTGGCATCAACTATATTATAATTATGTTCAACAGTTGGATGTAAAATTCATGATAACCAATCTATATTTACCATACATGTTATGGCATCAAATCAAAAAGAGGAAACGTAAAAGAAATAGTAGCAGAAGTGAGAGTCAACTGTGAATTACCATTTTTCTGACATGAAGTGGTCATTGAGAAGGATTTACATACAAAAATCTTAATTTGAGTTATAGTGATGTAATAAGAGGAAATAAGGTAGAATCTCATCAGCTAATATTGAAATATCGGATGGAACATGCACCTGATTCCCTCTATGTTGTACAACTGTCTTGAAAATGAGAAATTGCAGCCTGCACAGAACAAAACAATAGTGAATCCAGAATTTAATCATTATGTGGAATTCATTTATGATGACCGCATAAAAAACATTCATATGATAATGATCACATGAATATGTAGGCTACCCAGTCTCAATTTTTCTTTCAAAAATGGGGTGACAGTTCACACGCTTGTTCAATCATAAAAAATGTATAATCAGAAATACATTCTAAAACCAGATAAATATACCAATAGAATGTTTTTTCCTTCATTGAAAACCTTTATAGAATCAGTGGTGGTGTCATCAATTCGTGATAACCCATTCTATCAATGCATCAACAAACATTAGGAACCCCAACAACACCGGAAACAATATGCCAAATTTAAAAGTATTAATGAGCTAACGAAAATTGTAATGAAGATCGATTTTTATAATAAAGATAATTACAGAAAAAATGCCTTTCAGATGTCTGTAAAACGTTCTTGAATGGCACAATAATTAGTTTTGGGGTTCAAAATTCCTCCATCTTGAAAGTAGCTGGATTTATTCAAAGGAGGCTGCAATGACAATGTAAGCCAAATGAAACCATAGAAATCAGAAAAACCCAATAGACATGAAAAATGAATCATGAACGAAATACTTACACATATTACAGAAAAATGTGGTTAGGCCAGGACATCATCTCCTTGTAAACTAAATAGATAAATAACTTTTACAATGGGGAAATAAAGATCCTATTAAGAAAACTCCGAACACATATTGACTGAGAACCGCACAACGGACACACATCAAATGAAGACAATGTGCAAATGAAACAACATGAAGGAAAAAAGCCTAACCTAGAAAGCAATAGACAATGCCCTGAGTGGAAAATAAATTTAGGCCCATACCATTGGAAATTGATGAATCTTGGAGGCTATGCATTGTTATAGACTGTGGCCAAACCGCATGCAGCAATGATCCAAAAGTACCTGAAAATACAACAAACTGTATGTTATAAAATTAAAAATGTAAAATAATGGTAAGAATAAAAACATGAAATTTACAAAGTAAACAATTTTAATTAAAAATTTAATATACTTACCAAATTGATAATCCTCATAAAACATCAAAGACATCGGTCATAATAAAAAGAGAAATGATAAAATAAATGAAATAATAATAAATCGAATGAGTGGGATGTTCGGGAAAAAATAAAACATAGTGAAACTATTCTTCATGGATCTGGAACATTATGGAATGAGGGACAGAGATCAAAGTAAAATACATAATTATGGAATAATACTTATAGAAATAGAGACTTCCTGGGGACACAAGTTATGAATTTGATGAATATGGGTTACATGATGAGCAATTTTATCTTATTGGTAATTTTAAATAATAAAAGATAGCATGATCAAATTCAAAAATAGAATTTGGTAACTAAACTAAAATAGAATAAAATGAGCCACTGATACCTCACAATGAGAAATCGGTTTTCTTCACTTTAATCAATAAGCCTTCAAAATCGCCGGACAACTGGTACTTGAAATGGAAAATCATTTATGCTCAGAACAACTACCACATGCATATAGAAATGGACTCCAAAATAGAGGAAATTATTGTTTGGTACATATTTAGTCCTCTAAAATGTTATTGTTTGATTAACAGAACATCATGTTGACCCCAAATATTCATAACATAAAGAAATTTCCTCAGACCAAAATCCGAAATATCACTGGCATGACCAGTAACATTCAAATATAAGCTTTTCCTTTTGTTGGACCCTGAAAACTACCTCATTAGAGCTACCATAAGTAAAATAAATATTTTATTATAGATCATATAATATTTATCATGTACAGTTTAATGATTGCAACAATGGATTTTCTATGTTGATAATTTCCATTCCTTCCAGGATGTGAGGAATTTCATCACCTGGTAGCAGTAGTTTTTCACATTAATTCCTATTTCAAAATAGGTGGGTGGAATTTCCTCTATTCAAAATAACAGCATCAGGATTCTCCCCACTAAGAAGTAGTAATATATTCAATAACATACCAATAAAGAAAATGAAGTTATATGTTGCTGCTCATATAACCAATATACCTATATCTGCAGCAACATCACCAACATCAGCAGTTTACATAATCAGATATATGTTTCTGCTTAGATATATGTTGTTGCTAAACAAAAGAAATAGAAGATATATGTTTCTGCATATATAAGTGATTGTCCTTTCCATGTTTCAATATATTCAATAATATATTCACAAGTTTCCTCTGTGCAGTTTCCTTGTATGTGCATATATATGTTTCTGATCATGACATCCCTAGGATTGATGTTGACAGAATAATCATCTTTCAAAGGCTACATGTTTATAAAGTCATCAACATTCAAGGAAATGAAGATATCATACCTCAAATAATATGTACCATGACATGAATATTTAATTTCCTTATGTAAATCATCATATGGTCCCAGAATATGGCACCATTAGTTTGGAATATGCTTCCTAGACCTGGTGGTGTGATTTCTATGAATCATTACATAGAGATAACTCATATGGTCTGTAAACTACAATGTTCTCTTTTTAATAATGAAATGAGTGAGAATTAGACATAATAAGATCAATACATGATTTTATTTTCTCAATAATCCCTCATATAGGTTAATACCCATTGATGCTTTGATCATTTTTTAGATGAGGTATCCTTTTTGTTGTCTAGTAGACTTTTTTAAGTAAATATGTTAGTTAAATTGAACAATAGACATTTAAATAAAAAAATCGAAGACCTGTGAATTAAACACATTCAATATTCATCTCAAATGTACAATGACATGAGGAAAATGGGTAGA
This sequence comes from Viscum album, assembly GCA_963277665.1. Classification (NCBI taxonomy): domain Eukaryota; kingdom Viridiplantae; phylum Streptophyta; class Magnoliopsida; order Santalales; family Viscaceae; genus Viscum; species Viscum album. The sequence goes on from OY728129.1 coordinate 309,909,026, forward strand.
AGTTCTTTTATAACACATAAAATTTCATATTAAATTATTTCTATCTGTAAATTAAAACAATTCCAAATTTGATTATTAAAAAGAACCAGATTAATAGTGGAGGAATCAGGTCAAATATCAAGCATTGACATTAATTAATAGATGTAATTTCAAAAATAATCAGAAGATCTCCCTTTTGGAATCCATGAAATATCAAAATGAAATAAGAAAATATCACTAAGGGATAAGTCCAGTGTTATGAAGACAATACCTGTCTATTGAATTCCATCTATTGCACCCCTTGTGACTATGTTACGAATTGATGTTTCAACACTGGGAAGGAAAGAATGATGATTTCTAATCGCCAACACAGATTTATTCATTTATGTAGAACTCATTTGGAAGTTAGTGAATGAATTGTAATTTAAAAAACAAAATCATATAATGATTAATAGATATCTGAAAACCTGTTTGTATTTGTTGCCTTATAGTCTCCACTCATATCAATTTTTGGTGAAATGTTTAGGAAAAAAGACTTGGAAAATCAAATAATGTCATTAATATTCACTAGATATGTTATATTTAGAAAAAACAAACATGTACATTAGGTAATAACAGTACAATGAATTTAACAAAAAAATCATGTAATGATTAAAAATCATCTAATAGCATATTTATAATTTTTTCCTTAGTAGCCTCCATTGAATATCTGGTCAATTCTTACTCAAAATTTCAGTGAAAAATTCTGGTAAAATCATAAAAAAGTCAACAATATTAAAGTAAAATGGTAAATTTAGAAACTAATGAGAAGTACTGTAAGAGCACAATGAAATGAACAATTAACAAAGATGCAGTTAAAACATAGTTGATTCTGGAACATCAATGTAGGGAAGTGATTATTGGATTATTAGATGGTATTGGAATCATGATTTGCACGATCATGTTCAGATCACATGGTGCCATCCATTAGTTTTTATCGCTACATCTAATCCCCTTGAATGACAAGGGCTTAAAATAATATATATACCTGAAATAATAATAAATTCAGTCATTCTAACAATAACTCCATATATATTAAAAGTATATTATTGAATGGGAGTCACAAACCTACACGATCAATCTTATAATAGTTATTAATAGACGCACTTCAAGCAATGAGAATAACAAACACATAAGTATTGATTATTGACTAATTTCTTCCTCTGCCTATCATAATCTCTGAAAAGTAATATGAAAATATAAAATACCGGTTTGGATATTCCTCACATTTTTTCTCCACAATCGCAGAAACTATTTAGTCCTCCATATAAAGATAAGTAATTATGTTGTAATTAAAATTTTCATCACCAGTGTTGTCTATATCACCCTTGCAAGCTTCAAGCCAATGTTTCTCAGCCACTGGGTATATCCTGAAACTGGTTTAGAAAATTAGAATCAAGCTTCCTAGGAAAAGTGATTTCTAATGATAAATAGAATAGAACGTTAATATTCATTAGACCAAGAAGCAAAAACATACATGTATGACAACAAATGGATACAAAATAAACGATAACAAACCAAAGAAATGATTCTTTATCAAAAGGTTAATATGATTAGAAATTTCACAAGAATTATATTAGTCAGCCACATAAAAACCCAAGGAAAAGATCAATTTTGGAAAATCTCACTAAATTATTTGATGTAGAGGAAATACCTACAAAATACGACAGAGTAGATTGTTGAGGATCCAGAAAACTCCGATGCCACATCCAGGCATGGATTCCCCGATCAAACTCCCAAGAGTTCCAGAGATGTACAATAAGTAGTCCAGAAAATATCTATGAATGACTAATAGGGGAAACCGTCAATAAGAAGTCCAGAAATATCTATGAATGACTAATTAGGAAACACTTACATATAAATAATCTTGAAACATTAATGTTTCAACTACCTATATGTAATTATGTAATTTTCAGTGCCATATTAATGTAGGGGAACCAAGATACTATCTCCAAGAACTACACATTCATGGTATGTCGAACCATACAGAGAACTCAATGGGGAGGGAGCGTAACAATGTCAGTTAAATACAAACAGAAAAGAGAAAAAATGGTCATATTATTTGAAGGGAAAACATGATATTGAAAATTAAATGAACTCTAAATCAATATATGAAACACCCAAACACCCTGCAAAAATATATATGAATGACTAATATGGAAACACTTACATATAAATGATGTTGAAACATTAATGTTTCAACTATCTGTATGTAATTATAGAAATTTCAGATCCATCTTAATGTAGGGGCACCAAGATTCTTATTTACAAGTAGTACAATTTTATGGTATATCGAACCATATAGAGATGTGAGTGGGAACTTACCAGTAACATAGTTAGTTAAACAGAAACAGAAAACGGAATATAGGTGGGCTAATAGGTAGGATTATTTGAAGTCCAAGAAGGATCTTGAAAATAATATGAATGCTATACATAATTAAGATCCACCCAAAACACCATATAGAACATATATTCGAAAGTGGGAAAACAACTACAGATTTAGAGAATCATACCTTCCGAAAAGCAGAGATCCATGTAATCCAATACTTGCAACACAGTAAATGAAGCTTTTGGTAAGCGCCCAGTTACCTCGAAATTAGGCGACGAAATTACCGACCTGAAACAATATCAAAGGAATTGGATGATGTCGTATGAAATCGGTGGATGCTAAGGCAATTCAGAGAGGGCTCGGGGCCCGGTGGATCATGCAGAGTCAGTGTCGTGAGTTCAGAGGGGATTTGTTGAGGGTAGTGGGAGTGGAGATTCAGAGATCGTGCTCAGGGAGGGAAAATGGAGGGCAATGAGTAGTCCGTCGCTAAGTGATGCGACCACCCTCGGTCGACAGGACAGGCGGGAGGAGAAATCCAGGGAGGGGTATCATGACCAAGAACCCTAGAAACCAAATTGGAGGAGTTGTAGCCATAGAAGGTTGAGGGAGAGATCAGATGAAGCGGCATAGGGAAGTCGTATGGAACCCTAATCGTATTGGAGGAAAATCCCGGGAGTGGGATGGTGTGGATGGTGGGAATGAAGAAATGGGAGGGGATGGTAAGCGCATTGATTCCAGGAACGACATGCTGGAGGAGATGAGTAGATTCCACGAGTGGTGTATTGATTGGAGCTCTGTCGAAACCCTAAGCGCGGATGGAGTACCAGGTTAGGCGAATGGAAGGAGTCGCACGAGGAGAAATGGATGAGGAGGTAGCACGCGGCGGTGTGGGGGTATAATCGGGAATGGAAGTGTTATATGGGTGACGTGATTGAGTATGTAGGCGACATGTTAGCTGGGAGGTACCCAGCTTTAGTAGATATAGTGGATATTGTATTTTTTAAGGATTTAATGGAAAATATTTTCCATAAGAATCTAAATACTTTCATGTATGTATTTGGATGAAATAATTTATTACTCTATATCTAAGGCAGATCATGTTCATAATCTGAGAATATTTATGAGTCTATTGAGAAATAAATGATTCTATTACAAGATTTCAAAATGGGATATATATATATATATATGAAGTTAGGTTCTTGGTAAATGTGTTGCAGTACATTGTATTTTAGTATATCTTTAAAAGGTGAATGTTTTTATGAAATGGGATCAACCATGAAATTTATTCATGATTCATATATTCCTAGGGTTCTATCGTTGTTATCACTTATTTATTAAGGACATCTCTAGTATAGATTCTCATATGATTGATCTAACACAAAAGGGATTATTGTTTTTAGGGATGTGGAATTTTATACTTATTTTGATGATTTTATGTATAATTTTACTACTATGTTGGCATTGCCTATTCCAGTGGTTTGGAAAGGACATGTATTTAATTTGGACGCATTGATTTTACATTTAGGTTGACTTCTTATGAAATTTGATTATGTCTCCACCCATAGATCTCATTTTCTTATGCCACGTGAGAAGAAATATCTTACCCATGACCTCAAGCATGTAGCTATGATTCATGTACATAATAGTTTTGAGTAATACCATTATGTATAATAGTTCATAGTGTTTTTAAAAAAATATCTAGGGTTATAAATTCCACCATCAATATTTTAATTATCTCTAATTCTCTAGGTGGAATACCTATAGACTTTTGATTTTTACATTGCCTATTCCACATTGAATGGCAATGTCCTTACATATGAATTGAGATGGAATCTTCTGACCTAGGAAGTAAATGAATATTAGGGTGATTGGAACATTATATCTCTCTATTCATAATTTAATATCATATCATAGGAATTAGGGTTTAGGATTCCATGATAGTGTATACATTACATCTTCTCTACTTGATATGATTATTTATGACTAACCACATGATGATGAGTTCAATAAAATTAGATACATTATTTTTATGGGGATACTAGGCATTATATGTCATTCTATCATGAGGGAATTCAGTTTTATTAGAATCATTTTGTCATACTGTCTTCGTTGAGTCAAGATGTTATGGGGGATCACCATTGTATCTAGTAGGTTGTGCCCCAATGAACAATGAAAAAATTATATTACATGTATTGATAATTCGTGTGGAGATGTATGAGATGGTACATTCTTAATTTTGTTTCTTATTTTTATACATGCCAATAGGTTAAGGTCGATCACCATAAACTACCATGGTTTCTTCAGCCCCTTCCTGTCACAACATGGAAGTGGGATGAGATCCCTATGAAAATTGTAATTGGGTAGACTCATACATAAATAACGATGACTGAAATATGTGTTGTGATTGATGGGATAACTAAGTCCAAACACATTATAACAATTCATTATAAAATTAAATATGATGACTTAGGAAATATCTATATGAAATAGATTGTTCATCTTCATGGAGTACCATCTGCTATAGTTTCTGATAGGGAACATTGATTCACTTCTTTTTTTAGAGGACTTCATGATGTAATGAGATCTTGAGTTCTATTGAGTATGACATACTATCCATGGTCGGATGGACATACAGAAAGATCTATACATATTATTGATAATATGATTTTTGGTTGAGTTCTCAACTTTGGTGGGGCTTAGGGTGATCATTTAAGGCCAGTAATGTTTAAATATACAAGTCGTTACAATTCCACAATCAAAATGGCTCCTTTTGAGGACATTTATGGCTGGAACTACAAACCTATATTGTATTGGTCAGATATTGGTGAATGAGCCTTGGTTGGACTAACCTAGTACAAGAGAAGATATAAAAGATGTAGTTGATTTAGTAGATAATTTTGACAACATAGAGCTGGTAAAAATATTTGGATGATCTTTTCAATAGACCATTACAGTAATCAGTGGGTGACCAGGTTTTCTTGAATGTTTCACCCAGGTTGGGTCATTAATTACAATAGAGGTAAAGAAAATGATATCCTTGTTTTGTAATATATTTTTAGGTTTTTTATGAGATGGGGGATGCTTTTTACGATTTGGAACATCCACTATAAGTGAAATTGATTCTGAACATGTTCAATGTATCCCAACTCTAAAAGTATCTATCTAATCCATCTCAATTTATGACATGGAGTGATAATGATATTGAACATGATTTAGCCTCAACAAAACGACCATTCATGATAGTTGATTCAGAACCCAATGTAATTCAGGGGAGGCCAATACTGTTGGACCATGTTCTATGGAATAATTGTTCTCATTCTCATGAGTCATGGGATTGTGAGACACATATGAAAGAGTATTGGCCTTATCCTTTTATCATGGAATATTCTTTATAGGCTTTCTGAGGATAGAATGATTCTATGGTGGGAAGGTTGTAACAGCCTATAAATATTATCCCTTATTCCTAAACATCGCTTTTAAAAAATATTTGTATGGGGGTTTTTTGGGGCTGTTTTGGGATAAATGATTAATATTTCACAAAATTCTTGGAATATTTGTAGTTGGCACATGATTTTCTAAAATAAGGAGACCCCTTAGAGAAAACCATTATCTCATGCATGTGGTATTTTTCACGATTGGCACATGATTAGTGAAGCAATATACCCTAATAATAGAAACCATGCAACACATTTTATATAAGACCACAACCAAGACACATGGGTCGGTCTATCTATGAGAGTGTTCCAAAAATACATTGTGTATGAGTTTTAAGTAAATATGATTTATTATAAAAACATTCTAAATCCCTATTATAGGCCCCAATGGATAGGAATGACCCATAATAGATTTCAACTATCCATTGAGTCCCCAAGAAAAGTTTTCTCCCTTGGATCCCTCCAAAAAACAATTTGTTGATTTAGGAATTCCCATTAGTCTTCCCACAGTTTGTTTCCTCACCTTGATTTATATCCCAATGGATCTCTCTTCTCCTACATAAGGTTTTATAGATCATTGTGTACAATTTTGGATCTAATACACTCTTTTTTGGATTTTAAACATAGGTTTTATCTTTTATTCCCAGTTTCCCGGATCATGACTCATCATTAATGTATCCTAGTTTGGGTTCAGTTATTTGTGGTATATTGATCTAATGTTAGGAGGTTATATTATGATGACCAAATTTTATTAACCATAAATTTATTTAACTAATTTAATTTTATGAATTAAATAATATTTATGAATTAAATTATATTTATTGAAATTTCTTTGTTGAATAACTTATATTCCCTTGAATTGGTGTTTTAAAAATGGGAGTTTTCTTTAAATTTAAAAACCCCATATTACAATGAATATAAGTGTGGTTATGGAAATTGGTTAAATTTCAATTATTTAATTTAAATTGTGAAATAATTTCAATTTAATTGTTGAAAAATTTAATTAATGGAAAAAAAATTAAAAATCTACATTCAATTGAATTGGGGGTTTAATCTGAAATTGATGGAATTTTTTGTGAAATTAAATTTTTCAACATAGTCTTCGAAAGTGGATTATAAAATTGAATTATTATTTGGTTTCAAATCCAAAATACAGAAAATGGATTAAATAGGTTTGGTAGAAACCATTGGGTTTTTTCAAAGTAAAAGACATGTATTTTTTTAAAACATGTAATTATTTCTAAATTGAAAAAGAAATATTTGAAATTGAGAGTGTGATGAATAGTATTTTAAGGATTCATGAAATAAATTTCACAGAATTGTTTTACAGGAGAACATGAAACCATTATATAGATAGCGAGTTATTTGGATGGATATTGATGATGTATAATGTTCCAAAACATAAATGTCGCATTCCACATCACCTATAATATGGTAATGAGTCCTATTTTCCAGTGTTCAATGGGATGCATGTACATATTATCATGTGGGATTGAGTATGAAGTCCCTATATCCTATAATTATCTTACATTCATTGGGACTTGACCATGTTGATGGATTATTTTTATTTCACATTAATATATTCCATTATTGTAAACTATTTTTCATGGATTCTAATTTATATATATTGTTTTATATAAAAGTGTTTAATTAAGAACTTTTTATGTAGTTCTATATTTTTTTGAAATACTACATCATATTAAATGTAATTCATTTTTATAGAATATTATTATCTTTAGAAGTGTGAATCATGAATTTATTGAATTAATCTTTTGAAATGAAAATCTATCTATATAAATTGAACAATAATATTTTGGTTTATTTAATAATGTTATTACTTAATGAATACTTCTTGAGACATGAAATGGATTATTAGATGACACCATAACCATTCTTTATGGTTTTTGAATATTATATCATTCTTGTCTCGAGAAAAGGTATTCCACAACTTTGACGATGTTTTTTTGTTTATTCATGGACTCGCTGTGTTATTTCCTTTTATACATGGGTAGTTTTTATTGTTTTACAGAACATGGTTTTAGTACATTGGTATCTTATACCCTTTTCAATTCTGGTAAATATCTTCATGTGGAGTTTATTTTGTATGCATACTACCTTGATTCTTTTACTTCCATAATATTTGTTGAAAAAATATTTCCACATTCATTTTTTATGATTATAGGTTCTTGTCACTGACTCTTGGGGACTAGGAATTCACTTTAGTCTATTTTAGGGCTGGATCGGTGGTTGGGTTACCAGGGTACCTTGGCTGGTTCATGAAACTTAACCTAACATTTCTTATTGGTGTTTAAATATTTTATTATGCCAGATCTAGGAAATTTGAATGAACCACTTGTAGGTAAAGAGTATGATTAATTCATGGGACGCATGGTTGATGTTAATGACATATAGACTATTGGTACAGTAGATAAACAAGGAATTTGGGACAATATCATGATTAATTTTGTATCTTTTTTCAATGGTAAAATATTTTTATTTTAAATAGATATTCTTGAAGCACATTTCCCCTTGTGGATTATTTGGAATACTGGCTATGTATTGATTTATCTTCCTCATTTTTGTATGGTTTGTTCATTCTCATCGTTATCAAATTCCCATGAACATCATTTTAGTGTAATGTGTTATTCACTTACCTATGGGGACTGGGAACGCCCTTTGGGCTACGTGAAGCCCATCCCATGTACCAGTGTTCCTTGGTTTTTGAGCGGGTTTAGGAAATGTGTCATTATAAGAGAGTTTGAATATATGTATTTATTGTTTATATGTTGATTGGATTCCCTAGTAGATAGAAATTTTGACTAATTTAAAATAAGTGGTATTTACAAGAAATCTATTAGTAGGATCCAAACATCGATAGTTATTTTTATTAAAATTGATGTTTAATAAAACAATCCTTGAGGAAAACATTAATCTATTTCAATTTATTTTAATTAATTTTGATCTGGGTAGATTAAAATAAAAAAATTTAATTCTGTTAATGGAATTGAAATTCCAATATCTCCAAAATTATTGGTTGATGTAAGATTCCTTATTGTCGTTTTTTCTGTTTCATGTAGATATTGTGTAGTACCATTTCTCTGAGAATAATTATTTTGCATTCCTCATGAGGGAGATGCTACTGAATAATGGAAACAATCACTCTAGTTGATAAAATCATCACCCAGGGTGTAGGGATCTTTTTCCATTCTCATGGAAAGGTATATACCCCATTTTCATCCAGGATACGATAGTTTTTCCTCAATAAGATAAAACTAGAAAGCATGTATTGGAGTACATTTGGGGGGAAGCCCATAGATTTTTTGGGTTCTAATGATCCTAAATTATAATGATATTTGTAGAAAAAATTAAATCTTAATTTTTTATTTATTGGAAATTACTGATTCAATAAAGGTATGATGTGCTACCTTTGAGCTTGATGGACTAATAATTGTTCATTGTTGTGGTATCTCAGACTGGGAAAATGATCTAATAGGTAGAGGTTACTTTTATATTCAGTTTAAATCATAGGAATACTTATAACAGATTTTGAAAAATAGTAACATACATATCAGACATGTTTTTTTTATTCTTTCCAATTGGTTCTAGGCTTTTAAACGTTATATAGATAGGTACATAGTCACACAAATATGGGTGTGACTATATGGTCAAAATGGTTATATTTATCATCCTAGTATCTTGAATGTTGTTTTATCTTATTTTGAATCACCATTTAATATAGTTGAAAGAACCCTAAATGATAAATTGGGCATATTTGCATGGGTTATGGTGGAGTTTAATGTTGATTCAAATCATCCTCATGCAATACATTTTAATTCCAATCACTAAAAATCTAAATTCATGAATGAGTATGAGGAAAAACCATGTTTTCTGAAATATGTATGATTATTGGCCATATAATATCAAATTTCTAGGTTGTTAGGAGAAAGGATTTTCAACCAATTGGTATGGAATGGAATGTAGTAGAAAATAATAAAAAAGGCATGACCCCCATTTCTGATATCCCAAATAAATCCATGAAGTAGAGTGAAATATGGGTGAGGAAGATAGATAATTCGATTCCCTTAGAGAACATCTCGGGTAAATCATGTGTTGAACATATAAAAGAGAAAGATAATACAAACAATTATTTTTATCTCCTTGATGAATTAAAGGATATTGTGATGGATTCCATAAAATATCAACAAAAACATGTTTATGTGGTGACCAAGGCAAGTAAGTCCTCTATAACTAACTCTAATTATATATTTTTTCCTTCTATTGTTAATCTCAATGATGTAGATAAGAGATGCTCCAATTCTAGGGTCGATATATCAATAATCTCCCCTGAATTCTCTTATGATAAGTAGGTTGGAAAATAAACTACTTATGGACAACCTACTTGTCCTTCATTCGGTTTGGGCACTAACATATTAAATGTAAATATCACAACACATGGACCATTGGGTGATGCGGTTGAACACATCACTATGGTTTCATCTGGGAAGAATGGAACAAAACCCCTTTTAGGCATGGATAAATATAAATAGTTGGTAGATAATTTCAAAAAAATTCTTAGTTACCTCAACTCCCTTATCTATTAACATGCTCACTAGACTAGGTACCCACGATATTGATGTCAGTGGTTTATATTCAAATTCTAAAAAATTATATATTGAGCATAATGAGGATCTCAGTAATGTTTCGATTAGTATCCATGTGATCAAATCTATTAATGATACAATGAAAGATACTTCCAAATAATCCTTGAATTCATGTACTAATATTATCCCATTTGCTTATATTAAAAGTAATAATGATAAAACATCCTTCCCAAACATGTAAAAAATGATAGAATATCATCAAGGAAAAAGGTCTCATAGGGTAAGAAAAAGGGGAGTTATAACTCTAAATATAGGTATAAATAAATGTATGTTTATGGAATTGTCAGGGTATTTCTAACCCTAACATCATCATTATCATAAATTGATTTCCTGACATTCTTCGGATATTAATTTTTTCCATCTATGAATCCAAGATATAATTATTTTCTATTTCTCGGAATTTATATCATTTTGGATATACTTTTATAATTACAATCCATCATATTTCCACGATTGAATCTCTTTGAATTTTAGTGCAAGAATCTCTGATTAATGATAACATTTTATGTCTCTGTGTAAATTTTAAAATTTTATTTTACTCTAGTTAGTACACATATATATTGTTCCTTTCTTTATTAAAAGAATAGAGGCCAGAATAAGAGGAATATCTGAACCAACACCTTTTATCTGGATTCTAACACACATAGCCCATGTTCTTTTACGTGGGACTTAAAGGCCATCCTTACTTTATTTGAGGCGGTGTGTGCTTCCTAGTCTACTCTCTCTATGAGAGGGTTTAAGATGAAAAATAAGTATAACAATATTATTGAAATTACTCTTACTAGTTCCAAGTACACTTGGTATAGAATATATTATAATAGTATGGTATCCAATCAAATATATATATTGTTCACAATTGATTAGGCTTTAGATAAATAGGACACAATTTCTAGCACAACTAACACCAATATTCAGTATGATCACCATCTAATTATGGTATCTATTTCTATAAAAACCATGACACCTATTCTACCCATAAAATTAATCAATTCATGGTTCTCTAACCCTAAATGTTGTAATCTTATTAAAAATATTTGGTCCTCTATGACTAATTAAAATGATTTATTATCTTGTTGTTTTAAATGAAAACATCTTAAAAAATCATAAAGTTTACTGAATCTCAAAATCAATTAAAATTGAAAATGAAATCAATATTCTTGAGAATGATCTTCATCAACATCAAATAAATTACACCAACTCTAATTTCACTACTAATCATAATCCTGAAATTAGTATTTCTATGAAACTATACTAAATTATCACCTTTTATGGAAAACATGTGTAATAAACAATTCAAAATAAAATTTTTATCTTCTATGGAATGAAATAGAATGTTATAAAACTTCATTAAATTAATCTCAAAGGATTGAAGTCCTTCAACCTCTCTCAATGAAGTTGATTTCTGTAATGATTATGAGAATCATATGTTTAATCATGTTGTCTAATATTTCTGATCTATATTTATCTTGATGTTTGTAATCTTATTGAATCTTTGTTTCGGTTTTTCATTTTACCCCATTGGTTGAATAAAAAAGTTCGTTCTTTGAACCCCATGGTAGATAATTCCTCGGAGATTCATCTTTTCAGACCTATAGATCATATTAACTCTTTATATAAAATCATTACAAATCATTTTGCATACAATATCTCTACCATTACAGAAAAAAATTAACTCTTCGAATATTTTTGGTTTCATAAAGGTAATATCCATCAAGGACTGCATTTTCTTGCCTCTGAATGCACTAACAAGATAAACAATACAAACATAGGTAGTAATATTTCCATAAAACATGACATTATAAATGATTTAGATTGCATGGATTGAAATTATATATTCAAAGTGCTTCATGGATTTGGTTTCAATAATTAATTTATTAATATAACTAAAACCGTATTCAACTCGGCCTACATATCTATCCTGTCAAGGCTTCTCCTAGAGGTTACTTCAAATGAACCAATGTTTTTAGGCAATGTGATCCCTTTTCTTCTAACCCTTTGTCCATTTTGGAGGTCTACATATGTTTATTTATCATTCAAATTTTTAATTAAATCAAACTTAAACCCATCCATAATTAACTTAATGTGAATTCCCCTATACATCTTTTATATTTGGAGGACATCATTCTATTCACACAAGGTTATAAATGTTACATTCGAACTATCAACAAATATTTATCTCACTATGAGGATGTCTTGGGTTAGGTTATTAGGTGGAACACGTCCTCTCTCTTTATTGGGAAATCGTTCCCCACTAGTATATTATCTAGTATTAACAATGAATTAGGGATTAATGAATGATCATTTCCTATCATGTACCTTAGTGCTCCAATATTGCGTGGTTGACCCAAATCTAGGAATTTCTATAATATTGCGGATCAAATCCTTAATCATCTCCCCTACTGGATAGAAAAAACACCATATATGGGAGGTATAATCTTTCCTATAAAGTCTATAATTGTCTCAAAAATGGTTTATTGTATGATGGATTATAAATTGCATGTTGTTCTCATAAAATAATTTATATCCACATCAAATTTTTTTTGGACTGGAATTTATCTAAATAATAAATTATTTACTATACATTGGTCTACATGTTGCAAACATTTGGATAAGGGTGGCCATGGAATTAAAAACATAAACCTTTTTAATGAGTCCCTTCCAGCCATACCTTCAAATAAACAGATCCATAATGATTCTCCTTTAATTGATTTCACCAAAAATAGTTTTCATGATAAGTTGAAGAAAGAAAGTATGAATTTTCTAAATTCTACCATTTGGTCATCTGTCAAAAATGTGTATGCTAATAATAATACCAACTCGTTATAGATTGTTTCTTGGAACTGCGCCGTGAATTTTTGGTTAGAATACTAGACTAGTGTTTCACTTATATGAACGATCCCTACTAGATTTTGTTTTGAAAGTATTAATATTATTATTATTGATGTTATTAATTATTATCTTGATAATCTATTTAAAAATGTTATGCATGTCATTGACAACTATCCTTTTTCAAACAAGAATGATTTTATAATATCGGATCGTACAAAAAATGGATTTCTTGATTGAAAATTTTACTATAATTACAATTTTGATAACTCTAGAAATGATATTATCTGGATTAAAAATTTCAATAAGCTATGGGTAAATATATCAAGGCTTACTCTTATAAGGAATATTTATTAAAACCTAATCTCCACTGATACATGTCCACAACATTTTGGGATCCAAATTTTCATAAAATTTCCTCTCTGTAACAAACATATATATGATGCTGACCATTTATTTATTTCATGTGGCACTACAACTTCTCTATGGAACTATATTTCTGACATCTTTGATTACAGATGGTTGATTCTTGATTATGTTATCACTCAGCTAATGCTTTGTGTATATATGGATAACTCTCAAGAAATCAAGAACATATTTCATGCTTCGATTTTGGAGCATCATAATGTGATCTAGCATGATACAAATGAAATTCTTCACAATAATTTGTCACTCAACATTAATGTTGGTCGTATATAGATCCTAATTTCTATTAGTGAAGTTACGCTGATTCAAAATGGATACAACAATAATTATTTGGAATAATTTATGATTAGGTTGAGTTTATAGGTTGATGGAATTTTTATCCATTCAACACAAAATATTGATGATTTCTGGAAACTGTCATTCTGTAGTTTAATTAAGGTTAATGTGGATGGCACTTCTAAAGGAAATCTGGGCCCTGCATGATGTTGTTCCATATTTAGGAATCATCTTGGTTAGATCCTCGGGTGCTTCATTAGAATCTATAGTATTTCCTCTTTTATAGAGGATGAAATGTTGAGTGTGATACATTTTATTTCTTTATCTATTCACCAGGGTTGGAAGAAAATATTGTTTGAAAGTGATTTGACTACCATAGGGCATGCGATTTGGAATGGTGTGATTTATCTAGCTTGGACAATTACTTCTCATTGGATGGATTGTCTCCATTCTATCCATGAAATCAACCATCTTACCACTCATATTTATCATGAAGTGAATATTATTTCAGATGGCCTCTCTAATAAAGGAGTAAGTTAGGATATTAAAAGACTGTATGATATCCTTGATGATTTACTCCCACATTATGTGAAAATTTTTAATATGATCCAATCTTTTTGACTCATGTACAAACTTTTTATATCCAATATTTTTCCTTGGTATTTTGGCCAATGAACAACTTTCATCAAAAAAAGTCAATGTCTATAATGTGTTTCTCTCTATAAATAGATGATAGGTCCATGACTCAATATTTTTTTTACTAAACATGATATATTTTCTCTAAATGAAGAGAAAAATGAGAATATGATGTCTTGATTATTTGTGATTGGTCGTTGATTTTATATTTAATCATTTTTTTTCATTATAATTAAAACATCATAAATTATATTCTAAATAGAGAATTGATTGATAATCATGACCTGGGTGGTATTTCATGGTTTTGGGGGGTACAATTTTATCCCAACCGAAATTTAGTTTGTTCCATTAATATAAAATAAAATACTACCACTTCTTATTATTAATCATGACATTAGATAGGGTAGAATCCGTAGAAATTTTTTGTAAGATTCCTTTAAAATCTCATTTAATATGAAAGTTTTGGTGACTCAAAATGATTTTTTACTAAGGCATCAATGATTTATAATTCAATAAGTCAATCATGACATCTGCAGATGTTTTCAAATATCATATGTACGTCCTATATTGTAAAATTCTCACAATAATATAATGCGATGACATTTCAGTATGATAATTATTGAACATAGGGTTTCCTACCATTGGAATGTGGAAAAATGTTTCTTTATGCAGTAAAGGGGGCTTCTGAAGATGAATTTTTTGTTTTAGTTATAGTTAGCATTAAGTCACTATTAATTTATCTTTAGTGATAGCTCTATTTTATACAGCTACATCTCATTCATTCATATATACACATTTCATGAATTTTCTAAACCATCTTAGGGTGATTATATCTTATGTGGTAGATATTTATATGCTCCTTAGAATGAATATAGAATGGGGACTCTAATTCCTAGAGAGTGCCTTATATTAATTGAAAATCAAGATCACATGGTATGTTCTCATTCTTTACATGAAAAGTGTTGATGTAATACTCGTGATAGATTGGTTAAATGCCTATAAATCTTATATTGACAACTACTACCAATATTTATCCTTTACTTTTCCCAACGTTGTGTGTTCTGTTTTCTGAGAGGACATGATCTGAGGTTTAGTAGAGATTAACACATCTCCCAATGTTGTGAAGGATGATATATGTATTTTATTTAAACAAGTTGTAGGAATCATTGATGGTTTATCACTAATTGATGTTCATGGAGTTCCCAGAAGTGTTTATATTTAACAATTCTGTATTTCCATCTGTAAGTGTACTATACTTCTCTAATGAATAGTTTCTATGTAACTATCCTATATATATTTCCCCTTATCATATAGAATAAAATAAAATGAAATATTTATTGATTCATTATAATAATGGATTTATTTTCCCAATTGTGTCACCATGGGTGGGGATTCTTAATTTTGAAATGAAATTTGTTGGGACACATTATCTCTCAGTTTATTTCCAGAAACTCAATCAGCTTACTGTAAAGAACATGTTTCTTTGCACATATATTGAACTTTTTTGGAAAATTTGAAAGCAGAGAAGTAATTCCCAAATATTGATATTATATTTTGTTATCACCGTGTCAAAACCAATGATTTGGAGATCTCGAAAACAACCATATGGAATAATTTTGTTAATTATGATTACTTTTTTATAATTTTTTTCATTGCAATTATGCTTTAGTTTTTATAGAATTGATGAATATGGAATTAAATGAGTATCTCAATTTGATTAATGGTGTTGTTTTTGGATGATATATTTTTTTACTCCCAAACTGAGGAAGATCATGTTTTTCCACTAATAGTCATTATGAAAATTTTAAAAGATCAATCAGTTTACTTTAGGATTTTGAAATGTATTTTTTGTATTCTGGTAGTGATGTTTTGGGGATACATTGTTAAACAACCTAAAATTTAAATTAATCTATATAATTTTTATGGTTTTATGACATGGTAATAATCATGTAATTATTTATGAGATTATTTACTTCTCTAGTTATGTTGGATATTACAATTGGTTTTTAATGTATTTTAAAAAATTGTATCCCCCAATGACCTCTCTCACTCAAGAAGGTGAAAACAATTTGTCAAATGTAATGTGTTAGAATTTATTTAATGAGTGGATGTTACCACATACATTTACATAATTGTTCACTCTTTTATATTTTACGGAGGTCTATGATTTATATTGTGATACATCAATTTAGGGTTTAGTTTCTATCCTAATGTAGGATGATAATGAGGTGGCTTATGGTTATTGAACTCATAGAACCCTTGAGAAGGAAAATCATACTCATGATCTAAAAATTACACCTGTGATGTATGGTATATTGATTTTGAAGAATTATATTTTAGGTGAATGTTTTACAATCATTTAAAATGAAAAAATTATTTGTTTTATCTAATAAAAATATTATTTAAATCACCTATATAAGAATATTTTATTGAAAAAGAATTTTTTTTACTTTTTGAATTTCCTACAATGCTTGTATGGGGAATGTAATTTCTGAATGATTGTGAACAAATAATAAAACCAATGTCATGATAGAATCATTTGTTTATGTTCCCAATCATGATCTTGTATTACTGAGAGGGGGAAGGGTTAAACTGTTATCACTTTTTCTTTTAGGATTACCACATTCTAAGTCCATCAAAATATGTTGGGAAGAAACTTTAATAGGAGAAACATACTCAATGTAACCCATACATTGAGCTCATAAATTCAGTTTCTATTTATGCCAACTAGAAAAAAATATTTATAAGAAAGAAGACAACACTAGATATTGATCTTCTCTCATCATCATTTCTTGCCTAATAAGAAACTAAATACCAGAACATATCAATAATTTCAAATTAATCATTTCGGATTCTGAATTTTTTTATTCCATTAATATATATGAGAATTATTTTTTTCTATATGTTATATGTGGTTCTATTAGAGAAATCCAATATCTTCCATATAATGTAACATCATAAACAATTTCAGTTATTGAGGTAGTCAAATATAAAAAATTTACAATCAACTTCTAAACCTCATTCTTTTCATCTTCAAAACCATATCTAAATTTATTCCACAAGGTTCTTATCGAAATTGGTGTGGAAAAATGTTTTGAATTAACTATTTTAAAGTTATTTAGATGTTACTTATAATATATTCCAGGATAAATAAAAATATTTTATTCTATTGTGACATATTTGAGACAATAAATTATATCATTTCTCTTTATATTGACATTTCAATCAAATTTTTCATCTCTATAACAAATGTTTCCCAAGTACTTTTATCATTCCCATCAATGATAATGTAATAAATATAAACAATTACAATGAGTTAAATATCTTGATTTTTTATAACGTATAGATTTCTATCAACCATTATTTTGGTAAAATGTATCTTCCCTTGGAATGTTTCAAATTTATGTTATAATTCCCTTGAATATTCATTTTCCCTATATAGGTATTTCTTCAACATTCACACGTAACAATGACATTACCCAACACTTAATACAATTGTATATTCAATGTAAACATCCCCATAAAGATAAAAAATTAAAAAACAATTATTTAACATCAATTCTAATTATTTTGGTACTTCATTTCACAATATTAGTATGAAATATTCTCATTTTATCTATCCATGCCACTAGAGAAAAAGTTCTATCAATGTAAATTCTTAAAATGTTTTAGTAACCTTTCTTAACTAATCTTGATTTACCACTTATGACTTCACCAAAATCATTTAGCATGTTTTGAAAAAAAAAATTATACCAATAAAATTTCTATTATTTGGTTTAAGTACGAATTAAATGATATCATTATTTTCAATATTATCAAGCTCTTCATTCATATTCTGAAACAATATTGGATTTTCAAATTTTGCATTTATATCTTTCTTCTCAATATTTAAACATAAAGTGGTGTGTGTAATTGTTATTATTGTTTTATCCTTTTGATGTTGATCACCAAAAATGTTTTCATCTTCCACTTTCTCCTTTAGCAGAGGAGGAGATTTTATAGGTTCATCATCATCACCCGAAAAGACGAGTCTAATTATTCATTATTGATTAGAGTACTATTTTATATATCTTTATTATAATTATCAACAATAATTTATTCATTTGGTAAACATCATTATATGAATTTTATATTTTTCATCCCTATATTATTCAAATACATTATCATCAACAGAGTCAAATAATATTCTAAAATATTTTGGATACATTTTTATCTAGTTCCATGAAAAACATAGCAAAGTAATATTTCATTTTCACATCTCAGCGAAAACATTTTAGAATCTCCACCTTTTTTATTATGTTTCACGGACTCCCAAAAACCATTATATGATTCAAATAATGAGTTTTTTTCCATAAATCATGTCATATTAGTCAGATCTGAACTTGGAATTTATGAGTATCAGTTTAGAGTATACATAGTAGTTCTCATCGATCTCCTCCAAATGTTATGAGATATACTATGATCAAGTAGCATTATTCATAGTATTTCAACTGAACTTCTATTATTCATTAAAAAAACTAGTTTGTTAATCAGTATAAGGTTTTATGAACTCATTTCAATTTTCATGATTCTAAATATAAATATAATTTTTTATACAAAACCATTTATAATTATCATCTTTTTCACTGAATACAAACATTCTTATCGAATTTCCTCCTATAACATTAAAAAAATTTCAGGGAGTTTGGATTATGTTTCATTAATATGAGACAATTAATGCATGTAAAGACATAAATTAATGTGATGGAGAACATTTCTCCATGATTTTATTTTTTTCATCAGATCATAAATATCATAATGACTAAGTTAAAAGGGTTTTTTTGAAAAACAAACAACATTATTATGCACATAATTTGTAAATTTTTTCTTTTCTAAAATATTTTTCCATTCCAATATCATCATCTAGAAATATCAATAATTCCTATAAAGTTATCTCCCTTTTATAACATGGACACAAATCTTTGATGCATGTGTCATATCCCAATATTCAAAAACATATTATTTTCCACTATTCCTATGAAACAAGAGTTTTGAATTTCACCAACTATGAATGGGTCTCCTTTTGTTTGTTGGCCTCCTATAATTATCATTCCATAATCATCTATATTCCTAAAAACCCAATATTATATTGAAAAATTGTTTCTTCTTCATCACAAAGTTTTGAAACACATACCAGGTTGTGATTCATCCCATAAAAAATCAATGCTTTATTGGATTTCATATTCTCTTCCCTGATGATGGATGATTCTACACCTTTGATTCTATGTGATTAATCATTTCCAAATGTTACTATTCCTTCATTGATGTCTTTCAATGTATTAAACAAATTTTATGTATCGCATCATTTGATAATAACACCCACCATCCAAAATCAAAGTTCAATTTCCTTTTGTTTCATTGAGAGTGGTCTCAAAAATAATATCATTTTCCTTCCCTTTAAATTTACTAACATTCAAATTTTGATCATTGTTAACATTATTTTATTATTCTTGTAAAAATAATGAGTTCCTTTTTCAATATTTCCTCGTTGTTCAAAGCTAAAAAAAATATTTTATTGATGGCGGAAGATATTTTCCACTTTTAATCCAAACATCTCATATCTTTCAAAACAACCTTATTATACTTCATACATTGAGGCTATTTACATCCTAAAACATTTCCTTCTATAATTTCTGGAATAATGATAATATTATTTTTTAATCCAACACATATTTTCTATATCTTTGAATCCACCCAAATACCTTCAATATCTATAAAATTATTATATTCCTTTGAATATTCCATAATGTCAAATGTTGTGGACATGTTATCAAAAACCTTATTGTCATTATTAAAATTAATTTTAGGAACTAGAACCATTTAATTATCAATAACAATATTCTTTTTCAGTTAAATTTTTTTTGATCGTTATTAATACCATTATTATTAGAAACACTTATATTTTCATATTTTTTAGAAACATCACACTTATAAATATTTTTTTTCTTGTCTACATACATATCACTCCCAATAGTGTTCATTTCTGAATCAATTTCAGCATTCTTCTAAACATTTTATGTCGATTTTTTTATAATTACTAGGTTTCTACATTCTATATATTTCACTATCTTTAGAGATATAATTATTTTAATATGTAACACTCTATTCATATTTTGAAAATTTTAACAAGATATGTTCCAAATATTATTGTTTTTTATATCAACTTTCGTCCTACAGTTTATTATGATTCTTTTAATTGTTAAAATATTTCATTGAATCATCAATATATTCCAACATCTTTTCTTTTTCATAATGAAAATATTTATGATTATTTTTTGATGAGTATTCACTTTTTATATACTAATTTCTACTGCAAGCCTCCCAACTATTCTTATACATGCATTTTCTATTAATTTAGAATATATTATAATTTAATTTCTTCTTCTTTATAACGTTTATATTTCAAATCTTCATTATTTATTGTTTTAATGAATTTCTTATCATCCTTTCCAATATAATTTTAATATTCATCTTCACTCTCTTAATTGTTATCATATTTCAATAAGAAACATATACTTTTGGATTCATATAATTTTATATCCTTTAATTTGGATGTTGATTTATCCTTGTCAACATGTTTCTTCCAAAATCATCATGGAAAGATTTAATATTCATCCTTATCATAAAATTTCATTCTACGGGGACAATTGTTCACAATGTCCCCAATGGATCCAAATTCAAAACACATTATGAGATGTTTCTATTTATATATACCTATACCAATTTTCCTAAGTTTATAAAACAAGGATTAAATTTCAGTAATATTTTTAAATAATTTATTTTAAGAATCTTATTCACCAAATTCATCTTCATTAAGAATATTATTCTGAAATTATTCTTTGGTATCCAATAAATACATTTCTTTATCAACTTCTATTTTTTCAAATGATCCCCACATCCATTTTTGTTTAAAAATTAATGAGAGTGAATTGAAAATCATGTATAGACAATGTTTTCAGTTCTCTCTCTACAAATAAGGAAGCATTATCATCCAAAATTTTACTAATAAATCTCAAGATATTTTCTAGAACTCTATAATATTTTAAATTTTTACAAATACAAATATTAATGATGAATAATTCATTCACCATGGTAATTAATTCAATAATAGATTCATATTAACCCATATTGAGATCATCATACTTCATCCTTTAAATTTTTCACTTTTTCTTCATCACTTTTGTATAATCTTCATAAATGTTTCTCATCTTATACCAAATACCATGGGAATTAGAAGCACCCTTAAATATTAAAAAACTATCTTAAAAATGGTAATGAGTGTTAATAATTGTTCCCTTTCCATAATTCTCATTTTTATACTTTTCATCACATTCTACAGGAACCTTATCATCAATCAGAGGAAAGCTATCTCTTACATATTCATGAACAACATGTCCAATGGATATAAGATAATAAAACAATATATATTTCTAGATAAGATAGTTTATTCTATATAAGATGATAATCCCCTTAATATTACAATAGTTGAGATTATCAATCATGAAATTCATCATAAAAACTTCACTATTCAGTAAAGGAGGGGAACCCTGGTCTTAGATACTAGTTTTAAGTGCCCAGTCAGGATTAGGTATCACTAAGAGGGGTAGGTGTGAATAAGTGATATCTATTTCTTTTAGGATTCTATCATTATAAAACAACAATTTCTACTAGTTAGAGAGTAAAAAACATCACTGAAACATGAATGTCACAAATCCACTAGAAGATAATAATTTATAAGGTTCAATAGTAAAAAATATTAGTTACGTTTGTTCTATGGTTTGGAAACTATCGAATACAATAAGATAAACCAAAAAGATAACATTTTTTGTGGATAAAAATGTGTAGGATACACCCATACACATGCGTATCACTATGTTTAATAATAATGGTCATATTATTCATTTAAAACAAAATTATGTAATAAAAGTATATGTAAAAAGTCGATAAACCTGATATAGTGTTTCATAAAAAACATTCTCAAATACAACATTCATCAAAATTAATTACCTTCTTACCCAAGTGTAAGAATCATCTTCCAATACATTGTAATGATTCACACATTAATTTCATAATCTAATTCCCCATTCTGACTAGTTATTCTGATAAATACACTCTCCCAGAATACCACTAAACTAATACTAACCCAAAAATTTATCAGTCTATAAATCCAACCCTAATTTCTTGGACTGATATGTAATCTATTATTGTATCATTGTCTATTCTATGTTCTTCTATATCCAGAAAACAACCTTAGTAATTCATCATCTAGAGACTTCTACTCTCTCAAATTATTCAATGATCTTACTTCTCTCCGAAATAGTAAATAAATGTTAGGAAAAATAGAATTTACATCTTCCATTTATTGGGGAACCAAATGTTGTATGGGTGGGATTCTGAAAAACGTTCCCACCATACCAAATTCAAAAAACATAAATTTTCTGTGAAATTTGTGTGCATCTTTACTTATTCATCTCTTCAAATGTCTACTATAAAAATATCCAATCTTCTCACACCATTGGATTGCTTCAAAATTAATTATAATTATTCATTTTCATTCATATTCTTCATTCCAATTCTCACATTATGATTCAAGTATTTTGTAATTTCCATATTCCTTGTTCTTCTATATAATTCATCTAAAATAATGACATTATAATAAGGTGACCACTTGAGGATATTAAATCCACTCCCTCAAATTTCAATCTCCCTTTTTTCAAAATGTTGTAAAGTAAATATAACAAAATTCGTTTATGTTATCTCTTTAAAATAATTTCTTAGTAACATGAATCATTTCTTATTCTATTTATTTGTTCATGGTGATAATCATTTTTCTGAGAATACTTTTTAGTGTCATCCTGCATCAGATGGATCCGTATTTTCTCCCATTGATAGTTCAGTGTCAGTTCTAGTTTAATGACACTTGAACCAATTATTATTAAATTAAAACTTATTTTACCCTGACCATATTGATAACATATCAATGTTCTTATTTACGTTTAACCACACATTTAATGAAATTCAATGTTCCTACTTGAAAAAAGTTAAAAAATTATCTTTATGAAAATGATTGACTATATTTATTATTGATCTCATATTTTCTTCTTCATATCATTATAATAAAATTCTTATTATATGTATTCATTTGTAAACAACAAATACAAATTTTTTCCGTTTTTATTTGTCCCAAAAATTCCCCATAAAAAAATATTCCTCTGATTTTCACTTGATTATTTTTGATTGTAGGACTTTGATTCTCGATGGAATACCATGTCTGGTGGACCATTAAAAATAGTTTCTATATAAAAAATTATTTATATCTATGATTTTCATTAACATAATCATTTTCATTAAAGATTAATTTCATATGTTTTATTGGACGAAAAATAAACTAGTATCCTAAAATTCTAGAATCCCGATCAACCATCCTAGACAAATACATTTTTGCATCTAGTGGTATCACATCAATGGTCTGAAACTAGAACGATTCATCCTTATGAACATTATTCTTCCACAATCATAATCTTATTTAATGGGTTTTTCATGAATTTAACATTGATGAATATTGGAATAGTATCTTATAACAAACATCAGGAAGTATTTTATCTTCTCATCCATTCTAGCATATATCATTCATTACAACCAGACCACAATTTGATTGGTAGCACTACCCCTTTCTTTCAGAAAACATCTATAACATGTTTTTAGATACCTCGGGATTATTAGGAACTCTAATATCATCAAAGAATCATAAGGTTTTCATTGTGTCCATGAATTCTCTGAAATAGCATCTCAAAATAGATTTCATCTCTTTATGGACGTGAGGTGAGGCTGATGAAAATTCTCCTATATAAAATTTTTACGGAAACCAATGTTCTTCTTAAGCAATGTATGACGGATGGTAGAAATAAAATATTTAGTCGGGTAAAAAAAAATTAAAAATATAGGTGATTTATTTTTTCATTAACAACAAAAAATTCTTTTCTTAAAAACAAATTCATTCAACATATGAAGTCCTTCTTTATACAACATGGCCCAAAATAAATCCACAATTATATTTTTTTATAAAAATGTATTTCTAATTCTCTAAACTTTCTAACATCATGGTATATATTAATTATCTAGAATTATAATCCTACATGTGAAAACTCATTATAGGAAATAAGAATCATTGAAAGCAAAACCATTCAATCAAAAACTAGTGAATCATTAAACATATTAATATTTTCTTTTCAACTATATTGATATATTAAATTTTTATTTCATTAAATGATTCCTATAACTAATCCATCATTAACTTTGAATAGTTTATATAATTATATGATGAGGACAAATCTTACCCACAACTCCCTTCTACAAACCTACTACCTTATATATTTTAGCACATATCAATGAATCGATTTATAATGAAATTATCCCACATGAAAAAACAATCCAAATACTCGATGTGAGTGGGGACAGAAATATATTCACGGATTATGATGAGAATAATGATAAATTACCATGTTCAACCATAGTTTGTGAAACAGTTCCTTCAGAATGGTTTTTTGAAAATATCATAAAGTTGCGACGATTTATAAATATAATACATATTAAATTCATTCTTATCCATGCTCTCTTTTTTGAAGTTATATTTGATATCAATATGTTTTGAAAGATAATGTTGTACCGTATTTTTTGTAACATTGATGAAACTTTTATAATCACAATCCAAAATGAAGGGAAACATCACATTTGTATGTAAATCTTCTAACTGAGTCTAGATAAACCTTAATTTGGTAGAATCTTGAGAAGAAAAAAAAATACTTATCACCATATATACTAAGAGTTAATGAATTCAATTTCATTATATGCGATGTAACTCAAAATTATCCATGAGAGAAAACTTCACAAGATTTGGATCTTCTATCATCAACACTTCTTATACAATCAATTTCAGAAAACCCATACAAAATAACAATTTATGTGCTATAATATCAGATTTCAAATTTTTTTCCTTTTATATATATTAGAATTAATTTTGAAACCAATAAATTTATTTATTCTAGAGAACATTGAATTCATGAATATGAGATAAAATTACAACAAATTGGTTCTTGAGGAATTAAAATATAAATATCATAAAATCATAATCTGAAAATATTTCCAATAAACATACATATCTTCTCAATGTTTTGCCATTATGGTTCCCACAAAAATTGTTTTGGAAAGAGGCTTAGAATTCTTCATTTATAACTTCCTTAAATGTTCCGTAGTAAATTTTACTAGAATGAATTTTGTTTGTTATTTTGTGAAATTTGTAACCAAATAATTTATTTAATTTATCTTAGCCTGGAAATTTCAATCAACCTTTTCAAATAATCTGTAAATCATTCAAATGTTTTGTCATCATTCCCAGCAATGATAATTTCATCAACATAAAAAATTAAATTCAGAGAAATCTATGGATTTTATTTAATGTGTAGATTATTATGAACACTTACTTCCACAAAACTCATATTCCTTATGAAATTTAAAAATTTATAGTACCATGCCATTAGAGATTTTTTGAGCCCATACAAGTACTTCTACAACATGGAAACATAGTCTTCAACATTCCCAATAAAAAATGAACATGATTATTCAAAGAAAAAATCCTTTTCAAGGTCACCATTCAAAAATTATAATTTCAAATCCACCTGAAAAATTTTGTAACTTTATTGTGGAAGAATATTAAAAAAACTTATTTTTTTAAACTTTCCACTACAGAAAACGTTTCATCAAACTCAATTCCTTCAATTTGTTTGAATTCGTCTTGTAAATTTTTTTATTTCTTATCAATTTAACATATTTTTTTATATTTTTTCAAAGAACCCATATTATAATTGTAACATATTTTTCATTTCATTTATATATGAGTTCCAATTTATCATTTCATCCAATAAAATCATCTATTTATTCAAATTATTAACCCATTATAAATTCTTAAATGATTCATTCACATATATTGCTCAATTTAAAAATATTATTAATTATGTGTAATTTTTCATCTTACTTAAACAATTAAATTGTGACCACCATTAATATTCTGTGCTTCCAATATCTTCAACATACTAGGATTATATTTTCAAAAGTTAATCTCATGATTGGAAATAGGTGAGCCTCATTCATCTTCATGAGTAGTATTACAATTATCAGTATCCTAATTATAAATATCAATTTAATTTATATCATATTAGAAATATTTAAATATTCATAATTCTATTTATATTTCTTATAAGATTTTAAAAACTTTCAAATAAAAATAGTCAAAAAATCTTTATAGTTATTTGTTGAAAGATCTATAGATTATTCTATCTAAGCATATCCATGAATAAAATCCATCTTCACCTCTATGATAAAAAATTCCAATATTTAAACCTTTATTATTTATATTACATGGAATCCCAAATACTATTAAGTGTTTCAAACATTTATTTTTTCCATGAAATATTTCATATGAGATCATATATGAACTTGTTCAGTAGAAACATAAGTTTCAAATATAAACTGCAGTGCTCATGGATTTCCTCCAAACGTAATGAGTTAAACTATGCTGAAGTAACATTTTCCTTCCCATTTCAACTGCACTTAAATTTTTCAATTCATAAATAACATATTTGAAGGAGTGTAAAGTGTGATTATTCATGATTACTTTTATGTTTCTCAAAATAACATTCAAATTCTTCATTTTTAATTCACAAATATTTACAATTCTCAAATTCATCACTATATACTAACATTCCTTAACATATTTCGTCTTTAAAGTTTTTAATTTTTTAAGACAGTCTTTCTTATGTTTCAAATTCATGAAACAAGTTATTAGAGTATGTTAATAAATAAATTTGATGATGTACTTATTTACATGATTTTTTTTTTCTCATCTTTCCACATATATCGGAATGAATAATTACCTATGGTTGTTTTGTACCAATTTCTTCTTCATTATGCAAAATATTTGTGATTTTTCATTTCTGACATATTTTAAAACAATAGTATCATCTTCTTGAGGGATTATTAATACATCATTCACTATATCTCATTGAAAAAGTGCTCAGGATTCCTAGAATCATGTGTCCCATCCATTTATTTCGCAACTAATTTTATTCTGCCATACCTAAATAATAACAGATTTTCATTTCACTAACCCAGAATAAGTTTCAATTGGTATGTTGGCCTCTTATAACTACCAGCACATCATCACCAATTTTTACAAAAAAATTATATTATGGGGAAAAATGATACATTCATCACAATGCGATGAAACACATCTACTGATGTGTTTCATCCCACCAATGAACAAATATTGTTTGTATATCATATTTTCTTTGGTAATGAGGTTTTATACATAACCATTGATTTTGATATATTATCCATTTTCAAATGTTATTGTTCCTTCTTTGAACTCATTCAAAATGTTCCTATAATTTTATTCTCTTATCATATGGGAAGAACACACACTATTCAAAATTCATGGTCGCCCTCATTTTGTTGATTTGAGAGAAGTATCAACAATAAGAGACTATTCATTCTATTGGTCATTCTTAACATCTAGCTTCTAATAACTGGTAACAAAATTTTGTTGACTGAAAAAAAAACAAGATATCAATTTTCATTATTTTTAGGTTATTCATTTCTATAACATATAGTTTCCTAAGATGAAATATTTATTCCCATAACACTCCAACATACTCATATTTATTCAAAAAAACTTCCGCATACATATTAATGGTAGGAGATTGAATTCCCCAAAAACATTTTCATCTGTACATTATAGAATAGTGGTAATGTAGTTGGTTAAACCAACACATATTATTTGTATGCCTGAATCCACCATAATATGAGTAGTATCCATAGAATGAATATTTACCTTTAAAATCAGTATTTATTCGGGTTGTAATAATGTTTCTCAAAATACATTTTATCTTTATTAACAGAACATTTTTGACCATAAACCCTTCAACTAACAATCAAAATATTCATTTTCTGTTTAATATTCTTTTTACCCTTATAAGAACTAGTAGTTTTAGAAGATTTTTTGGAATCATAATTTATTGAAACTTATAACTTATCCACCATTTTTGTATTTTACAAATTCATGACATTACTATTATTATTTTATTATGTAAAAATTTTAAATTTCTTATCAACCATTTAAGGAAATTTATTATCCATCTCATGTTAACCCTTTCAAGAGATTTCACAAAATTCAACGATATAATTGTTGAATCCTGTAACCCTGTCTGTTTCTTTTGAAATTTTTTTCTTTATAATTTCATATATTTATTCTTTTCATCCATTTTTACATCAATATGTTCATTACAATTATTATTTATTATCAATAAATTCCTTTAAATCATTATTATCTTCCAGAAATATGAATTTCACATTAGAAAAACATTATTGTTTATTTGGTGAAGTATCTTTAATTTTTAGATTCCTACTTTCATCCTCAACCCTCATAATCTTTCTTATACACGAATTAAATAATTCTTTCAGATAAAATTATAATTTAGTTTCTTCTTCATTATAACTACATCTTTAAAACTCATCAACAATGAATATTATAATAAAATAAATCTCATCTTTTTTGATAATTTTTTTGGGTTTAACTTCACTAACATATTCATATTATTCATCTTTAGATAATAATCATCTTCATTTTGATATGGATAATTTTATATCCGTTAATTTAGAATTATATTTAGTCTTCTCACTATGTTTCTTACATAATTATCATGGCCTTATTTCATAATCATTATTATCCTCTTATTTCATTATATGAGGACAATTACCTGAAAAACTCAGAAAGACAATTCATTCAAAACAATTAAAGGGTTTTCCCTACATTTTTACCTATACCACTTTTCAAACATTTATAAAATAAAAATAAAAATTAATCATGATTTTTACATACCTCATATTGAGAATCAAATTTTCCCACTTCTTCTTTAATAGATTTATTCTTTCACTTTTCCTTCTGGGAAACCTAGAAATACATTTCTGTGTCAACATTTTTTTACTTAATAACATTTTCTCTTTTAATATAATATGTAATTATATTTCAATAAAAATAATTCAGAGATAATGTTCATGGATTTCTATCATCTAATCAGTAAACATTAACATATAACATTTTAAAAATATTTTTCATGATCTTTTAAAAAAACAATAGAATTATCTATATTTTAACCATGAAATGAAATAGTGATGAAAATTTCATTTACCTTAGTAATGATGTAACCAAAAAACTCTTATTCACACATATTTATATCATCATACTTTATAATCCAGATTTGTAACTTTAACTTATTCACATTTTTATTTACTTCATAAACATTTATAAGAATACCCTATATACAATGGATAGTGTATGCACCCTTCAATATTAAATTCTCACATTAATATAGTCTTGAGAGTAAAGAATTCTTGGACCTACAATAATTATCATGATTCCACTTTTCAACTGATGTAATAGGAAAATTATCATCAATAAAGTGAAAATTACATTTTTCAGCTTCAAAACCATCATACCCAATATACCTAAAATTATGGAATATTTAATATTTTATGATATGATAGTATATACCATCAAAGACCTGATTCACCTTACTATCCACCCAATTATGATTATAAATCACATCTTTCTTATAATGAAAATTAATAAAAAGTTAAATCATGGGAACCTATGGTGCTGATACCATGTGAAGTTCCTAGTTAGGATCATGTATCAGTAAGAGGGGAACGATGAATTAGTGATATCATTTTCTTTCATGTTAACTTATTTCTGAAACAAAACTCACCTCCTATTAAATAGTAATCACTTTTGCGGAAAACAAAACAACCACACATCCCCAACAACCTATGAATTTTTAAATTTTACTATAGAAAAATAGTATCTAAATATTTCTTATGGTTTTTGAACACTCATATACCACACAATATACTAGAAAATAAATAATTTTTTTGTGGAATACAATGAGTATAATTTGACCTTACACTCATTCATCAGTATGTTCAATAAAAAAGTTAATGCAGTTCATGTATCACAAGATGATATAATAGAATTTTTTTAAAAATTATGAAACATCTTAACGTGAATCTTTATCAAAATTCCAAAATGAAATATTCAAAAAAATTCTTTATGTTCTTGCCTAGATTTATTAATGAACTTATTGAACATCATAATGATATTATGTCCTATTTAAAATTATGGTTGTATAGTTTTACTATTTATTATAATAAAAATATTCTTCTAGAATAGCATCAAAATAATAGTGAACTGATTTTACCCCAATTAGAAAATCTAAGTTAGATTTCTCTATTTGATCTATAAATTATGATTATGATATTGTCTCTTCTCCTTTTTCATCTATTTGGAATACATCCACAATAATAATCTATCTTGAAGTATCCTATCTCTATAATTTTTTATTTATATTCATTATCTCTTCTTCATTCTATCAACATTCAAATCCCATTAACAAAATATCAAAGAAGCACTTCAAAACTTCTTTCATGATCTCCTTTTACAACACATTGGAATCTTTTTGAAACATTTAACCTTTTAATTCATTTCTATAGGCTGATGATCTTATGTTTGATAATGTTTATCAGTGGTATCCTATATTAGATTGATTGGTTTCTCAATCTATTTTATAGTTTGGAGTTCGTGTAAGTAGATGACTGTTGACACAGTAGTGAAGAATGTAAAACCCCAAGGTATTGAAAATAAATTTTGAATTCATGAAACACTGAGTCTCTACAAAAAAACATATTTTATAATAAAAACATTAAACACAACTCTTCTTGTTCATTGGATTTAATTTCAAAAAATGGTCATATAGAGTTGTGATTAGTAAGTAGTTTGTAGTGTGATAGAACCAACATGATTTTTAGTGAAAAGTAACATATGATTATGAATATTAATATGACCCTTGTAAATAGTATTTAATATTTTTATTTTATTTTCATAAGGATAAAAGATGATCGGATCTTGATTAATTTTTAAATGTGTTATAAGACGAATGATTGTTTTTAAATTCATATTTTTCCAATTAAATATGATTTTATTTATAAAATAAAATAATAATATTTTTAAAATTATTTACAAAAAATGGTGTGAACTTTTTAATTG
Organism: Viscum album; assembly: GCA_963277665.1. NCBI lineage: Eukaryota > Viridiplantae > Streptophyta > Magnoliopsida > Santalales > Viscaceae > Viscum > Viscum album. The sequence goes on from OY728129.1 coordinate 309,940,823, forward strand.
TACACATCAAAAAAATTTAGGGTGATTTTTTTTGTATTTTTCTGTAATAATTGAATTTTTTGTTGTGTATTGAAATATGGTAAAATATTATATATAAAATTTTCTGGTAAATAACCTATTTATGACAACATGAGTTATGTAAGGCCACATGGTCTAAACTGAAATGCAGTTACTACTATTATGGGTCACATGAAACAACACTATTTGTTGTCATGAGGGAATTAATAAAATAATGAAAAAAAATATTCAAAATTCACTCCTATCCTCACCTATAAGCCACCAAATCCCTATTCTCCTCACATCTATATGCCATGAAGATCAAAAAATTTCTGCTCAAATACCATTACCAAGTCCCTCCCCATGTCTAAGAAGATATTGTTCTAGACAAAATTCTAAAACCCCTTCCCTTAAATAGATTCTCAGTGAATTGGATTCCAATGTTAAAATCATGTTTTATATCATTCGTTTCTGTTTCAAGTTATTTTCTATTATAATCTTCTCCTCACCTCATCTGTACAAATTTCCATGATATCACTATTATCATTTATATAATGGAATTATATCTTTTGAATTTAGGAACCATCATAAATATTCTTACTCTCTCCCTTTTATTTTATAAATTATATCATCATATGTGATGTTCCAATTAACAACCTACAGGGATGTCGAAGATTAGTTCTTCAATTTTTCCATCATTACTGGTCATGATACTATTTTTATGGTTGAACCAGAGAAAAATATTTTTGTCATAACCAATTTAATATTCATTAACCCATATGTGTACATAATTTTATATCATATGACAAAACTAGTAGCTATTAATCAAAATACCGCTCTAAATAATCTAAGTGATTGTCATTAATATTTCATCTAATGATTCATACTCATGATATGTATCCCATGGTTATAAATTACTGTTAACACCTAATTATGTTCATATATAATATTTAAATTCAATTCTAGAGATTTAAATTCATTTCATATAATCTCAATTATATAATAATATGTGAATTGATTATGAAAATCATGAAAACAAATACTCCAGAAAGACAAAATTCTATCTTATAATAAATCAATAAATATATAATTTACATAATATATTAATTTTAAAATAAATAAATTTCTAATATTATATTAACTAAGTAATTAATATTTCTAATTTAATACTCCAGGAACGTATGTTTATGATTGGAAAACATTCTGACTTAATGTAAGGGGATTTTCCTCCTGAACTTCCATTTACATTCATGTTAATTTTATTGTCTAATACCACAATGAAATTATTCATAATAATTAGATACTCCTCATAAATATCATGTGACTGTTATATATATGATTACCAACTTTAATCCTTCCTTAATTTATGGGGAGTTACACATACTAAAAGAATGTTTCAAAATTATTTCGAAAACTCATGCCCGATTCAATGGAATTTCTCAAAACTCATAGATATTTTTAAATGAACTCAGTAATATATTTTTAGCAACAATTTTTCATCTAAAATAAATAATTATTCTATTAAAATACTATCTTTTTTTAGTTCTGGTTTTATACAATGAATTTTCTAAAATTACTCTTCATTTGAATATTAAATTGTATTTATCTCAGGAATCACTCAATCATTTTAAAAGTTTATTTTCATTGGTTTCAACACACTTGTTGATCATTACATATTAATTGGATTAAAATTTTATTATATCTTATACCATAATTAATTGAATGGTTAAGGACTAGTTTTATTATGGATATCATATCTTAAAACTATTCACAAATTTACTCACTATGGTGAGTATTTAAGCTTAGTTTTTAGAGAAAGATATTTAAATTTCAAATGATAGTTTCAATATGAATTTATGTGTTGTTTATGTTAATCCTTGCTCATAATCAAAATGAATTGGAATTATTTTGTGGTGGGTGGGGCCCGCTACAGCCCCTCGACGCATCAGTAGTTACCATGAGACAAATTGGCATTAACTTGGCTGACACCATACCCATTAAAAGAAATGGTTTTGGTAGAGCACATAATAATTTTTAGATTTCACGGTAGAGGCCTTGATGGAAGGGTTCTGAATATCTAGCATATTCACATCCCACATTATGAATCTACTAATTGAATGTTCATGTTGTTATTCTACTAGAAGAATACACAAGATCATGTTTTTTAAAACATTATTTACTAAGCTCATGTTACAAACAGAAAATTTTCAAGTTTATTATTTTTAAAGGAATGTGTTTCCAATTATTCTCCCTGAATAATTTTAAAATTTATGTTATCTTAATATGTATTTATTACTATTTCTGAGCATTTGAGATCACCCCTTTCTTATGATTCATTTACCTACTATATGAAGAAGAATGTTATGAGTGACTTGCAGGAATAATCTCAGAGGCATGGATGATTTTAATGGAATAATTAATTTTATTTTTTTATTTCAAGATGTAATGTTTGATCTTATATTTGAAACTTATTTCCAAATCAACTAAACTATTAATTCCATCAGGATATAGCTTTCTTGTAATCATTCCAATGTAATTTAATGAGGAACATTCCCTTAGAAATTGTGGTTGGTTCCTTACAGTTGGTATCCAAGGAAGATTATTAGAAAGCATGGAAACTTGATTTAGAAATGTAGATTAAGGAAAAATTGCAATGATAGTCTTTAAGGATAAAAATTCAATAACAAGTTTGTATTTTGATAAATAATAGATTATGTGTATCTTTCTGGAAAATAAATCCATGTCTGGATACAACAAGTTGACATGGTTCTAGCTCATATTTACCTATAAGTGAAGAATATGAAAAGTAGTTTTGGGCTTGAACCCGGGTATCCAGGTATATGACAACGTGTCTTACTATGCTCCTGGTTTGACTCTACTGGGGGATATTCTTGGGATATTTCAAATTTTCTTCACATGCGATCATTAAGGATTTGAATGTAAATTTTTCCCCAAAGAAAACAATTTTGTGATTATGGGGTTTGAAATGCGTAGGATTTCAATTATGATAATTATTTTTTCTTTTCTAGGATTATAGAATAATATACATAACCTAATATATTGCATTCCATTATCTAGAAATAGAACTGAGCGTATTAAATGAAAGCTGCATGAACACATGTATCACATATAGGGATTGAAATCCAATGAAAGATAATGATGTTGGCTCTTGTGTTACAACTGGTGTAGAGCAGATAATAACAATACTGGGACAACATACTTAGTTTTTGAAAAATAACCTTACCCGTATAGTGCATTTGGATTCACCATGTGGATGAGCTTTGGTAGATATCTTTATGCGACAAAACTTCTATCATTCAATAGGACTTCGAGCCCATATTTAGACGAGCAGTGGATAAGTTCCCTTGAGAATCAATTTCTCACATTGCGATGTAACAAATGAGAGACGATCATCATAGCATTTTATCATCTATCAGGGGATTTTGATTAGTGGTTGTTTCGACGCGGGGGGAGAAAAACATTGCTACTGACGGTTGATTTCAAGAATGTTGTGTTCTATTTAATCCCTCATGTTTGGTGCATCATTTTTACTTCAAAACTCCCAATGGTTCTATATCCAACAACACGTTGACCTGCTTTCCAAATGCAGTCATTCCCTGGGCGATTTTGCCAGCGACACTTAAGAACTCACATTGGTCTAGAGGATGGGAAGTCAGGTTCAACACACCCTCTTTGGGGGGGGGGTCTTATTTCCTATTCTGGGGCCCTCTAATTTATTTAAGATGTATTCATATATGCGCGAATATTTGGTTTATCCCCGATCATAGTATCCACATATTATCCCTGGTTGGAAATAATCTACTAAATGTAGTGATACAGAATCATTTAGGCTCGAGGTTTACCATCCCTCATTGGATTAATGACTCCGATGAATTTTTACTCATTGAGATAGTATGCTATTAAAGCCTCATAGCTGGGAAATCTGGAGTTCATTGTCATCTTGGGGGACAGATAACGACATGAGTATTGGGATTGAACCAGTGATATGGGCTTCCAATGTATCCTCATTAGTGGAATTAGAATCCACGTAGCTTAATGCCACTCAATGGGACACATCACCTTTTAATGTCATGTGACATGGACCCAACCATACAGTTTAATTTCATGTGTCAAGGACACCCGGGTGAGCAATTCCTAATCAAAGCTTTCGCGGGAATTACGTCGATGTAGACCGAAAGACCTAAGGGATGTGATTTACTAGGCCTAGAGATGGTACTGTTAGTGTATACAGACTTGGTCTGACATGTAAATGGTGTATTTCAAACATAAAGATCGGTCTTGAACCTCAGGGAAGTTTCTTACATATCCCAGTTGGTCAGGAATCATAGGCCACGTAGTTATGGAAGATTTGGGCTTACACATGAGAGTTTCCTATTATTGGGATTGAACATTGGAGAGGCTTCATACATACCCTATTTGGGAGACAGTGATGAAAACCAACATAGTTCGTTTAACTGCCTCTGTTGTGTGGATGTCGCGGCCACCACAAATGTCTAAGACCATGTGAGTCATGCTCGGTGTGAGAAACAAGAGAATGCAATAGACTTGGAAAGCCTCACACGTTTTCCTCTTCATGGGAAGGTATCCAGAACCACAAGACTCTCATTCTCCATAATGTTAGAGCGGAAAAAAGGTAGTAGTTGTGTGGTAGAGACAATGGCTATGGAGGTGGAGAGAATAGGCCTACTCCACTGGATTCCCCCTCTTCCAGATGTTAGAGGGAGGAAGAAGTCACACCGGTAGAGGAAAGAGATATGGTGGCATTACAATTAACCTTCACATATGGGAGGGAAAGGTCATTGAATTCTGGCGAGGATGGTGTGGGGATTACTCTAGAAGGGATGCCCAGCCACTCCCATGAGAGGGTAGAAGTGCTCACCGCTGGTCCTTGTCAAAAGAAAAGACCAGTGGGAACCCTCAATCCTAAAAAGTGGAGAGCCACAAAGGGGACTCCTAGCCTCGGACCCTACACTACCATACGAATGTGAACCTAGGAATGCTTCCAGAATCTGCTCGAGGGTCGGGGAAACCCCTTTGTGCTTTCCTTCCGTGGGTATGTGAACTCCCGGTGGCGTGCTGACGCACCTAAAGGTTTCATAATACAAGTCAGGTGGCTTCAGTAGAGGCCTGGCTCTGGGCTAGTGAATAGGCCAATGAAGGGATTGTGGAGGATCGCACCAGACTAGAAGGGTTTTATCTAGCTCGTGGAATGGAAAAACTGAAGGAGTTGGTGGGCCACATGGGTGCATGAGGAGTGGCTCCCTTCGCATATGGGAGTGCTACTCATTTGGAGAGGTTGTCCATATACCAGGGTTGTACGTTGACTGATGGGCCTTCCGTGTACTAAGGTGGTATGCGGCTTCGGGTTTGGCCCAAGTACTATGTTGGTACACAACAATGGAGTCTGCACGAGTAGTGGCTGCCATGGGCATCACTGATCAGTGCTACATCTACGTAGGAGGGTGCAACATGGCACGCTGGATTTAAAAATGTGTATGAACTCCCTATTTCATGGGGAGTACATCTGCGGAGGGGCCATGGATCACATCTTTAATTTTAGTTCATGGTCCACAAATTTGTTGTGACTTTTTTCAGTTCATTATCAATTCATTTCCAGTTCTATACCTGTACTAGTTCGCAAATTGGAACTTTTCCGTTCATGAAATCATATGCTCCTTCCTTCAAAAATCCGCTCCTTCAATATCCTCTAGCCTCCAAATATCCAAGCATCCGAATCTGAATCCCCTTTCTTCTCCACCTCGATGTCCTTTTATAGAGGGGAGGAAAGTGTTTTATTGTGGTTATGTGGCACTTTTTTCAGAGGCCCATGACCAAAAACCCATCCTATGGATGACTTGGTCAATTCAAGGTTCGTGGGGGTTCATTGAATACGCCTCACCCACAAACAATGTCTGTTCGAAGGGCACTTCATGGCCGCTCAGGGATCCACCTCTTTTCCACGAATGACAGTGCGCTCGGCATGGGCTGGTCTGGTGCAGTCCGCGGTTGGGGTGGATTGCGGTGATGGACTATCCTGGCATTCGTCCTGGTCTGCACCCATGTAGGGACTCCCTCCTTCTATGCGCGGACGACGCTGGTCCATGGGGTGCTCACTGAATCGGACACGTGACACTAATGTTGAATCGGTACACAGACCGGCCAGTCCATTATCAATTTTATTTATGTTTTTTCCCAATCATCTAAAGGAAATTGGGTAGAATCCATTATCAAATTAAGGGGGGATTCACATTCCCATTTGCGGAATTTTCAGGACCCTACAAATGACCCCATCTGAATGGGGTCAGATCATAATGAAGAGGATTATATTTTGATGTAGAGTGGTCCTGTAACTTGGTTAGTTTGTGGTAGAGGGGTTGATGTTTTAAATCGTGGTTCCAGGGCTTCTTGGATCAGGAGAGATGATATGGTGGAGCTGGGGTCATTGAGAGTATGATGGTTGGATGTGTGTCTCCGGGGGAAATCATGCCTTTGGTAGACGAGACCTAGGTGATAAATATGCAGAGCCACTGAAGGCATGGTATGCATAGTAATGAAAATTTTTCCACAGGTCGATGACATTCCATGTCTGATTGCCTTGGTGGTTTATAGGGATCCACGATTGATCGGGCCATGGAGTTTGTCATTTGGTAAGTAAATATATGGACATGTCAGGGATGTTCTCCCTTGGTTTCTTTTAAAACTCAAAGGATTCCATCACGCTAATTTATCTCACACATGGGGTTTACCTTTACTCCATGCAGTTTAACGTCGTGTGGTAAGGACAAAATAATCTACGTTTAATGGTTGTAGTTTTCTGACCATTGGGAGACTATTTCTACAATAACCTGATGTATAATTGAGTTAAGATGCTCTGGTATACTATGAAAAAGGTGGGGGATTGAGGGTGTAAACTGTAACTCTTTGGTTTCCCAGATCAGGAGATGTGGTGTAGAGGCTCTAAGGTCAGTAAGAATACAGATCTAGGAAGAGTATCGCCTGAGTAAATCATTCCTCAGGTAGACGGTCTAGGGATGATCAATATGTAGAGCCACTGAGGTCAGGATATGCATAGTCATGCAAAGGTGTCCACGGGTCGATGACTTTCCACTTCCGATGGCCATGGACAATTACGAATATCTGGGATTGATCTTAGCAAATAGTCCGGCATATTAGGATAATTATTCCATAGCATACAAGAAACATCTTCATTTCAATACTCTATTGAGTCAAAGTAGCCTAGCCCTATCTTGGTGTTCCAAGATATAGATTGTTATATGAACCACAAGCATATACATAGGCTAACCAGGTAGGGGTACCCTAGAAATTCATGGATGTGAGGGGGGGAACAAACCTATAAAACACTTCTCCAGTAATTTTTTCATTGGGAGATATGATATGGGGGCTCTGAGGCTGGTAAGCATACGGATATAGGAAGAGTGTTGCATGATGAAATCTTGCCTTTGGTAGACGGGCAAGGGGCTATCAACATGCAGAGCCGCTGAGGGCATGGTATGCATAGTCATGCAATGGTGTCCATAGGTCGACGACCTTCCACTTCGGATTGCCCTGGGTGGTTTTGAAGATCCAAAATTTTCTGGTCGCGGAGCCTGATGTATGGAAAGATGCATCCAAACGCGCAAGGAGTATTCCTGTCCCATTTTTCTGTATATATTGGGTGGGTCATGACGATTTCTGTGCAGTTTTTTTGTCATGTGGTGAGGATGATTTCTGCGTAGTTTAACGGCATGCGGTGAGGATGATGATGAAACAACATGTAAGGGGGATTTCATGTAGTTTAACGTAATGTGGTAAAGACACTTGACTGTGCATTTTAATGTCATGTAGTAAGGACAAAGGCTATTTTTATCCCCGTGCAGTTTATTATCATGAATTAAGGACGAGAAATGATAATTGACTAGGCCAGGAGATAGGACTCCTATGTCGCTACGTATCCTATGAGGGAAAGAATTAAGCCACATGTAGTTGTTTTGAGGAATACACCCCGTGCAGGTCTGGTCTATTCATGGGGGAAAAGGGGCATTCAATCTTTATTTTTTTAGGGTATTAGTGCCATGATATAGAAGTTTGCTGTTGCTACATATCTGGTAAGGGAACGAATCAATCCATGAGTAGTTCCTTCGAGGAATACACCTCGTGCAGGTCAGGCCCATACATGGGGGAAAAATGGTGATTTCAGGATTCATTGGGGGGTGGCTGGGCCAAGATGTGGATCCCTGGCGTCGCTACGTATCCCATGAGGGCATGAATCAATCAATAGATAGCTCATTAAAATGGATACACCCCATGAAGTGTTGGTCTGTACACAGTGGAAAAGGGAATTTTTAACTTCATTTTGTGCTGGATGGGGAAAGATGTGGGATCCTGGCATCGCTACGTATCCTGCAACGTTAGGAATCAAGTGGTATGTATTTCTATAGAATGTGTGTTGTTTAACGTTGTGTGGTAAGGATGAAATACTATTAAATTGGGGTCATAGAGTTTGGACCAGTACAGGGCTTGGCAGTTTAACATCTTACAGCTCAGTCGAATAGGGCATGGCAGTTTAACGTCCTCCAGCTCGGACGATAACTGCTCTTGGTTATGAGAAATATTACTTTAGGAATCTCGCGTTTGTAGGAGCGGTAGTGAACTTATCATCCATGGAGATCAAGGAATATGCTCCATTGGTGTAGAACTTGTGTATGAAATATGGTCCCTCCCACATGGGATCTAGCATTAGAGGCTTCTATTCAGGTATCATTGGGGTCAAGAGTACCCACACCAATTATCCTTCCATGAAAGACCGAAGACGAACCTTTTTATTGAAGGCTCGTGCAATCCGGTTCTGACAGACTTCTAGATGGTGCAAAGTGTGCATATTCTTTTCATCCACCTATTCCAATTCACCTATCCTTTTTTCAATGGGATTTTCATGGGACAAATGATCACAAATAGATACATGGAGCAAAGGAAATTGGATCTTAAAGGGCATGACCGCTTCTGTTCCGTATACTAATGAGTACAGAGTATGTAACGACCCGAAATTTTGAATAAATCTTGTTTACTAATTTCATGTGTTATTTTATTTTATTTTTATACTCAACCAAAAATGTTTTATTTGATAAACATGATTATAATTAAAATGAGATCAATGGGTTTTGACTATTATATAATCATCGGTCAATATGACCGCTATGAACAAAATGTTTTGAGTATTGTCTCTAAATATAAGTAATCTTGGTTAATTATTATAGAAAAAAGATTCGATGGCCTCACCTAGTAGTCTTGGACCGATCGAAGCCCATCTAACAGAGCTTGGGAAGGAGGTAGCACCATTGGGCTTTGCTCTGGATCAAATCCAAGCCGAACTTCATCATGTGAAGCTGGAACGGAATCGCCTTCGTGAGAAGTTCAAACTGATAGAAATTACTACTCGGGCAATGTTGACTGAGCCGCCCCAAGCTTCTATCACCCTAGCACACCTTACTCTTAGGTCCTATGCTGGTATTATAAGGGGCTATGTAAAGAGACCGTAACTTCCTTGTGTAATCCTTGTTTTAAATAAAAATTGGGATTTCTTCTTATGATGAAGTTTATGAATTTTGAAATGACCGGATAAATATAGTATGCATATTTTTTATGAATTCTAGAAAACGGATATTTTAAAAATGTTTATGTAAACCTTAAATAATTAAAAATGTGTAATGATTTTCAAAAAATGGTCTTCTACAATTATGATCAGTACAAAATTTGGAATCTAATAAGATCAACTTAATTTTTGATGAATAGTAAATTATGAATAGTGATTTTACGCTTAGGATTAGTAAGGTGACCAAATGGATTTGTAATATCACTTAAAGAATGTTTTAAAATAATCTAGGCACCTTGATTAAGTAATGTGATTCAATAAAATGGTTAAATAACGGTTTCATAAATTATTATTCAAGTATTAGTTTTTTAGGATGAATAGTGTTTTTTAATTAAAAATTTAATTAAAAATAATTAGAAAATTATTTTTATAAAAATGACTTTATTTTTGAACTCAGAGCATCGATATTATGTTAAGGTAATTTTTGGGGATTTTTATGAAAAAAATGAATTTTTGATGAATAGTGTTTTTATTTAAAAAGTAAATTAAAAATATTTAAAAAATTATTTTTATAAAATGGATTTCATTTTTGAAATCAGAGCATTGATATTTGGTTAAGGTGAAATTTTGGGGTTATTCTGAGAAAGTTGAATTTTCAATGAATAGTAAAAATACAGTTTTAGGGTTTCGGTATGTTTAATGACATCATAACGGTGTCATGATGATGTCATGAGATCTTTTGAGGGTTGGCCGGCCAAGGGTGATGAATTATTGTTTTGGGGGCCCCATGTGGCCTAACTTCATGATAAATGACAAGGGAGAGCACATGGGTTTGAGAAAAGCACATGTGAGGTGTCCCTTGGCCATTAATGCTTTGTCCCCTCACTTTCCCTATAAATACCCACCCTTTCCTCCATTAGTTTTCACTCCCAACTCTCCCCCAACGAAGTTCTGGTCTTCTTACCTTCCAAGGAGTCCTCCCAAGGTGCCCCCAAGCCCTCAAGGTCCAATACTTTGAGTTTCAAGAGTCACGTTTTAAGGTAAGGGATCCGACCTCTCTTTTTTTTTCAAGTAATCTCTTTTATGTCATTTCTTTTATACTCCATGTTCTTATGTTGGAGGATGTTCTTTTATATTCATCCTACTGCACATTTCATGTTCATATTATGAGATACCCCCCTTTCTCTCATCAATTCGTTTTAAAAATGTTTAAGTGGCACCGTTAGACTGTCGAATTTTTAAGGGATTCTTTCACCTTCCTCGTTTTCAAGTTCTATTTTCATTCAAGTCATTCATGTTTATTTTTATTATGTTGGGGCATGATCTCTAAATTTATCATACTGATATTTTATGATCATATGATGAGAGACCCCATTTTATCTCTTCAATTCATTTTTTTTGAAGTTTTAAGTGGCGCCGTTAGGCTGCCGAATTTTTTGAGGGATTCTTTCACCCTTCTCTTTTTCAAAGTTCTACTTTCATGTCAAGTCTTTCAAGTTAACTTCTATTATGTTGGGGTATGATCTCTATATCTATCATACTGGACTCTTATGTTCATATGATGAGAGACCCTATTTGACCTTTTCAATTCATTTTTGTTGAAGTTTAAGTGACGCCGTTAGGCTGCCGAATTTTTAAGTGGTTCTTCACCCTTCTCGTTTTGAAGTTCTACTTTCATGTCAATTCATTCAAGTTCCTTTTTGTTATGTTGGGGTATGATCTATATATCTATCATACTGGAATCTTATTTTCATATGATGAGAGACCCCATTTGATCTCTTCAAATCAGTATATTGATGTTTTAAGTGGCGCCGTTAGGCTGTCGAATTTTTAAGGGATTCTTTCACTGTTCTCCTTTTCAAAGTTCTAATTCCATGTCAAGTCTTGAAAGTTCCTTTTTATTATGTTGGGGGATGATATCTATATCTATCATACTGATCTTTTATGTTCATATGATTAGAGACCCTATTTGATCTCATCAATTCATTTTTGGTTGAAGTTTATGTAACGCTGTTAGGCTGCCGAATTTTCATAAGAGAAATATTATGTTTGTCTTCCTTTCATGTTCTTCATTTCATATGGTATATCATTAAAATTTCATTACCATGCTCTCAAATCCTTTATATTATGTCCCTCTACTGTGTTATGGGTCATTTATGAGTGTTTGACCCATGTCCCCTCTCTTTTTAATGATTTCTAAAACCCCGAAACATAGTCGTTATGCTGCAGAATTTTCGTCTCAAAATCCCTCTTTCTTTTTCTCAAAATTATTTTATGTTATTAAGTGAATATTCAAAGATATTATTTCTATATGTGTATTCACATATATATCAAAATGTTCTATTTTAAATTCTGGGATTTACATACATGAATCCTGCTTTCCCTTTCTGTGGGTTTAAAGTGATATAAAGATCATGTCTTTAAAGTAGTTTTTAAAAAGTTATGATTATGAAATGAAACCCATTTCTTTTATGCTATATGGGTTATTTACGAAATGTTTGATGATGATATATGTGGCTCACATGATAATAAAGGGAAATTTAAGGGTGCGCCTTGATAGCGCTCCAATGCATTGGGTAATGATGTAACCACTAGAGATTACAATTTTCACGATACCTTGGTGAATAACCTTGGTAATTTTTAAATGACACCTTTGGGATGGACCTTGGTGATATGTTCATTATTGTCTATGTTAAATGATGTAGGCACATCTTCAAGTTATGAAAAATGTTGTTTTTATTATGAAATGCCTCATGATTTCTTTCTCATGCCTTAAAGTTCTTTTCATGTCTTTATTGAAGTATATCAAGTTTACATGTAAAATGTTCCTCTTGTTTCCCTTACTAGGCCTTCTGCTCACCCTTTCTTTTGATGTATGTCCCCAGGTTATGAGATGCAGTAATTAACCTAGAATGAACATAAGGAGACTCCTTTCAAGTGATTAAGAAGAATGTTTTATGTTGTTTTCATGTATTATGTTCCTGGTTTCCAAGACACTAGACCTTAAAGATCCTTAGTTTTGTGTATTGTAATGAAAGTTTATGTTATAAAAAGGCGGGATTCTATAGTTGGTATCAAAGGATGGTTTAGTTATTTGTGGAAATTAGGATATAAAAACTTTAGGAATAACCCTATAGAAAAGTTTAAATATAGGAAATCTTCCTGGTATTTTGGTGAGTATTGAGTAAGGGGTTTCCAAGCAAATACATCCCTGTCTGGATACGAGCAGGTAGAGGTGGCTCTGGCACAGATGTACATAGGGGTAAAACCCGAAAACACCGCTTTGAGCTAGACTCGAATGGGAACTGGTACACGACAACGGGCCTTGCTGCACTCTTGGTTACGACACTCCCGGGGGATATGCTTTGGTAAATTCATAAGTTTAGTATGAACCATTGTTAAAGGATCAAAGATAAAATAAAATAAAGTTTCACATAAGAATATATGATCATGGATAACCTAGATGGGAACCTAGGGGATCACAATTTAGGTTATACTTTTCAACTACAAGTTATCCTTATATGCTTTAAGTTTTTTTTCTTGATTATTGGCTAAGTATTTAAGCCCCTAATTATAGCTTCTTTTCATATTTAATGGCGGGAAATGGAAGAACATGTCCCAACAACCAATGTGATAGGAAATGCTACGATTTCCGTATTAAGATGACAGAGATGATTAGGGGATTAAAATATGATTTTTATTTTGGAAGACGTTCACTATTTTGGGGACCCTATATGATCGAGGTAAATAGATTACAACGGTATTTTCATTGAGGAGTAAGGTTGACTTATATTTTGAAGAATCGATGAATTTAAGGTGGAATTATAGAAATTTAGGTTACTTACGGGAATGATTAACCTATCTTGGATAAAATATGTTTAGGTTAGATACTTTTGTTATAAGATGTTAGGAGTGGTTGATGTTGTTTGGAGATGAACAATGAAGTTTATTTTGGAAGACTATGTTATCAAATCTTTCTTGTATTTGGGTTTCAATCTTAGTTTGGTTTATTTTGAGGAATCTTAAGGGCCATTATTTACGGAATGAACTATGATGAACTTTGGGTAGTACCATGGAAATTGAAGATTTAAAAGTAGTTTCCATTCCTATGGGATTATTTCTTTTTGAAGAGTTTTTTTTACCTTACTCTTTCTGTTTTTGGGATAATGTTTAAAGATAGAAGAAATAGATAGTTGATCTTTTGTGGATTATGTGATTCTCTAGAAGATGATTCTTGTGTTTTGATGAGACCAAGTAGTTTTGAATGCTCATAGTTTAGAGAAAGATTAGTTTTGGGTAGAAACTTATTAAAGGATTAAACTCTACATGAAGGTAGATATATTTCCTTATGTTTTTGTTCTATGTTGTAAATGAATTCCTCAAAGTTATGAAAAGGATCATAAAACAAAAAGGTTGTTGGTTTATGTTTCCTACTAGGTAATCAAAGACCGCTTGCACACATCATAATTTTGGGATTTTCTGGTGGTTAACTTCCTCCTAATCATGTTTTCTATCACTCTCTTTTAGGATGTGACCCTTTGTTTTCTCCTCTATGTCCATGTTTCCTACATGGAATCTTTGTATGAGTAAACTCGGGTGGCCTTTGCACTCCTTTTTATTTCTTTTAAAGTAATAGTGTTACTGACTCTTTTTCCGATGTGGGACTTTCAATGAAGTTTCAAAACCCAATTTTAAAAAAATTGCGAGGACGCAATTTCTTAAGGGGGGAAGATTGTAACGACCCGAAATTTTGAATAAATCTTGTTTACTAATTTCATGTGTTATTTTATTTTATTTTTATACTCAACCAAAAATGTTTTATTTGATAAACATGATTATAATTAAAATGAGATCAGTGGGTTTTGACTATTATATAACCATTGGTCAATATGACCGCTATGAACAAAATGTTTTGAGTATTGTCTCTAAATATAAGTAATCTTGGTTAATTATTATAGAAAGAAGATTCGATGGCCTCACCTAGTAGTCTTGGACCGATCGAAGCCCATCTAATAGAGCTTGGGAAGGAGGTAGCACCATTGGGCTTTGCTCTGGATCAAATCCAAGCCGAACTTCATCATGTGAGGCTGGAATGGAATCGCCTTCGTGAGAAGTTCAAACTGATAGAAATTACTACTCGGGCAATGTTGACTGAGCCGCCCCAAGCTTCTATCACCCTAGCACACCTTACTCTTAGGTCCTATGCTGGTATTATAAGGGGATATGTAACGAGATCGTAACTACCTTGTGTAATCCTTGTTTTAAATAAAAATTGGGATTTCTTCTTATGATGAAGTTTATGAATTTTGAAATGACCGGATAAATATAGTATGCATATTTTTTATGAATTCTAGAAAAAGGATATTTTAAAAATGTTAATGTAAACCTTAAATAATTAAAAATGTGTAATGATTTTCAAAAAATGGTCTTCTACAATTATGTTCAGTACAAAATTTGGAATCTAATAAGATCAACATAATTTTTGATGAATAGTAAATTATCAATAGTGATTTTACGCTTAGGATTAGTAAGGTGACCAAATGGATTAGTAATCTCACTTAAAGAAAGTTTTAAAATAATCTAGGCACCTTGATTAAGTAATGTGATTCAATAAAATGGTTAAATAACGCTTTTATAAATTATTATTCAAGTATTAGTTTTTTCGGATGAATATTGTTTTTTAATTGAAAATTTAATTAAAAATAATTAGAAAATTATTTTTATAAAAATGACTTTATTTTTGAACTCAGAGCATCGATATTATGTTAAGGTAATTTTTGGGGATTTTTCTGAAAAAAATGAATTTTCGATGAATAGTGTTTTTATTTAAAAATTAAATTAAAAATATTTAGAAAATTATTTTTATAAAATGGATTTCATTTTTGAAATCATAGCATTGATAATTGGTTAAGGTGAAATTTTGGGGTTATTCTGAGAAAGTTGAATTTTCAGTGAATAGTAAAAATACAGTTTTAGGGTTTCGGTATGTTTAATGACATCATAACAGTGTCATGATGATGTCATGAGATCTTTTGAGGGTTGGCCGTCCAAGGGTGATGAATTATTGTTTTGGGGGCCCCATGTGGCCTAACTCCATGATAAATTCCAAGGGAGAGCACATGGGTTTGAGAAAAGCACATGTGAGGTGTCCCTTGGCCATTAATGCTTTGTCCCCTCACTTTCCCTATAAATACCCACCCTTTCCTCATTTAGTTTTCACTCCCAACTCTCCCCCAACGAAGTTCTGGTCTTCTTACCTTCCAAGTAGTCCTCCCAAGGTGCCCCCAAGCCCTCAAGGTCCAATCCTTTTGAGTTTCAAGAGTCACGTTTTAAGGTAAGGGATCCGACCTCTCTCTTTCTTTTCAAGTAATCTCTTTTATGTCATTTCTTTTATACTCCATGTTCTTACGTTGGAGGATGTTCTTTTATATTCATCCTACTGCACATTTCATGTTCATATGATGAGAGACCCCCCTTTCTCTCATCAATTCGTTTTAAGAATGTTTAAGTGGCGCCGTTAGGCTGCCGAATTTTTAAGGGACTCTTTCACCTTCCTCGTTTTCGAGTTCTATTTTCATTCAAGTCTTTCATGTTTCATTTTATTATGTTGGGGCATGATCTCTAAATTTATCATACTGATATTTTATGATCATATGATGATAGACCCCATTTTATCTCTTCAATTCATTTTTTTTAAGTTTTAAGTGGCGCCGTTAGGCTGCCGAATTTTTTTTAGGGATTCTTTCACCCTTCTCTTTTTCAAAGTTCTACTTTCATGTCAAGTCTTTCAAGTTAACTTCTATTATGTTGGGGTATGATATCTATATCTATCATACTGGACTCTTATTTTCATATGATGAGCGACCCTTTTTGACCTTGTCAATTCATTTATGTTGAAGTTTAAGTGACGCCGTTAGGCTGCCGAATTTTTAAGTGGTTCTTCACCCTTCTCATTTTGAAGTTCTATTTTCATGTCAATTCATTCAAGTTCCTTTTTGTTATGTTGGGGTATGATCTATATATCTATCATACTGGACTCTTATGTTCATATGATAAGAGACCCCATTTGATCTCTTCAAATCAGTATATTGATGTTTTAAGTGGCGCCGTTAGGCTGCCGAATTTTTAAGGGATTCTTTCACCCTTCTCCTTTTCAAAGTTCTAATTCCATGTCAAGTCTTGCAAGTTCCTTTTTATTATGTTGGGGTATGATATCTATATCTATCATACTGATCTTTTATGTTCATATGATGAGAGACCCTATTTGATCTCATCAATTCATTTTTGGTTGAAGTTTATGTAACGCTGTTAGGCTGCCGAATTTTCATAAGAGAAATATTATGTTTGTCTTCCTTTCATGTTCTTCATTTCATATGGTATATCTTTCAAATTTCATTACCATGCTCTTAAATCCTTTATATTATGTCCCTCTACTGTGTTATGGGTCATTTATGAGTGTTTGACCCATGTCCCCTCTCTTTTTAATGATTTCTAAAACCCCGAAACATAGTCGTTATGCTGCAGAATTTTCGTCTCAAAATGCCTCTCTCTTTTTCTCATAATTATTTTATGTTATTAAGTGAATACTCAAAGCTCTTATTTCTATATTTTTATTCACATATATATCAAAATTTTCTATTTTAAATTCTGGGATTTACATACATGAAACCCGCTTTCCCTTTCTGTGGGTTTAAAGTGATATAAAGATCATGTCTTTAAAGCAGTTTTTAAAAAGATAAGATTATGAAATGAAACCCATTTCTTTTATGCTATATGGGTTATTTATGAAATGTTTGATGATGATATATGTGGCTCACATGATAATAAAGGCAAATTTAAGGGTGCTCCCTGATAGCGCTCCAATGCATTGGGTAATGATGTAACCACTAGAGATTACAATTTTCACGATACCTTGGTGAATAACCTTGGTAATTTTCAAATGACACCTTGGGGATGGACCTTGGTGATATGTTCATGATTTTCTATGTTAAATGATGTAGCCACATCTTCATGTTATGAAAAATTTTGTTTTTATTATGAAATGCCTCATGATTACTTTCTCATGCCTTAAAGTTCTTTTCATGTCCTTATTGAAGTATATTAAGTTTACATGTAAAATGTTCCTCTTGTTTCCCTTACTGGGCCTTCTTCTCACCCTTTCTTTTGATGTATGTCCCCAGGTTATGATATACAGTAATGAACCTAGAATCAACATAAGGAGACGCCTTTCAAGTGTTTAAGAAGAATGTTTTATATTGTTTTCATGTATTATGTTCATGGTTTCCAAGACACTAGACCTTAAAGATCCTCAGTTTTGTGTAATGTATGATTGTTTATGTTATAAAAAGGTGGGATGCTATAGAGTAGCCCGGGTAGCGGTGAAGATAGTTGTTCGATAATCCCACAATTCATGGGGAAGTTTTCCCGACTATGACATATTGTCATTGTCCACCATTTTATGGAGTATGTTGGACATGGTCTTGTTGAATGCCTCTATCTGTTCATTGGTCACTGCACGGTTGTAGGATGAGTGGTTAGTTTTGATACCATATTCTTGGTACAGGTTCTCCAATTCAGTAGAGTAGAAGATGGCGTCGTTATTCGCTAGTATGGTATAAGGGATTCCAAATCTGGTGATGATATTATATTTCACAATACTGATAATGTTTCTTACCACGACTTCATTGAGGGGTATAGCTTCTGTCCATTTGGAAAAGAAGATAGTTTCTGTGAGGATATACTTCAGTTGTTTGACCGTGGCGGGAGGGTATGGTCCAATGACATTAATTCCCTAGGCGGAAAAAGGACAGTAGTACTTGGCATGATGAAGAAACTCCGGGGGCTGATGAATGATGTTTGCGTGAGTTTGGTTGGAGTGGAATTTTGCAGTAAAGTGCACGCAACCCCATACCATGGTTGGTCAATAGTATCCAAGCCTTAGAACCTATTGGGAAATCATAGACACTGACTGATGTTCTCCACATACTATGGCATGTACTTTGTTCATGATGGTAGCAGTTTCTTCTCCATCAATGAATCTGAGGAGAACTACATCAAGGCCTCACTTTTAGAGGACCTGTTGTTGAACTGTGCCACCATATAGGACCATATTGACTGCCCTTCCCCATTTTTTCTCTTGTTCCGCCCTATTTGATAGAAGTTCTCCCTTTTGAAGGTAATCTGCAACGGGGTCATCTAGCCAGTAGCAGGAGCATATGGCTCATGGTTAGGACTGACTTCATTGATTTCATCCATCTTCGACTGAACAAACAGCAAGACCATCTGACGATGAGCAATACTAATAATTGTTTCATCCTGGTCTGGGTAAGATAGGGCTGTTACCACATTGGCTAATGCATAGGCCTAGGCATTCTGAGTCCGGGTAATATAGGTCAACGTTGGTTCTTTGTAAAATCCTCCCATTAACTCTTGGACATTTTCAAACAGGGGGATCAGATCCTCTTTTTTAATAGCATAGTCGCCATTTACTTGCTTGATGACCAGTTATAAGTCACCTTTCACCTCAAGGTGTTGCACTTGCACCTAGAATGTGAGCTCCAGACCTCTAATGAGGGAATGATATTCCACCTCAGTTTTCATGAATCCTTCTGATAGGAGGAAGGAATACGGAAAAACTGCCTTTTCCATGGACAAGAGTATGATCCCCAACCCCACATTGTTAAATTTGGGGTACTCCATCCTCTTCCCTCTCAGGCTTCTGGATGCGTCGTCTAAGTACATCTCCCATGATGGGGGATCCTCTGGAACCGAGAATATGTTTTCATCGGGTAGCTCGATGTCTGGTGCGGTGGTCCCTATTGAGGGATGTTCTACCAGAAAATATGCTAATTCTTGGACTTTGATGGATTTCTAAGGTAAAAAAAGGATGTCAAACAGTTTCAAGATGACTGCCCATCGGGACAGGCTCACAATCAGCATTGGACGACAGAGGATTTATTTGAGAGGGTTACTACATGAGACCAAATGGAATTCATGATGATGTAGATAATGTAACAATTTCTGAACTGGAAAACCCAATTCCAAACAAATATTCTTGATATTTTACTATTAAGTCTCAACATCAATAATGGTTATGCTGAGGTAATATAGGTTTTTTTTACTACTGGTTCTATTTTTCTGCGTGAGGAAGTCTTCCTGTGACTGCTCTATGGTCGTCACATATGGGAAAAGAGGTCTTCCTTCAACTGGTGGCATTAGTACCGGTGGCCTTAATAGTTAATTCTTTAGGCTGTCAAATTCCTCTTGGAATCATCTATCCATTGGTACGTAACCCCCTTTTTCATTAACCTGGTGAAATGAAAACATTTTCCTGCCAGTTTGGTTATGAATCGCCTAATGTAGGCTATGTGTCCTTGAATTCCTCTCATCTCAGTGAGATTTTTGGGAGGTGGTAAACCAAGGATAAAATTTGTCTTTTAAGGATCGACTTTGATTCCATGATGGTGTATGACGAAGTCAAGGAATTTCCCTGAGCTAACACTGAAGTCTCACATCAAGGGGTTCATCTTGAGTCTATTTTGTCGAAGTATTCTTAAGATGGTTTAATGGTCAGATAGATGATCTGAGCGCTATCTTGACTTGACCACTAAGTCATCTACATAACAATCAACGAATCTCCCCAATAATGGTTTTAATATACGATTCATGGTGCATTGACATGTGGCACCATCATTCTTAAGACCAAAGGGCATGACCCTGTAGCAGAATATTCCTTGGGGGGCCCTAGAGGCAGTGGCTTCATTGTATTCTCGGGAAATCCTCATTTTATTGTACCCATAATATCCATATATGAAGGATATGGACTCATATCTAGCTTTTGTGTCGAATAATAACTCGGTGATCGGGATAGGTAAATCATATATTGGGAAATGTCGATTGAGATCCCTGAAATCGATGCAGATGCGGATTTAACTGTTCTTTTTCTTGACGGGGACAATGTTGTCAAGCCAAATGGGGTATTGGACCTCCTGAATGAGGACTACATTGATAAGCTTATTGACTTCAGCCTATATTCTGGAAGCATGTGTGGGGTGCGTCCATCTGGATGATTGATTATAGCCCTGGTGGACTTCTGGCAGACCTAAGTGGTGTGTCGCCACTTCGGGGTCAATTCTCGACATTTCGGTGTAATTCCTAGAAAAAACATATTATTTTTTCCTCATGAAGGAGGTGTATACATTTTTCTCCTCGGAAGACATTACTGCACTAATGAGAGTGGGTCTTGGGTCTTCCTTGGTACCCAGGTTTATTTCCCTGAGCACGTACACAGTGGTGGAGATGCCTTCCTCGAACGCAGGAGGTGCATCCCTGAGATCTTCCTCCTCTTCTTCTCCAACATCCTTATATTCATGATTCGACAGGGGGAGAGCTCGTGACACGGGAACTTGAGAGTCTGGAGGCGAGGCATTATGGGCATCCTTGCTGAAGTGTACACCATCAAATTGATGGCTAGCAGTCATTTCTACACAACAATGCTCAGGAGTCACGACCGAAGTCCCGAAGACAGCTGAGTATGTGTTCGGACATGAACCTCTGCTCTCAACATTGTTGATGGGTAGTGTGTAGTCTTTGTATATATTCTTCATGGGGTCATCAAGATCCATTTTAAGACTATTTAGAGTGGGGACCTAGTCGTTATCATTGATCAAAGATTCATTTTTCTTTTTCTCATAAAACTCAGCGTCGATTTAGTGTGACTCGGAGAGCTCGAAAAGGGCCTTGTCAGCGTTCAAGGTCCCACCTTGTCCACTGACGCAATACATGATACAATGGTGGTTGGATGAAGGAATGGACATGTGATTATGAAGCCATGGCCTTCCTAAGAGGGCATTGAATGATGTGTTCTGCCGAACCACCAGAAATTATAAGTAGTCCAGAAGGTCCCCAAAATTTTATTTGATCTTGATTTGTCCCATCGTCTTATGTTCAATATTTTTATAACCCAAAAGAGTTGTAGGTGAGGGTATTAAATCATCCTCACTATAACCCACCTTGCAGAGCATCCACATGGGAAGGTGGTTTACTCTAGAGACGTTGTCAATAACGACTGCCCGGATCTCAACTTCATTTAGTGTGCCAGACAGATTTAGTATCTTGATCTATCCTGGCATGATGGAATCCTCATCCTGATCGGTGATAGAAATCACTACATTGCATTCATCTGGGCTAGTCCCTCTCAGGTAAATCTCGGCAGTGACTACATCATATTTAAACTCTTGGGGGCTCAGCAAGGCTTCTATAAGCGGCTCCCTGAGGTCTGATAAAAATCTCAAGGCATCCAAGATTGTCATCTTGGCTAGCACTGATTCCAACTGCTTAAGGATGTCGTGTTTCTGCTCCTGTTACCAACGCTTCTCTATTGTTGGGAGAGTATTAACATGCACCTTGGGAACTAGAGTATGCGATGAGGAGGGACCGACCGTGGAATCAGATGTCGAAGATGTTCTCGTGTTCTGGGGACTCGGCCTGGGTTGTCTGTTTGTGTGCACTAGGTGGATAGACACTTGTTCATCCTCTGATGGGTACTATAGAATGATTGGGCCAGAGTGGCTGCTAGTGGAGGTGGAGGGCTGTTCATTATCCTACTGAGTCTGTTGAAGGGTTCTCTCGTGGGTTTTAGTGATATAACCGGTTTGGGATGGGGTAAAACAATAGGGATGGTTTCGGTCGCGACTACACCTCCCATATTATCTGCTACTTCTACGATTCCTCCTCTTGGTCCCTTGTATTAGGAATTTAGGTTCGTAAAAATACCCTTCATCAGGGTACAATTCCATTAGATGGACGAAGTTGATGGAACTAAAGATTAGCTCCTCATCCAGTGACGAGTCAGCCTAGTTGATTTTCCCTGATGTTGAAATTTGGTGGGTCAGTGCCCATCATGCCAAGTTTGAGGCCATAAAATCTGACAGTGTTAGGGATAACATATCCCTTGTTGTAGACTTCTATACTTCCACTTCCTTCCTTATTGATTACGACTTGATGACCGGCTTTTGGAAGATTGTGAGGCTCATATTGTCGTCTTTGCGGCGTTAAGGGTTGTTAGTGGCACCACCTTCTCCTCTAGCTGAACTCGGAGTATTACATGAGCTCGGTTGATAGTCATCTAAGTCATCCAATCATAAAATGTCTACCTCTTTTGATGGCGACTTCCTGCCACCCCTCCCCCACATCAGGGTTTATGGTAGAAACGTATGCTACGTGAGCGGGGGGTGGTCCCAGCTCGACCAGCCTAAAGTCTACCATCCTTTGCAGGAGGTCTTAGAAGATGAAATCATTCCTGGATATTATGTCCCAACATTCGGTGGTAGGGACAATAATCTAGAATATCTTTACGGACGACTTCTATGGATTTTCTTGCTTCCGAGAGGTGGAACATGTTGAAATTAAAGGTGGCAATGATGTAGCTGTGTACTTGGTCATCTCCAAACGAGTATAATATATGTCTTCATTCATAAATATGCTTCCTGCATAGGACCTCGCTGATCATCCCACCAGGGATGAGGCGACCGCTAATATTCATGGGGCCCTAGACGATTCGGTGGAGGCCTAGGTGGTGGAGTTGGCACAGGGGTTGGCTTGAGCATGAAAGAGGACACTTCAGCCCTAACTTCTCTCTTTTTAGGAGCCTGTGAGGCTATTCGGGACATCATATTAGTTCGCTGCAGGGACTCTTCAATTCTCTCGGCAATAGCACAGATATCGCGGAAGCCATTGGTGCACTCTACATGTATGAGTTGTATTCGTAGCTCTTCTCGGTGGTTATGGATGAAGATAGTGATAATCTCCTCCTATGTCAGTGGCCTTTTCAGATAGTAGGTCTGACCTTTCCATCGGGCGATAAAGTATGAGACCCTCTCATTATACCTCTATTTGAAATTCATGAGGTCGCTGACTATTGTTTTAGGAAACGTTGAGATGATGTGGACCAGGAACTGCTGGAGAAGGTCTTCCCAACTCTTTATTGACTGAGCTGGAAGGCTCGTATACCAGACAAATGCAGATCCTTGGAATGTTCACATGAAGCATCTGAGTTTCATTGCCTCTTGTTGTTCTGGTGTTCCCATCATGGGGTTTCAATATGATGTGCAGTGCATCAAATGCTATCATGGATCACCTGATCCATTGAATATAGGGAATACATGGCTCCCAATGTTGGGCGGAGGAGGCGTCTTATCACCCAATCTAGAAAGGGATCTCTCTCTTGTAGTATCAGAGTGCGCTGACCTTCCATAGCTTGTTGTCGAGCTATCAGTGCCTCGATAGTGTTGGTGAGACCGTGATTTACATCTTGTTGAGCATGGTATTGGGAAGGTATTTCCCACGGAGTTCCATGAGGATATAGCTTGGCCAGCACCAAGGGTGCATATTCCATTAGTGGTACCTTTAGAGGGTTCAAACGTACATGCTATGGTTTCTTCCTGTGTGGAGGGAAGTCTTGGTATTCATCTGAAACTAGGTTAAGATAATTGGATGGGACAATCACCGTATAGGGAGGGGGCCCTGACCGTGCTTCATTTTCCGGCGAAAACCTTGGTCTTTGATGTGTAATTAATGGGAGTACAAGGTGTGGATCATTTTTGGAATAACTTTTAATAAGACTGTTCCCCTAGAGAAGCTCAGCGTTGAACCGTCTCAATTCTTTAATCTCCTCTTCTTATCGAGCGAATCTCTCCTCGAACGTAAGTGCCTCGTTTTTACTAAGAGGAGGCTGGTTAAGGATAACTGGGCCTTTGTTCGTATCCTTGATGTTGACTCACAGGGTACATGGTAGAGGGTTCGCTGGAGGGGTGGCCAAATTTAGGGCGACCCTTTGGTTCTGGATGTCAGTTCATGATGGTTCATTGTGGGTCACAGCCTGAACGGAACCATCATCTCCTGATCCATCTGGATTTTCATCATCTTCAGTGTCATCTGTGGGGTTAACCTCTATGGCATTGACATATTCATACTGCGGGGTGGATGAGATGCCATCTTCCAACTAGGAAGAGGATCTTTAGCGCCATTTACCGGTGTTCCCGTTCCTGTCTCGAGATTGCTTTCAGGCTCTTTGATGAAGGGTGACGCAAAGAGTTCTTTGATGCGACCTTAAGGTACACCTCCCTCTCAGAGGGGATTGTGATTCAAAGGATGGGATTGGGTAGGAACCCTCTCTTTTGACAATCCTCCCCAGATGAGAGTATACATATTCTTTTTGGGGAGGTTGTTGTTGAGGTAATAAAAATTCCCCCATCCCTGGGGCTGGGGTTGGCTCCATTAAATTGATGTTGCGTCTCTTCCCTATTTTATTCGACTTATGGGGGAATTTGTTGTAAAAAATTCCCCCATCCCGGTAGGCTGGGGTTCACCCCAGATTTCCGCAGTGGCTGCTGCTATCGCTACATGCCTGATCTTGCGTGCCACCATTCGGGGGTGAGCTAGATTTGGTGTCGAGTTCACCTGTGAATTCATTCCTTCAAGAGAGGCAAGAAATTATTGTTGATTGGGCTCTCTTAAGCGAGAGGCATGCTGTATTCATTAGGTGGACAGATTTAGGAGTTCAGTAATGGATTCTTTCCATCAAGCCTGATTCTTCTGAGACATACTCAAGCCTCGTCTCTGTCGGGTGGGTCTTCTTTCTTGAATAGGGACCCCACTCGATTATTATCTTGAAGCGACGACGTTGCAAGACATTATGCAGAATGGGTTCTGTTGGGCGGGGAGCATAGTGAAATGAAAAGCTCCATGTTCTCCCCATCTTCTGATATAGACTCTCGTCAGGTCATCTCAAATGAGGCATCAAAACTGGTGTAGTGTACAGAAGCAGGCTAACTCATGTTTTTCTTTACGCCTCTCGGATAGCGGTTATTGCTCCAAATGAAGAGCTTCCAAGTCGATGTGACACATGAGGTCTCATATAACCTTGAAATGGTCTACATACCCATCATAGGGTAGGAAAATGGATTTCAACCATGAGAGGGTTGTCCATATATTGGAGCGGATGTTGTTCACACATTATTATGACAACTTTTTGGGTATGTAGAATTGAGAGGTGGTAGTAGGACAAAATATAACCTGTATATCATCCCTGGCTAGTCGTTTCCTCGGGTGCACCAGGTCAGCATGCTCCTCCACTAGTGATTCCTCTACCAAGTCATCCCAACTGAGATGATTACCGATTGTGTGGTTGGAGGTATTGGGGCTGGTATGTTTCGAACTATCATGTGGGCGGTTTTTGTGTGGCTCAGGCGATGATCGTGCTCCTGGACCGCCCCCTGATGGAAGAAGGATGTCGTTGCTGACTGGATGGGAATTTGACATGCTAGATCTCTTCCTTCTGAGTGCCTCGGCATAGGAGGGCTTTTATGTGCTTGATTTGGCATGGGGAGGACCTGTCGGTAAAAATGATATGTCACTATGGGAAGGACCTCCGCTATATGTGCCATAATGGAGAGGGCTACCATTACAGTTGGATGCCCCACTGTATAGAGTACTTTTGCTGTGCAAACCTTGGGGAAGACCTCCAAGGCTTACCGTAGCAAGTGGAGGACCTTTTGGCTGTGTCGTGCTGTTATAGGGAGGATCTTTGCAACAACTACAATCATGGTGAGGATGACCATCATGGTTTGATGTTTGATGTGTATCCTGGGGAGGATCTTCCAGACACAATGTGACAAGGGGAGGACCTTCTTGTTTCTTAGGGCCATTTCGGGGAGGACCTTCGCAGTGGCAGTCTTGGTCGCAAAGACTACCATCACAATTGCTGTAATGGCGAGGAATACTATTAATTTTTCCCTAGGGAGAATATCTATGGGGTAAACCCTAGTTAGGGCCTTTAGAATGTACCACAACATGGGGAGGGCCTTCTCGTTCTTTGACGTCTCTACCGGGAGGACCTCCATTATCATAGTGGTGAGCAATACAACCGTGATCTGATGCCTGGCTGTGCGGAGTGTCGTAGAAATGTAACCCCTAAGGACGACCATCAGGGCAGGCCACGAAAAGGGGAGGGCTCTTTGTTGTAATGAGACGTCACTGCGGGGAGGGCCACCACAGTTTCATCTATGATAGTGAGGGCTACTATCATAATCTGTGGTCCCACTGAACAGAGAGTGTTTGCAGTGTATACCCCGAAGAGTACCTTCATGATGGATTGCAATAAGTGGAGGGACTTCTTGATGCTCTATCTTATGAACACACGAAGGGCTTCCATGACTCGCATCCAAAGAGAAGCTCTCATGATCGATCGTTGTATGCTCGTGGGGGAGGACCCTACAGGTGCTCTGGGGAGGACCTTCAGATCTGCTGGTAGCGACATTGCGGGGAGGAACTCCTCAATTGCTACTACCACTACCATAATATAGTAATGGTCGGGTAGGGTTTTAAGCCTTCGACATGTGCTTAGCGGCATCTGGAATCCCAGATTCTAGCAGAGCGTCGTCATGAACCCGCTCTTTATTTTTCGGCTCCTTCGGTGTGTTTGGGGCACTCTCTTGTAGGCAGCGGGGACCATCAGCTATTGATAACGGCCTCCACCTTTGGGTCCCAGTATAATTGGGTCCCTTGATTCTACTGGGATATTCCAACAAACATATTGAGTTTTAACAGAAATATATACCTGCTCTGAAGCATCAACTGTGATGGACGAGTGTCCCCTAGTTGGAACGAGTGAAGCTACTCATTCTGGTTTCCCTCATGGCAGAAGCATATATGTAGATCTACTTCGAGGTGACTATCTTGTCTCTTAGATGAGTCACCTCAACTAGAGAGACAGGCTCACGGGCCCGGGTCCTTGCTATTTTCTCAGATGCAATTACATTCTGGAAAAGTATTTAGAATGTTTTGGATACTGAGCATTGATTTAGTACTTCTTATCACTCTCAAACGGATGGGCAGTCAAAAATGGCGATCCAAACTTTTGAAGGCACGTTGACATCATCTTTACATGACTTCCCTGTTTTGTAGAATAAATACTTACCATCACTATATTCATTCTATGACATTGGTTTCCATTAAACTATTCAAATGGTTCCATATGAATCATTGTATGGAATGATATTTCATACACCAACTTGTTGGGATGATGTTGTAGAAAGGAGGCTTTTAGGTCCAGATCTTATGGAGGAAACAAAAACAAAGGTAATGAATATTCATTGTTATTACAAAATAGCTCAAAGTAGACAAAATTTCTATGCCAATAATCTAATTAAGGATCTATAATTTCAAGTGGTAGATCACATTTTCTTAAAATTATATGCATTGAAGGGTGTTATAATATTTGGATGTAAAGGGAGAGAAAACCCTTTTTACATAGGCCCATCTGAAATTATGGAGGTAATTGGAGATTTTTCATATCGTTTGGTTATGCCACCTAGCCTGTCTAAACTACACAATGTGTTCTATATCTCATTGCTAAAAAAGTATATGCCAGACCCAATGCATGTAGTCACTTCTAAACGTATAGAGTTGGAACCTAACCCATCTTACTGAGAAGAGCCTATCTAGATTATGGACACTAAAGAATATGTGTTGAGGAATCACACGACTCATCTATTAATAATAAGTTCAGAAAATTATAAAATTAAATAGGCAACATGGGAGCCTGGGAAGATTACGAGGGAGACATACCCAGATAATTTTGTGAGGTTACATTCAATAAAATTTGAGGAATAAATTATGGTAAGGATGGGAAAATGTAACACCCAAGGATATATAAATAAAAAATGAATTCATGAAATGCTAAGTCCCTACAAAACAATACTTTTGATAATCTATCCATTAAACACAACTTTGCTTCTTCTATGTTTTGATTTTCCAAAAATGGTCGTCAACAGTTGTAATCAGTATGTCATTTGTAGTCTGATAGATCCCACATGATTTTTGATGAATAGTAGGATATGGTTATGAATAATTATATGATCCTCATGAATAGTAAATAATATTATCATTTTATTTTCTTTTGGATATAGGATAATGATATATTTAATAACTTTTCAATGTCATGTAAAATGAATGATAATTTTGAAATTGTTATTTTTTGATTGAATTATGATTTTATTTAAAAAATCAGTTAAAAAAATTATGAAAAATATATTCAAAAAATGGAGTTCATTTTTTAATTCTAAATGTTGAGTAATGATTATGGTGATTTTTTGGTATTTTTCTAATATACTGAAATGTTTAGGAATAGTGAAATATGGTAAATTAATGTATATAAAAATAATCAGTTAAATTAACTATTTATGACATCTTGAGTTATATAGAGCCACATTGTTAGAACTCAAATGAAAATATTACTAAAATGTGTCACATGAAACTCCACTATTGGTTGTCTTGATGGAGATAATAAAATAATAAATAAATGTTTGACAATTATCTCCCCTTGTCCACTATAAACCCCCCTCACTACCTCTTATAATCACTCCTATACGCCTTAAATATCCTCAAAGATCTGGCCAAATACCCATACCTAGTAACTACCCACGTCCTAAAATCTCTTGGACATTCTAAAATACCAAAACCCCTTCCATTACAGAGATTATCAGGGAGGTAGATTCAAGAGGTAAATTAACATTTTATTTCTATCATTTTCGTTTCAAGTTCCATTCTACTGTTACCCTCACCACACAACCTCTATCTAAATGAACATGATATTTGTATTACCATTTATATACATGAATTATATAATTTTAATGGATGAAAAAACATAAATATTATTACTTTATCCCTTTTATTTTATAAAATATATCATCGTCTGTGAGGTTCTAATTTACGTCCATTATGGATGATGTAGATTTGTTCTAAAATTTTCCCTCCATTACTGGTCAGGAAAAAATATTTATGGCTGAACTAGAACATAATTTTTTTGTTATAACCTATTTAATATTCATTAACAAGTATATTTTTGTAACATTAAATCATATGACCAAAATAGTTACTTATAATAATAATACAGCTAAAATAATCCTAGTGATTGTCGATAATATATATCTAATGATTCATCCAAATTCCATAAAACCAAATGATATAAATGATCATTAAAACCAATTAATTTTCATAAATAATATTGAAATTTAATTATGTATATTGAAATCCATTCCACACAAAAAACCATGATATAAAAACTAGTGAACTGATTATGAAAATGAAGAAAATGAACACACCAGAACAACCGAATTCAATCATATAGCTAATCAATAGAGACTTAATGAAATTAATAAAATCATGATAATCTAAATAAATGTCTAATTAGTTCTTATCTATGTTATTATTAAGTCAAATTTTATATTCCAGGACCTTTAGTTCAAGGGGGAAACACATTCGGACTTATGGTAAGGTTTTTTCAACATGAACCTCTATTTTCATTCGGGTTACATTTAGTATCTAATTAACTCAATGAAATTATTATGTATTATTATGTACTACTCATAAATTCTTTGTGAGTGTTATATATTTGTTTACCGACCCAAACCCTTCATTATTTTATGATGAGTTACTCATTATTAAAGTAATAATCAAATGTTTTTCCGAAATACAATCCAGATTAAAGGGAATTCTCAAATTCATACCTATTTTTAAGGGAACTCCTTAATATATCAATAGAAACCATTATATTTATAATTTCACTAATTTTATATAAAAATA
The DNA here is from genome assembly GCA_963277665.1 of Viscum album. Classification (NCBI taxonomy): domain Eukaryota; kingdom Viridiplantae; phylum Streptophyta; class Magnoliopsida; order Santalales; family Viscaceae; genus Viscum; species Viscum album. The sequence continues at coordinate 309,971,073 of OY728129.1, forward strand.
ACTGAAATAACTATTCTTATAAAATTAAAAGTTTATTTATCTCATGAATTACTCAAGGATTTTATAAGAGTATTTTGGTCTGTTTCAACACTCTAGTTGATTGTTATGTATTATTGGGAATAATCTTTAATTATATCAAATTCCATATTTAATTGAATTTATTATGACTAGTTTTATAATGGATGTTATATCCTAAAACTATTCCCCAATTTAATCTAAATGGTTATTGATTATGATTAATGTTTGGGGAATGTTATTTACATTTCATATGATAGTTTCTATATGAATGTATATGTTGTTTAGGTTTATTCCATATCATATGAGGAATGAATTAGACTTATTATGTGATTGGTGGGGATCTAAATAGACCCTTGAAGCATCGGTAGGACTAATTAGAAAAATATAAATGGACTTGATCGAGGCCTTCCCTATTTTGAGATATGATTTTGGCTGAGGGCTTAATAATTTTTAGATGTATTGGCCAAACTTGATAGTATGGTTAATAATATCATGCATATAAACATACCTCATTTTGAAACTTTTAATTTAATGTTCATGTAGTTTTTAGACTAGTATAATACTCATTATTATTTTTTATTATGGAAATATTTACCCAGCTCATATTCCTAAAATAATGTGTTTATGTTTATTATTTATAAAGGTGTGTGTTTCCAATTATTCACCATTCCAAATGTTTATGCTTATGTTATCATTTGATGTATTTCTTACTATTTCTAAGAGATTTATATCACCCCTTCCTTATTTTTAATTTTCCTAGGATATTAAGATGTATGTTATGAGTGAATTCTAGAAACAATAAAGGAGGCATGGATATTTCTAATAGAATAATTTAATGTTGGTTTTAATTTCATGATGTAATGTTGAACTTATATATGTATCTTCTTTCCAAATCTACAAAAATACTCATTCCTTTAAGATATGACTTTTTTGTAACCATGCAAATGTATTGTAATAAGGAACTGGTTCTAAAAAACTTGGGTCAGGTCTTTAAAATGACAATAAATCATTTTTTTCTTATTGAACGAATTGAAGACATATTAGAGTTCATTTTTCTAATAGCCCACATGATTATTAGAAACAATGTTCTTAAATTGAAAATAAATAATTTATCCTCATGAGAATAGATGTCAACATTCTTGATTGATCTATGATTTTATTTTTCGTATCAGCCACAAATTAAATTTCTTATTAACATTTTTAATTAGTCCCAAAAACTAATTTATTTTCATTCAATTTGTCCAAATTTTTTTTAATAAATTTCCCTTATTTTTATATGTTTATCAATGTTAGTATGACTTGGATTCTCAGCCAAACACTACCTCTAATAGACCAGTATCACTATATTTTCCTTCTATAACATTTTTTATTCTCTCATTATGATTCACATCATTTATTTATCTCATAATTATTTCATAGGGATTACTGGTCTGACACAACATTATCATTATAATTTTCTTAGGATCCAATCAACCTTCCCATAAAATAAACATTTATATGTCTAGTGGTTTCATACCAATAGACAGATACAATAAATTTTATTCTTCAAGAATATTATTATAAAAAAAACTACTAGAATCATGAAATCCTCATGAAATTGAATATATTGAATATTGGAAAAGTATAGTATATCTTATATTGGGAGGTATATTAACTTCCCTTCCAATAATTCATACTTCATTCTTTCCAATCATGCCTCAATTAAAATATATTCACTCTTCTATTTCTTTATAAATCTTACATCATATGTTATTAAATAACTCTTGATTTATGAGAACTCCCAGATCAAAAAATCAACATTGGGTTTTCATTGGAGCCATGCATACTCTGATACAACTTCTCAAAACGATCTTCCCCTCATTTTGAACCTAAGTGAGTTTTATTAACCTTATATTGAGGAAATATTATACTAAAACTGATATATATTCATAAGTAATGAAATTCATAATGACCTAAATATGATGATCTGTCTGATCACAATAAAATGAAATGTTATTTGAACTCTTTATTATTTTACAAAAAAAATATATAAATAAAAACTAGTTCTATATATGAAAAACATCTCTGGAAATCATGGTCCAAACTTTTAGAAGTGTTTAATATTAACGAAATATTTTCATCATATGTGTATGAGTATTTGGAATGCTGAAACCAAAATTTTTCAAGAAATGATTTACTAGACCTCAAATATAATTGGCATAATTCATCATGATAAATAATTTTTTTATAATTTTAGTGGTAATATGGAGTCTATTTATATTAAGGAGACCATCAGATAATTTTTATTCTCATAATATAGTGTATGATGTTATTAAAACTTATATGTTATTCCTTTTACTGATATATTTTCTATGGTGGGTGATTATTATATTCATAGTGGGTGGTGCACCTAGGCATGAAAAATATGTTATGTGATATTCGGTGAATATTCCAGTGTCCAAGTAAGGTATGATACATCAATGAATTTTATACAATATTTTATTACCTTTAACTTGTATAATATTATCACCATATGCATTCTGGTTTTCTTTAACCCCTTCCAATTCCATCTTGTAAGTGTGATGTGATTTTTATGGATTTCATGTATGGGTTCTTTTGTACACCATGAGGAATGATTATGATTTGGGTACTAATTAATTGAAAATCCAAATAGGTTCACATTATACAAATATGTGATACAACAAATGTTATTAAATTGTAAATCATGTATGTGTATGCTATCATTTGACTTCGCACTATTCTATCTTCATTATTTTTTGATATGGATCATTCATTCATAGTAATTATTTATATATTCCACAGTATGTAAATGTTATATCATGTTAAATTGTGTATGGAATATCATCCATATATGGATTACTAGGTATAATGATCAATATATATTCTAGAAGAGATAATTCACATTGGAATTTTCGAAAACAGTGGAGCTTGAGATAGCCCCGCAAGGCATGTTGAGTTTTCCAAGAATAATGATTAATGGTTGAACAACATGATGGAGCCCTATGAGGAAATTATTTTCAATCCATGTAAATATCTACTCAGATGATAAAAGATTGGTGATTCTTTACTAAGAGGACATAATATTGTTTATTAGATGATAGTAAATATTTAGTTTATTCACCAATTAATTGTGATGAAATAGATTTTATAAAAATATTATAAGGATTTAAATCAACATCTATTAGAGTTTTCTAGTAGTGATTGTGTGTTTTTTATGGAATCAAAATAGTTGTGTAACCGATGACTTAAAAAATAGGTAAAAATATCACCATGATACGTAGGACCATTTAAAATTGTCGAGATTGGAAAAAATGAGTCATACTATATGGAATTAAAACAAAGGATGATAGTAATTCAAAGGATATTCTATGTGTAATATAATAGAATTTATCTATCAGGATCATATCTAGTCTTATACTCATATGAACTTTTTCTATAACTATATTTATCTATTACTAAGAATATAGTATTGATTTTTGATTCATAAATTACGGTTTTGAATATAAATTATATATAACTCGTTAATTATTTTTTTCTTTCATGGTTCTATTATCCATGTGGATTGGGATTGTGAGGCATTTTTGAGTGATTATTGGCCTCATCACATTGAGATGAACTATTTTGGATAGGATTTCTCAAGGGAAATAATTTAATTTGTGTAGATTTTAGCATCATGTTAACAAAATTCACGTATTTTTACACATTTTGGTTATATTCCTATATTTTTATCTTTATTCATGTTGATTTTATGATTATTGAATAAAATGGAGTCTTTTAGGATGTGAAAATTGTTCTCATGGATTTTGAAAACCATGCAGTTTGACATAGCAAATCATGTTCCACATTTGGTGGAACTAGAAGCGGGAAAATGTTTTCATACAACCGTACGACCTCCATTCCAAACCATACTACATCGAATAATGGTAGTTTTTATGGTTTTAACATATTTTTTCTAATATTTATCCATTTTTAGTATCATTAAAAGGTCATGTTGATAGGAGTATTATTAGCACCAACCATATATCCTGATCCCTCAAATAGTGAAATTAGGTTTATATTTCTAGGAAAATTACATTTCAAATCACATGACCCAATTTTAAATTTTTGGCTTACCCTAATGAACGATATTTCAATAAATTATATCTTAGAAGGCCTCTTTAAGAATTTGGGTCTCCTTCAATATCATCACATGTGAATCGAAGTGTGGTTGGAATTGATCTATCACTCTCTGTTAAGTTAAATCTCCCTATATTTGGGATACCTCTTCATTTTATTTCTATACATAATGAGAGAATAGAAATATAATATTTTTATGGATTGAATCCATTTTTGAATGGATATTGATTATATGCCTTTCTCAAAGATCAACCCCACCTTCACATCTTTGTTGGAGTTCCTTCTAACGATTGATTGATTTTAATGATGATGTAATAAACTGTCGATAGTTTAATAAGTATTTTCTAATCAATTTAATCCCATGTTATCATGATTGATTCATATTTTATTATTAATTTATTTCTAAAACATTATATTAGATAATTTCATTTTCATCAACCATGAAATTTGTAAAGACCATCAATTAAGATGTCTTCAGGTAAATTGATGGATTTTAAGAAAATAATAGTTTTAAGGGAATGATGTTTTAATGAAATGATATAGAATTATTTCTTGAAAAAATATATTTAATTGAAATATTGTTTCCAACGACAATAATTTGATAAAAAAAATTTTGGTATTGAAGTTGAATGATAAACATGAAATTTTTATGTTTAACTATGATTAATGAAATGAATTTAAATGAATGATTTCACATTATTGATTGATTCAATGAATGAACATGTGACTACAAGTAGTTAGTGGGGAATGTGTCAGGATTATTATGAATCTATCTTTCTATAAATGGATTAATGATTAAAAATCCATCTAATCCATGTTTGACATGAATTTAACTGATGATGTACTAATTGGTTTTATGTTCACGTACTAAGACTTATGGATGATTGAATACACCTTATACATGTTTATTAACATTGTAGTGTGAGGATCCTAGAGATAGAAGCTGAATAATCAAAGAGTATATGACCATGAAGTCTTTTTTCATTATTACACTCTAGGGTTCATTGAACTATATTATTCATATCTTATAAATTTTACAAAAAATTATCATATAAGGATTTTTATGGTATATTCTCTATCTACCAAATTTGAAAGCATGTTTTAATTTAAAATATGATTTTGAAATTTCTTGCCTTTTTTATATAAAATGATGTATAAATGGTTAATTGTTAAGGACTATCTTATGGAAAATTTGGTGAAATATTGATGTAGTATTTTTTATATCTTGATACATTATAATTCAAATCATTTTAGATTATGTTATGAATAGTTTAAAAATTGAAAATAAAAACATAGAGGTGGTAGGTGTGCCTTTTTTATGGGACCCTCGAGTGATAATGGTGAAAAGTGTAGCTATGCTCCACTAATTATATGAGGATTGTGAGACCTTTTGTTGATGAATACATTGTCATTTTATCTTTGTTGATGCATCATATTGGTTTTTCTATATATATAATGGTGCTAGTTTTTTCTTTGAGGCGTGTTTGGAATACATCATGTGTATTGATTTACCTTATTGTATTTTATCATTTAATGATATTGCGAAAAAAATGGTATTGTTTACATATTTTTGATTCAATGTGATAGTCTCAAAAACATGGGGATTGGGAACTCCATTCGGGATATGTTAGGGCCAGCACAGGTATTAGTGTGTCAGGGTATTCACACCAGTTCGTAACAATATATGTGTTTTTATTTTTTTATATTTGTATGTATGTATTGTGTGTGTGTATGGGATCATGAGTTAAATAATATACATATTTATCAGTGGATATATATATATATATTAGTATGTGTGTATTTATTTATATATATATATATATTCCTAAAAAATTATGTTAGTAAATTAATTAAAAAATAAAAATATAGGATTAAAATATTTTAAAATATATTCTTAATAATATATATATTAAGTGTAATTTAAGGAGTAAATTATATCTAAAATTTTTCTATTAAAAAAACTATATTATTTTTAAAATATAACTACATGTTTTTTCAATATACTATATTTAATGATTCACTTAATTAATATTTAATTTTATAAAATATAATTACAAATAATTAAATATATTTGTTATAACATTATAATTTTTTTCATTTATATAATTAATTTTTTATTAATACTATTATAATTTTTAATTATTATTAAATATATTCAAATAATAACAATAATAATAATATTTAAATTGATTTTTTATTCTATTGTTAGTTATTTATTTAATTCTATTTATTAGTATTTAATTTTTTTATTTTTAATAATTTTGATAAATATTCATATTTAATATTTAATATTTTTTTACTTGTTATTTAAATTAATTTATACATTTATATTCATAATTATTAATTTTTTTAAATTAATATTTAATTCATCTATGTTAAATTTATTATTTTTCTTATATTTCACTGTACATATCTTTATCCTATTATTTTGCAATTACTTTTTCACTAATGAATTTATTAAATTAATTTTTACCATTAATTTTTTTATTTTTATATAAGTAAATATATATATATTTTTATATAATATATAATTAATATTATTAATTAATTTTTTTGTTACTCATGTTTGTGTTGATGAAACGAAAAGTAATAGTGAATAATTTTCATAAAAATAACTCACTTTAGAAATAATATTTATATTTTAATTTGTAATATACATTGTTCTTTATTTACACAAATACATTGGATAATATTTATTAACTAAACTATATGTAATTATTTAATATAATATACTTATAAATTTATATAATTTATAATATTTATCAAATTATACGAACATATATTTAAATACTATTTTTATAATATTATATACTTAATAATATGTATATTTAATGAATGTTCATATATAAAACAAAAAAATCAATTAAAATTATGGATATTATTAATTTGAAAATGTTTTTCATTTATATGATTAATAGTTTTTTAATTTTTTTTATTTAATATTTTTATTAATGTTATATTTTCTTCTTTAAAAGTAATTAATATCTTTGTTTGAAATACATTTTGTAATATTTAATCAGTCTATATATTGGTATAGTTTATATAAAAAATATTATTTAATAATTTTCCATATTTTTAAATTTATATAAGTAAAACTATATAATCATACTATCAGCTCATTTTTAGAAATGATAAAATATTCTTATATATGTACCAATACCATTACTTATAAAGGAGAATATTATACTCATTAATTTTAAAATAAGAAATTCAAGGTTTCACCGTTACTGATAAAAATCACATTTACTATCACTTATCTTTTTAATGTTGTTAAATTTTATCCATATCAAAATCTAGAGATTATAAAAATCATACATTCATTTAAAATAACCATTCCACTTCAAGAGTCATTCATGTTACCTTTAATTGAATTTTGGGAGATTATTTTTGATAAGTTTATGTTGAATATTTTATATTAATAGAGCACCATCCAACTGAATGAATAATGTTTGAATATAAATGTAATTTATTTTTCACTATCATTTAAAATCGTTCTCGTTTATATATGTTCTTAAAATGTAATTTGGTGTGAATGTGTTACACCCCAACTACACAACACATTTCTATTTCCAAACAACCTAATACCGTTTCTATTTTCTCACCATTAATAGCTTTTAATACCACCCCACCACTAATCCCCAACCCCCTAATGAGATGACTATCTTATACTCTTTGTTCCACCATATTTTTAAATATATATTTGAAATTATCAAAAAAAATTTGTAGAACTATTACTTATATTTTTTCACTCTTCAAAGGAATGATTATTTTTTTATTATAATTTCTTTAAATTTTTTTTCATGTTTTCCATAATTTCTTTTTCAAATTTAAATAATCTAATATAGATAATATTTTATATTCGAAGATTCCTTTTTTGTAGAAAATTACTCATAGAAAAGTCTTGTTGAATTATAACTCATCTATTTAGTATTATTATGTAATGAAAGTAAATAAATATTTTTCCACCAATTTTATTGTTTTAAAAAATATTATTTTACCAAACAACTAAAATTGAGTAAAATTATGTTCTAAAATACATAATATATTATTTTAAAAATAATACATATTGAAAAAAGGGGTAAATGTCACCTATTTTTTATTTATGGTACTAAATGATTTTTAAACTAATGGAAAATATTTTTTATAAAAATTATGCGTTCAAAACTTTTATTATTTTATTTTCCATTAATGTGTGGATTTATTTGGAAAAAACAATAGATTATTTTTTGTCCTTTGAACATTATTTTAGTTATATTTTTAGAAATTATTAATTTTCTTTATCAATAATCCATGCATTAAGAGTTTTTTGAATAAATCATTGATTAGTTATATATCCATTTGTTTTGAGAATTTCTGAATTGACCATCCATGAGAATGTACTAAAATTTTGAATTATTAGAAATTCAACACAATAGAAAATATATGTTTTTGATGACCCTACAAACAAATATTATGAAAATTGATATCTTAATATATTTAAACAATGTTTTTTAATTTTTTTCATATCTATAAATATACATTATATTTACACATTATCTATGTTTATTTATTTTCTAAAAAAACATAAAATCTTTTTAACCAAAAAGAATGGATTTGAATAGATAATGTATGAATTATAAAATATGATAAATTTGTATAAAGATTCGGTTATAGGGTTCATCATTTTCAAAATAGATATTGCACAAACAATTTTCAAATCCCCACCCTCTGTTTATATTGTTTTTATTCAAAATGAATATTTATTAGAGGATATTGAGGAGTAATTGATCTGTCATGGAATAGATAAATGATATAAATTTTTTCCTAAATACTTAGAAGAAGGTACTGTTTCTAGAGACCATGATAACATTGTTGTAGATGGATCACATGAAGTAATTAAATGTTTATATTATTAAGGATTTCATATAATGGAAATTAAAATTGATGTTAAATTTAACCATCACAATTTAAGAATAATTTTTTAAAATTTAATGTTTTTTGAAATGATACCATTGTATGCTGATTTTGTTAGTGTAGGAGCCTTAAAACAAACTATATTTGTAATTATAATTTTGGGTATATTAAAAGAACATTGTATGAATAAAATATTATCCTACAATTATTAATTATTCTATAGTAAATTAATATGATATTATCCATAGGATGAAAGTTGCATAAAAAGTACATACTAGTCACTTTGATTAATTAGATCAATTATGTGATATAAAGTATTGCACAAATATTAGCGATACTGTATGAAAATTATTCTATTATATAGATAATAATATGTTTACTATTAGATGATTGTAATCCTATGAGGATTTCATTATGGGGACAAACCTTCCGGTATAAATTCCAATGGGTTTTGTGTCATTGGATATTCCAATGTGATAGTGTGATTTATTATCCATAGAAAATTAGAATATTATTAAAATTAATCATGAGTCACATAATGAGTTTAATTTCCACCATCTACAATGATATATATTCATAGATAAAATGGGTATGTTTTGGGATTCATATATGGCATGAAATTAATGAATAATATGAAGAAGGAACTATCCCATTCATCCTTCTGACTTCATATCATGTGCCCATTTTTTAATATGTAACTTTTATAGAAATTCCAGATAAATTATATTTGGCATGTTCATGTCATATAGTAAAACAATGAATAATCATGCCTTTAGGGGGATGACCTGAGTTATATAACATTTTTTATTGGATATATCGTGATCTACAATATAAAAGTCGATACATGGTTCTCATCATTATGAATGTAAATGTTTCCAGATTGAATCCATAAATTTTTTGTAGATAATGAATTTAGTCTTTAGGCTGGCATGTATAATTCTACTAAAGAAGAGTTATATATGATCATATAATTAGTTATTCTATATATATAATTTATAATCAATTATTATTTAACAATTTTAATAAATATTTTTATCTAATATAGGGAATAATATTTTTAATAAAGTATGTATTAAAAATACTTAATATATATTTATGCTCCGGACATTAAAAATTATTAATAATCCACCTATGCCCTTTTAGGGGATATACTTGATCAATGGAAAATGAAATTATCTTTTTTAATAAATACTTTCTAATAAAATATAGAAATTGAAATTAACTTCTGATATATTATTAAAAAATTATTACAAATGAAAATGAATTGTAGGTCATTTTATATCTACTATGGAATTCATGAAAGTGGGAACATATTTTATGGAAATCCATGAATATGTCAAATTATATATTATATTTATATTATTTTTTGTTTCATAATTTTGATTTTTTGAAAGAAAATATGGTTAGAAGTTAGTAATTAGTTTTTATATATAAATCTAATTCTTTAAAATTGATTAATTTATTATGTCAATTATCGATTACATTACTAATGAAATAGAAAAAACGAAATTAAAAATATTGTATATGTATATATGTAGAAAAAAAGGTAACTGTTTATAATATAAATTATATATAATTTTTTTGGAAAAAAATTATATAGTAATTATATAGAATAAGAATATTATTTCAAAAAACATGTATGGTATTTTCAACCAATTCACCCATACATTCAACTAAATGTTTTTTTTAAATGACTAAAAATTCATTAGAAATAATGTAATCATCATCATCTCTATATTCTTTTAATTAGTACCAAAATGGTAGATTGAAAACTAAATCAATATTTGATTTATATATTTTTTAGAATAAAATAAAATGTGCTTTTGAAGAGCTAATTTTTTAAATGTGATTTTCTGAAATAATAAAATAGTGTAAATTTATTTATAATTTAGAAATTATGAAGAAATCATGGATGGATAATTTTTAATCATTCTGTATTATAGTGTATATTCAATTTAATGATTATATTATATTTATAATAAATTAATGTGCTAAAAAACATGAAAAAAATTCATCATGAAGTAAATTTTTAATAGACCATAACCTAAAATAATTATAATATATAATTAAGAAATGTAAATAATAATTATTAAAAATATAGATTGTAATATATATTTTACAAAGAATAAAACTAAATCTTTCTTATGAAAATAAAATTTCATCTTGCCGAGACTACTATAAAATGTATAACTTAATGGAAATAATAATTTAGGAAAAAAAATACAAAAAATAAAGAAAAAAAACCCACATAACAATTATAAATATTAACCATTTGTAGTTAACATGATATTTTATCAAAGAAAAATTGAAAATTAAAAACATTAAACAACAAACCGAAAATAGAATGATCATATGATAATTGATGTGATGCAACCCTCATGATTGGATCATGATGTGAACATCTATAATAAAATTGGTTGATATTCCATTTAAACTTTCCTTCTCCATTATTGTAAATGGTAATATCAAAAAACTATTTTATAAATCCTTGAAATTATGAATGACTAGTGGTTGTAGAAAAAAATAAATATTTTAATTATAGTCTGTGTCTATAGTGTTTCATAGAATACCATGTGTAATTAACATGCCCTATATTAGATTCCCTTCAAAATAAGTAATTTATTGATTCACCATATATTGAATTGATTTTCATTCATGATATATTAATTTTATCTAGAAAATATTATAGTATTCTTTTAATGTCATTAAAATTATTGCCCATAGAAAAACCACAACATTTCATGATAACCTATTTTATTCATAACCAAAAAATAAATGAATTTATAAGTCATATTTCATATCAAATGAAAAAAAATCAAATAATAAAATAATTACTTTACATGTCTTTAGAAAATGAGTGTTACATTCTCTAGAACTGTCTTGATATTATCCCCATAAATACACGTTAAACCATGTAAATGATAATGTTCATAAAATAGAGATAAATCATGAAACTAGGGGAATGATAAAAAATAAAATTCTGGATATTTTTAGACATATCTATTCAATATATGAAAATGGTACTAAAAATAAATTTTTTTATGTAGTTTAAATATTTTATTCCATTACTAATTCGTTAATCTGTAATGACTATGTTTATAATTCTAATTTAAAATTTAAATATGGAATAAATGTGTACTACTAGATTTATTTTAATAAAATTTACCAAGTTAATATTTTAGTATATTATTTCTTCAAAAATGAATAACTAAATTAATAAATAGTAATACTAATAATGACATATGTAGTTCGATTAGTAAACTAATTAAATCTATATAATCCTACACTGCATTGACACTTTATAAAATAATTAATAAGCAATTTCAATACAAGAAATATTGTGTTACTTTGTTAACTATAGTGAATATATTTCTTTTATATATATTAGTTTGTAATAAAAAGCTCATATTTGGATGATATAAATATAACCTATGTGAATATTTCAATGAAATTCGAATCAAAATTTTGAGTAAGCAATATATATAAAAATATAATTCTTTACTAATAAACAACACTTGTTAATTGATACCAAGGGAAATAATCTATGAAACTAGTATAACTATGTAATTCATTATATAATTTAGTGTTTAAGAGTAATGTTCATAGTCAACATTTTGGATATTTATTGATTTCAACTATATAAAACAACATGATATTATATAATAAATATTTGGAATTAAAAAATTTTACTATAAACTAAATATTTTGGGCATATTTTATATCAATAATACTTGTGAAAAAATAATATATCATTCCATGAAATAAAATATGAAATTGTTAAAATGATACTATAAAATGTAAATGGAAAAACTATTTGAAATTGGTCACTTAAATATTTTGAAGACTATGTAATTCTAGTTTTCATATTTAAAATATAACACGTATATATAATTCATTTTTGAAAATATGTCCTACTATAGAAATGTTATGTTATGACTTCTTTAGAAATATGACATAACAAAATAAGGAATTCAAATATTAAATTTTATGAAAACATATTTAATAATTTATCATTAAAAATAATTAAACACATAGTAGTGATATAATAAGAACATATTTTCCCCTTGAAATGATACAAATATATTCGTATATATTGAAAAATAGGTTTTGTCCATTTAAAAATGTATAAACATTTATATTTATTAATTAATAATATTTAAACATTCAACTATGCATACGGGAATGATATTTTTGAATTAGTTGATATCCAAATGGCATGATATGTCCCTAATAAATAGATTTTAGAAACAAATATTGAAGTTAAACTATATAATATGTAATTATTACAAGTTAACAGTGTAATACAGTAAATTTAGAGTTAAAATATTACTAAATAACGATTAAAAATATTTTGAGAAAATTTTATTCGATATAATTGTTATGGTGAATAGTAAAAATAAATTTAAAAAATGATCTCCCACATCATATATATATATATATATTATCTTATGAATATGGAGACAATACATGTGATTTTGTATAATAATTCAATATTTTGAAGAAATGAAAAAAAATATCCAAAAAATTATTTTGAAGATAATTACATAAATTACTATTTTATGACTATTATAATTTCTATATATCATCAACCTATTATGGTGTACTGGTATATTTCATATATTTTTATAGAAATAATAAACAATACAAATATATATAAAATTAATGACTTATGTGTATGAATACCCTGATAATATAATATATTATAGATAGATTTAATCAAAATAAATAAAAATAAAAAGTATTTTATTTTATATATTTTCAAAAATTATACATTGGTGGAATATTTTTATGACCACTAACTAATGTATAAATAGATAAAACAGTACCCAGTAGATTTGGTTAGTTTTTATTTATTTATTTTAGAAATATTTAATTTTTATTTTTAATGTGGAAAACATAAAATAGAAATGAAAAACTAAAATACTGATTAAATGTTCTATAAAAATTCAATATTGATATACCATACAATCAGAAAATGAAAATTTAAGATAACATCACTAAATGAAGTCTAATTACACCTAAAACCAATTTCTCTACATGATAATGTAACAGTTAAATGAAATATTGTATTATATAGATAGTAAATGCAATATAGAATTATTTATTAAAAATAATATCAATTGTAATAAAAAATATTTAAAAAACTTTGTTAGTAAATGTATTGAAAATAATATTTCTCAACATTTTTTATTTAAATCAAAAAATTATAATTCATTATACATCAAAATAATATCATGGAATATAATTAATAAACAGTTGAAATGAAATATAATATTTTAAAGTCATGAAGCCTCATTAGGTGTCCATTAAAATCATCTTGAATGTATGTACCTACATTTAGGGATAGGAACTCCAATTGTTTCATAAAAATTATACCAGTATCAGTGTGGAAAGAATAAAATAGTAAAATGAATCAATGGATTAATAGTGTTTCAATGAAAAGGTATAGAATGAAATTAAAAATGAAATAATTACTAAATTCTTGGGAAATATGTCTGATGAATCCATGGATGTTTTTAATAGTGTTTGAGTGGGTTATCATGTTGTAATATTATATTCTAGTTATATCCATAATTGACTATATTCTTAGCGAAGTTCTTTTTAGATAATGGTTATGATTATTGGATAATGGAATGAAATCTTTCCAAGATGGGAACATTAGTGATTTATAGACTTGTTCAATTGAAATGCATTGGAATTTTAGATTTATGATGAACAATGAGTACATTTAATGGTTAAACATCTCCAGATGGGGAGGAAAGAAAGGCATCATAGTAAAACTAGAGAAGTCTGATTTTATCAATTTGTATATTCGCTGTGGTGGGTAATTATACAGAGTTATTCCAATAGAAACTTTTATTTGGTATTCAGTATAAAAAATAGGCTTTTAATTTTAAATTAAATATTAAACCACATGACGTAAACTAGTTAAATGAATATTAATTAGTATATCTTCATATTCTAATTTGGAAAATTATCTTAATTAAAAAAATTAAGACCATCAATCCTCTAGTTATCATTCAAGTATTGTTGTGATCAATCAAGTTATATTAAGAGATGTATGAAAATACATAACACTGATAATCGATATTTTATAACCTTAAATAAGGACCTCACATTTAGATAATAGTTAGTTTCCCATATAAGAAATTTAGACACCATAAAATATTATGCTTATTTAATTATGTGAAATTCGTCAAAGAAAGTGTATTTCTTATGTATTGTAGAAAAAGTTGATGTTTTAATTTTTAATTAATTGATTATGAATTACTACCATAAATGATTTAAATTTCCTGTTAGAGATTATTCGGACAGTGGAATAAGAATCTCTCTCTAATTCATGTATTAGAAATATTTTAATTCTTCAAAAATAAATACTCCTCACATATTCTTTGTAATTACATTGAAATAGATAATGATTGAGAAGAAAATATTGTTTGATTTTGTTAAGATACATTTTATTTTCATAAAGAGTATAATAATCAATTGTATTGGGTGATAAAAATGATAATCATGGTAATAAAAGGGGAATTATATTAATTATTGGATAACATATAAATATGCATTGAACATTATTATTATTTTTTTGATAAGAATATAATAGTAATTTATTAATGGTTTCTAATGGGGGGGTTATGGATGATGACTCTATGTATAGTAAGATTCATGTATTGTTTTTTAGGTATATTAACTCGTTATATTTCGTTATTTCATATTTAACCCACACATATCATAAGATAAATCGATTAGAATATTTTTTGGGTGTGTTTTAAAAAAACATCTAGTTTTTTAAGGATAATGACCAATGCCTACCCACTCTCCACAACTCACTCTTTAGTTTTATTATGATGTATGATTATTCATATAGGTGATTTCACATATATATCTACTACAAGTGGTGATAACATTATCTTATATAGAATACTTTTGTTTGTCCATGGTGGATCCCATTAACATGATCATACGAGAATGAAATTAGTTATCTTCTAGTATAATTAATTTACATGGGTTATAGTGAATTATAGATTTACATTGGGATATAGATTAGATAGATATGATGAGGATATTTATATGTGGACTAATATCAATAAAATATATTTTCCCTAAAGGGGAGTGAAATATGTAGAGTTGAGGTGAGATTCATATATGGGATGACTTGATTTATAAACCGATGATTGGTCAGGTCATGAAACAATTGGATATGAGATAAACAAAGTGAGGAAGTTGTTGTGGGTTACCACAATATATCTATAATCTATGTCCACTTGAACAAAACATACATTGATATTACATAAGGATACTTGAATATCCAATACATTAAATAATTATATAGACCCCAAACCATTAAAGATTAGATAAAATGGAGACTAGACACATAATCATATTAATTGATGAATATTAATTTATATCTCTCTATAACATATTATCACACTGTATGATTCTTAGACATAGCCTACATAAGTCATTTTTTCATAAATATGGGAATAGAAACATAATAATGGGTATGTAAACATTTTCTATAAGGGTAAAGATAATAGAAATAAATCTATGATCATAAGGGGGAAATTGATAATCATAATGTTACAATAACTAGATAATAAATTTAATTAATTTTAAACAATTATAAATAGAACAAAAATCTAAAATCATATAATGTGGATTTATCATTTCAAAATAAAAAATCATAATTTTATGAAATTTTCAATAATAAAATAGAATACAAGATAACACATCATAAAAATATGACATACAATTTTGGAAGACACGTAAGCATAGAAAATAATCTCTATAAACATTTATTTATTCTAAGATAGTCATATTAGATGAGGTTTACAATCCATTGAACTATATCATTCTTCATGTATCACTCCCATGCCATTCATAATTGATGTAGCCCATTAATGAGTTTGGCTCAGTCCATGTTCTATTTTTTATTACATAATTAGATTTTAATACTTTCCATTGCATTTTGGGGATATATATTCTTATTTCACCTTTCAAAAAAAGAAAACTAAATATATGTGTTCCATAAGATTAGTAAAAAATCATCATATCATCACATAATAATCACTGTAATGAAAATACGTATTATAAAAATAATATAATTTATTCATATTATAACCCATTTTATGTAAATATAAATTATAAAAATATCAACATCATAAGTAGAAACCATAAATATAATAAATTATAATGGAATAATTATATTACATCCTGATTAAATCATAAAAAATAAAAAATTATGTTACCAGAGATGAAAAATTACAATTAAGATCACATCAATTTTTCTTGAGTAAAATAAAATTTTCATTTTAAATCAATTAGTTATAATTTAAAAACAACCCCTATATTAGGGAATAAATTTTATTTTCAAATAACCAAGTAAAATTATAATGGGATCTTCAAAAAAATTGAGCTTTCATGACTAGAGGAAAGAATGATCATGCCATAATCAGTAAAATAATAATATTTTAAACACCCTAAATTAAAAGTATCTTTTAGAGAAAATGAAAAATAATATTCATTTTTTTTATTTAAAAAATGAAAACCTGGGAAAATAAGAATTAAACCATTATTTACTAATATTAAAAAAAGTTATTGAAAATCTTTTATAAAACATTGTTTTATAATAAAAATGAATTTAGACTAAAAATAGAGAATTATGTTTGTTTTTTCATAGAATTGTTATTAGAATCATTCTGATGACTATTGTGTGGAAAATTGTTCTAAAAATTAAAAATTATAGAAATTTATAGATGGGAATCAATAATATTGTTTTTTTACATTATGTTCATATAATATCAACAATATAAAATCAGGAACATGAAATCCTAATTAAAATTAGATTGGAATATAACTCCCTTATCTAAAATATCATCAAACATCATACACATTAAAATATCTGATATAGTGTATATATATCAATTAAAAATATTTTATACGAAAATATTCTTACGTATAATACTATATATTATTTACTAGTAATATATTTTCACCCATTTATTAACCATAGTTATTAAAAACATTGTTCTAGGTGATTGATGATTCATTATTCATTAATTCATTGATTATATAGTTCTAGTAACTGCACATTGGTCATGGTTTCATCATCTATATAATGTTGAACATATCATAATAATTACATTTCCTCATCACATATAGTATTATAACAATTCATTTACTATAATATTGATAATTGAATTACATCACTTAGAAAAGTAGTTCGTATATATGAGTGAGTGTTAATTCCTCATTCTGATGGTTGGAACAAAAGAAATTAAATATTAAGCTTTATATAATAATCATTACATAAAATATATAATATATATTAATTAAATATATCATTACAACAATCCATGTATAGTGAAAATTAAATTTAATAATATCCCTTCCTGGAAGTGGTAGTCTTCAAGCTCCCAAGAGCTATGTAAACATTTTTTATTGGGTAAAAATGTAAAATTGTAGATAAGAGATTAAAATTTAAAAAGTATAATTACATGATATGTATAATTATTAAGCATTATATACATCATAATAACTTGAAATGACTTAGGGTGTTGTATAATAAATCATATCAATGCGTAAATGTTGTAGTATACCAGTATACATAACTAACACTTTTCATTTCCCATTTGATAAAATTGATGAATAAAATGGTTAATCTATAATCATAATGAAAATCTATCATATTTATGATAATATATTTATTATTTTATAAATTATTCCTTAAATATTATAAATTTATAATTGGATAAATTACTGAATTTACACAGTTAATAGTTATACCCCTTTGTTGAGAAACCTCATTTGGATTACACATTAATCCATTAATGGATGGAATTATAGTAAAGAACACATAAGACATGGGGAGGGATGATAGTAAGGGACTAATCTAGTTATTTTGTGATATATAAGGTTCATCATGTGTGCATAAGAGTAGATATGTTGTATCCTTTTATCACATAGAGTGAGGACACACTTGCAATTTTTGAAATAATTGAAATATAAAAATTTCATACATAAATTTAACTATACCCAATAAAAAATGTTAACATAAAAAAAGATTTCATATCTATACAAGACAATATAATATTATTTAAGAAGTTTTATGTGGAAATATTACCCATATCACATTGTTTAAGCCACTAGTAAACTCATGTTAACAATATCAGTTTAATAAAAAACCAATTTAAAATATTTATTATGAGCACTAATTATGTTTACTATATTAAATTATAATAAAAAATATGACTACAAATATTCAATAAAATTTACAAAATTAAATTAATATATGTTAATGAATTCAACAATTTATAGGTGGGTAAAACGAAATGATAACCTATTTTTGACAAATGCATTTTTAAACATAAATCCAAATTTACCTACATTCCTTACCAAGTAAAAACTATAAAATGAATCATAAAATATTTAATTGAGTATATAATACATAAATTCAATAAAAACCATTAATAAATAATGATTTATTTAATTATATATGATAAAAATTCATTTACCAAAAATGAAACGTTCTTATAAAAGTGTGTTTTAAAGCCAAAAAATTGTTATCACAAAAACATGAATAAGAAAAATTCAAATGTAATTAAATATGTTACTTATAATTAAATGATTTATATTTTTATTTAATAAAATATTAAAAAAATTATTCAATTTTAATGTAATTGATTGTTTTTACAATAATCATCATTTTAACAATTCACTAAAATATATATATTTTTAAAAAAATACTAGTATTTTATATTATGTTAATATTGATATGTTTATTTCCAAAATTTTAGAATTTTTATAAATTAAAATTTATAATTTTTACCAAAAACAATTGCTATATACATTCTCAAAATGTAATAAAAACAATGTTTGAAGAAACTATATTTTTGAAGTATTAGATAACATTTATGAAAATTGAGTAGTCAGTTATAATGAATTAATCAAAACATAATAATTTTATAAATATTTTATTAATATTTGAAATTTTTGGTTATTCTTAATAATATTGAAAATTTAATAAATATGTTATATTAATATTCTATATTATGGGTTATTTATTCTGAAGGGTAAATATATCATGTCATAGTGAAGAAATTATACTTGTTATAGTACATAAAATCCTATGGTGTTACTTTATTCCTTAGAAAAATAATATTTCCAATGAAATTACATCACTCTAATACAATATACATGGGCCACTTCTACCTCATCACATCATTTGGGTCCTATGTAAGTTCCCCAAATTTATAATTTCACCACATTGCATTGACAAAGTGAGTGATATAGTCTTGCATCACTTACCGTCCTCAATCCAAAATATCCATCATTTAACCCATATAACTGGTATCATGATCCATGTTACGACTTATGAATTCATAACATTTAATTTATCTTGTAATTACTTCATAATGAGTGATATATGAATCACATTGTGAAACTGAGAAATTCTTTTTGGATGTACCAAGAAATTAGAAACCATCCCGATATAGCCAGTAATTTTTAAGCATACATTATATCTAGTTCTAGAATTTCCATTATATCTACCATAAAAGGTGATATTTGTATCAATACCTTGTTCCCATCTACATGCTCTCGATCTCACCAACATTTTCTGCACAATTTTCCATTATCTTGGAGAAACCACTATATGACACTGAATTATTTTAACCTTATATTATATTATCCTAGATAGATCATGTCCTAATTTCATTTTTTATCAACCTAAATCATAGAACATTTGTGTTCAGATCTTCTAGACAGTGAGTTATTGACAATGAGACATCAGTTTTCATGATTTAAATTAATTTTCATATTAAAGTTATAGCAATGAAATTTGATAATCAAACCCACATTTTAAATCCACAGATAAATATATAAAAATGGTTTGTTGATATTTAATGGTCATATTATAATAAAATCATATATGGGTATTATATTCAACATTGAAAGTCAAATTTGTGTCTATATTCTTAAAAATAATTCTCCATTAAATTGAGTTCAAACAAATATCTCAAACAAACAAAATAGATTTAGTACTATATCCAATCCTACATATTTTATAATGAATATTTGTAAAATCTAATCAAGAGTTATATCATCTATAATGGAAATGAATTGTTACAATTTTATATAGTTGTCTAATACGAACAAAATAGAATTATGACACTTAGAATTTTTTGGGAGTCCGATGATAAAATACATGTTAGTTTTTCCCCACTTCAAATTAATTATGGGTAATATATGTAACATCCACTTATACTTCTATCTCATATAGTTAATTTAACACCAATTTTTTTGATAGATTCCTCTACAATTAAATTTTATTTTTCATTTATATCTCAGTTTATATGCAACAATAAGTTTAAACAAATTTTGACAAACTATATTATTATTTAATATGATTCTTATCACCTATACAATGGAATAAAGGGCATGAATAGTAATAAATAAAATTTGAGAAGTTTATTTTTTACCATATATTCAAAATTAATTATGTTTTTATAAAATAATTATATATTTAAATCATAATCATTTGAAAATAAAGATTATGGTTTTCTAAAAAATTGCCTTTTTGTGTGAAGAATATTTTTATCTTCAATTATTAATTGATACCCTATTTTAAAATTATTTTAGAGAACTATAAAAATTATATAATTTATAGTTTTATTTTCATTAATCAGATATTTATAATTGTTTTGTGAAATTAATAAATCTATTTTTATGTTTAAAATCGATTTATCTTAAATCGATATTCATAGTGATATCTAAGTTTATTTTGAAAATAAATATATAAAATTTATATGAATTGAATCCTAAAAACATGAACCCCAAATTAGAACTAAGAGGTCCAAATATGGTAAATAATCCCAATTTAATCATTATTATTAGTAACTATGGTCAAATTTATCACCTCATTAATGTAAAAATCATGTTAATTTGGTTAAAACTAAAGGTTATGGTAAAAAATATTCACCTTTATTATTATTGGAGGAATTTTATTCATCCGCAATAAATTTACAATAAAAATTTTATTTTTTAAAGGACTCATTTCCCTTATATGATTTATTATAATATTTACCATAATGGAAAAAACAAAATTTCATTCTCATAATTTAAAATATAATTTTATTTTCCATAATGGGAAAATTATTCCATCGATGAATCTTAATTATTATTTTCAGAATAATGAAATTATTATTTTTTGATAATTTATTTTTATTATTAGATGTTATTTAATTATTTAAATTACTAAACAACAACAATTAATTATTTCAAATGTTAAATGAAAACTAAAATAAATGACTTTCAAAATATAAAAGTAATATAATAGGAGTGCTTTATGTTGATCCATGAATGTCGTAGATGGAAAAAAAATTAATGATGTGTTGAATTATAATTGTCAAAATATATCTTTTTATTGATTTATTTTAAGCCGTTGTAATTGAGTAGAGTCAAAAATAACAGTAATTATATTTTATGAAAATAATATTTTATTAAATTGATTAAAAACAATAATAATCTGTAATAAGTCAAGGGGAATAATATTGGGGGAAAATATAATTCCATATAAATTTATGAAGAAATTTATATATTACAAGTAAAATAATATCCCATTAAGAATAAGTAAATAATTTACAGCAGTTATGGTAAATATTTGCCAACTAAGGGGTTCAACAAGAGATAAAGATTAAAACACCACCAAAAACAATCATAATATTATTATTATATTTCATATGAAATCAATAAAACATTATATTTGAATCAATTTCCACTTAAAATAATGTTTCTTGATAATGAAATTATTATATTTTAATCATTCGATAAATTCCTTGAGTACCCCTCCCCTGACCAATAAAAGGATACCTCTCCATTTTCTTTTCTATAAACATTAAAATAGTTATCATAGTCACACCCATATGAATTATATTAAAAACTACCCTATCCACATTATAAATGATATTTTATTCCCAAAATAACAACCATATGGTCCTGAACGGGAGATCAAAAAGTGTTTTTTCCATGTAAGTGGTAGTTACATTAACAAATCACTTTATTTATAATTTTTCTTATAAAAACTAAAAATCAGTGTTATTTACCATAAAATAATAAATAATTTTTTTTGAATCTATATATTAATTATTATTATTATTATAAAAACATCATAATCCAGTCACTTTCCCTTAAAATGGGAACTGATTGTTTCACTCTTGCGAACATATATGTTAACATCTCTATGTAGTTACTGAAGTCATTCTCCATCACTATTTTTCATAGTTTACTATCATTATTAATTCTCTTTATATGAGATTAATAAAAAAATTATTCTTCTTTAATTATAATATCATGTATTCCCTGTTACCTATTCTTCTTTTCGAAATTAGTAATATCGCTCTTGGGTGTGTGCAGACTACACCACCATAAACCGATATGATTAATTTTTCATTTTTGTAAAATTAAGCTTAATATAGACATAGTTTATGATTATATATGATATATATGATATACTAATGTTTTTATAAAGATGAATTATTAATTACATTTTTCAAAGTCCATCTATTTAAAAATTAAAATAGCATTAATGTAGATGTATGAACTACCATATCTATGATCGGTTCTATTCCAAATTGTAACTCTAACATCAATAGATAAATATATATATATAATCAGTTTATATTATATTTATATCATTTTTATAATTCTAGATATGACGAACCCATAGTCAATTTTAATATAAGAGTTCTACTGAACCAAAAAATTTTAAAAACGAAGCAGATATAACCTAGCACAGTGATATTGACAATTTTTTTAATTAAAAAGTGATTATATATTAAAATTAAATCCTAAATGGTATTATATATATTCTTATTTTCATTTATTAGATTTATTATAAATTTATATTTATTATTTAGGATTTGGGAGTGCATAATAAGAAAAAAGATACATAAGGTATGTGATTTCTATTTCAATCCTATTTTATTCGAGATTGGTCATTCATGAATATATGTTGATGAAATTATATTGGTCCCCATAATTAAAAAATTTCACATTAATTCTATTATATTTATTACATGATAATACATTTTTCATTTGATTTTCCTCAAACTATTTACTAATGAGATCGAATGATTGTTTTTAAGGAAAAATGTCATTGATTCTATCATCTGTAGAAATAAGTGTGTCTTATATATATGAGTTTAAAAAAACTATTTCATGAAAACTTTTAATGCTCTCCAGTAATTTTATAAATTATCTTTTTACAAATGATTATATTTTTCATAAAAAATAAAAAATAATTCACCTGTTATTTTTGTAGCGGATAAATTTTCTATCTATCGTAGAAAAGCATGGATGAAATATTTAATAAATATATAAGTGAAGATCATAATTTCATTATAAAATTACTTCTAAATAAGTTTATACATCCTTTATGTGTTCCCCATGTTATTTTAGGTGACTATTTTTTCCATAATATTTAAGTAAAATTTATATTTTAAATTTTTGATTATAAAATGAAATTGATATATTCCATTAGAAATATAAATATGGGATTTTCAATGGATGTCTAATATGTAATTAAACATTTTGATATTAATTATATATTTAATGGGATAATTTACAATGATAAAAAATATAATATGTTATCTATGGTTTATGGTTAGGATGATTAGATTTCTCTGAACCCCATTTTTTATATGGGTTATACTATGATAAAATTATTATGTGTCTGTTAAAATCATTTTTCATGGGTTATGATATGATTATTGGATGAAAAATGTATCATCTAGACACACATATATGTATAGCTTTCATTATGTGATGGGTCATCCTAGAATTATATATAACCATAAAATGTGTTGGTTAATTTTTTATATGTCATCATATAAATTTGAGAAAAGAGTCGACAATCTTGATCCAATATATGAAAATATTCAATGTTTTTATAGATTAAGGGAATCAAGTCATGATGAATAATCTTTCATTGAAATCGAAAAACATTGATGATTATTTATCAGTTTTTATTTGATGGACATAATATATTACCTTGAAATTTGAAATAGTTTTAATAAAAATGATAGTTCCAGACATTTTTAACAAAATATTATTGTTGATAATTGATCTATTATGAATTTATGCACTGATGATACTTGAATTTTGAGATGATAATATTGTATTCCAGGAATCATGTTTACAGTATATGATATATTGTGTATGAACATGGTTTTTATTATGTCATACCACTATTTGAGTATTATGATTTCAGATACTCATCAATTATTATCTCCCATGTTTTACCTTTGTATGAATATAATAACACCATTTCTTATGATTCCATTAATCATGTTATATATGATGGATTTATTAGATAGGTAGATTTTTATTGTTGGATATTTTGATGATATTTCATGAAATTAGAGTCATATTTATCTAATATCCAAATACAGTAAACCACTATGTCCATCATGTGTATGTTGTTGAAATGTGCTGAATATTATTTTGAAATGATGGTATATTTATGTGTGAAATTTTTTATCCACTATATATGGTATTGAAGGATAGTTTTGGTCATTAATTATATATTAGGATTAAAAACCATTGGTGAAAACCCTATAGATAAATCTATTTATTGAATAACAAAATAATGTTTTGTTAATGATTGTGGATGACATAGGTTTGAAATTAGGTCCCATATATTGAGAGGAACGAGTCATAATTTATACATCTTAATAACAGTATTTCATGATTATATGATAGTTTTATCTTATTATTGTAATGTGATGCTCAAAATTAATGTTTTTTGTGTTATTTAATAGATTTTACCATTTTCTATCATTCGAACCACAAAATTGATGGAAAATGAAATTATTTTCCACATGAGTAACCCAATTATATGATATATAGAATATAGAATTATCTTACATAGTTCGTGAATCATTCACACGACATGAATATTGTTATGCTTCAAAATGGTCAAAATATGGATCAATGTACTATTGGTTCCTACAAGAGGTAAAATTCACTTTATTTTATGTCATATACTATTATAATAGTTTATTAAAAATGGATAAACACCATTGAGTTATAATTTTTGGATTCTATATTTATCAGCACATTAAAGAGTTGTCACAGATATTTTTCACTTAGAAGGTGAAGTAGATAAAAACTGAACATTATTAAAAATACAATTCTAGAGGAATAAATTGAATCAATGTAATATTAATACATTTATAGGGTATTATCCATTAAAAAATTTCCAAGTACTAAAAAAAATTATAAGGAATTTCATGATCATAATATTAATGAGGATGAATCAATTTTTACATTGGAGGAAACATTTACAACACAATCAACGTACTTATCATGTTTATTCTTTGGCCCTTATTGCAAAAAAGATGACCACATATTTTAACAAATAAAACCAATTATATAAAAACATTAGATATATGATACATTAGTAAATATGAATAATTTTATAATGTTAGGTAAAGGTAAAAATAGAAATTTTAAATTCCCATAATTCAAATGGTTTTGATAAGAAAAGGAAGGTCAAGCCTCATGAAAACTCAAATGAATCCTATAATGGAATGAAATTATAGACATCAACATAATAAAAATTTGAATAGGGACAAAAAGATACATGTGTGAATGATATGAGTAGGTGATTTGAATGTGGAAATATTGGTCATAATTTCAATTAATAACGAAATGTAATGAATAGTCTGTTTGGAGAAAATGAATATAAGTTGATGCCAACTAATACATCACCCTTAATCTATAGTTCCAAATGAAAGGTGTATATGAATTACACTAAATATTATCAGAACGAAATAGATAATGATTATAGTCATTTTCCAAAACCATTTAATCTCAAATATATAAGAGATATGTCATTCCATTATGACTACTTAATATGATTATAAGAATTAAATAGTGAAATGAATATTTCTAATCCTCTTGGTAATATCAAATTAAAATATTTTCATTTGGATCTAACTACTATTTTATATGTGAGGGATTTTAAATTGTGTATAACATCCAATACTATAACTAGATACTATGTTTTTAGTTAGAAGTAATAATGGTAGAATGGTCTCATATTTGTCTTGTTGATACTCTTTAATTATGAAATTTTCACATGATTTTCCCTTGGAAAACATTCCCCATGTGCCCTTATTATTTCAAAATGATCTGACTGTAAGAAAAAATTCACCAATTCTTCAACGTACTACTTCTCATCAAAAATTGGTGGACATTCCAACTCATTAAACTCTATAATTCTCATATGAAGGAATAAAGGATCCCTTGGATGGTTTACACCTTCACCGATCTGAATATTTGGATTAAGAGGCTCCAATGCTCATAGAAATTATCATGTGACCACCATTCCCTCTATCTGGTTCTTTATATCCTCTCATTGGGATTTTAATTCATGCCACCCACTTTTTCCATCTAGGTAGATCTCGAACAAAAATTTCCCCAGTTGAATCCTTCTATTCGAAATTGGACTTCCCTCTAGGGAGCATGGTTTCCAAGATTCTTATTGGATAAATTCCCCCCCCCCTATTTAGAACCATGTCACATCGTAGGGATTATCATATATAGTGAGGTTTTTAGAGTAAAATATAATATCCTTATACATTATTCTCACCATCCACATCAAAATTATTTTTTCATGATCACAATGCTCGTTATCCTTAGATTGATGGATTTTCAACATATTCTAAGTGTTGATGGATATTTAATAAATCCACATATATCCTTAAAATTTATTTTTTATTTTCATTCTAGGTGTCACTCTTCCCATCATAATATTATCCATTATTTACTAAATACAAGACTCATTATATAAATTAATTTATATAGATGACCATATTTTATAGAATATTGAAATCTTTATAGATCAGTTATGTGTTTATCTTTGTTATATGAACCGCTAACTTCACATATTTATCATTGAGTAGGTGGCGATGCGTCCTAGTTGTTGACCATCTTATTATACTCCCCAACTCAATTACTCTTATCTTTATTTCTTTAATTTCATTACATTTAAACATGCATGAAATGCCACACTATGGGAAACACTTCCTAGATGGTCTCCTTCTCCAATCATGGAGTATTCTATTCTGTGATGATATATTCCACTCATAGAATCTATCCATATATACTAATTTCTAACCCAATGAGTATTATACTCCACATATCCTTTCCCAGAGTCTTTAATATCTTCGATCATTCTTCCATCGGCCCTACACAATCCTCCGTAATCAAAGGGTTTTATTTATTTAATTAGATCATTATCTATTGTGGTCAAGGTCTGACAACACTAATTCTCACCCTTTCCCGATAACTCTGCTCATCAATGGAACACACCATGGTATGTCCTCCCTTTCAGCACCATATCCACAACAAATTAATAAACATATAGACCATTGTCTCTCCGACCATTCACCTATCCTCATAGAGAATTGTTTCAGCACTTATTTAAATTAAATTAAAACCCCTCTCAACTCATTTCCCTATAAATCTATCAGTATATCAAATTTTTTATGCCAAATATGTCACTCTAAGAGACATGTTGTTCTCTCATATTCTATGAAAATGATACAATCACGGAATTATGTAATATATAACTACCTTCTAATGTAATGGTTTCCCCCATTGAATATAACAACAACATATAGGGATCTATGGAAAAAATATTCTACCACTCGTATGAGCTTCACAACTGCAATGTGTATAAATATATATATATTGGTTCTGCTTGAAATAAAATATTAACCTTCCAAAACTCTAAATTATTACTTTTTAATGAAATTAAGAGACTTCATTCATAGTTATCTTCTCAACAAACACATTTATCTCATTTATACATGTAATATATCTATGTAGATAACAGAAACCTCCCACAAAAACATTACTAGAATGGTTATATCTATCTCTAAAATATTTCTATAATAATTTTCATATGATAGTTATGATGCAGTTGAAATATTAATCTTCATAAGAGATCTCAGGTCCTTCAACTTATGATAATTTCCTTAGTATATTAAAAGGTAAATCAACAAAATTATTGATTCCAAAATGATTTCTTAGAGAGGGTATCACTCCTTTGAAACTATCCTTTAATTTTAATAATTTTCATCCATTAGTGAACTGATACAACTAGGATTCAATGGTGATAAGTTATCCTTTTCCAATATCCATAACTTTTTAAATTTCTAAATGTTTCACCAAGATAAATTCGTTACTAATGACTATTTATTATCATACATCTATAACACAACGGTCTCCCACCGATTTTGGGCCTTCATTGACCAATCCCCCATCTGATAACCCATGGTACAAGAAGATTCATAATTGATAATTTCAAACGTTGTAAATGATTGTTCACTAACATGAATTATCTCCAAATATTTCATGGTTCATGAAAAAAACAATTCATTAAATTTTTTTAGTTAGGAATCCCAAAACATTGTAATGATCAATGGGATCTCCACAAACATGGAGAAACATTCAACCACAACTCTTTCAAAATATGGATGCCCTCAAAATAATATATCAATTAGAAAATGATAATATGGAATAATGTTTGTATGGTGATATATATAACATGATTACATCAATAAAATAACACTAATCAATGAAACTCCATAGACAACAATGAGGCACTATAGATTATTTATCTAATACATGGATATAGGATGGTTATAAGATCACGAATTTCCATTATGTATAACTCACATAAATTAAAAATCCTAACATATCCAACATCATAATGGTTACCAAATCATTAATCAACGATCCACAAGGGGTGTGTACAATATCTAAATTTCTATTCAAATACTTATTATAGGCTCTAACCCCAACATGTATGAGGGATTCCCTACATGGGATACTGTGATATTTGAAACTATATCTCACATACTGTCTAATCCCCTCAACTCTAAATTATAAATATTCAATAGGACAAATAAATATGAAAAGATATTCAATTTCACAAACTAAATAGTTCCCTAGGGGCATATGGATTTATTGTTGACATTTATGTATCCTCATTGTGCATAATTAAGAGTTATATTGTGGAATCATTTCATATCTTATTTCATTAGGGTGTCATTTCATTGGTAGCTTGTTAAACCACCCTGGTTGTCCTCCCAATGGTTAGAGGCCCCTTCTTACAAATGAAATTTCACTCGATAATAATTGGAATTATCTAATATAAATCCTAATTTTTTTTCATAAATATAAGACTATCCATACGTATTTATAGTTGTGTTTCACAGGAAAAACATTAATTCACTAATGATCACCCTACTCTAAGAATCATAGACATTTCTAAATATATTACTAGTGACATCAACAAAAAAATTCTCATTTCAAATATTTTCATCCAGGATGACTTTGAAGAGTAAAATGATATAAAAGAATGTGTCTTTGTTCTCATGGAACTATAATTCATTGGATTTTCTACAATTTTGATAGATATTATTTTTAGATGTATCATTTCCCCTAGTTCTTCAACTCATTTTGGGGAATGGATTACAAATTTCTCAATAATATGAGTGGTTTAGGGTAGGGTAAGCTTCTTTCAATAACCATTACTATTATGTTGTAACACCCTATCTACCTATGAAAATAAATATATGCAAGAATAATTTTACTATTCTACCCCTCTATAGTAAATCACATATAAATTGAGTGTCTTAAGTATTCTTAATTGATTAAAATTTATTCTATATAAATTGAATCAACAGAACCATCGATGTATTAGATACAGAATTGGATGAATACTATTAATGTTTTGTCTATATCAGTATATAAGATAATAGAAATGTATATATCATGATATCATGAATGTAGATATTTAAAATGATTATTTGTATCATCCTGGTGGTTTAATGGGGAATATTTCCCGTAGAATACCTAAGAACACCACTTTCCTAACGAAGGATTATAATACAAAATTTTGAAGGGATGGTTGGAATGTTGTCCGACAACATTAATAAAATTTAAAATATATTTCTATAATTTGATAGTTGAATTAAAATAGTGAATATTATTCATACCAATATTATTATCCACATGTGGTCTATCTTTAAGGTGAAAAATATAGTCAAGAAAGCAATTTTGATTCTTATAACTATCTTGAAAATGGATACCCATGTGGATGGTAGATATCATTTGGTGTCAAAGAATGAGAGGAAATGTCATTTATGAAGGAGGTAATTCTCTTATGACAGTTTACATATACTTTCACAACCACTTAGATAATGATTCATGGTTGGTTTTTAAGGTTCAAGACTTTGGGGTATGTTAATTCTGTCAAAATATGGCTAGGAGGTGGATCAAATGAATCAGAATACCTCTTAAAAATGGAATATTCTTCAATGTAATATCACCAACATCAAAAAACCCCATTGGATCATTGGTAATTGGAACATAATTTTTTTTAAATAAACAAGTGAGAACCACACTCAGATTTCCTAGATACCCAACAACAGATATCACATTTTTGGGGTAAATCTAATATCTGGTGTTCATTCATGATGTCCCAAATCAACAACATTTTGTTATTTATAATAATATATAAATATCATAGGTGTGTGAAAAATGTATATACACCAGTTCTTTCTCATCAATTTTTTCATCCAAGGGTTACAGATATATAGTCTAGAATAAATATATATAAACAAATTGTTGGGGGGGTCTCTAGTGTATAGAAATCCTAATGAAATTTTAACCCAAATTTGATACATATGTAGAAATTTTGTTTATACTACTAAGTATTTCAAATGAAAATGGATTATCATGGAATAATAAATTTTTAGTTTTTCATCCCCAAAATATGAATATGTTATGCATATACTTTTTACAGTTATTTGACCCCAACTATAAGGATCTCTCTATGGTAGTTCCCTAAACTCTCCTATTATGTTCTATAGAATTCTAAATTTCTACACATTTTATTCCATGAAATGGTTTGAATGGAACAAGAATGAAAAGAAACATCAGTTTTCTTATCTTATAAATACAGTTTCATCTAGAATACATTCATGAAATATACTGTTGAATGATACTCTAGCTCAAAAGTTGCATTGTTGGCGAGTATAAAAACATAAAGGGTAACCTAAACTAATTTTTATGCTTATAGACCAAGATTATTTCATTATAATAATCATGGTTATCATATTCACCATATCATCATTCCAACACCATTCTTTTCTAAGACACGTGGTTTGGTATCTCCTTATAATATATTGTTTCAAACTAAATATTGATTGTTAATGCCTTAATTATCTAATGAGGGGTGGGATAATTTATCACACTAAGGGACTCCAAATCCATTACTTTTTCACCATCATTGAAAATGATGATTCACACAATTTATATGTCCATTAATTTTGAATGGAAACCAACACTATCACTCTAATGGTATTTAAATAGCTGCCATAGAAATTGACTACTCTGCCATTTTATATCTATCCATGATTACTCCTCCCATCATTAGATAATTAGATATCTCATTATCAAATGAAAATACTAGATTGAAATCCATATGTACATTCATTGCACATGGAATTAAGGTAATAATATTTCCAATGTCTTGGTATATTGGTTTCTACCGAAGCTATTCCACATCTCATTTACTTTAAAATAGACCATTCCGACCACATAATTGTGTAGATTTTGTTACAGAATATACCATTGGAATTTATCATTTACATACAACATAATCTATTGTATTCTTGAAATCCAGCATTGTCATTTTTTATTTTGAGTAAAAATTAGTATTGTATGGTTTTGAATCTAAAATTTCAATCTGAGTTTAAATAATAATAAAATCCACCTCAAATAAATGTTTATAGAGATTTTCATTCTAAAAATCATTAAATTTGACTATTACATGAATTTTTTGTATTCCTAGGGATATATTGTGTTTATATATATGACTTAGAAATTAATTCTAGATAAAGGGATTTCAAATTTCATATTCAAAATGAACAAAGTATGTTTATTTCTATGACGACGAATACAAAAATCAAGTGTAATTTGATAAAATTTTGTGTGTCTTAATAAATATCAATGATGTGTATTTAAAAAATATTATTGGGGAGAAACAAATTGTGCATGTTAATCTTATTATTCTGGAGATTTTTTTCATTCTAGATTAATTTCAATTACTTCATCCAAATGATGAATTTAATTTAACCATAGATATTATTCTTGGTGGTAATCATGTTTCAATGAATCTATATAGAATAGACCTAAATGAGTTGGAAGACCTAAAGAAGAAAATTTTGGAATTTAATTATAGGGATTACTTTTTACAAGAATATCACCATTGAGATTACCCATTCTATATCGTTTAAATGAATGTGGGTTCATTACATATAAATTATTAGTATCTCAAATGTAACAATATAACTATATATGAAATTAATTCATACACCTCTTATTAATGGGGTTTTATTAATTTTTTATAAGATAAATAGTTTTATACGATTGAAATACTTTTTGGATAACAGAAATTGAAGATCAGGATAAAGGTGTCACACAAGGCATACATCCATATAAGTTATCAAAACTACGAATTTAGATTGATTCTTTTTTGTCTTAAAAATTCCCCCTCCATCTTAATGGATTTAATAAATAGTGTCAATAGATATTACATCAGTCAATTTAAGGTGTAATTTATATATAATATACATATATAATCAAATTGAGAACAAAATTAGGAAAATAATATGACAATTATGATGAATACACCGATAAATGAGATAATATATGAAAAATATTAAAAAGGAATTTTGGATTCATAATGATTTATTATTGGGTTATATAGTTTTATGATAGTGTATATTGGTTGATCCTATAAATGCAAAGTCTTATTAATAAATGGATCAGATTAAAAAGGAAACTAATACTCTTAGTTTTCATGGAATCTCAAGCTATTACTAAAAATTTGTGAGATATTTCCCATGATTTTATTATCCATCGATGATGTTTGTATTGATGGATAATGTCTTTGGGTATAGAAGAATGTGGGAAGAATTATCTAGAACAAAAGGGTAGGTTCGTAAATGAACTAATTCATACATTACCTTATAGTTGGGTAAGGTATGTATCTAATAGTGATGTATCAAATAAGATACACATTTTCATCCTAATGTATAATGATATGGTGATAGATTATTCTCTCTTCAAATTGAATATTTCGGAGACAAATTTCCTAACTCATATTTTTGAGTTAGTTGTGGAACCTTTCCTATTAATGATATGGATTCATTATCTTTACTATGAAATTTTTTACATATAGTCATGTAAAAAAAGTTTAATGTATACATTTACACAGAAACTATTGAATAAACATCATAGATGATGGTTGGAGTTGACTAATGAATTTTACTTCTCAATATATTACCACCCTTTGAAGGCTTTCAATGGGTTATATTATTTAGTTAAAAGTATAATGTTAGCTTATCAATGATGATGTTACAAATTATCATTTATTTATTTATCTTCAATGGATGTGTATTAATATCATGATGTAATGTGAAAAATGAAATATATTAAGGATGATTATTACAAAATTTACCCAATTGGTGAATAAAAATGAATAATTGTATGATTTGGACCATTAGAAGAATTTATGAAATGTCACTATGGTAAAACCTGAATCTTTTGTAATAATAGTTTTCAAGATATGTATATGTGTTCCATCCATATAAGAAATGATATAGGACTGACTAAAAACTACCATTTTTATTGGAAATGGGAAAATCTCACTACGTATTTCATATTCAATATCTCAAAACAACTAAAATGATCAATGTTATTTGGGATGTAGTTGATTTATTTATTATGTTATAAAAATTATTTTCTAATAGAGATGATTTACCTATTGATCAGCATTCAATAATATGATTTAATAATGTTATAAGGCTTCACTATGTATGAAATTCTATTATATATGATCGATATTTTCAGATAACTATGATGTCATTGAAAAGTATTCAGATGACTCTGGAAACATTGATATATTTCAACACTACTTATCATCATCCGAAAAATAGTCAATCTGATGTAATTATTTAAATCCGGGAAAATATTTTCAAAAAATTTTTATTAAAATTAAATGGTGGTTGGGATCAACACCTCCTCTAGAAATGTTTTATTTCAATACTAGCTTTCACTCAATCATTAATATAGATACATGTCATTCTCTTTATGGTTGGAAGTGAAGTATGCATACCTAATGGGATGATGTTTGTGAAATAAAGCTACAGGGGTCCAATTTATCCATGTAAAAGGTATTTAATTTCTTATCCATTCATCAACACAGTAGATTATCTTATAGTAGATAAATTTTATTGTTAAAAATCATCTGCGATATCTATAGATTGATGATTGTGAAAGGTTACACTTTTAAATTTGTCGACTGTAGAAGGTTATGAGTATCAGAAAGAACGAAAACCTATGAACTAGTTATATTAGCCATTTTAGATTAATTGTTGAATATGGGTAGTATCTTATGATATTCCAATCCATCAAACCACTCTCAATTTCACTGTGTGTTTAATCATTCTCTCCCAATGATATACATAACTGATTCAGCACATCTACTGAATTTATAGGATGTGTTACAAGAAAATGTTATTTCATATGATGAAATACTTGTATAAATCATAGATTATGAATATGATCTTTATTATAACATTACAAATCATCTCATGAAGGTAATTTCTAGGAATTAGAATTTTCATGACGCTTCTTGGGAATATAAGGATTTTTTGATACATTGATATCCTATTTTTTTTTTGTAACAGAGTGAAAATTATTAAGGGGAAATTAATTTTATTGGGGGAATAATATAAAAAACTAAAATTTTATGATATATTTATCAATAATAATTTTTTATTTCATTGAAAATATTTATTAAACAAGATAAGAAAAATAGAAGAATTGTGAGATACTATTTAATTAGTTGATGTGGCAGTTATATCTAGGTTATTGAATTGTAGGGTATGAATTAGATTATATAAATTACATAAATTATATGATTTACATATTTTTAAAATTAAATGACTTTTTCTTAATTAATTGTAAATAGAACTAAAAATAATTTAAAAATAAAGGAGTTATTTGACTTTAAAAAATGTTTTTATGGTCGAAATGTTCTTTTATCTTATTTTATTATAATAATCACTCTGCAAGAGTTTTTATAACTAAATTTATAAATTATATAATCAAATAAGTTTATAAAAATTCATTTAATTTATTTTCTATGTTTTTATAAGAATAAACCATGTATTATGCTTAAAATGTATCTTAAGAATTGTGTTTTTTGTTGAGTTTTAAATGATTTTTTTTAATTAAATTTATACAAATTACTGAAATCTTTTATTGAATAATGTATTGCATATATGTAATTTAGGGGTCCTAATCTAGTAAATAGGTCCCTTTTATATTTTTCTTTTATTAATATTTATATTATAAAAATTTATCACCTCTATAAAATATAGAAAGGTAAATTCAGGTTTATTATGTTTATCATTATTCATCTTAATTAAAAATGGATTTTGAGACCAAAATCACCATAGGATCTATGTATAATATTTTATGGGACACATGTCCATTAAAATTACATTTATAATATTTATTGAAAATAAAAATAAATAATGTCACTCTATTACTTTTAAATATCCATTACGTGTCCACATATGGTAAATTTTAATTTATAAATGAATTTTGTTTTTAATTTTGAACATAATAAAATTATTCTGTTCATTTTAACTTATAAATAATTCTATATGATTATATATATATGATTAATTCTTATATAATTTTGATACAATATTTTATCAGTTAATTGTATAGAAATTATTCTTATTGTTTTAAAAGTTATATAATTTGAGTGAGATATAGTGTCCGAGGAATTTTATAGATTAATACAACATATTAGTGTTGTTTTAGAGAAAAATATTTGAATTTCACCACTGTTGTGATGAATTTAAATTCAATTAAAATGAATAGTGTTAAAAATTGAATTAATATATTGTCAAGGCCCGGACCTCTCTGGCACATTCCTTTGTCAAAAAGAAGGTCACGAAGTGTTATGGAGGGTAAAATGGACTTTTCCCACACTTTCCAGAATTTTGAAACTACACGCCGTGTAGTTTGAGTACATTCCATGTACCCCCTTTCTTGGTATATCTCGTGTTGCAGGCCGTGTCCTCACTGTGTGAAATAATGGGTGCACGCGGTGTTCCCAGTTCTACACACCATGTAGTTCTTCCCGGCGTACGCGTTACCAGTCAACGGACATGTACCGTGTTGGAGCCGTGTCCTTTCCGTGTGCAATAAATGAGTACACGCCGTGTGTCTAAACTACACGCCGTGTAGTCCTTCACCACATTTGCATTACCCTCAAACCATGTGTTGACCAGTCAACGGTCGTGGAGCCGCATTGGAAGCCGCGTGGAGACCAAGTAAAATAACAAAGTACACTATGTGTACCCTAAAGTACATGCCATGTACTTTTCCTTTTCTCACCTATAAAAGGAGGGGTCCCCTCCTCCATTCAACTCACCCCTCTTCTCCCCTTTCCCTCTGAGCAGAGTTCTCCCAAGAGACTCGAAGGCTCTTTCTTCCATAACTTCTTCGTCGGAGCTCCGATTTACGATCCGTCAGCGGCCACGGGATCGTGACGACGAGCCGGAACATCCGATCTGGGATCTGTTGTCTTTCATTTGGCCATTCCTTTCGGACTTCCACCCGAGGATGTTTTGCCGGGACCCGACAGAGGTGATGGATGCCGACAGACTTCTTCTAATGTTGATCTGGGGGAGCACTGTGATCAGAACCTGTTTAGGTAGGGATCTTACCTTTGTCTCTCTATCTCTTTTGTACATCATGCAGGGCGGGTATCCCTTTTTCATGAGAAATAGTTGAACCACTAAATAAAGATAATCACTGGTCAAACAACAGGGTTGGGAAGTTTGTGATTGCTGTTACTTTATATCATGTGATATTAAGTTGTGAATTAAATGAGCTTCTGCTTATAGAAAATCACTATTGTTGGGGGCCTTTTCATTCACAATTAAATGTTTCCCTATCTTTATATATCGTTTTTGTGGATATAACTTTGTGGTAAATGGTTAATCACGTAAAGTTGGCTGATTAAATGAAAATCTGGAACCCTTGGGTGATCACCCCAGTTAAACAAAAAGGGAATAATGAACATGTGGGTGTTGGTTTGGATACGTGGCATGTGATGGGGGGGTGTTTTGTGGGTTGTTGTTGTTTGGGTGAGCAGCGGGGTTGCGGTTGGATTGGTTGTGGGTTGGTGTGAATGTTATGTTGGTAATGGGCTGCTGGGCTGTGATAAATGGTATTAAAGGGATAATGATGTACGGGTTTCGGTGCGGTTGTGGTTATGGTAGTTTGGAGCAGGGATACGGGGATGGGTTAAATGTGAATGGATTATTGGTTGTGAATAATAAATAAAAGAGGAAATGTTAATGAATGGTGGGGCGTATTAATGGAATGGGATTAATAATCAATGGGGCTAGTTGGTTGATAAGAAGGGATTGGTTGTGTTGCTTGTGTTTTCCTAACTTGATTTGTTGATGGAAGGGATATGTTTTATGAATGATAGATGTTGTTAGTTGTGGATAGTTTCCCAGTAGTTATGGAACAAAATAATCTAATTCAGCTGAATCGTGAAAACCTAAATGGGGTTGGGGTTGTTTGTTGTATGCATGCTTCGTAGTAGCAGTGCCAAGGAACGTGCTCAGTTTCACTGTTTAGAAGACATAGGTTGGGATGTGTGGTTGGTATATATTTATATATATCTGTATCTTTTGTGTTTTATCGCACCCCACCCATGTTGAGTACTTAGTGCCGAACACTCCCATTTCATGGGAGAGGGTGTTTTTCTGTTAGTTACTAGCTTCTTCCTACTCCTTCTCTCCTAGGCTGTGATGTCTTGAGGCGACCTTACACAAAAGACTCTTCAGGTAGGTTTTGATTGGGGTGGCTTAGTCCCAAGACGTTTTGGGCAGGTTCTACTTTTTTCTCAAGAATCTTCGGGATGAGGCCCAGGTGTGTGCGGGCAGGATACGTGGTTGTGAGGCGCAGGTGGGTGCGGGCGGGATACGTGGTTGTGAGGCCCAGGTGTGTCCGAGTGGGATACCTGGTTGTGAGACCGAGGTGTGTGCGAGCGGGAGACGTGGTGGTGAGGCCCAGGTGTGTGCGGACGGGGAGAGTGTGGCAGCATCAGGACGTTCGTCAATAGGAAGAGCAGCTATCTAAAGAGAACTGGTGCGGGGTACCCAATACTCTTGTTTCTTATATACTACTACCTGTTGTGCTTGTGTTTTGGTGAGTGTGGCTGGTGAGGTTGGGTGGATATAATTCCTTGCTAGGTTTCTTTTTTTGTTCTCACGGGACATTAGGATGTCTCCCCACTTGTGCACGAGAGATTTTGGGTTCCCTACGGAGTATACATGTATTCTCACCCTACGTTTACTTTTAGGCTTCTAGGAGGACATTGAGGGCCGTGCGGGACCCTACTAGTCGGACCGTTGGAGTTTTTTCAGTTTCTGTTCTCTTATTTTCTTTTGGTATTGTACTTTGAGTTTTTGTGTACTTGTACCTTATTATAAAACTTTTTAAACATGCATGTGGGCTTGGTTTGGGTTTATTTATATACACTTGTTCTTTTTTTTCTTTTGGTGGTTGACTTGTCTTATTTCCCGATCCTAAATAATAAAAAGGGTAATGCCTCCCATATTTTTGAAAACTCATACCCTTGGTTTTAGTCACCACCTCAGGGCCTACTAGAGACGGGACTCGGGGGGTCATTATCTCCCTTCCATCATTGCCATCTCAGGAGGGGCATCTTTGGTGGGAGGGGGTCATGAAAGAATGGTATCAGAGGTGATGGTTGAGAGATATGATGGAGTCTGGAGTTAGACATAGTGAGGATTGCATAGGATGGTAGGGTGACAATGTCAGTCAATCTTGTTGTGTGACATAGGCCCGGGAGTACCGGCTAGGACACGGGATTTTAGGGCCCCCCGTGATCCGATGCAAGGACTTTGAACTTACCGAACAAACATGTGAGACTACATTTATTGGAGGGTAGAGACTCTATGGAAGGTACATGCATCCTCATAATTGTTTTTAAATTTATTTGGGTGTTCTGGGAAAGAAATTGAAATAAAATGATAAAATAAAACCTTGAGTTTTCCTTACTACTTGGGCTTAGGTGATCCATGTTTACCGTACATCTATGGCACATAGACGTCTTCCCCGGGTGGTTCAGACGGCCGAGGCCCAGCAGATTCAGGTGGTCGATCACTTGAGGATTGACTGAGAGGAGGAAGATAGCCAGTGGCAGAAGACTCTCCGTTCTTTCCAGTGGCAGACCCTCAAGAAGTACGAGGGTAGTACATCAGATACGGAGACGGAGGGGTGGCTTGAGGAGCTAGGGA
The DNA here is from genome assembly GCA_963277665.1 of Viscum album. Taxonomy (NCBI): domain Eukaryota; kingdom Viridiplantae; phylum Streptophyta; class Magnoliopsida; order Santalales; family Viscaceae; genus Viscum; species Viscum album. The sequence goes on from OY728129.1 coordinate 310,011,602, forward strand.
TTGCTTTTACCTTGATCCATGCTCCGAGGGAGTACTGGTTTCCCCTAGAAGTCAGTCAGCTAAGATTTGCGGCACGATAGTGGTGTACACTCTACCTCGGAGAGAGGATAGAGGTAGAGGTTCATTGGGCTGACTTTGAGAAGGAATTCCAAGAGGAATTCCTTTCTTCCATGATCAAGGAAGAGAAGTGGTAGGAGTTACTCTCCCTTCAGCAGGGGAGTATTTCAGTACGAGAACTGGGGATCAAGTTCAAGGATCTCTTGCACTTTGCTCCGGATCTCTTTCCGGAAGAGGAGTCTCAGGCGAGACGTTTGGAGGAGGAGATTCGTCCTTCTCTCCAGTATGATGTCACCCCCTTCACCCTTCCGACGAACTTGGATGTACAGAAGAAGGAAGAGGTTGTAGAGTGGATGCACTCGCTGGGTGGTGCACCCCAAGAGGGGATCCAGCCAGGCTCGTCGAAGGAGAAGGCAGTCAGCAGTAGGGCTCCTGCGATGGGACCTTCCAGGTTCAGGCTAGTGTGGAGCAGGCCCCAGCAGTTCCAGTTCAGATCTTCGGGTCCTCGTCCCTTTTTCACGAGCCAAGGACCGGGGTGTTTTTCTTGTGGAGGTTTCAGGCACGTTCAGAGTTGGTGCCCGAACAGAGTTCAGTACGGTGGAGGTGGGCAGGTTCAGCGCCCACCTCAGCAGCACCAGTTTCCAGAGAGGCCCTTCCAGCAGAAGCAGGACCGTGCTCCTCCGAGGGCAGACTTTGCGAGAGGAGGCCGACCTCAGGGTGCTCCTCAGGGACCTCGACCATGGCATGGTCGGGGAGGTGGATGACATCAGAGAGGCAGAGGAGATGGTTGTGGACAGTTGCACACAACAGAGTTGACAGCTCCTGCAGGGACAGAGGTGGTGTGAGGTACGATTTGTTTGTTCATCACTCTTTTTTCTGATTTGTTCGATTCGGGAGCTTCGAACTCCTTTGTTGCACATGGTATAGCCTATTCCATGGGACTAGACGTAGAGAGACATTCCGTACCACTTGTACTGAGTACACCAGTTGGAGGCCAGACCAGCGTAACTTTTGTTTGCCGGGGATGTGGGCTGATGTTGGGACCACATCGATCTAGTGGGAACCTTCTTCTGTTACAGATGCAGCCAAACGATGTCATCCTAGGCATCGACTGGTTGTTTTCTGTTGGTGATGTTATCGACTGATTCCGGAGAAGAGTCTTGTTCTACGACATGGATGGGAAACGTGTTGCTTTTGTTGGCGAGAGGAGCTATCAGGTGGGAAGCCGGCATGTGGAGCCTCTCCTTTCCTTGTTAGGTGGGCTATCAGTGGTTCCAACTGATACAGAGATTATGGATGTCTCGGAGGTTTTTGGGGAGTTCCTCGATGTTATTCCTGAGGAGGTTGTGACTCCACCCCCCCCCCCCTCCCCCCGACGTGACGTTGAGTTCGGGATAGACTTACATCCTAGTGCCCGTCCGATTTCGATGTCCCCTTATCGGATGGCACCTTCGGAGTTGCGGGAGTTGAGGATTCAGATTGACGATCTGATGGAGAAGGGTTTTGTTCGACCCAGCGTATCGCCATGGGGTGCTCCAGTTTTGTTAGTGAAGAAGGCAGATGGTGGTCTCAGGCTATGCATAGACTACCGAAGGTTGAACCAGGTAACGGTCAAGAACCGCTATCCCCTCCCAAGGATATATGATATCTTAGACCGACTAAGGGGAGATGTTTGGTTTTCCAAGATTGATCTACGATCTAGATATCATCAGCTGAGGGTAAATGATAGTGACATCTCGAAGACGACTTTCAGGTGCAGGTATGGGAACTTTGAGTTTGTGGTGATGCCGTTTGGAGTTACGAATGCACCAGCTGTGTTCATGGGACTTATGAACATTGTCTTCCGGGAGTTTCTGGACTAGTTCATCGTTTTGTTTAACGATGACATCCTGATCTACTCATGGTTAGAGGAGGAGCACATTGAGAATCTCAGGGATCTCTTGGAAGTCCTTCGACATCAATAGCTTTACGGGAAATTTTCTAAGTGTATGTTCTTGAAACAAGAAGTACAATTCCTTGGGCACGTGGTGTCTCCGCATGGGGTGTCAGTGAAACCATCGAAGGTGGAGGTAGTTGTTTCTTGGGAAGCACCCAAGAGCATGGAAGAAGATCTTAGTTTCCTGGGGTTGGCAGGTTACTATCAGAGGTTCGTTTCGTACTTATCTCTAGTTGCTTCTCCTTTGACAGCTTTGATGAGGAAGAACCAGGTCTTCCTATGGAGAGAGCTGTGTCAGAAGGCCTTTGACTGCCTAAAGGAGAAGTTGGTCTGTGCTCCCGTACTCTGGTTTCCAGAGGAAGGGTTGTTGTATGAAGTGTTTTGTGATGCTTCTGGCCTTGGTCTGGGGTGTGTGCTGATGTATAATAAGGGAGTGATCTGTGATGGGTCTAGGAAGTTATGCCCTCATGAGCGTAACTATTCCACCCATGACCTAGAGCTTGCATCAGTAGTTTTCGAACTGAAGTTGTGGAAAAATTTCCTCTTTGGGGAGGGCTTTGTGGTCTTCTTATATCACAAGAGCCTGCGTTATATCTTCTCCCAGTGTGACCTAAACTTACAGCAGCGGAGATGGGTCGAGTTTCTCCAAGACTATGACTTTGAGATCTCATACACTTAAGGTAAGGGCAACGTTGTGGCTGATTCAATTAGAAGGAAGTCGCATCAGGAAGTGTTTTGGGAGTCCACTGATGCTTGGAAAGTGATGGGAGAGTTGGCTTCCTTGCACATGGATGCCAGGGTAGATGTTGTTAGAGGCTGTTTGTTTCAGATGACGGTGAAGTCCTCCTTGCTGTAGCAGGTGGAAGAGTCTCAGTGGGGGGACTCCGAGGCGGAAGTGATGCTGGATCATGTCGATAAGGGGAACACTCCAAAGGGATGGTCAGGGGATAGATGACATCAGATGCTTTTCCATGGATGGTTGTTTATTCCGGAGGAAATGTGTGAGGGTGTTCTCCATGACTTCCATAGATCAGCCTTGGCAGTACATCCTGGATTTTCAAAAATGTACCAAGTCCTGAGGGAACAGTTTTGGTGGCCCGAGGTGAAACGGGACGTGGTGGAGTTTGTGGATAAATGCCTAGTGTGTCAGCAAGTGAAGGCTGAACACCGTGTTCCGAGTGGTTTGTTGCATCATTTAGATGTCCCCGATTGGATGTGGGATGATATATCAATGGACTTCGTCACAGGACTACCCAAAGCACAGGGTGGTTATGATGCTATCTGGGTAGTGGTGGATTGACTGACGAAATCAGCACACTTCTTAGCAATTAAGGAGTCAGGCCCACTGAGTACCTTAGCACAAAGGTACGTAGTCGAGGTGGTACGTTTTCATGGAGTTCCAAAGACTATCGTCTCAGATCAGGATACTCGATTTACCTCATGAATCTGGAGGGGGTTACAACATTCTTTTGGCACCCAGCTACGCCTTAGCACTGCTTTCCACCCCCAGACAGATGGGCAGACATAGCGGACTATCCAAACGTTGGAGGACATGCTGCGAGAATGCGTTCTGGATTTCAGAGGATCATGGGAACGACACTTGACTTTAGTAGACATCGCCTACAACAACATCTTGCACTCTTTTATTGGCATGGCACCGTTTGAGGCTTTTAATGGAAGGCCATGTCGTTCACCCATTTGCTGGGTAGTGGTTGGTGAGAGAGGTGATCTTGGGCCAGAGCTAGTGCAGAGCACCACAGAGAAATTCCAGCTTATACGTGAGAGGATGAAAGCGGCTCAAGACCGACAAAATTCTTATGCTGACCGTCGGAGGAGGCCCTTGGAGTTCGAGGTGGGAGATCATGTGTTCTTGAAGGTTTCCCCTCAACGGGGGCAGCGGAGGTCTGAGAAAGGGAGTAAGCTCTCAGATATGTCCATCGGACTTTTTGAGGTGCTAAGGTGAGTCTGTGAGGTGGCATAACAGCTGGCCCTGCCACCTCATTTGGAGAAGGTTCATGACGTCTTTTACGTCTCTCATCTTTGTCGGTACTTACACGACGACTCCCACATTATCGACTGGGGAGAGTTAGATATGGGAGACGACGTGACCTTCGAGAAACGACCAGTCAGGATCGAGGATCGTAAAGAGAAGGTGCTCCGTGGATGAACCATTCCATTGGTTAGTTTTTTGTGGAGGCATGGCGGCCTCAAGGAAAGCACATGGGAGTGGGAGACCCAGACGCACTTGTGTTTTCCATTTTTCTTCTGAGCTTTGTATTGATGTTGTACTTTGTACCTTTGATATATGGAATGCTTGGCTTGTCAGTTGGGAGGGCTTTTTGTTTCCTTTGTCCCTGGTAATGTGTGACATGTCCGGATGTGTGGGTAAAGGGAAAAACCTGATCCTTAATCGAGATGCATTAATGCTAATGCGATTGAACCCGTGCAGGCGAGTCAGTGCCACCTAAAGCGGATAATATGTCGACGTAGGAGAAGGAATTCTTCCCCAAAACACATGTTCAGGCAGTGTGTTGGTTGTGTGGTGTTGGGGGTAGTGTGAGTTGAATAATCCTAATGTATGAAAGTGGGAAGACCTAATTCATAACCGAGACGCATTAATGAGGATGCGATTAAACCCGTGCAGGCGAGTCAGTGCTGCCTAAAGCGGATAATATATTGACAAAGGAGAAGGAATTACTAACACATATGATTAGGGTTGTTGGTTGAGTTCCTGTTATAATGAGAACCCTAAGAGGTATCTTTTTGAGTTTCCTCTGAGTTAGTTTTTGAATTCTTGGGGATGAGAATGTTTTAAGTGGTATCTGATGTAATGGTCTCGACCTCTCCAGCCCATTAATTTGTTAAAAAGAAGGTCACGAAGTGTTCTGGAGGGTAAAATGAACTTTTCCCACACTTTCTAGAATTTTGAAAATACACGCCGTGTAGTTTGAGTACATTCTGTGTACCCCCTTTCAGGGTATACCCAGTGTTGCAGGCTGTGTCCTCGCTGTGTGAAATAATGGGTGCACGTTGTGTTCCCAGTTCTACACACCGTGTAGTCCTTTCCCCCGTACGCGTTACCAGTCAACAGTCATGTACCGTGTTGGAGTCGTGTCCTTTCCTTGTGCAATAAATGAGTACACACCGTGTGTCTAAACTACACGACGTGTAGTCCTTCCCCGCTTATGCGTTACCCTCAAACTGTGTGTTGACTAGTTAATGGCCGTGGAGACGTGTTAGAAGCCGCGCTGAGACCATATAAAATAACAAAGTACACGCCATGTACCCTAAAGTACATGCCATGTACTTTTACTTTTCTATCCTATAAAGGACTGGTCCCCTCCACCTTTCAACTCACCCCTCTCCTCCCCTTTCCCTATGAGCAGAGTTCTCCCAAGAGACTCGGAGGCTCTTTCTTCCATAACTTCTTCGTCCAAGCTCCGATTTACGATCTGTCAGTGTCCACGGGATCGTGACGATGAGGATGAACATCCAGGCTTCTATCCGTTGTCTTTTTGTCGGCCTTTCCATTCCAAATTCCAGACAAGGAGGTTTTGTCCGGACCCGACAGAGGTGACAGATGTCGAATTACTTCTTCTAAAGTTGATCCGGGGGAGTGCTGTGATTAGAACCTGTTGAGGTAGGGATCTTACCTTTCTCTCTCTCTCTTTTTTACATCATGATGGGTGGTCATCCTCTTGTTTTAATGAGAAATATTTGAACCATTAAATAAATATAATAACTGGTCAAACAACGGGGTTGGGAAGTTTGTTATTGTTGTTACTTTATATCCTGTGATATTATGTTATGAATTGAATGAGCTTCTGCTTACTAAAAATCATAGTCGTTGGGGGCCTTTTCTTGTGCAATTAATTGTTTCCCTATCTTTATAGAGCTTTTTTGTGGATATAACATTGTGGAAATTAGTTATTCAGGTACAGTTGGCTGATTAAATGAAAATATGGAACCCTTGTGTGATCACCCCGGTTAAACAAAAATGGAATAATGAACATGAGGGTGTTGGATTGGATACATGGAATGTGATGGGGGGGGTTTGGGTTTTTGTGGTTTGGGTGAGTAGTGGGGCTGCGGTTGGCTTGGTTGTGGGTTGATGTGAATGGTGTGTTGGTAACAGGAAGCAGGGCTGTGATAAATGTTATTAAAGGGATAATGATGTACGAGTTTTGGTGCGGTTGTGGTTATGGTAGTTGGCAACAGGGCTACACGGATGGGTTGAATGTGAATGGATTATGGTTTGTGAATAATAAATAAAAGCATATGAGTTAATGAATGGTGGGGCGTGGTAATGGAACAATATTACTAATCAATGGGGAAGGTTGTTTGATAAGAAGGGATTGGTTGTGTTGCTTGGGTTTTCCTAACTTTATTTGTGGATGGCAGGAATATGTTTTACGAACGATTGATGTGGTTGGTTGTGGATAATTGCCCAGTAGTTAAGGAACTAAATTATATAATTCTGTTGATATGTGAAAACCTAAATGGGGTTGGGGTTGTTTGTTGTATGCATGCTTCGTAGTAGCAGTTCCGAGGCACGTACTCAGTTTCTCTGTTTAGAATCCACAGGTTGGGCTGTGTGGTTGGTATATATATATATATATATATATATATATATATATATATATATATCATTTCTGTTTTATCGCACCCCACCCATGTTGAGCACTTAGTGCGGAACACTCCAATTTCATGGGAGAGGGTGTTTTTTCTTTAGTTACTAGCTTCTTCCTACTCCTTCTCCACTAGGCTATGATGGATTGAGGCGATCTTACACCTAAGACTCTTCGGGTAGGTTTCGATTGAGGTGTCTTAGGCCCAAGACTCTTCGGGAAGGTTCTAATTTTTTCCAAGAATCTTCAGGATGAGGTCCAGGTGTGTGCGGGCGGGATACATGGTTGTGAGGCCCAGGTGTGTGCGAGCAGGATACATGGTTGTGAGGCCCAGGTGTGTGCAGGTGGGATACCTGGTTGTGAGGCCTAGGTGTGTGCGGGTGGGCGACGTGGTGGTGAGGCCTAGGTGTGTGCGGGCGGGGAGAGTGTGGCAGCGTCTGCGCATTCATTGTTAGGAAGAGCAGCTAACTAAAGGGAACTGGTGTGGGGTACCCAATACTCTTGTTTCTTATGTACTACTACCTGTTGTGCTTGTGTTTTGGTGAGTGTGGCTGGTGAGGTTGGGTGGATAGAATTCCTTGCTAGGTTTTTCTATTATTCTCATGGGACATAAGAATGTCTCCCCACTTGTGCATGAGAGCTTTAGGTTTCTCTACTGTTTATACTTGTATGCTCACCCAACGTTTACTTTCAGGCTTCCAGGAGGACAACCAGGGTCATGAGGGACCATACTAGTCGGACAGTTGGAGTTTTTGCAGTTGTTGTTCTCTTGTTTTTTTTGGTATTGTACTTTGTTCTTTCTTGTAGTTCTACCTTGGTATAAAATTCTTTAAACATGCATGTGGTCTTGGTTTGGGTTTATTTCTATACACTTGTTCTTTTTTTCCTTTTGGTGGTTGACCTGTCCTATTTCCCAATCCTAAATAATAAAAAGGGTAATGCCTCCCATATTTGTGAAAACTCATACCCTTGGTGCTAGCCGCCACCCCGGGGCCTACTAGAGGCTAGACTCGGGGGTCATTATCTCCCTTCCACCATTGCCAGCCCGGGAGGGGCATCTATGGTGGGAGGGGGTCGTGACATGTATTATTATAAAAATAATATTTTTATAATGTAATAAAATTAATAAAAAAAATTAATTTGTATATGAGGATAATATATGGTCTGAATTATCATTCCATGGTCATTTATGAACAAAAATTACATTATACATAATATTATAATCACATAAGAGTGAAAAGGTATTACCATGGTTATGGTTAAAATAGGTTAACTATGGGATGAAACCAAAATATATGGTTTAATAGACTATAGAAACCTATAGAAGTTTTACTTATTTATGGTATTTCATCCCCATCATAACTCATATAATAATCCTTAGTAATTTGGATTCATTTTTATAGATTATTACATTAATATATTTTAATATTTTATGAAATTCTAAGAGTTCACCTCACATAAATTTTTAAAAAGAATATCTAAATTATATAATTTAAATCACTATAATAATTCTATTATAACAACTTGAGATTTTAAAATATATTATTTTTAAGGAAAATTTTATTTCCTTTTTATTCTATGTTAAATACAATACAATGTTTAAATGAATCGTGAGATAATATTAAATTATTTTTATTTAAATTTAACATTTCCATTAAATTTTTGGGAATGAGAAGGTTTATCAAATTTTTAAAAAACTTATAATGTTCATAACCATTCTTATTATATTGAAATATGTAATCAATTTTTATTAAAGTAATATTATTTTTCAAAATGATCTTTTTTTCTTAAAAAATTTCTATTTGATTAAAAATAATATAATTAACATATGGAATTATGTTTCTCTATTATTCTGATAGGAATTATTTTCTTGTGAATAGATTAGAATAATTATTTTTATTAAAAATATTCTTTTTATATTATTAATTTAGAAGGTACCATTTCGATTTAAAATGGATTCAATATAAAATATGGCCCTTTTTAATATTTATAATCCAATAAAATACACTTTCATCAATTTTTTTTGAATTATTTTTAAAAACATTTTATACATAAAAAATTTAAAAAAAATTGGTTTTGTTGTATTTTTCTATTTTTTATAAAATTATTTTATAACACAACAAGTGATGTAATTATTTAATATAGATCCTTTATTTTCATTCAAAGGATTCATTTTTTAAAAATGTTTCTTTTCTTCCATGTCATGATTAATAGTAACCTTGTTATATATGTGACTCTTTAGTAAGTGTAAAGAATGTATTTAAGGTTAAAAATTATGTGATACAGAATTAAAAATCAACCCGACATATATATTAATATTGTTGGATTTTTATATTTCATTCATAATCATACAAAAATATAATATAGATCATATTATTTTTTTTGTTATTTTAATCATTATATTATTTAATTTATAGAAAAGTCAAAAATGTCATTCTATTTCGATAATAAACTTGAATCTTTCAAAAAATGATTAATATAGGATATTTTTGGCATTAAATGTTCATTTTATTGTTTGAAAAAAATTCAAGGAATATTATTTTTTATTTTTATTTATTAATTGATTATCTTAACTGATTATGCAAAACAGACAACATATATATTATATTAATATAAAATTTAATAAAAGAATTTACAATTTTAAATGGAAAATAATTTGAAATTTTTTTCATATTCCAAAAATTTATTAAAAAAAATTAAAATATTAGTTCTATGTTAGTGGATTAATATTTTAATTCCATAATTTTCATTATTCCCTTCTTGTCAAATTAAATAAATAGTGAGGGAAATTTCTTCTTTTGGGTTATTATGTAGTAATAATCTTCATCCCTTGGTGATTTATGTGAAATTTCTTCTATTGGGAGTAAAATTATAACATTTTATTATTGACAATGATATTAACATAGATAGAGTTAAAATTTGTACACCATGGGGTTAATGTAAAATAAAATGTATAAAATACCACAAAACATGTCAACTTATTTTTTAATGATGATATTTCAATAATATCCAACCTTATCTTCATGTATTTGGTAATTAAGAAGAATTTTTCAATATAATGATTTTATTATATTTGTTTCATTTCTATAATTCCAAGAGTTCCCATCCACTAAATTATAAATGTAGACCTCATACATATAAATTTCAAAATATTTTGAGAAACATATATCCAAAAACCCTTCCAATTAAACTTCATAATTTTTTTAAATTATCTAGAAGTTTTGTGCATCTCAAAAGAGAAACATTGGGTTCCTTCAAAAAAATATGAAGGAGGTATCCTTCAAAAGAGTAAATCATCATACCATGCCTATATCAATATATTTATTATACTACATCCTCTAAATATATGTAATTTATAATAAAAGAACAAAAAATCATAAATATACTAAATTATTATTGATTTAATAAATCCACCAATAACAACCATCTTTTTCACCATATTGGATAATAACGTATCGTTTGTGCATACATACAACTTAACAAATCCATATATAAATACAAGTCATTTTCATAACCATATATTATTATTGGGTTATATTTTGAGTATAAGGATTATAAATGAAATTTATGGCATTATTATACTTTAATAATTATAATATTATAATATTATATATACATTCTTACCATTAAAATAGTTGGGAAATGATAACATTTCTCATGCATACCTGTAGAATAACAACTTCCCAAATCATTATCATTTGTATTTTATTTCCTCATTACATTGATCATAAAACGGATATATTTAAATAATATAAATGATAATTATGTTATAATAAATATTTTATAGTTTAAAATTATTATTCACCATTAAATTATTCTATATATCTAAATTTGATAAGGCGTTTACACATACGTACGACCTATCAAATTCATGAATAGTCTTATTCAATTTTTTATTAATACCTTTTATCTATTACTATAAATATAAATGTAATTAGTTTATATTTTATTTATATAAGGAAATTTATTCAATATATTATAGATACGTGATAAATGAACAAGTACCTAATCTATTGCACAAAAATTAAATAAACAAGAAGCAGTTATAACCAAGAACATTGATTTATTAAATATTGTTTTAATAAAATTATGATAAAATAATATGATTAAATCATACAGGGTATGATATGTTCAGGTAAAGTTCTATAATATAATATATATATATATACTATAATTTTTTTAAACATGTAATATAGAAGATGGATCAATGGTAATGGTTTATTTCATAATCACATTATTATTCATGATTGTTCATGTTAGTGATTATGAATGGGTAATTATATGAAAATAATATCTATTAAAAATATATTATATTATCCATTATTAATATATTTGAATTTAACTTTTTTACTTCTATTTTACTCTATTTATGTACTATTGATTCCAAAGATAATATTTCTAAGGAATACTACAATTTTTTTTACTCCTCATTCGGGAATATCTTACTTCAATGCACATATTTTTTATAATAAGATTCAATGATTTTTTTAATATTCTCAAAAGATTTAATAAACTATGTTGTACCCTTGATTTATTATTTATATAATTGTTAAAAATTAACCTTGAATTCATTTTCATGATTAGCTAATTTTTTACTTATTTCACCCAAGTGTGATTGGGTTGATATAGTGATTTATATATCTGGAAATTATATTACCATATTAATGATAGTTTAATGTTTTGAAGAATACAAAAAATACAAACAGTTTTCTTTTACATGAAAGTAATTTCCTTACAATTTGAGAAGATTTCAGATAATCAATTTCAAATTGATAAGTGTATTATCCTCACAAAATTTAAATGTTATTTTTATGGGATTTTAATCTATGTCAACACAAATGGTTTTATATTTTGAATTATTCAATATATATTCCAAATATACCATCTATAATATGGAAAAGTGTTGTTTATGTTAATTTAAATTAGGGAAATTATTGATATTCAATATTCAATTTCATCCAATAAAGTTTGTTTTTGTTTTTTATGTTTTCTTGAATTTTTTATATTAATTATTCATATGATGAATATAATGACAATATTATGTGATTAGTATATCCCATTATTTTATTTCCTGGTGAATAATTATTATGATTTATGATACAAATTATATTGGGTATTTTGATGATTCCTAAATCATTTATAAAAATGTATTTTTTGAGGCATTTGTGGTATATTTAAATATTCTCTCACAATACCTCAATATTATATTAAAGATGTCTGACATTTTGAATTAATTCCTAAGAAAATCAATTATTAACATCCAATTTATTATTTATATATTAATAGTGTCTAGGAAAAATCATAAATTTCATTGGAAAATATATTTTGAAATTTTTATTATAATTTTTTTCCGCCATATTATTCATTCCATAATTATTAAATGTTAGTTTGTTTTTTATGAATACCATAACTAACCATATAATATCCCTACATTCATAAGATTCCATTCCACATTAGGCCATCTAGTGTATTGTGGTGAATATGCTGAGATATTCTAGAGGAAGTAATGCTGATACCAAAGAAAATAAAATTTTTTATTAATGTTTACGATGTAAATTTTTTATTCAGGAACATATATACCTTACAATGAAAAATAAACTTTTAGGTCTAATATTATTTCTTGACATGTATATAATTACATTAAATAAATGCAACCACCAATTAGGGGATACTAGTGTTTGTTTATATAGGGTCTATACTAATAATGTATAGTAGTAACCTATGAAACCATATTTAGGAAAATATATACTAAGGAACATAACCATGTGATAAAGATTTAGAATATTCCCATAGAAACCATGAATTTGATTTTGATATAAGTTAAAATTATATTTCCATTTTACATTATTTGTTTCACTAGAATTTATATTATGTATTGTGATTCATAATTTTAGTATCTAATTTAGTTAATGGAATTATTTTGAAATGGTTCGCATATTTTGTAATTGAATCTATAGAAATTTATTTAATAAGTATGTCGATTTTATTCGTGTAAATAATAATGGAAAAAACCATGAAAAAGTGTTAGAGTTAAATATAATTATAGTATATTGGGGAAACTAATATATATATTGAAAATAGATTTTCCTATATGGAATATCATGTTGATCTATAATGTGATGTATCAATGCTTTATCGCATCAGGATTTATAATCCCCTGTTAGTCAATGGGACTATATATATCATTATTTTATTACAACATTGTATATGTTTCCTAGAGATGATATTTCTCACTTTGGGATGTAATAAAAGGGGTATATTGTTTAGGGATGATTATCATAACCCAAGGTTTATGGATTAGTAGTGGTCATTAATACAAAGTAGTATGGATGAGGAGTAAATAATGAGAAATAAATAGAACTATTTAAAGGAAATTATCTTGGGAAAACATTTTATTCACAATCAATGAAATGATATAGAGAGAAAACTATTTAGTTTAAGAAAAAAAATAAGTGGAAATTATTACAATGTATTATTCATACATTATAAGGATATCAAGGAATTTGGATATTAAGTTTTTTATCCAATGTTTATGATTAACCATTTCATTGGTGGGTAGAATCTAAACTCTCAAATGGAATTGATAATAAACAAATTATCTTCGTATAAGGTTATAGTATCCTGTTAATTGAATATAGAGAAAGAATTATTCAATACATATGGATTATAAGTAATCAAATATATAAAGAGGATAAAAGTGAAATGAATTTATTAGTAGAATAAAAAAATGAAGGCTTTTTTCACATGTGATTACATTGGAAAGAAGCAACTTGGTACTTTATTGAAGGGGTTGATATTTTACAATAAGGGTCAATATAAAGTCTATCAGGAAATTGAATGTATGGGTGATAAATGTAACCCTCTATGTATTTTTTGAAAAATAAATTTTAATATCTATTCATATTTATGAATAAGATACTCATTTTACATTAAACAGGATAATTTTTCCGATATAGTACTTGAGACATAACAAAGGGTTTCTTCAAAATCATACATTGCACACTACACTAAGTTATATCAAAAGTAATAAAATATTTTTATTAATATTTTAATTATTATTTAACGCTTAACCATTTTATTTTCAAAAATTAATTGAACTATATAATATTTTATTACAAAGAGATTTTTAAATGTTTTTACATTTTCCCAATAAATTTTAGAAGCATAAAATGTGATTAAATACAATTTTAATCCAAAAATACTATATATTATTAAAATGTCATTTATCATTATTTTTATGTTGAAAACATTACAAATATTGTTTGTTTTGACCTTTTATATGTTCAATTTTAAAAAATAAACATATTCATTATAAGTGGTTCCTAAAAATTTTCATTGGTTTAATTTTTATATTTTTATGATAAAAATCAGTTTTAATGATTTGTAAACAATACATCTTTTTAATTCAAAACTCCATTTTCAACTAAATTTATTTTATAGTAATATTATTTTTTTATTGTTTTTAAAGAGTAATTGGATTAATTTTTTATCATTTAATCGAATTTATTTCATTATAAATAATTTTAGATATAAATCAAACATAAACACATGTTAATATTTTGATAGTTTTTAATTGTAAGAACCCACCTTCTAGTTTTGAAAATAGTAATTAATTTTCAATAAATTACTAAAATTTAGGTTTTTTGAATTTTAAAAACTGGATTTCATATTTTGAATCAAAATTTCAGAATTATTTAAATAGGTACCTTATATTTTTGTTCATTATGAATTGTAACATTAGTAATTATTTTATTTACCATTGTTAAAGGGTAAATCAGGTAAATAATGGTAAAATTTTATATTATAACAATATAAAATTACAATAAGAGATTTCTTATTCATATTTGATAATATAATTCAACCCATGATCATTCGTTGGAAGAATTTAGGACCCTATGAAGCCACTTGGGTGTGAAATTTACATGTTATAATAATTAATTTTATTATAAAGGGAAATATAACATAGACATGTATTTTTTTAATAAGTTTTATTTAAATCAGAGTTATATAATTGATATATTTTACTTTAAATATTTATTAGAAAGATAATAAGATTTCATATATCGAGGTATTTTTTTAAAATATTTTTTCGTTGAATGTAGATGCAGTGAATACCTTATTAATTTATGACAGAATGTAGATGCAGTGAATACCTTATTAATGAAATTTTTAAATAAATAATATTAAAAATATTAAAATAAAGTTCTTTTGAACATTTTAATGTCATACTAAAATTTATTAATTAACATAGTCATGTTAGAAATGATTTATTTTATTTTTTTTAATTAATAATGTTGTTAGGTGTTTAACAAAAATCAATTATTTAATAGTGTTAAAATTAACACAATTGAGTATTTAAAACTAATACTATTTTATTAAACGATATAATAGTCCTAAATATATAAGACTTGGAAAACAGAGATATATAATGTTAATATTTCATTAATTACCCACTTATCATTAGATTGGAAGTTTATAGTAACAATATTTACAATATTGTGTAAAAATACAAGAAGACATAGTAAAAGTAAACTTATTTAACTAAGGGTTAAAGCTAAATGACATGGTAAATTTTGTAAAATAAAAAATTCAAAAACCAATTGGTTTAGAATATTTAGACCCAAAATCATCATAGCCTTTAAATATATCAATCTAGAATTTATATAAATCTAAAATAAAAATATACTAAAATAATATTTTTTTTCCTTTCCTGAAGTGCCCCTCCTCCCTCTTATAAAAGGCCACCACCTCAAACAATTTAGTCACTAATATCAAGACCCTTAGAACATCCAAATTCTATGAATATAATATCCCAAAATTACCACCATAATCCTCGAGGCATTACCATGTGAATAAGGAAAACCAAGATTCCTTTTGGCTCAAATCGAAATATGTTACATAGTTTTGAGGTGATGTCTTCTCTCAATATCCTTAACTTTATTTTCCTTCTCCACCACCTAAACAGACATTATTCCATTATTTTATATCCAAAAAGGTATCTTAAATATTCTATAATGTTTATATGATAAAATTTTGACCTAAACATACACACACCTCCATCTAATTGATATACAACATATTGTTTTTGTGTATGGTGAAATACTACATCACAAAACGATGATTCTTCAATTATTTCTTCTCACCTGTTGTAGTGGAAATTATGAGGGAACTAAATTTATATATGATTTATTTTATATAAATATTTTATAAAATATTTTTTAATTTTTATCTGGCATATAACATTATGCTTTCCATGTTGTGTAAATAATATAATTTCGTTTGAGGAAGTGTCGACTACTTCCCCCTCAAAGCAACATGCCACATTCCCATTATAAATGAAATGTATAAAAGAAGTTTTTATTTAATATATGAAAAATATATGACTTAAATATAATACTTTTATTATATTATACATTTATATTATTTTTTTACTATTATATAAATATGAAAAATAACTGAAATTAATGTTCATTTGTACGTACAACCTACCATTTCCAGAAAAGGTGAATTTAATTTTTTATCTCCAAATAAAATGGATATTAAAAATACATATATACTAAATATATAAGATATTAAGATCATTAATACTATAGTATATATAATGAAATTTTTAATACATTGAAAATTTGTATCGAAACAAGTTTACTTCAACTCATGTAACAAATATCGGCAAAACGTCTGGTATGAACATAAATAATGACTTAATTTATATAACAAGTTAATAAGTTATATAAAAGGAATAATAAACATGAAAATGTTTCTCAATAATGAATAAATTAACATATGATTAATATTGAGGAACATAATGATTTTATGGGATGAGTCAGACTCATGGAAAGTGAAACCAATACTCAATCCCATTTCATTGAGTTAAATATAAATTTCATTTGTATTGTTTTTCAATTAAAGGGTTTCAAGTAACTCATATTGTTTTCCAATGAATATAAAATTATATTTTGTGAATTTATATTTTCACACACATATTTATTTCATTGATTTATCCTTAATCAAATGATATAGTCATTGTAAGATACTTTTTCTCAATCATTTTTCATTAAGGAAAAGCCTGATATTGTGTACCTTTATTATCCCTTAAGATGTATATATGATGTTTTTTGACATTTAATATCATGAATTAATATATTATCATGATATTTTAAATTTTTTCAATATATTTCTCTAATGTTTTCTTATTAAAGTGTTTCTGTAGTGTTACAATACTCTTCCAATAAAACATCATTTTAAATGTACTATATATTTATTATTGTAAAACCTTCTATTTTGTTTCCATATTTTTAGATCAGTTTTTATGAATTTATTTATATAGACATGAAAGGTTTAAAATTTAATATTATTTTAAGAGTTTCACAGATGTATGCTACACTTTTACTCAAAAGTCTCTTTAATAAATGTTTAAAATGGTTTTGAAAATGGATTGAATAGATTTGTTATTATTGAAAATGAAATTTTATTTTTGTATTGTTGATAATTAAAATATTTTATGAGATATTATTATAAAATTGTCCATATATTTTTGAAATATATTTACATGATACACCATGTTGGATGGTTACATGCGAAACCAAAGACATGTGGTTACATGGTAAGCCAAGAATAGATGTTTATGTTGTAACATTCAATGAATTAGGTATGGAATTCGGTCGTATGGTTATTCCATTAAGTGATATGTGTGGTAGTTTGCCTAAAGGTTCTTCCATTTATGTATGTTTATGTCTCAAGTTAACATTATATTTTATATTTTTCTTTCTAAGGTTTTATGTTAATATTTTGGTTACATAAAGGGTAAGCAAAGAGCTTATATCTAGTGAAGTGTTTTATTACTTGTTAAAGGTGGAAAGTATAACTGTATGATACTGTATTCATGGTTTTCATGTTTTTGGAAGACTAAAAGTTTTCTTTATTTATGTATACCTTAATGAGATATTTATTCTCCTCCCATATTTAAAAAAAAATCATAGGAATAAATGAATAATAGAGTGAAATATGGGTTCAAGGAAAAGTAATGTTGTTTAAAAATGAAATGGACAATGTTCTATTTTAATAAAGATTTTTTTTGGAAAAAAATTAGACATTGAGATGAATTGTCCACTTAAAAAATTTATGTTCATATGTTTTATTTATCACCTAATTATCTAAATCTATATTACTGAAAATATACATGATATAATTAAATGTAAAATAATTTACATAACACAAGATTATGTAACGTTTATGGATGATGCATTATAGATGGTACTAGAGGCCAGTTTAGATAAATTTAGAGATTAAGATATTATCTGGGTCTAGATTAAGGGTACCATAGAACAAAAACGGTTATTATCATATGGAACCATTGAAAAGGTTATGTAAAATTATGTTGATAGGATAAAAACATGATGAATAGAGATTGATGTAGGCTGATGGAATGGTGTAATATAATTTTTTTATCTTCACCCTATATAGGATTATTAATTTAATAATTCATTTCATGTTTATGTGATTAATATTTTCATCAGATTAAGGATCATTTGAAATAATGGATGGAAAGAGATATTTCAAAACATTTTTATCTGTCCTCAATGATTTGATCGTCAATATTATGGTAAAATATTGTTCAAATTTCATTGACATCTTATTGAGTAATAAAATCACAAGTAATAAATTTCTCCAGTTATAAAACACTTACTCATAACAAAAAAAAGTTGGGGTCATGTTATATTTTTCATTTAATTTTAAGATATCAAATTTTATAACTCTATTGAAAATTGGAATTGCACAAGTCGAGTGGACGGTTACATTTTTTATGTAGGAAAACATTCCAAAAGGGAAAGGGAACATCATGGAGATTATGATGTCTAGATTAAAGGTAGGATTTATTTATTATCTACAATGCATGAAGCAACTTATGATTAATATTTATAAATGATGAGGATATTTGATATGAAAGAATTATGTGTTAATAAATAAGGTGTAAATGCATAGTTAATGGATTATGAAAAATGATAAATGATTAAGTAGTATACATATAAGGGATTCAAGAGTTATTGTATATTTTAGGAAGAAAAAATAATTAAAATTAGTACTATTCTTTTCATTATGGGATTAAATTGGAAGGCATTATTCTTTTAGGTGTAACCCTAAAGTTTGATATGTGAATATTTTATTCAAGGATGAATTATATTTTCTTATGAAGAAATATTGTAAAAAAATTAATGTTCAAATGGTCATTTGTTTTTGAGGTGATTAATAGTTATTACATTTTGGGATGCAAAATAAAAGTTATTAGATAACATTTGAGGTTAGAACACATTACGGGTATTTTTAGGGCATTATAATTTTTGAGAATATTATATAAATGATATGGTTTTAGAATTATATGGTTATATAAATATAAATATCCATAGGATTGGTGAAAACCCATCACATCTGGAGAGGCCATGGGAATCGAACCCAAAACCAGAGGGTGATAAGGGCGCATCACCTACCAATGGCCTATGTTAATTCCCTCGTTAGAATTGCATATTTTTTTATTAAATCATCTTATGAATATAGTATAAGTTGATTTTAGAGATATATATTTTATTGAATGGATTCCGTAGTATTGAAAATGATTTTGGGATTACATGATTAATGCAATTTTGGAAGATTTTCACTACTTTTGCAAACTTCATATGATTATGGTAAATATAGTACTTTGTAAGACTATTTGAAAAATAAAGGATTAATTATATTTGGAAGAATATGTTTTATATTGTGTAGTTATGGGTATTTAGGTTATTTATGGAAATTATTAACCAAAAATTGAGAATATGGGATTTGGGTAACTAATTTTTGATATGATACATTTAGAGTGATCAACTTTATTGGTAGATACATGTTAGAATTTATAAATGAGGACTATGTGATAAAATCCACAAGGATTTTGGGTTTCAAAATTTATTTTAATTATTTAGGGGGAAATATATTCGAAATTATTTGTTGAATTTTCTATGTTGGACATTTGGTATTATATTTTATTTTTAGAGATTAAAAGATGTCTTTTTCTTATCATGGATTATTCATTTTGGGAGATTATATAGTATAGTAATAAAAATTTTGTTTTTGGATAATGTTTTAATATAGGATGAATAAATTGTTAATATTTTATGGATGACGTGATTCTCTAGATTTTTTATCTTGTGCTTTAGGTGTGACCAAGTCATCTTGAATACGTATTGTTAGGAGAAAAGATGAGTTTAGGAAAGAAATTTATTAAAGGATGTAACTCTACATAAAAATCAACAATATTTCATTATGTTCATAAAAGTTATCATAAATAAATGCCTCAATATTAAATATAGGACCATAGATAAACATTTTCCATTTACTTTTCCTACTGGGAAATCAAATATCATTTAATCGATTAAATGTTTTTGTTTTTCATATTGTTAATTTTCTCCAGATCATGTTCTCTATCACTCTCCAATAGAACAAGATGGATAGTTTTTATTTCATTTCCATGTTTTCTTACATGGAATCCTAGTATGGGTGATCTCATGTGACCTTTATTAATTCACTTTTATTGTTTTAATGTGGTAGTTTTATAGACTTTTTTTTTCTGATGTGGGATTTTAAAAGAAGTTACCGATCCAAATTTTAAAATTGTTAGGACTTAATTTTCCAAAAGGGGGAAGGATGTAACATCCTATGTATTTATAGAATAATAAATTTTCACATATATTCATATTTATAAATAATACATTCATATTTTATTAAATTGTACACTTTTTCGACAGTTTTCTAGACATGAAAAAATGGGTATTTTCAAAATGTTACATTGAACACTACAGTCAGTTTTAAAAAGAATCATACAAAAATAATATTATTATTTTAAATTGTAGATAACATCTAGACATTATCTTGGAGTGAATGAATCAAAATTATGATAAAATTATAAAAAAAATTGTTCAGTATTTTTATATTTATTAAATAAATTTTAGAATCTCAAAATGATAATGAATCCAATTTTAAGCATAAACACTATAATATTTTTAAACAGTCATTTTATCATCTTTTGATGGAGATCCATTCTAAAATATAGTTATTTTCATTATTTTATATTTGACGAAATAACTCCTTATTTAGAATTAGGACATCAAAATTTATTTTGGTTTTCTGTTTGGTATGTTTATGATAAAATTCATTTTTAATGAATAGTGAATAATATTGCATTTTTATTTAGAGGATTCATTTCTTATAATTTATATATATATATATTGTCTTTTTAAATATTTATAATGTCTAATTGTATTTTTTTTCAATTAATCCAATGTTTTTTAATGAATTTAATTTCACATTTTAATCGGACACTAACACGTGCCAATCTTTTGATAGTTTTTACTACTGAAAAACCTGCATTCTAATTTTGGAAATAGGAATGAATTGAAAATTAATTACCAAATTTTTTTTGTATTGAATTTGAAAAATTGGATTTTATATTTCGAATCTGAGGGTCCAAATTTTTTAAATATATACCATTTATTTTGTTGACATTATGAATAGTATATTCAGTAAATATTTTATTTACCATGGTTAAAGGGTAAATTTAGTAAATAAGGGTACAAAATAATATTTTAATAATCTAAAAATACCATAACACTTTTCTTAATCCTATTTTATTATATATGTCTTACCATGATCATATTTGGGAAAATTTTAGGACCACATGAAGCCACTTGGTTTTTAAAATGACATGCTATAATAATATATTTAATGTAAAGGAAACTACAACAGAACTATGTACCATTTTACAAAAAAAATTTAATAGTAGAGTTATATAATAGATATATTTTATTAAAATATTAATTATAAATATTAGAACATTTCACACATGGGGGTATTTTATTTTTAATTTTTATAAATTAAATATATTTATTTATTTATGGCACAATGTTGATGTAGTGATTACCTTATTAGTGAAATATTCTAATAAATGATATAATAAATAATAAAATAAAGTTAATTTGTAAGTTTTATGCACTATAGAATTTTTTTGAATGACAATGAAATGATATGGATAATTAAATTAATTTGGTTATAAGTAATAAATATGTTAGGAATTTAACAAAACTCAATTACAAAAAGTGTCAAAATTTGTATGAATGAGTTTAAAAAATTACTATTTTATTAATTGATTTAATAGTAATAAAATTGTAGGATTAGTCTAACATACCTATATAATGTTACAAATTTCATTAATGACCAGTTTGTGGTTATATTGAAATTTTATAGTAAAATTATTCACCATATTGTGTAAAAATAAAAGAACACATTATAAGAGTTAATTTAGTGAACAAATGGTTTTTGATAAATGGTAAGGTAAATTTTGTGACCATAACATGTATGAAATCTATTTTTTGAGAGTATTTAGACCCATATTAATATTATGCTAGAAATATATTACATTGAAACCATTATAAATCGAAAATCAACTTATAATAAAATAAAATATCAATAGTTTCCTAATGTGCCCCTCCTTCCTCCTATAAAAGTCCACCACCTAAACCCACATACTCACACCTCTAAGGCCCCTTTATAATAAAATATTTTGTCAAATAATCCCCCAAAATCCCTCCCCTTCTCCTAGAATCATTACCCTAGGAATATATAATCTAAAAAAATCCTTTTTTCTCAAATCCAATGGCGTTACTCAATTTTCCGGTGACATCTTCTCTCAAAATCTATCCCTTTATTTTCCTAGTAATCCCACTACACTCATTTTATTCAATTATTTTATAAAAAAACAGTATAATAAATATACTATGATTTTTTATTATAAGGTTTTTACCTATACATACCCACACCTTCATGCAATGGATATAGAACACACTGTTTTTTTGTATGGTGAATTACTGCCTCTTGAAATGATGATCATTAAATTTTCTCCTACCACCTCTCGTGGTGACCATTTTAATGGAGCTGAATTTATAATATATATATATATATATATATATTAGATTATATTACATTGTCTCTATTATTTTCTATTTTTTTATTGAACAAAACTTTATGCATTCCATGTTGTTTAAATATGATAATTTCATTTCAGAAAGTGTGGACTACCACCCCCTAAAAACGATTTGACTTGTTCACTTTATACATGTAATTTATAAAGGATTTATTTATTAAACCAAAAAAATCAGTATTGAAAAAAATAAAATAATTTATTATTATATAAATTTATATAATTTTATTCTTCTTCTTTTAATATGAAAAAAACAATCAAAATAACATTCATCTGTACATATGGCCTACCATCTCCAGGAAATATGCATTTCATTTCCTGTATCAAAATATTATGGAAATCATAAATAAATTTATAATCAATATATATGATTTTAAAATCATGAATAATATTATATACATGATTGAATTTTTACTACATGGAAAATTTACAGCAAAATAAGTTCATTTTGAACTCTTGTACCGAAAATCGACAAAACGTCGAATATGAACATGAATAATTATGGAATTTTTAATAGGGTAACAAATGATATAAAAGTAATAATAAAAAAGATAATGGTTATAAATTAAGTATAAATTAATCTAATTTTATTATTCAGGGACATAACAACTGTACGTAATGCGTAGGACTGAAGGTAAGGGAAATCATAACTCAATTTCATATCATTGAGTTAAATATCAATATCATTGGTTTTTTTCAAGAATATGTTTGAATGGCCAAATATTATTTTAAACTGAATAAAAAATTATTTTTTATGTATTTTTATTTTTAAAAAATATTTATTTCATTGATTAATCATTAATCGAATGAATGAATATTTTTAAGGTACTTCAATTAAATCATATCTCATTTAGGAATATATTGATATTGTGCCCCTTTTTATCGTTTATGAAGAATATACCACCCTTTATGACTTTTAATATCATTAAATACATTATTACCATATCAGGTAATGGTTTATTTAATGTTTTTTATTAAATATTTTTATTGAAGTACTTCTCTAGTGTTAATATAAAAATTAACTAATAATTATTTTAAATGCTATTCTAATTTATTCTTCTAATACCCTCAATTCCATGTCAATATTTTCATAATGGTGTTTATTAATTTATTTATATGAACATTAATTATTTTATATTTTAATCCCTTTTAATAGTTTAAAAGTGTAATGGGATTCTTTTGATTCAATAGTGTATTAATTAAATGATTTAAATTGTTTTGAAAATAGATTGAATGGATTTCATGATATTTAATGGAAATTTTATGAGTGGATTGATTGTTAATTACAATATTTTATCTGTTATAATTATATAATGGTACTTGGAAATTTGAACGGTGGTCATGTGATTATCCAAATACAGGTGATTACATGATAAACCAAATAAGGGTTGTTCCGTGAAAAACTATGGAAGGGTTGTTACGTTATAACCTCCAATTCATTGGTTATGGAATTAATCCTCATGACTATTACATTTAATTACATATGTCAATGTCGACCATATTGTTATTAAAATGAAGTATTTTTATGTCTCATGTTACATTTATATGTTCTATGTTTATTTCTAAGTGATTTATTGTAATATTTTGGTTATATAAATTTTAATCAATGAGCGTATATTCAGTGATGTGTATTTTCTACTTCTTAAAGGTGAAAATTATTACATTATGATACAGTATTCATAGTTTTCATGATTCCACAAGACTAACAGTTTTCATTCTTATAAAATCCCATGATAAACGTTTTATGCTCATATGATGTTTTTAAAATATTTTTCACAGGACATAATGATGAATAGAATCAAGGATGATATCAAGGAATATTTATTGAATTTAAACATGAAAAACCCCATGTTTCTTTGTTAAGATATTATGTTTTATGAAAAAAAATATAGTTAGTAGATGTTTCTATTCATAATATTTATGTTCTTATGTATGAGTTATGATTAATTCTCTAAATCTATAAACCTAAAAAGATCATCAATGTGATTAAAAGACAAATAATTGAACTAACTCAATATTATGTTAATTTTAATGCTGGGGAAATATAAGAAATGAGACTTCAGTGTTTTGAATTTCAACATTAATGATATAAGTAAATTTACAAACTAACTATATGGGTATTAAAAATACACCTCATAAGATGATATGTAATATTGGTTAGGCTTGTATTATTGTAACTTCCGAAGTGGTATGGTAAAAGTTATTGTGTATTTTCATTCATGAATTATATCATCAAACTATTTTATCAATGATATCTATTAAAATCATGAAATTTATATGATTATAAATAAATATTATTCCATTATGTATTCTAATTCTTATGTTGAATGGTAGTGATACCTATGAAAATTGATTTAGTGGAATGAATATATTTTTATAGAATAAATTAATATGGGAAAGAGAAAAATTAATATATTATTAATATTTATTTAATAATGAGTAGATGAGATAAGTATATCATTGATGATTAAAAACTAAATGTGATAGTATTGGTGACCATGACTATGGATAGTGATTTGTTAAAATTTTATTTTTTGATGGTGTTTAATTTTTTTTTTATATTTCTAGGATATACTGAATAAGGGTAATGCTAATTTTTTAATGTATTTACATTCAACTTTACGTTTTATAGTGGTTAAGGTTATTATATTTTATTAATAAAATATGGGATCATGGTAATCACATGTTTTGTTTGTGGAATAATGAGATTCAATTTATTATATATAGATAAATATTTTTTCAAATATTTCATAATTTTTTTTTTGGAATTTTATTGAGTATATTTTAGAGGATTATTAAGGTAACCTATTTATAAAATGGATGAAGGAGAACATTGTAGATATTTTTGGGGTTTTACGGATTCAATTGTTATTGAAAAAATTATAATAACAATTTATATTTCATAAGTAACTAGAAAAAATAGTAAATAATATTATTACCATTATAGATATTATGAAATTTTAAAATTTAATTTTTCTACTTCATGAAGAAAAAAACATCTTGAATATTTTGATTGGTGATAGATGATGTGAAAATTCAACATAGGAAAATAAATAGTAGAAATTTTTGTTATGAAAATAAATGATTTCAAGGAAGTATAATAGTTCATGTTCTTTATGTTGATAGAAAAAATTACTCTAGACATTAGTAATAGGGTGTTGAAATAAAAAAATATCGCATTACATTCATTTGTGATAAATCAATAGACATTTAAGCAATAAAATGTTTATGGGTTTTTAGTGGTTAACATTATAAATACCATGATCTTTATCAGTATTGACTAGTAAACTTATGTTAGTATTTTTTTCCAAGTGTATATTTATTATTCCAAACAATGTTTTCTTTTTTTATGAACCCTGATTAATAATATTTTATGTAATGTTTAGGTTTTCCGCAATCCAATTAAAAAAAAAATTCAACCATGGATAATGCATTGAGGACCCGGATAAAATTATGTGGAGTCAATTTATTTAATCGGGGTATAATGTAACACCGAATGATTTTATAATATTGTTTTTATAAATTTAATTAGTTCAATGACTTTCATTACATTCAAAACCAATTTTAAATGAATCCTAATTTATTGATAAAATATTATTATTTAATATTTTCTAAGATGTTAAACTAGTGATTCTGAATAAGACCAACCAAATAATGAAATAAAAAATGTTATTAAACAATAATAATATATTAATAAATGAACACAATTTTTAGTAATGTCGTTTTTCTCATTAAAAATAAGTTTTCTTAAAATATTTTTTTAGAGAAGGTATTATAATCAATTCTTTATTTTTTTAAAGAAATTTTATATAAATTTAACTTTAATTCTCAAATTATAATTTCGAATTATCTTAGGATAATTTTTGGGATTTTTCTAAAAAGATATATTTTCTCATGATTAAGAAAAATACATTTCTTAGAAAGTATATTTAAGATTCAAGAATTTAAAAAATTCTCATTTACTGTTAAAATAACTTCAACATAAAATATTTTTTGCATATAGTAATAATAATAGAATTATATTAATAATTTTTATTGTATAAATTTTTATAAAATTTTTTATAAAAAAATTAATTTTCTTAAAAGATGTGTTCATAGAATTTTGTGTTAATATATTAAATTAATTTATTTCCCTTTTATTAATTCAGTCATTGAAGATAGATCCCATAATTTGAATACTATGGTTAAAAATTTTTAATAGTTTTTTATTTATTTTTTGTTATTATGAATAATAACTGTAATAAATATTTTTCCATCTTTAATGGGAAATTTGAGTTTTAAATAAAAAATAATGCAATGAGGGGTTACAGAATAACTCAACTCTTTCCATAGATTAATATTATGAAAATATTTTCCAAAAAATTTACAAACATATAATATTTGTCCATTTACTACTTTTTCTATGACTTATACATTTTTAAAAATTTATATTAAGAATTAAAAAAAAAATTCATACTCTATAATTTATTAATAATAAATTATTTCGTAAAGATAAACATAGGATCTTTTTATTTTTTAATGATAATTTCAAAGAAAAATATATATTTTTTATATCATTGTAATATTTTTTTATTATTTGGTGATTTAATATTCATCTTAAATTCTTACACAACACCAACTAAAAATTCATTTAATTAATAGAAAAATATAATAAATGTACTCAAAAAAATAAAAATTAATAGATTTTTGGGGATTTATACTTTTTTATCCATTTTATTTGAATAATATGACATATATTTGTTTTAAAAAAACAATAATTGAATCTCATATTTTTTTTGATGAATTTTATTTCAAATTGAAACAGTTCTATCAAAATAATAATGATTTTTTTGATGTTTTTTTATTAAATTATTAGAAATTAAAAAATTGATTAAAGTAGAAATTGGAGACTATATATGGACTTAGATTTTATCATCTAATTTATAAATGATATAGTTTTTCATTATATGTAATATTATAAAATTTTATGGGTGAAAAATCCATTACTACAGTTACGGTTATATTTGGTTTACTAAGTTATTAAACCAAAACAAAAGGCATAAAATAACGTTTAATCAAATATAAATTTTATTGTATGATGATATTTAAAAATAAGATAATTTATCTTTAATTTTTGATAAATTATTATGAATTTGGATGGGCAATGCCTTTATAATTTTTTTTAATCTATTAGGAAATAGAAAGTTTGTCCCACCTATCATTTTTAATAGGGAACCTGTTCCCTCTTTTCTTCACACCACATTGAGTTATATAAACCAACCAAAACTGTAAAATTTATCTATATAACATCACCCAAAATATTTTTATTGTTATTTTATTCTCAGAAGAAAAACCATTTGATAGATATGAATAAATAGATCTAAAATAGGTCTCTCATGGAATAGGTAACCATCTCAACGGAACTCTATCAATTTAATCCTTCTTATATATCCTATATATCTATAATGTATATAAAAATGACAAATTAAATAACCTAAATATAATAAATTATTACTTTTATTATGAAGCCTCCAATATCCACCCTTTTTTTTCAAACGGGGTGTGAAAGTATCACTAATGCGTACATATGACTTATTATCTCCAGGAAGAGAAACAATTAATTTTCCATCACTATATTTTATGGTTTTTTCTCATGATGGATTTATGATTATATATTATATTTATAAATAATTATGATTATTGAATTTTCTTGACATATCAATCATATTTCCTTCCATACACTTAGAAAATGTATATATCTCTTGTCCATACGTGTGGGTTTCCACCTTTATAAAGTAATGTGATCTATTTTTTCATTTTTACATTTAAGGTTGGAAATAAAAATTAATTAATTTAATATATGTTATATATATGATATAAAAAGTATTCATTATTGGTGAATTATTATTTACAATTAATTTTTTCCATCCATCAAAAAATAATCTATAATCCATGAATAAGTTTGAGATACCGTCTCCATCAACAGTGTTATACCTTATTCAATATAAAAATCTAATAGTTTATTATAAATACATATATAATGAATATATAATATATTTATATAATTATAAAATTAATGTATATTGTTTTACCATGATAAATATAGAATTATAACAACTACAGAATGAAAATGTATATGCAAAACGAAGTTTTTATCACACTAAATGGTGATTTAATGAACATTTATTCAGAAACGGGGTTTAAAAGGATATGATTAGAAAAAATATTGGTATGATATATATAATAATGGTTTTGAAATATGTTTATAGTAAATATAAGATTATTAAATATGAGGATCAAAACCATATGAAAGAGGTTGGTCCCACAATAAGGGTTTATTTCACAAGATCATCATTTTTCAGGATTGATTATGTTTAATACTTTTTATGGGGGATTATATGTTATTTGTATGTATTAATGAAAATATATTGTTTTTCATTATTTATTTATTTAAATTAAAATTTTTACTTTTTATTTTTCACTTTTTTTGTGGTGATGATTCCAAAATAATGATTTTAAGTAAAATATTCCATGATTATCTACTCAATCATTTTATATTTCTTCTATGTCCATATATTCAATGAAATATTTTCATTAAATATTCTAATATTAAAAAATTATATATTAAATATATTTTTATTCATAACATCCCATTATTTTATGGTATCTATCTTTTTTAATTATAATCTATTCAAATTGTTATGTTGTACACAACACCCAGCTTAAATAAACAATGAAGGATTATTATATGCATTCCATTAAATTATTTAGAATTAATAGTATTAACCAAATTTTGAAATTTATATATTATATGATCTCTTTAATTTCAAAAATTCACCTTATTTGTTTCTATAGATGATGCAAATATTAATGTAGTTTTACACAAGAATGCTATATATTTCTAAAATGAGTTTTGGCTCCATTTGATGAAATATTTATTTTAAAACTACAGTTTGAAACATTTATAAATTATAATTGAGAAAATATTTTCTAGTTTTTAAATAATAATATAAAAAATTAGTTTGTATTAATTTTATTTATTTTTTATATATGGTTAATTTTTTTATGAATATTAAAAAATTAAAATAACTTAATTGAAAACTAACTTTTCATCTAAATAAATTATAATGATAAATTATACATTAAATTTGTTTAATATAATAATATACCAATAATAAATCTACTAATTCAATGATGATGATTGGAATAATTTTACCATTTCATTTTCTTATAGATATATTTCAATATTTTACAAGTTTTAACAACAAAAAATCATTTTCTCATCCCATTTATAGGATTAATTTTAAATTCATTTTTTCTTGATGTGTATTTTGAGTTTTGAAATATCAATTATATATTTGGAATATTGAGTCACAAATTAATTAAATATGATCCTTATATTTTTTACCAATTTTTTTAACAACTTTACTAATTCTAATTACCATGGATAAGGTTAAATCGAGTTGTTAACCAAAATATAATATTATAAATAGTGTATAGTTACCCCAACATATGTAGTAATTTCATTTTATGAGTGATTTAATACCAAAATCATAATATTTATAATTTTTTGAGCTATTGTAGTCACTTTATTATTTCAATCCATTTTTAATAATTTATTTTTTAGAATAGTCAAATATTTATTATTATATTACTATGAAGTTAAATATTTTAATGTGGGGTTATATGGGAGATATATTGGACTATAAATTGTATTTGTAAGTAATTGTTTCATCTTTATCATAGTAATTTATTTTCATTTTTTAGAAAATAAGTCATAAACATAAATTTTTGTACAATGATGATGTAGTAATAGTGTAATGAGTGGATGTATCAAATAAATGATAATAAAAATGTTAACATAAATAAAATATGAGAAAATTATCTTTATAGAATAATTCAAAAGATTTCATATAAATTTTTGATAAATGTTAAATGAGTTGTTTTATAGATATCTTATTTTATTTATTTATGTAAAATTCAATGTAATGAACTGTATCATGATTGAAATTAATAATATATTAAAATAAATATTACTTTATTATATGATATAAAATTTTAAATACCTATCATTAAAAAAAAGATTTTTATAAGACCTAAAAAATCATCCATGATTAATTTATTGTTCCTTTTTCATTTATAGAATCAACATTGACCCTAAAAATGTACAAATCCAACTTCTCATGGTAAGAGTTGAAGTCATTAAATAAGTGTTATAACAAAAAGGAAAGGGTATTAATTTGATCAAATGACTATAAAAACTATATGATGACGTTTATTCAGTACTTATTATTTTATGATCGAATATGTGTTCTTTAATGGTCAATATTGCATTAAAATAATTGATATATGATTTAAATGAAAGGTAATTAAAAAATGTCACTCCTATTGTATTTGATAAATTTAATGTATCCAAATAGGGATAAAATAGACATATAAACGAACCTAAATGTCTATTTGGATAAAACATTACTTTTCATTATATTAAATTATTTTAATTTTTTTGAAATTATATAATTTCCAAAAATATTTTTTAATTCTAAAACATATTTTGTTTAATTAATTGGAAAAAGAATAATTTATTTTGAAAATATTATTTTTCGAATATTTTGGAAGAGTTAATGAGTATAATGAATTTTGAAGAAATATATGATATAATGTAGATGTTTGAAATAATTTTAATATAATTTACAAATTTGATTGATATATTTGATTTCAAATAAAAAATGATGTCTAAAATTTTATAATAAAGATATTTTATTGAAATAATATCTCATTAAATTATAATATAGTAAAAAAATTAAAATTATAACAAATGGGATATGTTTTGTTCTACCATGACTTAAATTCTTCATTTATATACCTTTTTGAAATCATTATCTCCAAAATAAACATTTTATATTTTATGATTTTTAGGAATTTGGAATGTTCTACCCACCAAAAAAATAAAAGGGAAAATCACCCCTCACATAATCACACCAATTTGAGCCATCAAAATATACAAAAACATGGCCATTTATTTTTAAAAAAAAATTATAAATTTTTTACAGGGCTTGATCATTAAAAATCACCTAACTTTAGACACTTAAGAGAAGTTATATAGGAGCTCTATCTTTGAAGATGTAATCCTCTTTACGAACTCTTCAAAACAACTTTATTATTCTAAATCCTATTCATGAGTTACTTCCATGATAAATTAATAAATAAAATATGATATATATTTAATTAATATATTATGACTATGTTACCACCATATTCAATGATTCATTTGTATGTTAAAAATGAACGAATCGTGCGTGTGTACGAACGACTTTTTGTCTCCACATCTTGGAGTAATTTTTTATTAATCAATCCGTTACATGGATGGGTATAATGATGGAAATAATGGATACATATAGAAATTATAAAAAAATATTTATTCTTCATATTAAATATACCATCCACTTTGGTATTGTTTTACCATAAAGGGAATGAGATCTTCGTATTTTTTTACTTATGACATATCATCTCCACGACCCAATGTGATTTATTTCCTATATTAAAAAGTAAAGAAAGTTTATCTTAATATATTTAGTTATTAAATATAATATTAATAATATTAATATCATTATAGATTTTATGTAACTATATCTTATTCATAACAACTATGACATACACGGCCAAACAGACATAGGAAAATGAAGTAGTAAACTTCTAAAACTAGGGTAATAAAAAATTAATACCCTAAAATAGTTTATATAATAATATAAGAACATTTTATATGATATAATTAATATTAATAATTTTCTTAAAAAAATATAATTTAATGTTTAAATCCATTATACTTGAGGTTAAATCACGTTCGAATAAAGGAATAGTAAGTTAAGGGACTTTCGTCTCACTTTTATTCCTATGGGATTCATGGATTATTCACCGGTTACATATTATGTGTGGTGTATACACAAACTATTTCAGAAAACAACATTAAAATACAGATATTAATATTAG
The DNA here is from genome assembly GCA_963277665.1 of Viscum album. Classification (NCBI taxonomy): domain Eukaryota; kingdom Viridiplantae; phylum Streptophyta; class Magnoliopsida; order Santalales; family Viscaceae; genus Viscum; species Viscum album. The sequence goes on from OY728129.1 coordinate 310,044,192, forward strand.
TTAATGTTTTATTTGAAGTTATAATCAATATAATTAAACAAATTAAAATGTGCTAGAAGATTATTTCACAAGCTCATTATGATTCAAGTGTGTATTAATTAATGTTTATAATGGTAACTTTTTCTTCACCATGTCCATGTTCTCTAAAGATGACATATAATTTAATTACTATTATACAATTATTTTTTTAATTTCATTTTTACCCTTTTTAAATTCATAAAAAAATTAAAAGATATATTATGTTATTTTCTAAACAATATTCTATTAGAATTGTCTGGAAAACACACAAGTAATGTTTTTTAGAATATATGGTGTGATGTGATTTTCCCACTGTAATGACACCATAATTATTTAAAACTTCTTCTCCTTGTTTTCTTAATTAATTATAATAAAATATTTGGGTGTTTAATTTCCAAAAATTTCAAAAAAAAACTGATTTTTAAAGTGAAAATGGTATTTTTTTTCCATAAGTTGCAAATGGTTTCATTAGATAATATTAATCTATATCAAAACCCTCTATTAGGTATTATTATTAATTGAGGTTGATATCTTATGATATCATTTAAAATATTTTAATGATTTTTTAATGATTAATTGGTCTATTGATTTTCTGTTTTTATACCATTCATGATTTACAATTAAATTATTCATATTTAATATAATAGTTTATATTCTTAATGTTTATATTAATCATGATTCATATATTAAATTTAAAAAATATAGCAGATATAGTATGTGATTTATGAGTCCAGATATAGTCCTTATATTTATAAGTATGCCTTTGATGAAAAATCAATTAAACAAGCCTAATAGTTTTGTACCAAGTATTTTTGGGTCAGTATTATGAAATGTATTGATCGTAGATATAAAGGTAGAAAAATATAACAAGTTTATAACCATTAGTTTTAAAACATCTTGTGAATTTTTTTACTATATAGTTTTATGTTTTAAATACACAATTTAAATCAATTAATCATTTACTAGACTCATAATTCATTCATTATCATGCAAGATAAATTATTGATGATAAATTCTATAGATGTATCTTTCAGTTTACTGATAAAATTTTTGTTAGAACACCTATTTACATTTAAATATATATTATTATTGGTTATTAGTAATATATACAACTAAAATTAATACTTATTTATCATTTAATCTCACCCATTTATTATGTTTTATTTTTCACAGGAATCCCTGAATGGTACTATGATGTTGTGAATTGATATTTTAGAGGCAATAAAGTGATTCCAATTTTTTTTCTTATCTGATTATTGGAAAAAACATGAAAATCATATATGTATATTGTTTACCTAGACTAATAAACTATTTGGTACTTAGTGAAATTATTTCTTGTATCATAAGCTAATGATATAATGCAAGGAATCGACTACTTTCTACTTGGGTTAGGACATTATAGTTGGTTTCATGGAATGTTTATTAGAAATTCTGTGTACAACATTTAGGAATTCATAGATAGAAAACATAATCTTATGAATGAATTTTATTATAGTTCTAATTATATTATATAATATTTTTTTAACACAATAGATAACCTCTGTTAAACCTATGGACACATATATTAAAAAGAAGATGTCATTATTTAGACATCCTATAAATGAATATTCATGACTATATCACTATAATAAATGTAACTCACAAAGTGAATTTGGTTTGTTCTACTGTTAGAATTTACCGGGTTATATATGTAATGGTTATACTAATGCTGATGAAGTGTATTGAAAAAAAATTAAATTAAAGAGGTATTATGGTATAAGATGATGAAGAGTAGTTAAAGGATTAAAAATACTGTAGAATGACTAATTATCTTTCATATTTGGATTCAAGAACAATTGACTCCATAGATATCCAGTTATAAGAATCCTGAAATATATATGAAATATGTTGTAGTATTCATTCTTTCAAGGATTTAAAATCATGTGATGAATAGTTCCAATAACCATGAGATGTGATTCTTTTTAAGGTTTGTCTTTTTGAAAACACATGATTTATGGAACATAACAATTAATATATTATTGATCATACATTTATGTTTATGGGATAGTATTAGTTGTTGTGGAATTGAATAATTATTTTATGAATTATGTTATCTTTTTTGGGTTTACAATGTGCTTTTATTAAAGGAATAAATTCAAAAAACTGATATATGTTTTTGTAATCATCCATGTTTCGTTGTTGTTTAACGTTGATCAAGGTATTAATTTATGTTATGTGTTGAAATAATATATAAAATATATTTTTATTAAAAATTTAATAATAAAGTTATTCTATGAATTAAGTTACCTTGAATAATTTTTTTCATTGAATTTATACAGTCATATTTTAGATGAGTCTTACCTCTAACTACATATTGAATGGATTAAGATGGGAATTAGATATTGTTTTGGTCAAAGAGTGTTTTATTTTATTGGATATCATGGGATAAAAATTTTGGATTATTAAAAATATAATTTCTAATGAAATTGCATGAGGGTGTATAATTTATTAAAGTACTTTGAAAATAAATAAATTTATTTTTCGCATCAATTTATAAGCGTAAAATATGAAGTGAAAATAGAGTGAAAAAAATCAAATGATGAGATTATTATTATAAAAATCAATGAAATAATAAAATTTTAACTATTTCATGTTTCTATATAGATATTAATGGAATCCCACAAAACTATGAAAAATATTTTAGGGAAAAAAAGTTTTTCTTTTATTTCACATTCGTATAAATCAATTGACTTTTAATCGATCATAAAATTATAATTTTATGGTGGTTATGTTTCTAATGATAATGTTTTATTAAATTCTTCATCAGAACATGATACATATCTTTCTATTCCATGGAAATTTCTTCATTTTCCACTATTTTTTAACTCTAAATCGTAATTTAACGATGACCATCTCATTTCTATTTCCATCTTGATAAGACATTACATTATTAATCCTATATCTGATGTTGGTTTCCTAAAAAATACCTTGATGTATCAACCATTTATTTTATAAATTTAATATAAATTTTTAGTGATGTAATTTATTTTAGAGGGGGATAATTTAACAACCCAATAATTTATAGTATGTCTGCCTTTAGGGTTAATCATTTTGAAATCTAACTTTTCACCCAAAACCCAACTTAAAAAATAGTTAAATACAGATATAACCTATTCATTAAATTGGTTGGAATGAATTTTTTTAAGTAAATTTAGAAATTTATATATTATATATTTAATATAATTTTTAAAATTCATCATATGTGTTTTCTATACATGATATGAAAATAAATCAACTTTTACCCATAGAATGTCACATTTTCTTAAGGGAAATTTGGTCTCCTTTTGTTTGAATTCATATTTTAAAACTATAATTTCTACAATTTTATAATTTATATTTGAAAAATTATAATTAATTTTTCAAATTGTAATATCAAAATTTTAATTGGTTTATCTTTTTATATGTTTTTGATATGTTTGTTTTTTTTATAAATAGTAAAAATTACTCTATTTTAATTGATAACAGATATTTCATCTAAATCATTTGTTATGTTAAATTATATTTTAATTTTTCTTAATGTAAGATTTGATCAATAATAAAAATACTAATTCAAATAATTTCATTGGATTATTTTTTAAATTGAATTTATACATATAGATATTTCTTGATTGTGACTCTTTTCACATTAAATAAATGTTTTCTCACACATCTAGGGGATTAATCTTTTGAATTTTTTTTAATTTTTAAAAAATAATTCCTTATTTATAATCAAGTTTTCATAATTATTAAAACATATCCATTTTATATTTATCATATATGAATAGTATATTTAATGAATTTAATTACTACGGTTAAGGCTAAATCAAGTAATTATGGTCGAAAATAATATTTTAAATTTTAGAAAATTACTCTAAGAGATGTTATATTTTTATTTGATAATGTATTTAAAAAAAAAAATTCTTTGAAAATTTTATATCTCCATTGGAGCATGTTGGATGACTTCATTCCATTTATAGTATTTTATTTTAATCAAATGATAAAGATGTCACCCTTTTGTTTCTCACAAGATAAATATTTTAACAGGGAATTACGTATGGGATATTAATTTATAAATAGTATTTGTTAAAAGACAATTCATATCTTTTCCATGGTAATTTAGTTTTAAATATTAATAAATTAATAATTAACATAATGTCATTCACAATGATGATACAATAATTCATTATGTAATGGAAATATCTAAAAATTTATATTGAAAACATTCTAGGAATTTTTTACACAATTAATGGTATAAAATAATTTTATTGATTTACATGACATGAAAGTGACATGTTAAAGGAGTTTGTTAGTTGATATATTGTTTTATTGTATCTTATAAAACTCAATGGAATGAATAGTGTCAAAATTTACATTAATGTTATGTTATGATGAATAATTTTCTTTAAAAAGTTTTAAATTTTTTAAAAATTTAAAATTATTCCAAATTCATTAGTTAATTTTGAGAATTTCATCTATGATTATTTTCTATTTTTTCAATATATTAGTATAATATTTACTCTCAAAAAATAAAAATTCATATTGTAGAAGTCAAGAGTTAATGGGATTAAATAAGGGTTAGAACCAAAAGATAAGGGTTATAATTTGATCAATACATGTTTAGAAATAACTATATTTAGATTATTAATCTTGTATCACCTTTATATTGTATTTAGTTTTTTAATTTGACAATTTTCACTAAAATAACATATATATTTTGTAAATGGATGAAATTTAGAAAATATCACTTTCATTGAATTTAATATCTTTAATGTGCACACATTAGGAAAAATTCAATATATAAATAAAAAAATTGCATATTTTGACCGAAAATAAAATTATTTTAAATATTAAATTATTTTTACAAATTATATAATTAATTTTAATATTTCATCAATACTAAAAGTGTTGTTATTTAACTAAAAAATTAAAATAATTGAATTTAAAAATACTTATTTTTATATAGTTTGGATTAGATAACAAGAATATTGAATCTTATTGATCTATATGATATATTAGATATGTTTGAAAATATTTTATTTTAAATTCAATTTTGATTTCATGTATTTGATGTCAAATTAATTGATTAGGACCAAATTTGAAAATAGTGTTTTTTGGAATTAATATTTTATTAAAATTTTCAAAAATAGAAAAATTTTAAATAATAAAAACGTGGATAATATATGGTCAATAATGTCTTTAACTATTTATTTATAGACCAATTTGAAGTCATTGGCTCTATAATAGCCTTATTTTTTTTTTAAAATTTTGAGGAATTTCAAAAGTGCCCCTCATCCAAATTATAAAGTTAACCTCATCCCTCATATCCTAAAAAAATTAGAGAAATCTAGATTCACAAAACAATTAAAATTCCACTTCCAAACATACATATCCATGTCATGGAGGTACTGATCATTCAAAATACATACCCATGGTCCCTTCAGAGATGTTTAAAGGATATCCTTCATAAAAGAGATAATCGTCTTTACTGACTCATTAAAAATTATTTCTTCTTAAACATCATCTTCATGAGTTGTTTCCATTAACTAAATTATAATATATTTTATTAAATTTTATTATGATTATGTAATAACATTACAGTATTATTTCCCCATCTTACAAAAAATTAATACCCTGGGTGGGGGTACATAAGACATATTGTCTCCACAGCATGGTGTAATATATTTTGAATCTACAATTTACATGGATGGGTATAATGATAGTAATAATTTATATGTATGTTTTTATTGAAAAATATTGATTTTAGATAATTAATATACCATCCGATTCTATACCTTCTCACCATAATGGAATAATTATTCCATTCATGCGTACATGTGGCCAACAATCTACATGACCTGATGCAATTTATTTTCATTATTAAATATTCAATATTAAATATAATAAAATATTTAACATATAAATATTGTATTAATAACATTATTATCATTCTATTCATGAAAAAAAACTATATCCCATTCATGAAAACCTAGACTTATTACAAAAAACAAGTATAAGAAAATGATGTAGTTAACACCTGAAATAAGGGTAACAATGAAATATTATCAACAAAAGAGAGATAAAATATTATTAGAAGGTAATATATGATAAAATAAATATTAATATTTTTATTAAATAATTAAATAACATGATTAAAATCATTACACATGAGGTTAAATGAAATTTGAAAAATGGAAGAATATGGTAAGGGGTTATTATCTCACATTTATTTATGTGGGATATATACATTATCCAATAATATTTTCTTTCATATCATGTATATTATTCCCTATTAATGTTAAATACTGAAAAATAATATTTTATAGGTAATTAATGTTTCTTTTGAAGTAATAGGGAATATGACTAGACAAATTACAGAGTGTTAGGGGCTTTTTTCATAATTTCATCATTTTACATGATTATTTTTATTTAATCATCCACTATGGAATATTTCTCCTCTATGTCCATGTTTTCTAAAAATTGTTTCCCATATTAATTTATAGGGTTTTTAATTTCATTTTAAATCATTATTTAATTTTGAATAAATTCTCTTAATGTTGTATTTTTTCATTTTCCAAACAAGGTTCATTGATAATCTTCTAAAAAAATATGGATGGATTGATTTTTAACATATATGATGTTGGAGGATTTTCAAACCATCATGACACCATAAGTATTTATAATATACTTCATTTTTTATGAATTATTTTAAATAAATGTTTTCTACATAAAATTTTTTCATCATATTAATAATAAGTGATTTTAAAAGTAAAATATAGAATTTTCATGAATAAATTTTAAATGATTTTATTAGAATATATCCATCTATGTTTGAACCCTTTTCTGAGTCTTATTCTTGATTGACTATTACACATTATTATATCATTTACCAAATATTATTGAATGATTTATGATCATTTTTATAGTGAATGTTCCGATTTGATAACATTCATGACTTTGGGTTAATGTATTCATATTTTGTATTCAATTTTTTAATATGAATATTTATATTATTTTTGTTTCACCCATAACATATGAGGAATTCATTAGAATTAGTAAGAGATGTGTGTCCCTTAACATCCCCTCTTTGAATTTTTCTGTATCATTAGAACATTAATTGGGATGTCCTAAGGTGTTTATACCAAGTATTTTTTTATAGTATCTTATGAAATGTATTGCTTTTCGGGATATTGTTTGGAAAATCTATGTGGTTTCTAATAATTAGATTTATAAAAACATGTGAAAGGCCTTGATAGTAATAAATGATGTCATAGATATATGAAATTTATTAAATAATCACTTCCAAAATTCATATTTTAGACATTTTCATCATGAATATTTTCACTAGGAATAAATTTATGGATTAATTGTATTTTTATTTCATTCATTAAATATCATGTGACCTTAGTAATATACCTTTCCATATTAATTACTCATTATGATTAATAAAACCTTATTATATACATAAATCTTACTAAAAAGTTAACATCACCCCTTTTATTGATTTATTTTCCTCTGGAATCAATTAATTATAATATAATTTTTATATGAGGAAGTGATATAAGGAATAAATTTATTCATAAAAAATAGAAAATTATTTTTTAATTTGGGGTTTCAATCATCTTTCAGAATCATATGTGTATCTATTTATCTAGACTACTAATATATTAATTTATTTAGGATGTGATTTCTAGTATCTTATGCCAATTAAATGATGTAATACACCGACTCCAAGAATTTCTCATATATGTAGATGTCTATAAATAGAAACATGATTTTATTTTTAGATGTATTTACAAAAGGCCTCGATGTAATGATTCAGATGTTTGACATTATGAATTCCATAATTATTAAATTATTTATAAATGCACATGTGAAAAATTGAATAGTCACGATAATCATGGATAATTTGTATGTTCATGTAATTATTTATATAGTTTAATTTTATCACATTTTATTCATACTATATTATTCATCATTTATTTATTCCATGTTATCTTCCATGGTATGAAAACCCTTACTGAGAATATTTGTTCATACCTTTCTTATGTTTCATTTACTCTATATTTTAAAAGTTGAATTATTATTTTCATGTACTGATATTAAAGTGTATTTAAGGATGATACCAATGAAAATAATATATTGTTTTATCCTTTTTAATAATGGTTTAGATATTTGAGGATTTATATAGTTTACCAATTTAATGACACTATTCATTCATTCGAGATGTGATTCCTTATATCTAATGTCAATGTAATAATATAACCATTAGCTCTAGGTTTATAGGGTTTGATTAATTACATCTATATAGGCCAACCCCTACCAAATGATCCTACAAGATCCAATATACACAGTATAGAGGTTATAGTGTTCCCAAAATACCATACTTAGGTGTTTTAAGAGGATATATAAATGTGTTATTTCATAGAGGATGTTCACATTTTTTTAATTATTCTTTCAGTTAAAAAAATATATAGTATTTGTTATAAAATAACTACTATAGTAACACTTATTTTATGAAATGTTATTATCATTATAAACCAACCATTATCCACCTTCATTCTAATCAATTGGAAGATGAATGTAAAGCTCGTAGGTAAAATTGTCATATCGTTTTGATGAATTGATACATATAATATTTCATCCAATTTTCTATTGTATGGTATAATGATGGGTTAAATGTTTGTATATGATAATACTGAAATAATTTTTCTTATGTATGATAATATAATTTATAAATCCTTAATATTACATTTTAAAAAAAATAATGTTCCTTCTTGTGTATATGTGTGGACTACCATGTCCAACAAGTGATCTGATTAGTTTTTTATTTTATTTTTGAGAAGATGGTAATAAGGATATATTTAATAAATATATATGAAATCTATAATGTAATAATTATTTGTTAAATGAAAATTAAAATTTAACTTTCTTTTATTCCATCATTTTAAAATAGAATCAATGTTCATGCTTTTGTTTAACCTCCCATCTCCATGAGTGGTGTAATTGAATTTTCGATCATTATCTTTTATGGATGAATATAAATATATATAAATATTATATATATATACATGATATTTATATGATAAATAAAATTATGAGGATTATATAACTATGATCAATGTATGTGGACAAACACTTCCAAAACAAAAACATGAATGAAAAACGAAGTAGTTATGAACCCAAACGTTGATTTTAATAAAAAAATGATGATTAATTTGTAAAAATATTTCATAAGTAAATAATATATCATATGATAGATGTTAATATTTTTATTGAATAAATGTATAATAAATCTATAATTATTATGCATGATGTTCAAATGTGTATAAAGAGAGAGGAAGAATTAGAGAAGGTATTTATGTTTCAATATATTTTTTATCCGGAATATATATGATTTAATATACATTTATATCATTATAATATAATAAATATCACTAAATTTTCATCAGATCCAGTTATTTATGTGGAATAAAATTATTCCTCTTATTCTTCTAAAATTATGTACTCATGAGATCGAACAAGTGATATTAAGGAAACCCTACTTTATTTATTTATTTATTTAGTCAATGATCTCTTTTCTTCCACATACATATTTTCTAAAAATGATTTCTAAAATATTCTCAATATTATTATATGATTTTGAATAAAATTTACCGGTGATTGTGTTTTTACCAAAAATGTTTAAAATAAATATTCCTGTATTTTTATGAATGAGATTTTGTTTTTGAATTTTTTTTATGTGTGAAATGAATTTATTCATTTACCTAAAATGAAAAGAATTTAATTTTCCTAAAATATTATATCCATTCATTAGGAAAAACATTTAATGTTTTCTAATATAATTTTTAGAGAAGTTTTTTTCTTATTATTTGGTATTTGTTTTTTTATTTTAAATAAGTGACTTGAAATTAAATATGGTACATTCCTTTATAAATATTCCAGTGAGTCTATTAAATCAATATTCATATATGATATAATAATTTTATATTAATTATGTTTCTTTGGGGATTTCATCAAATTATTCATCCTTTTTTCATTATCATCATGGCTTGGGTTCATAATGATGAGATGTTTACGAATCATATTTATCTTCAATTTCTCAGGCTATGATATAATTATAAACTTTTTATGAAACCTATTTTCTTGGAATGGGTAACGATATAATGATGTGATGCATATTTTATGTTCTTTTGGAAGTCATATGTATGGTTTTCTTAATGTGAAGCATGGGCCTGAATTTTTATATACCTCCAATGAGTTAAGTAATGTTTCTATATAATTGTATAACAATGGTATATAAGTTGTAATTACTAATAAACTATAGAAAAAACTTCTATGAACATGATATATTATAGGAAATAGGTATAACTACCCATGATTTAGAAATAATAGTTTCATGTTTGAAATAATATATTACACCAAACATAGATATTTAATAACGAAAAAAATATTTTTTAATATGAACATTATAACATAGCAATTTATTTGTAGGTGGGATTATTAATAGAGAAATTAAAAATTAAATGAAATAGTTTTACTAAAAATTATATTTATTAATAATTTAGAAATATTCCAAAAATATTTAGTAATGTCATTATATTTTTTCCAAAATCAATTAACATCAAAAATGAATTTTAGTCATCTTTTAAATAAAATATTATTATTAATTTCATGAACTTTTAGAAACTTTATTTTATAAAATTAACTGATTTTTTCGAAATCATAGTATCATATTTCTCTTAAAGTAGTATTTTGAGAGTTTTCTAAAAAGAGAGCTTTCCCATGAGTAGTTAAAAAATACTTTCAATTAAATTTTATAAAAATTTAAAAAAATTTAATTTAAATTTATTTATATTATATTGGTTGAAAATAATTCAATTATAATCCATGGAATGAATTTTATATAATAATATATTTATAATTAAATTGGGAATTTTATGAGTATTTATATATCATCACTTATTTTAGAGTAGTTTCAAATTAAAATTTTCCACGTCTATAAATCTATATGATAATTTTTATAAATTTGGAATCATTAATTAATTTTTTTTTCAATATTTATATTTTTGTTTTACTCATTATGAATAATATGCCTAGTAAATTCCTACAACCACAATAATGTTAACTTAGGTAACTTAAATAAAATATAATATCATAGGGACTAAAATATTGACGCTTACATATGGATTAATTGTAGAGGATGAAGATATTATTATATAAATGCAAAAAATTATAATTTTTAACCTGTTGTTTCCATTTGGACAATATTTGTACCATTATAAAATTTATTGTAAGGAAAAGTCTGAAATCTTCATCCCTTTTCTCTACTATATTTAAATTTTTGAAATAGGGATAAAAAGAAGGCTTTTTGATTATAAATATTAATTTGAAATATACATTATTTTACTTTATCATGATGATTATTTTCTAATTTTTAGGAAGGAAATAATAATATTAAATTATTATCCAATGGTAACACAATATTTATTAAATTATAATGAAAATAAAATAAATTTGTTAAAAATATTATAAGTAATATATTTTGAGTTAATTGTTATATTAAATTAATCTTATTATCAAATATAACATTTTATATGGGTTTGAGTGGATTTTATTGAAATTTTATTTTTTTCATGATATTCTAAAAGAAATATTAAATTAATAGATACAAAATCTCATTAAAGATATTATATAATAAAATATATATAATGAAATGATATAAAAATATTAAACATTTTTACAATGTCCAAGTGACTTGTATATGGTTGATAATATAATAGATGGTCTATCTTATGGTATTTTATTCCTTTTATAGTATTTATTCTTTCCCCTTACATGTAATAACATAAATATCACTATCATTATCAATAGCATTAAGAGTGTTAAAACCAAACTATAATGGAAAAATATAATATAAAAATTCCAAAATATTATTAGTTGAAAATTTTAAAACAAATAATAATCTTATATTTTAATATAATCAATTTTATACCATTTGAATTTAAAAATTAGTTTAAATTAATTTAATAGTTTAATAAATTCCTTGAATTCAGCACCCCTTGATATAAAAGGGAACCCCTCCAAAAATTTAAATATAGTTACCAAACCATTAGTTTTACCATGAAAAAATATAAACCCTTAAAATTATATATACTGAAATTCTACCTGTCATTTGTATGGAATAATGACAACCATTTTGGAATTCAGGTGAAAACTAAACTATATTTTCCAAAAAAAATATATAATTAATAACATCTAGTTTTAATTCTATTTAATATTCAATATTAATAAAATTATATTTAAATATTATGATATAGTAACAAAATATCTCCAATATATTATTATTTTTTATGTAAATTTTATAACCTATATTCTTATCCACCACTGTCAATTGCGATTCAAAGCCATCATTCGTATGTACTATAGAGTAAAACCCAACAAACTAATTTAAACCATTCTCCATAACCACCTCTTAGGGATGGTTTAAATCATGGTTTTAATTAGTATATATATGATAAAAATAACATATTTACAATTCTTTAAATATTTTGAATCATATATTTTCTTACCTTCCAGTTTAATGAAGAATAATAACATAGTCTATGTGTTTTTGTTGATTACCCCCACCAGAGAGCGATGTGATTCATTTTTCTTCATCTACATCTCATTAATTGTATATATATGTTATTTATTGAAATAATATGATTATTATGATATAACATTTATTCTATATTAAAATAATTACCATCATTCTGTCATGGTAATTGAAAAATTGATACGTTACCCATGCATATATAATATTTACAGTCCCAATGATTATAACATAGTTAATTTTCATTAACATATTTCATTATTTATTTTAAAAGTATAATTTATTTATAAAATTGAAAATTATGTCCTGATTATTAATATAGATAGGGTATAATAATGAAATCTGTAACCATAGTCATCCCTATAATACAATTTTTTACATTTGAACAACATATCATCAAAATAGATAATGTATATATAATTGATTCATTATTTGTTTATATCATGTTAAAATGAAAAATTTTCTTAATAATGTTAATAATTAATAAAATATATTTATTTAGAAATAAAATTAACATACATGATGAGTCAAACATAAATAAAGGTATACATTTTCATTAATAACCATGTTTTTAATTTTTTATTGATTTATTTATAAATTATTTTCTTCCATATCAATATACTTAATATTATTTTTTATATTTACGGTCAAATAAAAAATAATATTAAAATAATTTTTTTTCTAACTTTTATCATTTTTATCAAATGTCTAAAATATAAATATTTTTTAATAATTTCTATAGAATGTATTAGATTTGATTATAAATACGGAAAATAAATGTTATATTTTAGAATATTTTATGGAAAAAGATTTTATCATTATATAACCCACTATATAATGTGTATTTAACTTTATAATCATCCATTTTTTTAAATATAAATATCATTCCAATTTTTTTTGGAATTAAAACTGTGTTTTTAATTGTGAATGGGTTTTTGATATCTGATGTTGTTTATCATATGGATTCAGAATCATTTTTCAAGGTTTATAAAAATAAAAGGCGAAATATTAAAATGGTTTATCAATTATATTATTGATGTAATTTTTTAATGATGATTCTATATCTGGATATAGTACATGATGATGGTTTATCCTGATATTGCCTCAATGGAGGATAATCCCAATATAGTTGTCTAATGTTTTGGGTAATGATTATATTTTATAGAGAATTATAATTGAATTTGATCGTCAGGTTATTAAATTTTTAAATTTTATAAAATGTATCAATGAATATGAAGTGCCAAATAACCTATAAGAAATTTGTATTCTTATATATGAATTTTAATGGAAATCGTTTTATTTATAATGGTAGGTGATAGATCTTTTATTTTCAATAAATCATTACTCTATTTTTTGTTGAAATGAAATTTTTTATAGAATATAATTTTTTGGATAAGAATTTCTCTTATAAAACCATCATGATTTGAATTTTTTAATTATGTTTTCTTAATTTTTTAAGTACAATATTATAAAGGTAAGCCTAATATCATCAGAATGAAAATTATTATTTGATATCAATGTTTTTTATGTTAATGATATACTCTATTTTATATCCTCATGGAGTTAACATTATTAATGATTTTATATCATTTTTTATATATCATATTATTATTATTTATCAACCATCCCACATAATTAAAAAAATTCAATAAGTTTATGGATATGTAAATCAAAAAAGATGTTATGTTACAACATTTATGTAACTACATGAAAATAAAATTTTTTTTATTACAAAAATTATATATAATAGAAAAATGATTTTGAGATGATGTTTCCATATCGTTATATATTGGATGTTTTATATAATAATTATGAAATAATTCTTTAAAAATCTAAATGATAATGACATTCATTGTTAATAAAAGTAAATTTGTGATAGAAAGCCAAAAATTAATTAAAGATTAAGGTCAAGTTATTACTCAAAACATTAATATGTGGTGGAAGTATTAGAATATAATTATAAAATACATAAAAAAATATATATAAGAATTATATCATAAATTTTTACTTTCTCCCAAACAATATTAAATAAATATATACCCTGAATTTTTAGGAATACCCATATACTGGAAGTAATATCCACTACAAGAACATGTTTGTACTCACTACAACATATTATCAAAGGATGATTCAAAATAAAAAATGTGATTCTCTTATTCTGAGAATTAATGTGGGATATATGTAGAGATATATAATTAATGATAAAAATAACTTTTATTTCCAACAATTGATGAATTAAAATATTTTCATGGGGCAAAATTATAAATAATCTATCATAAAATCTATGACAATGGATGGGAGGATAAGTCTGATATAACAATATTTATTTATATTTAAAATTTTAGTAGAATATACTCTTCCTTTTTATATTATGACAATTTATTATTCATATTAATCTGAAAATACACAAGTTACACAAATATAGGAAAATGAACTATTATTTTTAGCATAACATGAATATCATTTCCCTCTTTCAGAGAACATTTTTTTCTTGGGAAATTAATTTCATTCTACCATATTTTCTTCTGTTAATAATATTTCCATTCCATTGTGATATTTCCATGGATGTTTCATACCACATTATTAACATGTTGTAGATTGAATCATCTTTTATGCATAGTCATTATCAATAAAACTACCATGAAAATCATTTTTTCCTTTTATTATGATTCTTAGGAATCACACATAAATAGATATTGATAAATCTATATCAAGATATCTAGCATGGAATAAAAAACAACATTCATGTTCATGCTCACATTTAGTTTAAATTATCATGATGAAAATTATTTAATCATCCTCCATAATCAAATTCAACATGATTCTATCTAGTTCCCTAAATAATTAAAAAAAAATAGTGCGAGAAACAATAATCATAATGAGTATTCATTTAATCATGAAAAAAATAATTCATATTATTTTGAAATTAGGAAACCTTATGTTCAATTAATAACAAATTATATTAATCTCATATTACTCTAATTTATTATATATTA
The DNA here is from genome assembly GCA_963277665.1 of Viscum album. Classification (NCBI taxonomy): domain Eukaryota; kingdom Viridiplantae; phylum Streptophyta; class Magnoliopsida; order Santalales; family Viscaceae; genus Viscum; species Viscum album. The sequence continues at coordinate 310,059,816 of OY728129.1, forward strand.
TCATATATTCTATCATCAATTTCATCCTAATTTGTAATATTTAAAATGTGAATTAAATGGAGAATATCCTCATGAAATCTCTATCCAGGAGTATAGTCTTAGGCTCATTCATCTAGAACTGATGATGATCATGTTAATACCTAATCATCCACATTATTAGTGATTACCCCTAACATCATATATGCAACAACCACATTCAATCTCCATTATCAATACAAGGATGTATTTTATTTGGAAAACACATGATATCAATATAAAAAAACATCATTATGTTATCCTATTCCAATAATTATTGCATGTTTTATCAATAATGTTCATGAATCCTAATAAACCAACAATTACTAAACCATACCATGATACTATATGAGGTGATATAATCATGACATATATAACTATTAGATCATTTCATAAAAATATTTAATATAATGAAAATAAAATATTCATCCAGATATTAAATGTTTAGTTACTTTGGATACTTGATACATAACCATCTTATATGATTACATATATTAATCATCTTGGATAATTTTATTCAAGTATAGTACACATATTAAATCAAAGCCCATATAAAACCATTCTTTATAAGAAATATAATTGATACACAATAATGGGAGAGATAAGATTCTCTGTATGGGTAAACATGGAAGATATCATTCGATGATCATATATATGAATTGAATGAGAATAAGGGTGTGATATTTCAAATCCAATCAATTTAAAATCACACCCAACAATTCATAAAACATATAAATTTAATAATGATTTAGCATTTAATAAGAGAAAACATAAATATAAATTAAAGATTGTGATCCATGACACCATATCATAATCCCAATAACATGTCATATACTGGGGTATAAAAAGTATGAAATATTAATAAAATAAAAACTTATCTCTGGGTTTTAAATAATGATAATAACCATGTGATTGGTGTTTCTTAACAACCTATGTACCATATTCATCTTGGGATAACCACCCCCCGTATTCACTTTTAAGATTGGGTTTCTGCCCATGTATTCTTTTAGTACATAAATCATTTTTTTATTATCCACTGAATTGAGTAGATAAAATGTACCCAACCATCCTATAATTATGATCCATTTATATATATACCATTATAACATAAATACATTAATCATTTCATTATATCCTAACTCATTAAAAAGAAAATACATTTAATCAATATTATTTTCATCATAATCATAACCCCTCAAGTGATGAATAAAGATTGTCTCATTGGATCATACTTCCAGTGAGTTAATATTTACATCAATTGATGTTTCTATATAATAAAATAACCATTATACTACCATTAGAAAATTTCATTAGAAAAATAGTAATTTCATTTGAAAATAATTTATTTTAAATATATAAAATAAAAGAATACCAAGAATCACATTTTATTTGAAGATAAAGATTTATAATATTAAATGATGATTCCCTGAAAATGTATTTAATAATGATGTGAAAATATAATCATGGGTTAAACATAAAAACTAATATTAAATTGAAAAAATAGTTTAAAATTTCCTCTTCAAAAAATGAGAAGAATATTATATTCATTATTTATAAAATGTTAATAATAGGTAGAAATGAAATTAATTGGTGATTGGTTAATAGGTAAAAATTATGGAATATAATTTAATTAAAATATAGATCTCGATGGAAAAATTTCCTATCCGAAGAGAGAAACACATTTAGTTGTCCTTAATATCATTCATTAATACATTTGATTATGTAGAGGGGGCAAATTAGAAGGAAAAAATTATATCTCATGAAATGACATTAGTAAAGTAAATTAAATAATATTTATGATAGATATATAATTTATTTCAAATATTCAAAATTTAGGCATAAACATTCACTGTAAAAAAGATATATTGTAACATAAAATTATTACTACATTGTTGACTACTGAATTAAAACCCCTAAGAAATAATTGAGAAAAAAATATTTAAACACCATTAATACAAATATATAAATTATTTAAGTTAACAAATATAAAAAATCTAACCCAAATTAATTCATAAATTGGGGAATATGGAATATGAATCAATTAAACAAGTTTGAGATGAAAAACCATTATCCAAATTCTAACATCATTCAATATCTGACTAATATCATGTATAATAAAATAAAATTTAATCTAATTATATTATCTAACCACACAAAAATCAATAAATACATTCATGGATTATTAATCACATCATATCTCGCATTTGACAACAATAGTTTATTATCATCAAAATTCATTTTGTCAAAAACTCTATTTTCTTCTACATTTCGATTCGGTTGTTATGTTCCATTAGTATTTAATGTTGTTAAACAATATAAATAATGTAAATAATTATATAAATATCATATATAAAAATTATATATATATTAAAAATTTTATATAACTTGAAGATATATAATAATAATTAAACATTTCATGGAGTTTATTTCCTTTATGAATGAAGGAAAACTATATTCATTTTCTAATTAAAATAAGGACTGAAATTTAAAAAATATTTATCATTAAATTATCATAATTTTATCATATATATCATATATATTTTTTATATATACCATTATAACCATAAATGTGAGGCGATGATGAATAATGAATCATATCACTACTTGTTGATGGTACTATATAAGTATAGAAATGTAATACATTCATTTACCATATGTTTCAAATCAGGTTTCATATGATTTAACAAAAATAATAATAACATCTCAATATATTAGTGAATCTATATTATTTATTTTATGAAGGATAAAATATAATTATATAATGTGCAAAAAGAAATAAATATTTATACATTCCTGTAATAAAATTTTTGTTTTGTTGAGATTCATACTTTGGAATACACATTAGAAATTATTTTGATGAAATTAAGTGTATAAGATAATTTACATAATGAATTTAATGAATCTAGAAAATTTTCTTCGGAATATTTGACCAATAGGGGTCAATGTTTGTTAATATATGAGGAGGGGATGATTCAGCTTATATGTGAGGGGTGGAAAATGAGTTGAATTTTTAAGAGTTTTTAATATCTATAAAAATATTATTCTGATATGTTTAAGGGGAATTTTTACACTTATATAATAGTTTAACAAATTTCATTAACCTATTGTAATCGTAACAATGTATATGTTTTTTATTGTTTCTATTATTAATTATAAATATAATTAATATTTACCCATTATAAAATATGTAAATGATAATTAATAAAATTAAATCCATTTTATAAAAATGAATTTATATATATAAAAACATAATGCTAAAATAATAATGTATTACACAACCAAATTCTCTTAATTAAATGATTCATTTTATATGTCATAAAAAATTCATTCTCATTCACTATGTTGTAAAAATAGTAAGATAATGTTTGAAATGATTAGATGAATATAAAATACACATATATCATTTTCTTTAACAACAAGTAGCGATAATTATATATTATACAAAAACACTAAAACAATATATATTCAATCTATTTTTAAAATTAACAATTTTTATGAACAATTTTTTTAAAAGGTTCAGGGAGAATCCTCAATTTATTATTTAATGAAAATACCTATTTAGACTCGGTTAAGGGTGACCCATTATATCGCCTGAAGGCCCAAGGCCAAGTGGCCTGAATGCAAGGCTTGAAAGCCCATTTTTTTGCCCAGAGGACCCCTCGGTGGAAAGTTTTGCTACAATACTCGCGATGCAATAGTACCTGCTATAGTATCATCGCCGCTACAGTTCCTTCTATAGTCCATCCACCGCTATAGTGTCGTCGCTGCTACAACTCCACCGCTGATACAGTACAGCTAAAGTACCCAAGAAATTCACCCCTGCATGGATTTGATCCTGGGTCTTTTGGATGCCATCTATGAGCCTGTACCACTAGGGTATGGGCTCGTTGGCGCATTTTTACAAACAAATGATCTTATCTTCACTCATAACTATTAATTAAGAAATGATTTAAGGATTATTCAATCATTACCAAAAAATTTAATTAGAATATCTTTAAAATTATAATTATTATAATTTTTCAAAACAATTAATAACACCTAGAAAAATAAATTACATTGAAAAATATAAAATTTAATAATGCAATGATTTCATTAACATTTATTCAATATTTATTCAGAACTAATCATTACATTTTAATAAAAACAAAGATACTTATATATTTAATAATGTTGTTAGTTGAATTCAAACCTTCTAATCTAATATGCAGGTTATAAACTCCATAATATAGAAACATTTATTTAAAATCGTGGACATTTGTAAATAAAGATAACGAATACAGAAAAATTCATTCAATGTAATACATTAAAAATATCTTGGTGGAACAATTATTTAGGGACCTCAATTACAATAATTCATTCTATTTCCATTTCCCGATTCATTGTTGAGTTAACTCATCCACTATGATTTAACGTGCTATCTTATGGAATGACACACATTCTGAACCTAATATACACAAGAAAAAAAATGTCCCACAGTCCTGATTCATGACACAAATATAATAATATTGTGAGTTCATTTAAGAATATCATTGTAAAAATTCTATTATCCGTGTATATAGAAACCAATTCTTTAAATACATTGATATCACTTCATAATTGATGTATATTATTTACAACATGTAAGAAAACTATAACAATACCATATAGTTATAGTGTCATTAGAAATTGGGTAACCTAAAAACCTGGTTCAAAAAATATATACATATTCTCCCATTTTTTTATCATATCAAGACTCCTTTTTGGAATATCTTACTTAATACCCTTTTTCATGATCTAGAGAAAAGAAACATATAAAAGGGTGATCTCAAATGCTCTGTAAGGGTAAAAAAATGAAATAACAATCCCATCATATTCATAATAACATAACAATAAAAAATATTATCCAGTTTATAAAAGATCACATTATAATATCTTGGGAAAAATTATAACAGTGAAATATAATCCCAACAGTAATAACATAAGATGAATTTTTTTTTGGAATATTAACTTAATCATAGAAAATCATATCATATTAGTCAAGACTCTTTTCCAAGACCATCATATTGGACAAAGTCTGTTATTAAACTCAGTTCTCACCTTGTTCCAGCTCTATATCATTGAACTATATTAACTTATCATTCCATCCATGTCTATCTCATGATATTTAAATCCTATCCCAATCAATTGGAATGATATATAGGTCCCAACCATCTCTTAATGTAATCATTATTACATGTTCCACAATAATATAAGAACATTCACTATATCATAACCCATGAAATCAAATGGGTCTTATAAACATCATTCCATCATCATTTATATAAAACAAATGGATTTCCTAAAATACATTACATCATAAATACAATCAAATAATAATAATAATAATAATAATAATAATAGGGATAGAAACATAAAACTAAGTAATTTTAGATGAAAATTAATTTTGATAAAACCATTGTGCTTTAAGCCTAAGGAAACTATCCTTTCTTCTCAAAAACGTTTTAGTTTCTAATAATGTCATGAAATTTTAAAATAAAAGAAATGTGTTTAAAATACACTGGTAGACGTGTAGAGTAAGAATCATTGAAATAAGGCATAATGAATATGTAAAATCTCGTTCATGCCTTATAAGTTAAAAAACATTCTCCTTGTACTTTTTTTTGAAGAAGTCAAAAAGTACATCATATGGTAAAAAAAGAATGATTTTGTCCAAACCATGTCCTAAAAGTCTAAATGTGTAAAAATGACATTAATCATACATATAAGAATTGTAAACATTTTATGAGTATATTTTTTATAAAACATTTACTTGGATGATAAATATATTCCCCATAGATACTTACGTATAAACAATCTCAGATAAAATGAAATTGTAAAAGATATACCTAACTTTATGTATGATATTATTCAAATATATCGAAAACTCTTGTATAATTATTTAAATAATGTTATTTATTTATTCAAGAATCATAACGGTAACGACCCAATGTTTTTAAATGAAAATTCCCATCATATAATTATGTCATAAAATCTCATGAAAATAGGACATAATGAACTACTAAGTGCTAATTGACCTTTAAATAAAATTCCACTTATGTGTTTGGAATTTTGAAAATCTGACATACATGGCTGTGTTCAAGATGCTTTTTGGAGTCTAATAAAATAGAAACAATTTTTGGTGAATAATTGCTAAATATTCTAGAGGTTTTCAAAACCCTCAAAATTACATTTAAAACCCTACACTAGCGCAGTGGTGCAAGGTCTATCAATAGAGAAAGTAGGTGAGTGAATTTTAATGTTTTAATTCTAAAAACGTCACTTTTGTTAGCAAGGAGGTAATCATATTTATATTTTTATTTAATTTTTAATTTTTTTTAATTTTCATTAAGAAAAGAGACTAAATAAATTACTAGAATACTGATGAACTAAAAACTACAGATTATCTAAAAAAAATACTAGAATTAAACAGTAAGGTCGAAGGAGCAGATCAAATGTATTACTCAAGAATTACAAACAACTGGCTTAAGAGATTTCTTCCCCACTACATTTTATTGAATCATACCTCAAGGAAAAAGGTGAAAAATCTCCCTTGCTAGTAAACTCAACACAAAGTAAACTGATTTTTGGATTTCGCCACTCCAAATTCAGTTAAATTGTTTGACAATTATAATATGATAACATTCAGAAATAAAATCACTATAAATTTCTATATGTAAATACATTAATTCTTAGAAAATTTATTCTTGAACTAAGTCACCAGTTTATATTGAATTAGTGAATTAAGAAAACTATTTAGGTGTGAAGAAACAAAAAAAGATAATCATTAGTTAATCTGGCCAATTGATTACAATTCTGAAAAATGTATAGTGAATGAAGAAGTCTAAAATATTAACTAATAGAATTAAATTCTCAAGCTAAGACAACTCATCCTTTGATAATATAGATTACTGAAATGAAAAACTAATGATTATAGAGTACTGTGAAATTGAGTATAAGAAGGTAAAAGAACTCTCTCAATGATGCTCTGCTCTCGGGCTCCTTCGCTTCCATGTCTTCAGATTGACTTCAGTTATGCACCTCGAAGTCTTCTCTTGGATGAATGTGATCGTTGAAAAAGGAATGAGAGTGGCGGCTCTGCTCTCTAGTGGTGTGTTCAAGGAATGAATGAGCCTCCTCCATCCAAATTATGCTAAATCTCTATTTTAATACACCTCATTATCTACTTCATGTCACTACATGATTCTACAGACATTAAATGTCACTCAGTTGTGCACCGCACACATGTGTTTTTTTCGTGACTGGCATGTTGTGCTAGAAATTCCCTCTTAACTAACTACTAGTGAGTTAGTTAGTTGAAAGTGGACATGTTTTAGTCCCTTGAATAAACGTGCAATGTTAAAACAGAAAAAAATGAATATGCAAAGAAAAAAAAGTAGTATTCTTTCTAATTTATTGTTATATTACTTATTAAAAGTTAACTAACCATTAAATAACAAAAATATTAATTGCTAAATATTATTAAATATTATTATTGTGATTATTAATTTATTATTAAATATTTAATAAAATATAATTTTTAATTTTTAATTTATTAATAAAACATTAGTTATTAGTTAAAGTATTATTAATAATTTGATAGTATAACCTAATTTGATTCTTAAATTAAATATAAACTAATTAATTTATTAATTCAATTATTATATTTATTCGAGATTCAATAAATGTATTTTATTTAAAAATTAACTTAACTTATGATTTATTATTTTTTAAAATATAATTTAATAAATTATTATAAGTTATCTTAAATTTAATTTTATAACATATCTATTTATTAATAATATAAAATTTACATAAGAAAATTATTAAGTATTATATTATATTTATTTTATTAATTTAGTTATCATGTCTTAGTTTTTATTTATTTATTTCTTATTTTTTTGTTCTTCATCCCTCCATTTCCACGATACTTCAGGGGTCTTCTTCATGCTCGGTCCCTTCTCCGCGATGGCGAGATCCAAGTTTCATCGACAACACCACCCAATTTCTCTCACTCGACCTCGACCTAGTGGAAAATGATCATCAAACCAGTTCACAATGGATTCCCTCCTCAAATTCGATGTAGTGAAAGCGGATCCCGGTGGCAGACTTTTGGAGGTGTGGCAAAATCATCTTGGATCCTACAACTTCTCCCTCGGCCCCTCATGTATCTCATTTCTCCCTTAGATCAGCATCAATGACAAGACATCGACGACCCAAGAACTTACAGCGGTTTCTCGGCTCATCAGTAGTACACTGTAGTGAGATAGTGTCATGAACAAAACTCCTTAACAACTCTTCCATGGTTGTATTCTGATCTTCCATCAATGACACATGTCTCTAGTGACACTGATCAGAAGAATTGTGGATCATTCTCCTCCCCACACGACTCTTCTCGAGGTAGTAGAGATCTAAAATAGCACATTGATCAACCCAATCCCATCCAGACATCATCACCCATCACCAGAGCTCAACACCTGCTACAGTAGCCTCATCCACATGCGTGGCAGTGATAAATTTCGGTGGAAGAGGACGAAACAGTTAATATAGAATTTTTGTGGAACCATGAGTTACGATGAAACTGGTGCTGCAAGTTACGGTGGAAAGATGTATTTTAGGAGATGGGGTTTACGGTGAGACCATTAGCCAAACTGGTGCTACCGTATTATGCAGTCACAGTGCCACCGTTAACCATCATAATAAACAGAGAAAAATAAATTGATATATTAATAAAGAAATAAAAAATGAATTAAAATTTTTATTAAAACTAAAAATAATAATTAAAACAAAACAAAATAGAAGTACTCATATAATTAAATAAAATTATAAAACCAAAAGGACAAAAGTTAAATTAATATTAATTTTTATTTATAAAACTAAAATAATTACAAATTAAAACGAAAAATCAATAACCCAATAAATTATTATGATTTAATATTAAAACAATTATAAAACAAAGTTTATTTATTTAAAAAATGTCTACTATATCAGATTTAATAAATTTAAGTAAGACATATATTTATAATGTTATTTGACAATTATGTTAATAAATAAACTTAAATTGAAGTATTGGAGTGAGTTTATAAACTCAAAATTTTAAAAATTGAGTTATTAAAAGAAAAAAAATGTTTAGATTATGTTATATTAAATTAATTAATATTTAATGCATGTAATGATAGATATATACATCAGTATCTAAGTGAAAATGCAGTATTTATTAATTAGCTTATTACATTTATATTATTAACTATGTATAACAAAAACAACAATCTAAGAAAAGGTTATTATTTAATAAAATTAAATTAAGAAATAAAATAATTATTTCATGGATTATAATAAACAATTAATTATAAAAATTGATTAATTATGAAAGTTAATAATAAAAACACACAAAAGCCATTATTTATTAATAAGAGTTAAAATAAATAATAAAATTGATAAAAATTCATTAAAAAGTTGTGGGAAAACATGTTTTTTAAGGCCACATCAAATTCCCCCGCACTTAAACATAGTTTTTCCTCAAACAATTACTTGTTTTATTAAACTTGTAAACCAAAGTGTATTTATAATTTAGATAAAAATGTAACATGTCCAGAACATTAAATAAATGACTTAAAAAACATGTCAATAGGATTTTTGAAAATAAATTTCTCAAAGGAAACTTACAAAGAACAAATACTCAATGGTTTTCAAGAGTGTAATGAATCAACAATAAATGAAAGTGTCATACCTAATTTGTGGTACTATATAATGAATAACTTTAATCCAGACATAAGTCTAAATTCTGAGGGTGAGAAGAGGTAAAATTTATGTGGAATTATTAACTTAATAGTATGAACTTTATACTTTGACTTTTTTATCCAGGTTCCAAAAATAAATAATTTTTTTTGTGAATCCCCTTATTGATACAACCTACATGATTCTCATATAAACCAGTTTACCACTTCCTCATTTAGCATTCATCATTCCCTTAACCTTAATGAACAAATTTTTGACCCTAAACACTTTATTTTATTGTTTCCCTCGCCATGTATCATGTGATAAGAACTATGCAATGCATTTATTCAAGGTGTACATAGGGCTTATAGTAAACAAAAACGCACCCATCATGTAGGGTCTCCGAGACTCATCATGGAATCCTAGATGCCCAAATTAGTTCAGTTCCAAAATATTTGAAAAAACCATTTACGTTTGATCAGTAATGTAACTACTATAATAAATAAAAGAAAATTGAATCAACTATTTTCAAAATCAAACTTCAAATTACAAGATTTATGATCATTATTCCATTAACAGATCACCCATGTCAATCTCAAAAGTAATTCCTAAAACACAATTTCCTTTAGAACACTAATATATACTACTCATAAATAATCCATTATCACTATTTTCATATTCAAAACAAATCTTAACTCCCAGCAAGTTAATTTTCCTAAGGAAAGACCCATTTGAATACAGTGTAAAGCATAATATTATGCAAGAATTTTTGAAAAATATTTCTATTTTTATCAAAAACTTTTATGTTTCGATGTGAATTTATGGGCGTAAATTATGAACAATTTAGAAAAGTCTATAATTGACCCCCTCCCCCACATTTAAAACTCACCTTTTTCCCCAGAGTTGACTTCCAAATGGGAGAAGAAAAATTAATCAATTATAGTTCAAAACAGATTTTAAATTAAGTAGATTTATGACATGTTTAAAGGGTCACATGGATATTCAAAAATTTATTTTTCCATAATAGATAAGTAATCAAAAAATTCATTAACAAATAAATGAATTAACAATTAATGTAGTGGATAATTTCCATTATAGCTCAAAAGTAGCATATAAGGAGTATGTGAACAATTAATTGGGTGTAACCATTTTAAAAAAGTACGATTCAAATGTATGTTTATAATAGTAGAAATTTGATTTCTAAACACCCTATAGACTAATCAGTTCTAACAAGAAACACAACTACCAACAAGCATGTACCGCCCCCCCCCCCCCCCCCCCAATTAATTTCATACAGTGAATGGGTTTTAAATAATGAATTTCAGTTAACAGAAACAGGCACATCCAGACTTTTAATTCAACATAGTGACATTCATCAAAAGTTTTTTTATACAATATATGTAGAATATTTTCAACAAATATGTATCATAATTTCCTTATCAATCATATTTTTATAGTTAGTAGAATTATATTACAAAAAACAATAGCATAAATAAATGAAGAGAATTGAAGTAATTCAATTACTAGGTTCTTTCCCAGAGATGATCCTGGGAATTCCAATCCTAATATGACACAAAAGCATCATCCTAAAACCACAGGGCATGAAATCTACATACAAATAACCAGCATAGACAGTTCATACAGGAGGCATCACAACATGACAATATTCAAAGTAAAACAATAAAAGAAATAAAATTAAACACAAAAGAAAGAACATGGGTTGACTACCACGAAAAAACTGAATTTAAAGTCTTCAGTTAGACCTTAATTAATTACAATTTTTTTATTTACATAACAAATACCTTGGGTTTCCTCCCATGTAGAGCTAGATTTATAGTCCCCAGCAGGACTCACCTAGAAACTAACCGTAATCACTAGGGGGATGTAGTTTCCTTAATAGGAATTTCCACATGTGTTTGGCCCAATTATATTTAACATAAATATGAAAATTGTGGGCTCCCAAGATAAACAATACAAAACTCTCATAGATTATAAAAATTCCCAAACCGCACCCATTAGCGGTGATGGACATGATTATCTCAACATCTATAATTATTTCAGATTTAAAAATATTTACATTTATAAGAAGTGTAATCAATGTATTATGTGCTTTAAAGGGTATGAAAATGTCCTCAGAGATATCTTTCTCAACTCCAGCACTCCCAAATTCACATTCGAGGGTGAAAATGGTTAAATTTTGATTAGCAGGTTCAAGAGTATATTCAATAGAATGATGTAAAGAATTATGAACATTGAAACTCATGTATAATTCCCCCTCAGAACCATTATTAGTAACCCAAGAAGGATCAACACCCTTCATAGTTGAGGATGAAAGTGATAGGCAATGAAAAGAATTTATTTTATCACACAAAGATTCAGGTCTAACAATGTTGTAAATCTCTTCCAAAAGATCCTGATCAGTTAACTCACATTGAAAATATACTACTTCTATCAATTCAATTTTGCAACCATCATCTAGTGTGTGTTCAAAATCTCTTTCAAGTTCAAATTACAAAATCTCACTTTCGAAAACCATATCATTTGTGTGTTGCAATTCCATTTTAGGTGAACAATTGTACAATTCAGTTTCAATATATTCAGTTTCTAGGATGTTCATATTAAGACAATTCTCCTCAAGTTGGCCAATACTGATTTCCATTTCATTTCACAATGATTCAGAAAAGTAATTAATACGAGAATTTGGATATGAAAACTCATCAGCTAGTATTTCTTCCAATATTATAACTTTTTTCTCATCATCCAACAAAATTTCAGAATTTATTGGTTTTACATGTTCAAAATATTAATGGGATGTGTTCAATTCAAGATCAATAATTTCAGATTCTATGTTAACCAGCATAAGGTTCTCTTCTAATGTGTTCACAATATTTTGTTCAGACTCATTATTCACAAATTCAGAAATGTTGGGTGAAGAGTTTTTAACATTCAAATTTTCATTCTCAAAAATCTCTTCTACTCGAATGAATTCTTTTTCAAAACTCCTAAAACAATGATTTTTCTCTAAATTTGGAATTATGAAGAGAACTGGACATTCATTTTCAGTCTGTTTCAATTCATATTCAAAATTGTCCAACTCAATAGCATTAAAGTTCATTTTGGGGTCATCATCAATGTGTTCTTGATTTAATGAGATTTTTGTTTCTAGATTTAGTTCCACAGAATCATATTTTTCAAAAAGAATGTTTTGTTTCCCAGTTTCACAGTGACTGTCTTCTTCAATCTGATTTGGAAATCATTTAAAAAAATTTATTTTTAATTTTCATTAAATACTCTTTATTCTTTAACCTTTTTTTGAAATTCCAAAATCACGTTTTCTAATCTTTTAATTCTTTTATCTTTCTCTTGAGAATTTATAAGTTGAATTTCATGGAAATTAGTTAACCAAGTTTTAATTAATTCCACCCTATCATCTAATTTAGAATCAATTAGGTCAATTTTACATAGGGTTTCAAGACTAGAATCAATGTTATCATTTTTTAAATGTAATCAATCTGTTGTGGTTGGTTATAGGCACACTTCCAGGAAATATTCCCATAATAGCCACAACATACAAAATGTGGCCCTTGTTGATTCCAGGTTTCATTAACATCCATTTTTAATCCAAAACCAGGTGAGATTAAACACACAACATTTCACATTGAAGAATATCATTTCAAAAACAACACAAATAGTAGGTTCCAGATCAATGTAGTTATTTTAGAAAACATATTTTTTTATATGAATTCTTATGTTTTTTTGATTTTTTTTAATTTTCATAAACATAGAACACTCAGGGCGTGCCTTCCCTGGCAACAACGCCAAAATTTGAACATGTCGGAAGTCTTCACGACCATAATAATTACATTTAAGAACCTGCAAAAGCACAATGGTTCATGGTCGATCCACTTAGAAAGAAGTTGAGTGAATTCTAAGGTTTTAAAACTAAAAACCTCACTGTTGTCAGCAATGAGGTAAACATCTTCATAGTTTTCTTAACATTTAAATTTTTTAGTACTTTTTGTTAAGAAAAGAGACTAAATCAATTACTAGAATACTAATGAACTATAAAATACAACTAAGATAACATAAAAAACAAAATACCAGAATTAAGCAAAAAGATCGAAGGTGAAGATCAAATGTATTAATCAAGAATTAAAAAATACTAGATTAAAGGATTTCATCCCCACTATATTTTATTATATCATACCTTATGAAAAAGGTGAAAAATCTCCCTCTCTAGGAAACTCAACACATAGTAAATTGATTTTAGGAGTCTGGCACTCTAAATTCAGTTAAACTGCTTGAAAATTATAATATGATAACATTCCAGAATAAACTCATCATAAATTTCCATATGGAAAGATATTAACTCTCAGAAAATGTATTCTATAACTACCTCACCAATGGATCATGAATTCAGGAATTAAAAAATCAATTAAGGTGTCAAGAAACTAAATAGAGAATCATTAATCAATATCCCCAATTGATTACGATTCTGAAAAATGTAGAGTGAATAAAGAAGTCTAAAATATTAACTAACAGAATTGAATTCTAGAGAAAAGACAACTCATCATTTGATTATATTTATAAAAGAAATAAAAAAAAAATTGATTACAAAGTACTGGGAATTTGAGTTAAAGAGGGGAAAAGAAATCCCTCAATGATTCTCTACTCTCTGGATCCTTCTCTTCCATGTCTCTATCATGACTTCAGTGCTACTACTTAGAGTGTCCTCCCGGATGATTGTGATCATGGAATGGGGAATGAGAGTGTCGGCTCTGCTCTCCAGTGGTGTGTTCATGGAATGAATTAGCCTCCTCCCCAAAAATTCTTCTATATCACTATTTTAATACCCTTCGTCATCTATTTCATGTCACTGCACACTTCTACTTACATTAAAAGTCACTCAGTTGTGCACCACACTCATTTTCTTTTTTCACGATTAGCACATCACACTAGAAATTCTCTCATAACTAACTCCCGGTGAGTTAGTTAGATGAATGTGTACATGTTTTAGTCCCTTGAATGAACCTATAATGTAAAAATAAATAAATAAATAAATAAATATGCAAAGAAATAACATGAGTATTATTTTTAATATAATGTTTTATTTCTTATTAAAAGATTACTAACTATTAAATAATAGAAATACAAATTCCTAAATATTATTAAATAATATTATTATGATTAGTAATTTATTATTAGATATTTAATAAAATATAATTACTATGTTTTTAATTTATTATTAAAACTTATGTTATTAGTTTTTGTATTATTAATAATTAGATAGTAAAACCTAATTAGAATATTAAATTAAATCTAAATTGAAAATTTATTAATTCAACTATTATATTTATTCAAGATTCAATAAATTTATTTTATTAAATAATTAATTTAACTTAAGAATTATTATTGTTTAAAATATAATATAATAAATTCTTATAAATTATCTTAAATTTAATTTTATAACATATCAATTTATTAATAATATAAAAGTTACATATGAAAATTATTTTGTATTATATTATATTTATTTGATTGATTAATTATAACTAACTTTTAATTTATCTTTTTTTTATTATATTTATTTTATTATTATTTTCTTGTTCTTCATCCCTCTATTTCCATGCTATGCAGGGGGTCTTCTTCATGCTCGGTCCCTATACCGTGACAGTGAGATCCAAATTTCATTTTAAAACACCACTCCCTTTCTCTTTCTCAGCCTCGAATCATTGGAAAAGGATCTTCAAACCAGTTCACAGTGGATTCCCTCCTCAAATTCGATGTAGGGAAAGTGGATTCTGGAGACAGAATTTAGCAGGTGAAGCAAATTCATCTTGGATCCTGCAGCGTCTCCCTTGGCCCCTCATGCAGCTTGTTTCTCCATCAAATCGGTATCAGCAATACAACATCGATGACCCCAGCCCTTACAGTGGATTCATGGATCCTGCTTGCAACATGTTCGACTCATCGGTGGTTCCCTACAGTGAAACAGTGGCATGAACAAAACTCCTTCGCAGCTCTTCTATGGTGGTATTCCAATCTTATAGCAATGACACAGGTCTCTAGTGACACATATCTGAAGAAGTGTGGCTGGTGCTCTTCCACACACAGCTCTTCATGAGGTAGCACAGATCTGAAACTGTTCAATTATCAACCCAATCCCATTCAGACTTCAGCACCCATCACCAGAGATTGACACCTGCTATAGTAGCCTCATCCACATGCGCTGCATTGATAAATTACAGTGGAAGAGGATGAAACATTGGATAGAGAATTTTTGTGGCACTGTGAATTACGATGAAACCGATGCTTCAAGTTATGGAGGAAAGATGTAATATAGGATATAGGGTTTACAGTGAGACCGTGAGTCAAACTGGTGCGACCGTATTAAGCGGTCATGGTGCCACCGTTAACATGAACAATAAACAGAGAAAAATATAATGAAACGTGAAAAAATAAATAATAAATGAATGAAATAATTTATTAAAACTAAAAATAACAATTAAAACAAATGAAAATACATGTACTCATAAAATTAAATAATCTTATAAAACCAAAAGGACTAAAGAAAAATTAATATAAATTTTATTTTATAAAAATAAAATTTTAAAAAATTAAAGCAAAAAATCATGAAGCAAATAACTTATTAAGGGTTAATTTGAAAACAATTATAAAATAAAGATTAATTATTTTAAAATAGTCTACTGTATCAGAGTAAATAAATATAAGGAAGACATATAATTATAATTTTGTTAGACAATTATTTGAATTAATAAAATGAAATTAATGTATTGTACTGGGATTATAAACTCAATATTATAAAAATTAAATTATTAAAAGAAAACAAAAGTTTAGATTATGTTATATTAAATTAATTAGTATTTAATAAATGTAATGTTAGATTAATACTTAATTATCTAAGTGTAAATGAATAATTAATTAATTACCTTATTAGCGTTAAGTTATTAACTGTGAAGAAAAAAACAACAATCTAAAAAAAGGTTATTAGTTTATACAATTAAAGTATGAAATAAATTAATTATTTTATTACTTATAATACACAATTAATTATAAAAATTGATTAATTATTAATGCTAATAATAAAAACACAAAAGAGAAATTATTTAATAAAAACCGTTATAATAAATAATTAAATTGAAATAAATTAATTAATATGATGTTGCAAAACATGTTTTTTTAAGGCCACATCAGTAACTAACCCTTATGAATAGTAACAGACACTTATGAATAGTGATATAACTTAATGAATATTAACCTTATCTATAATAGTATAAAAATAATATTCAAGTGAATGAATAATGTACCTATATTTTAGAATTATTAAATGAATGTTTTAAAACATTTTTTAGTAATAACCCATTATTTTAATTAAATATTAAATTAATAATATTTATAAAATTATATTTGAAAAATTGAATTCATTTATGTATTCTACACGTAAAAAAATTGTTGAGGAATGTTTTTGGGATTTTTCTAAAATACTTGATTTTTTTATAAATACTGAAATAACATAATTTACAAAAAAAAGCTAAATAAACTAATTTTAGAGTCATGTGTGCTGTTATGCTGATGTAATCCTACATGTTTTGGGATCACATGATAAAATTACTATTCTTGGTCATGGAATACTCACTATTCCTTGTCTTGTGGAGAAATAATAAACTAATGAATTTTATATTAAAAAAACCCCACTCCCCTCTACTATAAAAACCTCCCTTCAAACCCTCAATTCCTCACACCTCTCAAGCACCAATACTTATCTAATCTCTACCAAAAAATAATCCCTTGCCCTTTTCCCACGATCAAGAGCTTCTGGTCTCATCAAAAGACCAACCCTAGCTTCTTTAAGGAGGATCTCAAGAGGAGTATTTAAAAGGTAATTTCTCTCCCTCTTCTCCTTTAATTTCATTTCAATTTCAAGTTTTTTTTAGATCTCTTCCCACATATCTTCATCCAAATGGTATTGTAACTCTATAATTATACATGTACTGTAATTTTATGATACTAATGGGATATTACATCATACAACCCTCTTTCCCTCTTCCTTTTATTTTATTAAAGAGAACTTTGTTCGTGAGGTGTTAGTTTATCACCTTTAAGAACAACATGTCTTCTTCTTACATTTATAACTTCAGATCTGGTCGTGAAACCCATTTTATGGATGAAACCAAATTTTTTATATGTATTATGTCCTATTTAATGTTCTATAAATAACTTATGTCCATATTACTAGTGATAAAATAAAACAAGTTCATTATGATCGAAAAAACATTCATTTTTACCCAAAAAATCATCCTTTAACTTTATCTAATGATTCATATACATTGATATAATATGATTCAGTATAAAATCATTTATACTCCTGTAATATCATTAATATCATGTAATATCATATCTGGATGTTTACCCATGTTCTACCTGAACTTAAATTTAAGAACACAAGTTACCACTCAAGAAAACCATAAAAATAAACATTCTCGAACAATCTTTTAAAAATCTATAACTCATCAAAAGGAACATAAAATCAATTAATGAAAACATAATGAACAATATTAAAGAAAAAAATGTTTTGGATTTCTAATTAATGAATATAATGTAATTATATGAGACATTAAATAGAAGGAAGCATTCTGATACAAGGTAAGGGGAAATTCTCGAACCCAACTTTCATCCTTTGAGTTCTACCTCATTCACTCCATTTTTGATATGGTTACTCCTTAAAGATAATTTTTCCATAATTTTATTTCCTTTTGTAGGATATAAATTATAGTCACTAGTTTTTATGTCAAAAAATAAGCCTTTCAAAAGAACTCTACTTTTAATAACACACATTTTACTTCTCTCCCAAATTTGATGGTTCTTGTAACATGTATCTTATTCCCTCTATATATTAGGAACCCAATGTTTATGAATGTGTTATTATGAAATGTAACCCATTCCATTACATGGGTTAGTTATTTTCACTTTTGATATATTTTCCATGTGGAAAGCATGATAATGATAATGTCATGATGTGACGGGTGTTCCAGGAATTATGTAGCACAATATGAATGTTTTAATGTGACGGGTGTGCCCAAAATTATATAGCGCTCCAATGCATTGGGTAAAGTGATGAATCTAATGAGTAAATGTGAAATTATGTGTGAACATTATGCTAGATTGGTTCACAAGTATGTGTGGATGTTAACCCATAAGACATGATGTTTCATTTTTATGTGTTTCCACATTTCAAGTCTTTTATTTTTTCTGTTCTCATGTTCATGATCATTTACCTATGTCAAGATTACGCTCACCCCATGCTATGTTCTTATTTTCTATCCTCTTACTAGGCTTTTAGATCACCACTTTTTATTTATATTTTTAGGTGGATTCTTGTACTA
This sequence comes from Viscum album, assembly GCA_963277665.1. Taxonomy (NCBI): domain Eukaryota; kingdom Viridiplantae; phylum Streptophyta; class Magnoliopsida; order Santalales; family Viscaceae; genus Viscum; species Viscum album. The sequence continues at coordinate 310,078,967 of OY728129.1, forward strand.
AGGATAGGAAAAGGGCCAATAAGAATCTAGGGAAGAAGAAATTAAATAAATGTTTATGCTTGATGATGTAATTGCTATGTATGGTCCTAGTTTTCCCATGACACTAATCCTTTAGATCATCTATTTGTAATAATATTTTGTTTTTTATTTTAAAATAATGTAATTGTAATGTTAGAAAATGTTGGGCACTATAATGACCATTTTTATGATAACATTAATGTTCGTATTTTCATCCATTTGTTATGAATATTTCATTGTTACTCGTTATTCAGGTATTAAATGATTTATGTTTTTATGTATGTTTTGTTGGATAAGTTCTTATTACTCATTTTATATGATTGTTATATAATTTACATCATAGTATTATTATAATATATATCATATTTATTCATTAATTTCATTTGTATAATCATGGTTTAATGAAGCTTATGTAGAACGAATTGAATCGCACCGTAGAGAGGGTAAGTCGTACGTATGCACGAGCGACAATATCATTCCTATAAATATGGAATGGTATTATTTTGGATGGTTTATAGTATTTAAGAATTAATATAATGTGGTAATAATCATATATTGTTATAATTTTCACCAATATACCCAACAAAGTAAGGTAGTGGTGGAAAACATATTACACCACAGCGCTGATACAATATGTCGTGCGTACGCACACGTGGCGATTTCATTTTTCATAGGATGTATAGAAGATAAAATATGGTTGTATCATATTTATAATAACATATCATTATATTAGTGATACTAAGGTTATTAATTTAAAATGAATCAACTAAATTAGAGGATATATAAGATGATATAAATTTTAAGGAATCTGTAGAAGTGAAGTCACTACCTCGACGAGCCTCCTTTAAATTTCATCTTAGGAAAATATAGATTTTATTTTGAGAAGACTAGAACCTGTAGACTATAATATGGAAAGTTGAGAATTTAAATGTGTAGGTTTTTTCAAATCTGGAGTATCATAATGGAGTGAATAAAAGAGGGAGGAGGTTCTCTTTTTTAAGAGAGGAGAGGGTCACATTTAGAAAGTCTCAAAATATTAATTTATTATATATTCAATTTCAATGAAAAATGATCTAAATCATATTTAATTCGGAGATATGATGATTTTGGTTTGAATACCCACTATCCAATAATTTTTAGATATGTATCGATATTTTTTTCCTGATTTTCTTTTTGGTTTAACCCTTATTTTATCCTTTTTAATCATACCATGATATCTTGTTATTTACAACTTGTGGGTTAATGTAATGATCATATCATGTCAAATAACCCCAAAAAATTTATTTATGACATATATGGACTTAAATAAACCATTTTGCCGAATATTATATTTTTTTGAATTTAATATCATTTAATAAACTATTTTATGTTTTATGTTATGAATTATGTCAATTATTGACACTATTCATACATGAATTTTTTTTAAAACTCATAACAACGTAATTCCATAGAAACTAGGACATTTATTCAAAGGTAATCGGTAAAAATCATCCCTAAAATTATTTTATGAAATAAATAAGCAAATTAAATTTTTTTATTATATATAAATTCATTTATTTTTTCCACTGATAAATGAGGTATTCACTACATCATAATTGTGTCATACATAAATATATTCATCTAATGTATGAAAATTATAAATAAAATTACATGATACAAAAAATATTTTTATCTTTATAATGAAAATTTATAGGCACATATTTCAGTTATATAACCCTATATTAAAAATAGATTTATTAAAATATCAGTGTTTATGTTATAATTATCTTTACTATTAATTAATTCTGATTAAATTTCATTTTCAAATATAAGTGAATCCTTGGGGTCCCAAAATCGACCAAAGGATTCCCATGGTCAGAAATATATCTTAAAATTTGATTATTACACGTTTTAATGTAGTTTTATACTATCAAATTATTATTTGTTTTACCCTTATTTACTATATTTACCCTTTAATGGTAGTAAATAAAATTTTAGTTATGTTACTATTCATAATCTTAAAAAATTAAAAGTAACTTTTCAAACAATTTGGAACTTCTAATTTAAAAAATGGAATTTATTTTTTCATATTCAAAACATGGAAGTTGGAGTAGTTAATTTAATATTTTCTTGTTGTTGAAATGAGAAAAAAGGTTTTAAAAGATAAAACATTGCAAAAGATTGAAATGTTTTTACAAATGAATTCATTGTAAATTTAATGATAATGACATAAATAATATTAAATGGTAAAAATATAATCTATTTTTACTTTCGAATGATTCAATATAATAATATGAGAATATAAAATATCTTAATGAAAAAAATTATTTTTATTTAAAATTTTGCGTAATTTTGTTGTTCATCAAAACATGAATGTTATAAGAAAAATATCAGAAATTTCTCCAAAGTAAATTTTTATATCCCACTTCTAAATAAAATGTTTATTTTTCATAGAGAAATTATTAATGTGACAAAATCTTAATTCAAAAAGGTTTATCCATTCAAAGGGGTAGAATTATCCTTTTAAAAAATAGGTTCTTATATGTAAAAGAGGGTTTTATTCATAACCTATGACTAAAATATCTGTTGGATCAATATAAAAAAAATAATTTTAAATATTTAAAACATATATCTCATTATTTTCATTAATTTCAACAATAAATCTAATTAAATAAAAAATAAAAATATCTAATTGATTTATATTTTTCATAAATATTTAATTGACAATGAATTCATAATGTGTTTTGATAAGTTAGTTATATTTATTACCTTATAGTCTAATATCTAAGAAATAACAATTATTTTATATTAATGTAATCTCAGTTTTTGTTTAAACTCACGATTTCATGAAAATCAAGCTACTGAAGAATAAAAAATTATTTGAAGAATGTTTTTCATAAAAACATTGAGGTGTTACACTCTCCCCCCACCATAAAATGAATTTCACCCTCGACATTGGTCTCTTGGAAATAACTGATTAGAATTCCTCTCCATTATCACATCATAATGTTCCCATATATCTTCTTATAATTGGTGTTTCCTCCATAAAATATAAACCAAGCATGTGGTCTTGTTTCGTAGTACATTTCTCTATGATCCAGAATCTCAATCGGTTATTCTACAGAAGAATGATCTTTCTTCAGTGGTATGAATTCTAACCTTAGTACATGATAGTACTTGGTATCAAGAGAGATACATGGAACACATCATTTTCATAAGAGATATTCTACTGAATCTCAAATCAGGGAGAAACCTTTCCAACAAGAACTACTATTTTAAAAAGACTGATATACCTAGGGATCACCTTAGCATTTATTCCATATCTCATTAATCTCTTCCATTTAAATTTATTTGAACACATTATCATGCACGTCAGAGTCTAGGTCATTTCATCGGTTGTCACGAAAAAAAAATTTGTTGACACTGAGCTGCTCTTATGTGTTGTTGAATACATCTAACCTAATCTTTCATTTCATCAAAAAGATCATGTAATAATAGATTTATTTCCTAATATTCATCCCATCAAGTTGTAGTTATGAAATTTTCTCCATAGAGGTCATCATAAGGAGACTTTTGAAAACATGAGTGAATGATATAATTTTATAAAGATTCCACCAATGGTATGTGTTGATCACAACAACATTTTAAATCTATTGTGAAAATACTCAACATGTATTTTAGAGTTTTAATTGTTCTATCAAACTAACCATCTATCTAAGGATGATAAGAAGTGTTGAATCTTAACACTATATCTAGAGCAAGCAAAAGGCTTCTACCGAACTTCGAGGTAAACCCTAGATCCAGATCAGATATAATGGAAAGATGTTCTCAATGCAATCTTACCACTTCCATAAAAAATGTTATGGAAAGATGATAAAGAGATAAATCTTATCTAATTTTAGTGAAGTGTGCCTACTTCACAAGACATTCAACAATAAACTAGATAGAATTATTTATATTGGATATTTTGGAATTCTTAATGAAAAATATCATAGTGACATTTTCCCATTTCCATTCTAGTATGGGTAATGGTTATAATATCGCCAAATACATATGCCTCTCAGCCTTATCTTGCTGACAAACCATGAATCAAGAGACATATTCGGTGACATATCTTTTTATCCCATTCTATTAGAAGTACTCTTTCAGGTCCCTATGCATATTTGTGCTTCCAACGTTAATTAAGAATTAAAAATTATGAGATTCATCCAATAGATCCTTCATTAATTATATTATGGTATGAACAGAAACCTAGTTCCTGAAACTTATTATTTCATCAAAATCAAGGGTGAATTCTGGAACACATCTCACCTTATTTTTAAACACAACATTTTTCTTTTGTGTCTCTTTAATCATCACTTGTATTGATTTTTGAACATTCATTTTAGAAAGAAAAAATTTCTCCCCTTCTATAAAAATTTCATGGCCCGTCCTTTGAAAATACATAAATATTGAATCTTACGAGATCTTCATCATGGACAAGATAGTAGGATCTTTTATACTCAAAGCATCTTCCAACTTGCTTGTTTTCCAAGGGTGTTAATTTAATTTTCAATCATAATATTTAAACAACTCCAACCATCTTTTTTGGTGAATATTAATCACCTTTTGGGTAAAAATATACATTAAATTTTTTTGATCAGTATAAATATCACATCTTTCACCATAATAATTATGACTCCATATTTTAATTCGATTATTACTGTGGAAAACTCCAAATCATGATTTGGGTAATTCTGCTCATGGATTTCCAATAGTCATGAGGCATAAGCTATCACAAAATATTTTTTCAAGATAAAACACCCAAGATCCATTTTGGTTGATTCATTTTACATCACAAACCATTATACACTACAAGGAAGTGTGAGAAGAGGGGCTCTGGATATCCTTCTTTTTTACTCTTTGAAATTCTCTTCACATTCCTCAATCCAAATGAACATAAATCGATTTTGAGTCAATACTGTGAGTGTATTAAATAATCATGAAATATCATTCACAAGATGTTGAAAATATCCATCTAAACCAAGAAAAAATCGAATCCCAATTAATATTGCTGGTATTGACCATCTTTTAATAACATGTGTTTTTGCTGGATCCATAGATATCCTCTCACTTGAGATTATGTGGCCCAAAAATTAATCTATTATAAGCCCAAATTAACACTTGGAAAATTTAGAATAAATCTTCTCCTTTAGTAAGTACTTCATTACAATTCTTAAGTGATCTTCAGGTTCATCAATTCTATTTGAATAAATAATAATATCATCTATAAAGGATACCATAAAATTATCAAGATTGTACCTAATGACTCTATTTATTAGATCTAAGAATATAGTATGGGAATTAGTATGATCGAAAGGATTCACTATATATTCATAGTGTCCATTCCTTGTATATAATGTCGTCTTTGGTATATCATCCTTTTTGACCCTTCCTAAAATGGCCCGAAGGCCTTCATTGTTTAGTGATTTTTGATAATCCACCTTTCATGGGGTTATCTGGAACCCTTACAAGGCCCATCGGCATAAGTATTACATGGATTATAGGCATTATATGAATTCATTTCTTGTAGTCTTAAAACATTACATACAACACAGTCTAACTACATTGAACTGCTCCTCCCCAACATCTTCATCATGAAAGAAACTCCCCACCTTCTAATTGTTGTTCTTTTAAGCTTTCCCGGGCATGCATGGGCTTGTCCTGATGAAAGGTTCCATAGCCTCTCATTATTGTAATTTGTTTCTCTTCTGCTATGGTGATATATGCTTGCTCATCCTCCTTCTGAAGCTTGTTCCTTATAGGTTTACTAGCTTGCATCTGCACTTAAGGTGGCCCGAAGGCCTTGAGGTGGCCCGAAGGACTTATTTACCCAAAGGCCTGGGCGGCCCGAATGCCTGAAAGGGATCAGGGACCAAATTGGCCACCTAAAGGCCCAAACGGGGGAATATTCCCAGCTGCAACAATGCCAAACAGTTCTTTCTACAATACCTTCTACAGTAAAGAACCGTTCTTGCTACAGTATTGCTACAATACTTTCTCCATTGCTCTTACAATACATGAGAGTATAATAAGGCTGTGAGACCATCAATGAATAGTCTCATTGATCCATATTTCTTCATAAAAAATAGAATAGGATCTCCCTAAGGTGATGTTCTTGGGTGTACAAATCCCTTTATAAGAATCTCTAAGATTTTCTTCTTCAATTAATGGAACTCAATTGGGCCATTCTATAAGGAGTCTTCAAAATAGGCATAACATTCGGTATGAGTTATATTGACAACTCAACATCATGATTTAGTGGAAAACATAGAAATTACTCAGTAAATACATCATTAAACTCCTATTCAATGGTTGTATAATTAATTTTGAGTTTCTCCCCAACCATTTGTGATAAATAGCCATAATTTATAAGAATCATGACCCATAATATAGAAAAAATTTCTACCAAAAGTTTGTATTCATCCTTGCTTAGATATATGATAATAGATTTATTTGAAATATGAAATGTGATATCCCTTATTTGAAAACTGATATGAGATCCACATAATGATTTCCAATCCATTCCAATAATCATATCAAATTCTACTATATGATGGATGATAAGATTTGTAGGAAGTACATTCCACAATCATCAATTTGAGAAGAATTGTATGATTTTGATGAGACCATTGTGATATTAAGATTTGTCACATCTAACTCAACTTCTAATTATTGAGGTAATATGGCGTTACCCAAAGAAGATTATTTATAAATAAAATACTCGATAGATCCATAATCAGAAAATACATTTTCCACTTTAGAGTGGATGGTATGTGTACCTTTCACCACTTCATTAACGTACTCTACATCACCGATAGTAATTTCATGTGTCACTCATTTTTCATTGGCCATAAGACTATGTTAACATTGATAATCATCAATAACCCTTAGATTAGGGCATTGATTGGGATAATTACCCAATTAATTTCATTTGTAACATTGATGTGTAAGAGGTGCATTTTGTAAAGCCTTTTAATTGTTTGCATCATTAGACACATTTTACCCATCACTTCATAATTAAATTTCCCCATGAGCTTATTTTTCACATGTAAATCATTTACTAGTCTGTATAATACATTTCCCTCCATGTTTCATTCCACCCTTTTAGCATAAGAGAAAACTCATCTTCTTTTCAGTGTGGTCTTTAGATTATTCATAGGATACCATTTTAATCTTATTATCAAACCAATATGACTGACTAGTTACTCCAATATCCATCTTATCCTTGAGGGAACAACGAAAAATTTAATTGTAGTAATTGAAGTCCATTATATCTAATTCTCTTTGGAGACTTGGCTTAAAGCCACTAAGAACTGATCAATATTACTCACAGGTTGGAAAATAATTCTAGAAGCATACATTGCATTTTATGTAAAATTTAATTAATAAGTACCACATGATTCATCATCACTTTTCTTATTTTCAAGGAACTCTATCTCTTTATTTTTTCAGATAATACGAGGAAATTACTTATCAAAAATTATGTTCTTGATCTCGTCACATTCTATAGTATCAATTTCAACTCTTTGCCTCAAATTCTTGTTAAGATTCCACCATTGGTTAGAATCACCTTCAAATGATATACTTCTAAGATAAATTTATCATCTTCGGAACATTTTATAATTGAAAATATCTTTTCAGTGTTACAGATGCATTATTCATCCAATAATGGATCAGAAGACCCGCTGAATGAAGGTGGACAATGCCTCATGATGGATTTAGTGAAATTTTTCTTCCTCTATTGTTCACTTGGTACTCTCTAGTGATTCCTATATATAGAATATTTTGTGATCATGTACAAAATATTTTTCATTCCTACTCTAATAAAATTCGGTTGTCCAGGGGGAAAACAATTTCAATTTTGGTCACATTCAGCATTAATGTGGCTCTTTCAGGTTCTAGCCAATGATTAAATCCAAGAAGCATAGTATGAGAAACACTAATAATAACTGTAAATCCACATAATAAAGATTTAAATTTTATTTTAGGACACTTTAGGTTTTAATCTAGGTTATTCACGGTAAACAGTATAATTATATCATAAAATTACACATATCCTTAAGGATTTCTCGTCCTAGTTTCCAATAGTTAACTATATCATTCCTCTGATACCAAATATAGTGAACCTTTCCATACATACATTGATATCACATCATAATTAATGTATATTTATTACAAAATATAAAAACCCATGATAGGACTGTATAGGTATAGTGTCGTTGGAATCAAGGAAATATAAACATTTGGTTCATAAGACATCTACGTTGTCTCCGATTTATTTCATCATATCTAGAATCCTTTTTTAAATATCATACTTAATACCCTTCTTCATGTCATGGGTAAAAGAAACATAAAAATTGGTGAGCTCAATCCTCAGTAAGGGTAAAAAAATGAAATAACAATCTTATCATATTAATAAGAATATAGAATGTGAATATCTTAATCTCTATATAAAAGATAAAAATTTTATATCAGGGAAGAAATAAAAACAGTGAAATGTAATCCAAATAGTCATAATATAAGACATTAATTTTTTTTTGGCATACACACATAAGCATAGAAAATCATTTCATATTTTTCAAGGCACTTTTCCATGACCATCATAGTGGACAATGTACATTAATGAAATGAGTACTCTCCTCATTCTAGCCCTCTATAATCGAACAGTATTAACTTTTCATTCAATCAATGTTTATCTCTTGAGATAGAAATCATTACCCAATGAATTAGTTGAGATATAGTTCCCACCAATATCGTAATGATACCATTATTACGTGTTCCAAAAAAACATATAAACATTGAACATAGCATAAACCATGAAATGAAATGGGTTTCATAAACATTATTCAATCAGAATTCATACAAAACAAATGGATTTTATAAATAAAATTCCATCATAAACAAAATAAAATCTTATTAATTACAGTGATAGAAACATAATATTACATAATATTAGATGGAAAATAATTTTGATAAAGAACTTGAGCTCCATTCTTGAAGAAAATATCATTTCTTATTCAAAATGATATCGTTTCTCAAAATGTATTTTAATTTTAAAAGAAAAACATTGATTTGAAAATACGCTTATAAATATCTAGAAGATTATTCATGAAAATAAGGTGTTATGAAGATGTAAAAACCCATTCATCCCATATAAGTCAAAAAATATTCTCCTAATATATTTTCTAGAAAATTTAAAGAGTACCTCATAAAGTAATGAAAATAAATATTCCTTCCAATCCATATCGTAAAAGTCAAGATGGGTGAAAATGACATTAAAAATATATAGATTAAAATTAATCATTTTATTAGAATATGTTATAGAAAATATTGACATGGATGATAAATATATACCCAATAGATACTTACGAACAAACAATCACAGATAAAACAAGATTGGAAAATTTATCTCTTACCTTAGGTATGATATTATTTGTGTGTATCTGATCCTCGTGTAAAATGATTTAATTAATGTAACTGTTTATTCCAGAATAATAATCATTTTTATGATAAAATTTATGGTCATATTTTAATCATTTTGTTATTAATATTTCATTTTTAATCATTATTTGGGTATCCTGCTTTATGTTATTATATATGTATTGTCAGATAAGATTGTATTCCAATATTTAGGTAATAGTTACATCATTTAAATCATGGTATTAGTATAATATATGTCATATTTATTCATTAAGTATATTAATATAATCATTTTTTAATGAATATTATATAGAATAGATCACGTCACACTGTGGAGACAGTAAGCCGTATGTATGCATGAGCAATGATATCATTCCCATAGTTGTTTAATGGAATTGAAGAAGATGGTGTATAGTATATAGGAATTAGTATAATATTTTAATAATCATATTAGTTATTAGTTCCACCGTAATAGCTATCCATGTCTGGTGGTGGTGAAAATTATATTACACCATATTATAGATATGCTAAGCTGTACGTATGCACATGCAGTGATTACATTTTATATTGGATGGATACAATGTGAAATTGGGTTATTTCATATATATAATAACATATCATTATGTTAATTCTACAGATACTATTTATTTATAATGAAAAAACTAAAGGGGGGAATTATAAGTAGAAATAAATTTTAATGAATCGGTAGAAGTGATTACCTCTTCCTCGACGTGCCTCATTTAAATTTCCTCTTAGGGAAATAGAGTTGGTATTTTGAGAAGACAATAAACTATATAATGTAACTAGAGATGTATATAAGAGAAATGGGTAGGGCCTTTACGCACTCTAAATTTCAAAATGGAGTGAAGAGGGGAGGGGGGAGGTTCCCTATTATAATATTGGAGAGGGGAACATTAGAAAACTGTCAAAATATATATATATTATAAATTTAAAAAAGACTCAAGATGGTCCAAAAATTATTTAATTCGAAGATAAGATTATTTTGTTTTGAATAATAATTATCCAATAATTTGATGAAATGTTTTGAAGAATTGTTTATCCCTATCTTTTTGGTTTAACCATTATTTTACCCTTTTTAATCATACGTTGTTATCATGATATTTAGACCTTGGGGGTTAGTGTAATTATCATTTCATGTCATAAGATCCAAATAAGGTAATTTAAATCATATTTGGACATATATTAACCATTTGGTTAAATCATAGTTTTTTTGAAATTTAATATCTTATTATAAACTATTTTATGTTTTAAGTTATGAATTATGTCAATTTTAGGAACTATTCATACATGACCATTTAAAAAATTTATAAAATCTTGATTCAATCATAAATAAGTCATTAAAACAAAGATGATATGTCAAAAGAATCCATAAAATTCTGGGATGACATCAAAATAAATATATTTAAATTGTTTTAAAATTTATAATTTAATTTATTTGAATCTCTCATTAATGAGGTAATCCATACATCATAATTTTGTCATAAATAAATATATTTTTATAAGGACTAAAAATAATAAATAAAATACCACTATATAGGAAATTTTGTTATCTTTACAATTTTGATTTATAGGCATTGATATTACATATATTACCCTATATTAAAAATATATTTATTAAACGATATGTGTTTAGGTTATAATTATATTAACATTATATTAATTCGAATAAAATTACCTTTACACATCCATGTTAATCCATGGGGTCCCAAAATCGAAACAAGGATCCCATGGTCTGAAATATATCATAATATATAATTAATACAAGTTTTAATGTAGTTTTATATTATTAAATTATTAATTTTTACCCCTATTTACTAGAATTAACTTTTAACAATGGTATGTACAATAATTACTGAAGTTACTATTTATAATAAATATAATTAAAAGGTACATATTCCCAAAATTTAGGAAATATGATTCCAAATATTGAATCCATTTGTCCAAATTCAAAAAAAAAGACTTTTAGTAATAAATTTAAAATTATTCCCCCTGTTGAAATGAAAAGATTTGGTTTAAAAATAAAAACATTCCAAAAGATTGAAATCTATTTACAATTGAATTACATGTATAATTAATTATAATGATTTAAATTATATTAAATGGAAAAAATATAATATATTTTTACTTTAAAAATATTATATATTATAATTTAACTATATAAATTATATCAATTAAAAAAGAATTTTTTTAATTAAAATTTAGAGTGTAGTTACTATTCATCAAAACAGGAATGTTTTCAAAAAAATATCTGAAATTTATCTGAAATTATTCCCTCATCAAAATAACATATTTATGTTATCATATAGAAATTATTACAATTACAAAATCTTAATTTAAAATTGCTTCTCCATTCAATGGTGTAAAAGTATCCTTTTAAAAACATGCTCTTATTATAATCTAGGGTTTTATTCATACCATATGACTAAAATATCCATAGGATGAATATAAAAAATATTTTATTTAGAAATTAAACCATATTCATAATTATTTTATTTTATTTTATTACGAAATTTAAGTCACTCAAAAATAAAAATTTGTATAAATATATAATATCCAATAAATTCATAATGAATTTTAATAAGTTACTTATAAATATTTCTGATAACCTAAAAGAAATTCTATGATGCTAATTTTATATTATGTGCAACTCGCGGTTCGTTTAAACTCAAAATTGCATGAAATGTAAGCTATTGAAGATAAACAATTATTCAATGAATATATTTCATAAAAAACTAGGTGTTACAATGGATTTATATTTTCATTAGAGTAAAATTAACCATCTAAATTTTATAATCATAGAATAAAAGGATTCTACAAAATATGGTTTTGAAAATCCAAAATAAATATTATTTCATTCTCAAATAAAAAATCTACAAGAAACATAAAACTCATATATTAACATGTTTTGAATTGAAAACAAAAAAACAACTGCAACAAATGAATTATCTAGCATTAATATAATGTCATATATTGATACAAATTTGTATTTTTATAGTTATGGAATTTTATAGATCATAATAAGGTAAAATTAATAGAATTACCCTATTATATGTCTTGTATATCAATATAGAAGCAATATAAAAATGAATAACCCGACATTAAACTTGTGTTCCTAATATCCAATGTGATCCACATATATGGATTATAAATAATGATGTTTTTTTATTAAAAATCACGAATTATATAGACTATGTTTGAAGTACATAAACAACTGTAATCAACAAACCCAATTTTATAATTCGACAAACATTTAAATGTCTACATGAAAAATATTCATTTATATAAAAATAATAAGGAAGAATAGATATTACGATTTTATTAACAATGAACCACTTAACAAAATAATAACTATCATAACCATTATATATACCAAATTTATAAAATGAACACATTGATTTTTAGTTCCCAATAGTTCAAAATATCAACACATTACCTTTAGTGTTTCTCTATTAGGTATTTAAATTTAATAATAAAATTTGATTATCAAATAATATGTATGTATCCAATAATAAATCATCTTAATAATAAATAAATGATATAAAACTATCTTGAATTGTTTTCAATGGTATTGCATCATGTAGAACCCACAAACTCTTCAGAAAACATTAATTTGTGCTTAGATTATATTAAAAGATGTTTATAGGTCATGTAGGAATGTTCATAAGAAATGTTGGTTATTGGAGAGATAGACAACATGCATTTTTAACTCCTGGTTAGTACTAAACATGTAGAAACCATTTGGCATAGATATGTTTCACAATAGTGTAGTTTTTATTGTTTGATAATTGTTAAATATACCACATGACTCACTAGAAAAAAACAATTTAGGTATGAATCATAGGAATATGAGGTGTAATGGATTGATAAAACCATTCCAATTCCCTATGAGAATGTGCTACTTTTATTTTTAAGGAGATAGTATCTACAAATGGTGAGCATAAGATTTATCAAACCATGCATCCACACCATGCACAAAAAAATGAAACATTAAAATGTTTGGGTTTTACCATTTTTTAAATAGACATTATTATACCTAATCTGTAACTCCATGCTCCCTATTACCCAGAGTCAGTGCATTATTTTAATACATTGGCATGATTACATGGAATCAAGTCTCGAAGGACATATCAGTTTAGTAGTCTTTGAAAATAGATTAAATACACGATGTTCAACATAACTAGATGAAAAAATAGTAATTTATTCCATTAGAAATGACCAAGCCACCTAGATTATGCCTATAAGTCACTCATTACTAACATATTCATATCCTGGGAAAATAAAACATAAAAAAGGGTGTGCTCAGATGCTCAGTTAGGGCAAATAATTAAGAGGAATCTATAAACATTTATGGAAAGGTGTTTAATAAAAACAAGAACATTTAAAACATACAATTGAACATAATATGGAAAAAATAAACCAAAAATAACCAAATTAACATGCACATGAATATTCTGCTAGTCTAAGAATCACATGTAATTACTAATTTCATAATGAGAGAATGAATAACACCGGACATTCTGAAACATTTTTTCAATTCCTCAACAAACACATCTAAAAATGATTTATGCCTCGGCCAACACAATATACCAAATTGGGAAAGGCCTCAGCCAATTCCATGTCTAATTTTATCATGAGTCCTACTAATGAATTGATGAGCTATATCGGGCTCCACTTGTTACATAAAAAGTTTAATGAAATTCTCAAATGAAAAGGATTAAACATAACATATTCATTCGAAACAATCATTAAAAATGCCAATACATTATCGATAAACCATGAATGGAATAAAAATAACACATCCATAGTCAAATATATCAAAAAACCATGAATACAATATGAAATATTTTTATTAACTTCAATCATGTTTAAAATCAATCAATGGATGTTGACATATATGAAAAATATCCTGTAAATCCATCTAGAGAAATACACTATTTTCATGAAAATGTTTAAAAGTCACAAATTTTTTAAAAGAATACATTTAAAGACATTTTTTAATCAAATAGTCCCATACCACTATTAATCTTTTGAACGATTTTTTAACATTTTAAAAACATTCATTACAACATAAATTTATCCTTAAAAACAAATTTGAAAACATGGAAATTAATGAGACAGATTTACAAGAATAAATATTTAAAAAATTTAAAATTATGTTTCATTTAAAGAGTACCTTAATATAATAATTTCGAAATTTCTTTTATGAAACATGTACATGGATAATAAACATGTCCCACAAAATAACTGCACATAAATAACCTATGATAATATTGAGATTGAGGAATTAACCCTTGCCTTGAACATTCCTTCTGTCAAGGGTATGTTTAAACTCCATTATAATGACCATTTTATGTTATTAGATTATACCAGAACCACATTCATATATATTATATCATAAATGATTCATTTATGACTTTATGATACCCTTTTAATAAGGATTTTTAGGTAAAATTCACATTTCGGGTTATAATCGCTTTCTTTGTCGTACATATTTTAACATCTTATTCATGATCATATCATTTAGATCATGATTTAAATACATAGAAAATATAAACCTTGAATTATATATCATACATATTTGAAATATAAATATTTATAATAGATATATATATTAAATGGAAAACACTGTTTATGGAGATGGTAGGCCGTACGTGTGCATAAACGATGTTTCTTTTTTCATATCGTATTGAACAGATGTAAGTGAATGAGGTTTATTTAAGTACATAAGTACTTATATATATATATACATATACATATATATATATATATCTTAAATATAATTATTATTCCATATATTACCTACTTATTAATAATATATATTTTTATAATCACTGAGGAATGGTAAATGTGTAAATGAATCTCATCGGGTCATAGAGACGGTAATCCGTACATACTCACAAGCGACAAAATGATTTCCTTAAATGTGTGAAATTAGATGGTATATTAATTTTATAGAGAAATTATCATGTTATTTTCATTATTTATATACATATTACTCGTCATTATATCCATCCAAATATCTTTGTGTTGAATAAAAAATTACAACATGACGTGGAGATAGTAAGTCGTACGTACACACGCATGGTGACATTATCATTCATAGGATGGATTAAATAATGAACATGGTTGTGCCATTTTTATAATAACATAACATTATATATAATGTAATGGGGATATTATTTTTGTATGGTAATAATAAAGAAAGAGTAAGTGGATGAAGAAAATATCATGAAAGAGGCTGGTGAAATCACAACCTCTTTTTCAGGTTCTTCGTTTTGATTTGATCAAAAGGGAATCATAGGATGAATTTCATATCAAATTAACACCTTTAGGATGAAGGGAAGATAGTTCGGAGGATATTTGGGAAGAGGTTGGCCAAGAATAATGGCTTTGAATGTGCCATTTTGAGAGAAGGGGAAGTTCCCTTTTATAAGTGGGGTGAGGGGAACCTTAAGAAACACTACAGGAAAAAGGAATATTTGCGACGAGCGATTGGTGACGGGTTCCTGTCGTAAAAGACCTTTTGCGACGGAGCTCCATCACAAATCGCCCATTGCAGAAAACGGCATCGCAAACAGGTGCTTTTGCGGTGGTCCCGTCGCAAAAATAGTTTTTGCGACGGTATTTTTCCCCCATCGCAAATTGGTTTTCGTTTATATAAAAAAAAGTATTTGCGACATGTCATCGCAGATATATTTGTTGTGACGGGTTTCTGACCCGTCTTAAATGGGAAATTTAAATAATATTTGTGACATAGGTATTTGCGATGGGCTGTCGCTGAAATTGTTTTTATGACGGGTATTCTTCCTCTCACAAATGGGACAGTAAAAAACGTTTTTACGACGGGGAACCCCGTCGCAAATACTCCCATCGCAAATACTAAAAAAATTACTAATAAAAATTGTATAATATTATATTAGAATAATAATATTATTAATAAAAAAAATCTATTATTATAATATAAATAAAAAAATATAAAAAATATAATTAATAAATATTAATATAAAATAATAATAATATAAATATAAATAATATTATATTATATAATAATACTAATATTATTAATATAAAAATTAATATAATATTAATATTATTAAATAATGTATATAATAATAATATTAATATTAATAATATAAAGAAATTATATTATTATAATATTAATAATAAAAAATATATATAATATAATTATGAAATATTAATATTAAAAAATAATAATAATATGAATATAAATAGTATAATATTATATATTAATAATTCTATTATTAATAATATAATAATATTATTATTAAAATAAACATACATATTTATGAAAAAATAATATTAGTATTATTTATATTAATAAAATTATAAAATTATAAACTTCTCAATATTAACAATAAATATAAAATATTAAAAGTAATATTACTAAAATGAACAGACATTAAAACTAATACAGATAAGTAATAATATATTAAAAAAATACAAATTGAATCTTGCAATATTCATAAGAATATAAAAGATGAATTATTGATTGTTAATAGGATAATAAACTACGAACTGAAATGTTTATTACATGGAAAAAGATCACTGGGGGGTGGATAATCTGGAGGACCAAGAAGAGGTGGTGGAGGAAACTCCATCCCTATACTATGAGTTAGATGATGCATATTCTTCATCTGATCTTGATGTTGCTCCTCATATTGACACCGCTCCTCATCCTGCTGCTAACGCATCTGCTCCTGCCATCAACGCATCTCCTCATCGTACTGCTGACGCATCTGCTCCTTCCCCTGACGCAAATCCTCTATATGCTGACTCTGAGCACGCAGATGCTCCTACCCCTGACGCAAATACTTTACAAGGACAATTAATTGTCCCTTCTGAAAAAAAATTCCGGGTTTGATGATGCAAATGATAAGAAAGCTTCAACACCATCAATATATATAGGATTTAAACTAGAACCGTTTGTATTTCTGCACTGATTTATCCAAGTGTGATCATCGGATAATGATTGATGTCAATTTCCTTATTCCATATTCATATATATGTTTCTAAAAAATTTAAAACCATTACTGTTGTTAAATAATTTTATATAAGAAATACAATATCCTAAAAAGAGAAGATACATAATTACAGTTATTTCATAGTAATTACCAATATTTATAGGCGACATGGTTAGTTTGTAATCATCCCCACTAAATATTATTAATTTAGAAATACTTAGCAATAGTTGACAAAATGAAATATACTTGATTAATGAAATAAAATTTTGTAATAATCGTTGTGGAGATTATATTACATATTATTATTATTTGTTTCTAGTGGGTTGGTGACAACTCTTTTGCCTGACGACTGATCTCCTTGAAAAAGATGAGTCGTCAGGGAAAAGAGCCTCTTTTGTCCGACCACTCATCTCTTTTTAACTTTCTCCCGACAGAAATCAGTATGAAAAACTTTCTCTGACATACGTTAGAGCACATTTTTCAAAGTGATTTTAGTGGGATAAAGTAGCAAAGATATGAGATGTTTAACAAAAGGTAGCCGCCAATCCGCTGGAAATTGTTCTAATTTATAACCATGTACTCGAATTTATTTGATTATTGATTAATTATTACTAATTATTACTAATTATTACAAATATCACTATTTCCAACTGATTTTTCTATATTCTTAACATGTTCAAATCTTAATGGGTCATCAATTTTCAGGTCATGCCCAATAAAAAGTTTGTGTCAGCCATGTCCAATGTAAACTCTATAATTGTCCTTACTTGGTTGATCACCTCACAAGTAGTGTTGCAATAGGATGACACAAGTAATGTCGTTCTCATCTTTAAGAATCATTTCGCATGACTGTTTACATAGATCATTATTCCTTGAAAAATTAAGATAACTTTAGTATCTTTCCATTAAATTTTCAACAAAAAATGGTCTATGTAAAAAGACATGTGATATGATTCTTATAGATGAGAAAGACATGACTTGGGTTGTCCTATTGTAATACTACTTGCAAGGTGATCAACCAAGCAAGAACAATTATTGAGTTTTCATTGGACACGATTGATGCAAATTTTTTATTGGACATGACCAGAAAATTGGCGACCCTTTAAGATTTGAACATGTTATAAATACAGAAAAACTTGTTGAAAATATTGATAATTGTAATATTTTATAAATATTTTATATTTTTTTTAATATTAATATATTTTTATAAATATTTATCATATAATAATAAAATAATTATATTATTAGTATTATTTAATTATTAATATTAGAGTAATATAATATTTTATATTATGTTTCTATTTATGTTACTATTTATGTTACTAATTATATTACTAATTATGTTACTAATTAAAAAAGAGAAGATATACATATTGGTCGGGTGGTTAATCAATCATTGAATAGAAAAACAAACGTGATTGACCGTTCATCTACCTCAATTTTCTTTTCATTTGTGTGTTGAGGTTGACAGGAAACTTCTACCTCCACATGTAATATTTTCGTTTACTATCAAAATTATAAACCTCCTCCCCTGTATACTGGCGAGGAGGTTGATAATTTTCATAGTAAAAGAAAATATTACATGTGGAGGTAGAAGTTTCCTGTCAAGCCACAATACACAAATGAAAAGATAATTGTGGTAGATGAGTGGTCAATCACTTTTGCTAATTTTCCTAATTGTTTTTAATTGTTTCTTAATTATTTTTAATTGTTCATAATTCTTTTTAACTATTTTATAAAATCATTTTAATTGTTTATTAATTCTTTTTAATTGTTTCATAATTCTTTATAATATTTTTTTAATTATTTTTAATTATTTCCTAATTCTTTTTAATTCTTGCCTAATTCTTTTTAATTCTTTCCTAATTATTTTTAATTCCTTCCTAATTATTTTTATTTAATCCAAATTATTATTAATTTTTCTAAATTATTTTTAATTGTTCCATATTATTTTTAATTGTTCCTAATTATTTTTAAGTGTTCCAAATTATTTTTATTTGTTCCAAATTATTTTTAATTGTTCCAGATTATTTTTAATTATTCCAGATTATTTTTAATTATTCCAAAATAATTTTTAATTGTTCCCAAATTATTTTTAATTATTTACTAATTATTTTAAATTGTTTCATAATTATTTTAAATTTATTATTAATTATTTTAAATTGTTTTATAATTATTTTAAATTATTTTCTAATAATTTTAAATTTTTTCCTAATTATTTTAAATTTTTTCCTAATTAATTTAAATTTATTAATTTTAATTGTTTCCCAATCATTTTTAATTTTTCATTTTTAATTCTCTCCTAATTAATTTTAATTGTTTCCTAATTATTTTTAATTGTTTCCTAATTATTTTTAATTGTTTCCTCATTATTTATTAATTGTTTTTTTTTAATTTTTATTTTATTATTTTTAATTATTTCCTAAATATTTTTAATTGTTTCATAATTATTTTTAATTTTTTCCTAATTATTATAATTGATTATTAATTATTATAATTGTTTCATAATTAAATCTAATTATTTCCTAATTATTTTATTTGTTTTTTAATTATTTTAATTATTCTAATTATTTCTAATCAATTAAATCTAATTATTTCATAATTATTTGATAATTATTTTAATTAAATCTAATTAAATCTAATTATTTCATCATTATTTGATAATTATTTAATTATTTCTAATTAAATATATTTATTTATAATTATTACCAAAACATCCTCCTGGAGTGTCGAACCAAGAGTGCAGCAAATCTCGTTGTCGTGTACCAGGTTACCCCGAGTCAAGCTCGTAACACCTTGTCAGAGTTTTCACTCCCAGGTACATATATTCCAGAGCCGCCTCTACTTGTTCGTATCCAGACGAGGATTATTTGGTACGACCAGTTAATCTAATTATACTATATAGCCACTAAAAATTCTATTAAAAAATTAAATTTAAAAATTAAAAATAATATTAACAATTAAAAATAATTTAACAATTAATAATAATTTGAGAAATAAAAAATATATAAATACCTTTGATATTTTGAATTAATTTTCACCTTCTAACTCCTTCTATCTTCTTATCGTATGAAAAAATTAAAACGAAAGTAATTTTATACTTAGAACTGGAAGTTAGATAGAGAGAGGAAGAGGGATCTAAAAGTTTTGGAAAAAATAGGTAGGGTGTATATATAAGTTAGATTATTTGCGACGGTCGTATTTGTGATGGGAAACCGTCCCAAATACTAGGTATTACGACATTATACTGTCGCAAATACCTTCGCCCTCATTAATTACGGGCTGTGGTTAAAAGGGTTTTTGCGACGAGCTCGTCAAAAATAGCTTCCTGCCGACACACAATTAGCGACGGACGGATTTCCCCGTCGCAAATTCCTATTTACCACCACCAATATTGGAGACGAGCCCCATCGCAAATACCTTCGCCCTCATTAATTACGGGTAGCGGTTAAACGGGTTTTTTTGACGGTCCGGTCGCAATTAGCTGCATGCCGACACACCATTAGCAACGAGCGGATATCCCCGTCGTAAAATCCTATTTACCGCCACCGGTATTCGCGACGGGACCCTTCCCAAGTAACACATGGTGAATATTGTTTTGTGACGGAACAATTTACCCATTGCAAATAGTATTTACCACCGCCGGGTAGTTGCGACGGGTAGAAGGCGACCGTCGCAAATAGGCTTCCCGCTTTTTGGCGCGCAAACCGTGCCATAGCTATTGCGATGGGTCCTGTATTTCCATCGCAAATAACTGACCATTTGCGACAAGAATATATTCCCATCGCAAATACGATTTTCTTTGGAGTTGTTGTGACGAGAATACATCCTGTCGCAAATACCCCGTCGTAATAAGCGGTTTTTTCCGTAGTGAAAAGATTGAAATATTATTTTATAATAAAACCATTTTAGGTTTATAATGGATCAAAAATTATTTTTTCCAGGATAGGATTTGTTTGGGTCGATATAACTTCAACCTGTATGTTTTAGACAAATTTAGGTTACCATTTTAACCTTATATTTTAGACTTAACTCATGTTTATATAGTTTAACTTTTACTGTGATTTCTAGTATTCGTACACTGTATGGTTAATAAAAATACTATAAACTCTAAATATAACCTCAAGTGGTTTATTAATGACATATAAAATATTATTTAATCCCTTTGGACGAATCGCCGATTTTTTAAATACAATATCAACCAATAATATAATATTTGTTTTATAAATTAATTTATGAAAATTTTGACACTAATTGGTATTTGGTTTTTGTGAAATTCATCAAAACATGATTTATTTTCACAAGATACATTGAATCAACCCTAACATGTCATATTAACTAGAAAATTCATCTATATCATAAAAACATTGAAATTATATTTATTCTAATATTTATAATACCATTTATATGATTCTTTCATTATTATGATAATTACTCAATCATCATTATGTCATAAATAAATATAATTATTTAATGTCTAAAAATTATAAATAAAATACCATGATGTAAGAATTTTTTTTTATTTCTAATGAATATTTTTAGTCAAATTTATATTATGTGTAACCCCATATTAAAAATGGATTAGTTATTAAACATTGATTTTAACTCTCTTAACTATTCTTTAAATAAAATAATATTAAATGGCCTAATCTAATCCAAGTGGGCCGAAAGGATAATAGTTTATTCCTAAGGTTATATTTGTTCAAATTACATTTATCCAATAGAATTAGAACATATTTAGGGTAAGAACAATATCATTTTTACCCTTAATTACCCTATAAACCTTTAACCGTGGTGAATAAAAAGAAAACGTATCTATTCACCAAAAAAAATTCATCTTATTGAACCAAATTTTTATTAATTATATAAACCATGTCTCTCAGATTTTTGAAATTTCACTCACAGAAGTGGTAAAATTTAATTTTATGAAAATTTGAAAATCTTCCTAAGAGGTGGGTAAAAGATGGTGAAAAGTTCAGTGAAATTATATATATAATACTATTAAAAAATGACTCCAATGAATTAAATTGAACATATATAGGTATTATGTTTCTATTTTGATATAAACTAAATTTACATAAAATAAATAATTATTTATATGAAAAGTCGGTTTTAACCACCAACGTAGTGTTTTTCACTATTTATCAAAAATTTAAAGTCTTCAAAAAAAATAACAAAACATAACCCTAAGCTAATTTTGATATTCCAAATTCAAAAATAAAGTCTATTTTTTCAAATTAAAAACATAGAAATTTAATTTATTAATTTAAAATTAATTACCGTTTTCAAAACAAAAAGGGTATTTTTAATAAATAATAACTACCAACAGATAGACACTTGTTTATGTCCAATTTCAAAGTCAAATTACATCCAATGACCACAATTGGATAAAATGGTAAATATATAATCTAATTAAACATACAATCCAATCATATGTATATTTGAACACTATAAATTATTTTGATTAATAAAGTTGATTTCAATTAAAATATAGTATTTCTCACTATTCAACCAAAAATGAAAGTTATCAGAAAAACACTGAAAATTTATCAAAACTATTTTTTTTGTCCCAATTCAAAAAAAGAAGTTTATTTTTTTGAAATTTAATATCTAAAGGTTTAAATATTGGATTCAAAAAGGGTTCTCCATTAAAAGACGGTGAAATTGAATTTTAGCAAAATACTTCTTTTATCTGAAAAAAATGTACTTGTTCCTATATTAGGTCTACAAAACTTATAATATGGATTATAAAATTATAAGGATTATTATAAATTTATAATTCAGTTAATAATATTCATAACCGCTTTTGAACGACTAGTTTGGTAAGTTGTGGTGCGCTTGAACTCTGTGTTGTGTGTACTTCATGTTATTGAATTACATTGAAGAAATAACATATTGTGAAATATTGGGGTGTTAGATTCTCCCCTCCTTCAATAAATTGTGTCCTCGCAATTTGTAATTGTTTTTTGAAAATAAAAGTTTAAAAATAGAAAAATACTTTTGTGGAGAACCCACATCAAAAATTGAGTTAATAAAATTTAGTCATAATAAGAGGGAAAGAGAAATGAAAAAGTACCACCAAATTTTGATCTCGATTATATAAACATTGATGGAAATTAAAGACACATAATTTGTGAGAAAAAATAAATATTTTTTGGGAGTTATTTATGTCATCAATCACAAACAATATAAAATTGAGGGCCTCAATGCAATAAATCCATGATGATTTAAAATATCATCGATTCAACAGATACTATGGTATTAGGATAACACATTTTTGTTTTTAATATCCCTTAGCGAATATTTAAGAATAAATTTTTTCATATAATAAGA
Source organism: Viscum album (assembly GCA_963277665.1). Lineage (NCBI taxonomy): Eukaryota > Viridiplantae > Streptophyta > Magnoliopsida > Santalales > Viscaceae > Viscum > Viscum album. Next base: position 310,102,762 of record OY728129.1, read on the forward strand.
GAAAAAAATATATTAGACAGATAGAGTTCCATTATTTAAATAATATTTACCACAAACTCATATTTCACTATAAAAGATAATAAAAATCCATATTTATCCTAATCATATATGGTTCCAAAAAAATGAATTTATAATTCATCTATTAAGAATTTTTCAAAAACTAAATTATACAAACTAGGAAATCACATATGCTAGTGGTAGGTGATGCACCCATGTCGCGCTTCAGTTTTGGGTTCAAGTCTAGCGTCCTTTCCGGACGCGACTGGTTGTCTGCCGACCTTTAGGTTGTCCTACTATAAAAAATCAAAAAAAATAATCTTATGAAATTATTTTACCTTAACAATAGAATCAATTGTAAAACATAATCCATTCCAACCATTAGACTTTTCCAAAATACTTCATTCCAAACACACATTCCAAAATTTATGAAGACATAAAACATAATGAAGATTATTTTTTCCAAATAATAACATTTGAAAACCAACATCATGTATTATTATAATAGACGGTAACACCCTGAATTACAATAAAACCTTATTGATTTCATTCTTGCTCCCTTATTCTATATAGAATACTAGATATATTCCTTATATCCAAAATTTTTTAATACTCCTACAATGATGAAATAAAAAAACCATTAATCTGTTTCAAGATAGTCAATAATATCCAATATAATTTATCAAAATCAACCATCTCTTATACAAAAAATAAATACCCTATTTTAAATGCCTTATATACTCTATAAATATTGGTTCCACAAAATATTAATTCTATAATGAAAAAGTACAGGAGTTTAATCCTTATAAACTCTATAATTATTATTACATGTACATCATTAAAACAATTCTCAAATGACACGATACTTTAATAAATACATGAGTACCCTTAATCATTCCTATTCATCTTCGGTATAATCATAACTTGATTATTTTCCAATATAAGCATTTGGTGTATACTTTGTTGATTTTGAAATTGATTCGCGTAGTGTTCCAACTCCATGCTGATGAATAATTGCACATTTGAAACCTTTTTCTCACCCTTGCAGTCACGTACTTGGCGTCCTTTTCACAACAATTAAAAAGAATCACATTCCCTTGTATCATTTACCAAGGTGATTCATTCCATAGTTATAACATATGGGAAATTAATTCTTTCCCTTATTTCGTTTACATATATTTCACTCTACAATCCTTTTCCTCTATGGCTTACCTTCAAAGCCATAGGGCTTAGAAAATTCATTACTTATCTTATTAACACATGATAAAAATTCTTCCACGTGATGATAATACATGGGAGACTATTTCCTCTCTAAATTTAGGATTGATACCATGAAATATATAATCCTTCCTACTATCTGGATCATGATTATTATAAGAGGTCTCATTCCTTCTACTGGGAACCATGTCTAAACAATGGAATACACTTGGATAGATTATGAATCACAATTCATAACTCTAAAGATGTAAAATAGATAACAGAAAATGAACAATTCATTGATATAATCAATAATCATAATAATGTTTTCTTTGAGAGAGTATATACCCATAAACCTTTCATAGTGGATTGTAATGAAAATGAGAATTATCCTAATCATATCGCCTGGGAGTGTCGTAACGAAGTGTATAGTAAGGCCCATTGTCGTGCACCAGTTACCGTTCGAGTCGATTTCAATGTGGTGTTTTCTGGTGTTACCCCTTGGTACATATGTACCAGAGCCGCCTATAACTTCTCTTATATAGATAGGGATTTATTTCTTGGAAAACTCAAAAAATCTCTACAATACAAAAATTCTAGGGAGTTCATCTATGCTAATCCTGAAATACTATCTTAGGATAATATGCTCTATTTAGAGTTTATCTAAATCCTGTTTTCACGGTTTGTGCTAAAATTTATTGATATCAAATGTAATTCCCTAACCCCATTTATCCAAAGTCGGTGCAGTATTTTAGTACATTGGCATGATTACAAGGAATCATGTCCTGAAGGACCAATCAATTTAGTAGTCTTTGAAAATATATTTGATATATAATGTTTAACATTAAAATTGAAATGCAAAAACTAGTAATTTATTCATTTAGAAATGTCATAGCCACCTATAGTATTCCTACAAGTCACTCATAACTATCTTCTTCATATATTGGGAAAATAAAACATAAGAAAGGGGTGAGATTAAATGCTCGGTAAGGGTAAATAATTAAGCGGAAGCTATAAAATTTTAAGGCACGATGTGTAATATAAACAATATCCTTTCGAACATAAACACGAACATAATATGGCAAAAATAAATCAAACATTACTATATAAACATTCACATGGATATTATACTAGTAGAATAATCACATGTAATAACTAATTTTATAATGATGGAATTCATACATACTGACATTCTGAAACATCTTTTCAAGGCCTCGGTCGAGACGTCTAAAAACTATTTAGGCATTAGACAAAACCATATATCAAATTGGGAAAGGCCTCAATCAATTTGACATATAATTGTCTCAAGAGACCTATCGTTGCATTGAGGAGCTATTGCGGGCTCCACCTGTCACTTACTATGTCCAATGCATTCCTCATATGAGAATGATTAAACATAACATAAACATTCGTATATAAAAAGGCATACAAAATGTCAATATGTTATCCATAAACAATGAATGGTATAAAAATAACACATACATAGTAAAACATATCACAAAACCTTCAAATCAATAAGGAATATTTGTATCAATTTCTAACATGTTTAAAATCCATCAATTTATCATGACATAGATGAAAATGATCGGTAAAATGCACTAAAAGAAATACCCCTTTTTAATGAAAATACTTAAAAGTCACACAATTTTGAAAAGAATCCATTTAAAGAAATTTTTGAATCAATGTGTCCTATACCACTTTGAATCTTTTGAAAGGAATTAACATTTTGAAAACATTTATATTCATATAAATAAATCCTTAAAAACCATTTTGAAAACATGGACATGAATGAGAATGATTTAGAAGAATAAAAATTTAAATCATTTAAAAATTAGTTTTAGTAAATGAGTACCATAAAATATTCATTTTGATATGTCTTTTATGAAACATGGACATGGATAATAAACATGTTCCAAAAAGTAATTACACATAATCAATATCGAATAATAATGAGACTAAGGAATTAACAATTACCTTGCTAATTCCTTTAGTAGAGAGTACATTTAACCTCTTGTATAATGACCATTGTATGTTATTATATAATACCATAACCATATTCATATCTATTATATCATACATTATTCCTTTATGACTTTATACTACCCATTTAATAATGATTTTAATGTTAAATTAACATTTCGGGTAATAATCACTTTCATTATCGTACTTATTTTAAATTTTTATTCGTGATCGTATCATTTAAATCATGATTTAAATACTTCCAAAATATAAAAATTTATTTTTATATCATACATGTTTATATTATAAATATTTATAATATAAATATATATTTAATGGAAAAAACCCTTTATGGAGAGGGTAGGTTGTACGTACGCATAAATGTTGTTTCTGTTTTCATATCGTATTGAATATTAGTAAGTGAATAATATATATGTAAGTCAATAAATACATATATGTATATATATATATATATCTCCAGTATCATTATTTTTACATATATTAAATACTTATTAGTAATATATATTTTTATAATCGTATATAAATGGTGAAGGTGGAAATGAATCTTATCGCGTCGTGGAGACGATAATTCGTACGTACACACGAGCGGCAATATCATTTCATTAAATCTGAAAAATTTTATGGTAAATTAATTTTAACTAGACATTATCATGATATTTTTATTATGGATATACATATTTCTGATCATTATATCCCTCCAAATAACATAGTGTTGAATAACAAATTACACCACAACGTGGAGACGGTACGCCGTACGTATGCACACATGGTGACATTATCATTCATAGGATGGATATAATAGATAATATGGTTGTTCAATATTTATAATAAATTAATATTATATATAATTTACTGGATTTATTATTCTTTGTGGTAATAAAAATTACAGAGTTAGTGGAAGAAGAAAAGAATTTGAAAGAGGGTAGTGAAATCCTTACTTCTTCTTCGGGTTCTTTTTTTTTATTTGAAAAAAATAGCTCCATAGGTTGGATATATAATCAAATTAACGCCTCTAGGATGAATATAGGATAGTTGGGATGATATATGGGCCGGGTTAGGATGAGCCAAATGGCTTTTAAGGTGTAAATTTGAGAGAAGGGGAAGTTCCCATTTATAAGTGGGGTGAGGGGAACCTTAAGAAAAGATTGAAATATTATTTTATAATAAAATAATTTTCGATTAATATGGGATAAAAAATGATTTATATCCAATATGAAGTTTTTTTGGGACGAAATAATCTCAACTAACAGGTTTCAGACATGTTTTGGTTACCATTTTCCCCTTAACTTTTACATATAACTCTTGGTTAAATAGTCTAACTTTTACAGTGTCTTCTTGTATTCGTACACTATATGGTTAATAAACATACTCTAAACTTCCAAGAGAACACAATATGGTTCATTAATGACATATATAATATTATTTAAGCCCTTTTGTGGAATATTATATTTTTAGTAATATTATAGCAACCAGTAATATAGAATTTGTTTGAAAAATTAATTTATGCCAATTTGGACACTATTTGGTATATGGTTTTTCTGAAATTCATAACAACATGATTGCTTCGAAAAAGATACATTGAATCAACCCTAACATTTCAATTTCACCTAGAAAATTCGTGGATGTCATGAAAACATTGAAATGATATTTATTCAGATATTTATAATACCATTTATTTGATTCTTTCATTAATAAGGTAATTAAAGAATCGGCATTGTATCATAAATAAAATTAATTATATAATGTATAAAAATTATAAATAAAACACCATGATGTATGAAATATTTTTATCTTTCTAATGGATATTTTTATTTGAATTTATATTATGTGTAACCCTATATAAAAATGGTTTAATTATTAATCATTGATTTTAACTCTTTTAACTCTATTTAAATAAAATAATAATAAATGTTATAATCTAATCCATGTGGACATAGAGGATCATATATTTTCCATAATATTGTTTTTGGTCGAATTACACTTATAAAATAGAATTTAAAAATGTGTTTGGGTGAGAATAATATCATTTTTACCCTTAATTATCCTCTTTACTTTTTACTGTGTTAAATAAAACTAAAAAGGTACTATTCACAAAAAAATATATATTCATCTTATTGAACCACATTTTTCTTAAAGATATCAAATGTTTCTCTTGGATTTTTTAACTTCCACTCACAGAAGCACTAACATTATCTTTTATGTGAATTTGCAAATCTCCAAAGAGGTGGGTAAAAGACGTTGAATAGATCAATAAAATTTTATATATCTTATATTATTAAAAAATGTCTCCAATGAATTAAGTTGAAAATATATAAGTATTATGTATCTATTTTGACCTAAAATAAATTTAAATAAAATAAATAATTATTTAAATGAAAATTTGGCTTTAACCAATAACGCAGTCTTTTTAATATTCATCATATTTTGAAAGTTGTCAGAAACATACATAAAATTTACCCAATTATAATTTTGATATTAAAAATTAAAAAATGAATTATATTTTATAAAATTAAAAACATATAAATTTCATTTATTAAATTAAATTTAATTCCCTTTGTCAAACACAAAAACTGTATTTTTATGAAATAATAACTACCAAAAGATTGACACTTGTTTCTGTCCAATTTCAAAGTGAAATTACTTCCAATGACCAACATTCTATTAAATTGTAAAAATAAAATCTAATTATACATGAAAACAATTTATATATGTATTTTAACACTATAAATTATTTTTATTGAAAAACTTGTCTTCAGTTAAAATTTATAATTTTTCACTATTCACCCAAATATGAATGTTATCAGAAAAACACCAAAAATTTATAAAAACTAAATTTTTATGTCTCGATTCTAATAAAGAGGTTTAATTTTTCAAATTTAATATATAAAAGTTTCAAATATTGTATTTTAAAAAGGGTTCACCTTTAAAAGGTAGTAAAATTATATATTTTTAAAAAATAATTATTTTATCTGAAGAAAATGAATTTGTTATTATATTATGTCTATTAAACTCATAATATAGATTATAAAATTATATGGATATATGAAATTCAAAATTCAGTTAATATTATTCATAACCTCATTTGAACGGATAGTTTGGTAAGTTGTGGGGTGCTTGAACTCAGTGTTGTGTGTAGTGAAAGTTATTGAATTACATTAATGAAATAATGTACTTTGAAATCATGGGGTGTTAAATAATCACATCATAATATCAATTTGATTTAAAATAATCCATCACCAGAAATATAGTTTCTCCTCTCATTGTATTCTTAGTTATTTCCCTTTATCCATGATGGATTTCAAAAGTAATGTTGGAATTTTGATGTTGTTCCTTCTTCCCTGCTTATATCCTTTCTAAATATCATCTCTCAATGCCTCATTGGAGACTGTTTTAGATACAGATTTTAGAAATAGTGTTTTTATGGGGTTTTTATGTATGTCTTATTGATCAAGGATTATATGAAAATAATTTACTCAATCACAATAATTTTTTCTAATGGAAAAAGTATATTTCACCATTCTTGAGGCAGGTGTCCCTAAATAATTGGTTAATTATTTGAATTGATTTTTGCTTACACATAACTCTATGTAGCGTGGATGTCTTTTCTGGAGAAGTCAAGATGATGACAGATTGTCTTAGATTAATTATATGAAACACATTCATTTGGTTGGTTTGTCTTGGAGTTTTCATATTGTACCCCAATCAATTACATGTTGGTGTAAAAAATTTACTCATCATCCAAGTAATGTAACTTTTTATTTTTATAAATTTCTTTGTGGAATGAATTGGGTGACCAGTTCGTGTAAATACATTTCTAAAATCGTGTGATGGATAAAATAATGGAATGTTTTTTTATTATAATGTCGATTATCAAGAACCGAAAATGATTGTTTTTTAATAGAAATTGTTTTATAAATTTTGAGGTTTTTATTGTTAATAGATTATAGAAAACAGAGCACTTTGGAAAATGGTTTCATTGAGAATTGATCTTTCATTCTTAGTGTGTGTAATTTAATGTTAGGGTCTCTTTCACTTTAGTGAGTGTGATTCCAAAACATGTTATAACAGTTGGATCGACTGTAGTATTTTATTGATGGGTTCTATTAATTCATTGTTCTTGTATGATAGATCCCAAAGGTTGTGTTTTTTTGTTATTTTTACATTATAACATAATTTATTGCTCATTTTTATTTTCAAACATGTTTCCACATGATGGAATGGTCATGGTTATTTTTCATTCATTCTTATCTCAAGGTATACATATTTACATTATGGATTATTCTTATATGCATTATCATTTTTAATATTCCATTAATTGATAATGATAAATTTTTTTTTGAAACATTGAATAATGATTTATAATTGGTTTAAATTTATGAAAAATAATTTTAAAAATGATTTTGTTTATACACTAGTTTTGTGGCATACATGATACTTGACACAATTTTGTTTTTGTGGTGGAATCATATTGGGCCTAATGATAACCCACATACTTTAATTAGGGTGGTTGGAATGTTTTTTATAGGACCCCATTAAAAGTAACAAAATTATATATCCTATCTGATTCACTTTTTTCATTGCCTTAATATCATGAGGGTTTGGTGGTGGTGGATGGTCACATGGAGACTGGTTGGTATAGTTTAATAATACTTTTATGGTATATATAGTATATTTTCCATTGTATAGATCCTAAATTTATTTATTTTATCTTAATTTTTTTATAGTTTCATGCCTTTACTTTTTATATATGATAGATGATTCCAATATCTTATTGAACCTCACCTCACTGACAGGTTGGCTCGGGTGTCGTGTCTTGTTTACCTGGGTTGGTTCATTATTGGATGTTATTTAGGGGAATAAATTAAATTATATGTGATGAAGCAGTCTTGGTATGGATCTATGTCTTAGGTAGATTGGATTTAGGGAAATCATAATCCATTTGGAACGCAAAGGAGGGGAACTAGACAACTTAAATCAATGTCTAAACTCAAGTCACCATGTGTGGTTAGAATTTTTTTACCTTGATTTAGCATAGGTGTCTCGGGTACATTAAAATAAATATTTGGGGGATTATTTAAATTTAAATATTCAATTTCAATGTTATATGTTTCATTAGATAAATTCATATTCATTTAAATGCTCAATGTTTTGAGTAACTAAAAGGATTTCTTGAATTTGGTGTTATGATTTTGGAATATACACTAAATGATGAATTATTTTTGTCTTGGGTATATTAGATGATTCCTTCTAGAGGATATCATATTCATTTGGGTGAGGACTCTGTGAGAAAATTTACATAAGAAAATCCACAGTGGATCTTATATTGGTTGATTCGTTAATCTATATTATTATGACTATGGGATAACCAAACATTGGTATCCTTAGTCATATGTGGATCATGGCTCAAAATTCACAATGTATGATCCAAATTTTAACTGTATTGATAGTGGACCCAAGATATTTTAAGAGTGGATTGACTGGATTTAGAGGATATAAAACAACTTAGAGACTATTGATCCATATACAGTTGTGTACTCTGCATACACACTCAATAAATAGATAAGTTGATAGTGTGACTCTATTATGAAAGATACGTTTCATGAGGACCATACCAAGAATTTTTTGAAAAAATAATCCAAAATTATTTTCATGAGAAGATGTTACAAGAAGTGACAAACTAAATTGGTTTGAACATGGATAAATGGGATCACACCATTCTGTTTTAATACTCCATATTTGTTTTGTTTGTTAATATGGCATCATATCTAGTAAAACAATAGTACCTTAAGGATACAACTTTTATGTTGGGACCTAGGCATGCTATTTGGATGAAATTACTTCTGATATTCCTTGAAAAGTTCATTGATTTAGTTGAAATTTCATATTATAATGAAGTATAAATATCATTAAATACATGATTAATTTGAACATATTTTGGGGAAATTTATACCAATGTGAGTCTTCTAGATATAAATGAAAATGAATTGGAGGTCAGTTTTATTTAATAATTGTTTCATGAAATTCACCAAGATATTATTAGTACTCTACGACCAATATGGAAGGTGCAGTTATATGACACCTAACTGTAATGAGGCTCTGAGGACTTTTCTTCATTAAAAACTATTAGGACATCTTTGATGCTATTGTTGAAGGATATCATAAGGTAGTAAGGTTTGATCAACTATCACCATGGGTTAACATATTCACAACGATTCATTAAAGGGTGGTGGGTCTAATCCGTAGACAATGGGGGAGGTCATGTGGCTGTCACCATGTGATTTTATGTGGGGGAGCATGCGAAATAGGAATATAAGGCAAGGACATCTACTATTAGTGGTTGGTTTTATATTACAACTACTATTGGGATAACATTGTTTTATGCAGGTGTTAATCATTCATTTGCATCATAAATATTATTTTATGCGTCGCAATTAGATTTTTAAATTATAATAATCTTATTTGATAATTCCATGATGTTGGGAAATATGTAAAAATAATGTTTCAAGAGTCCCTCATGTAGTGTGATGATAATTGACATTAATGTTAGATGAGACTATTAGTTATTGATCTTAATATCATTTTCATGATATATGGAATAGATTGGAAAACTAGTGTTAAGTACCATATGGACTTTTATCACCATCCCGATTTGTTATTTTATGGGGTCACTCATGTTTCTCAATGTTAGTGGAACACTATAAGTTGAAGTGAGGGGATTGTTGTCCCGTATGATTGTTAATCACATTTTAATTGTAAGAGATGATTATTGATGTTGTTGACCCCTGTTTTGGATGTATGGTTCCTATATTTGTGTTTTCATACGCTGATGAATTTCTGATTTTTGATTTTACCAGTATAAAGTGAGGTCATACTTACTATTTTCTTTTTAATGGATAATTCCAATTTCTATACCATCTTATTAAAAAATCAGACTAAGTTGTGGGAACATAAATTCTAGCTTGATAACCATGAGGCTAAGTGATTTATTACTCCTATCATATCATCCTAGGTTTGAAATGTCCTCATTTCTATAAAGGCGTATGTGAGTCTTAGACCTTGAATGGATTATCAAAAGTTAAATTGGGTGACTGTCAAGAATATATATCACATACCACTGATTATTAATATTTTTTATGAATATTGTTGGTATTTTTTATTTTTTATTATTTTCAATAGGATATGGTTCCACAAGTTGATATTCCATGAATTGGATATATATATATATAATATACTGTTTAGGAGACATTATAGGATATTTTTGTTTTTGGGTTTTCCATTCTGTCTCACTAACCATAATTTGGTACCTATGGAATTTATAAAATAAATGTTTAATTGGTTCTTGGACAATTTTGTATTAATGTTTAGGGATAATATTTTTTTTTGTTTCTCAAAGACATAGGTGGGATTTTAATAACATGGATATAATTATTTGAACCGTGACGTAACATTCTATTGATTGTGTTTTTTTTAATTTTCAGTTGTGGATCATTGATGTGAAATTTAGGAGGAATTCGATTTTATATGTGGTTTAACAGTGGATAAAGTGAAGATAAATGTAGTATATTCCATGGGGTGGAATAGAAATATATCTGAGATCCAATGATTCATGGGATTGGAATGTTACTATATATGAATTGTTAGATATTTTTCAATGATTTTATATTTGATGACATATTTAATATTTAAGGGTTTATACTTTTAATGGAATAAAAAATATTAGATTTCAACTCAGTAATTGAAGGGGAGCATCAATCTAGTGACATTTTTTTGTCCTTAAGAACAATGATCAGGTTATGTTTTTTATGTGATGTTTTTAGTATGGATTTTTCTTGTGTATTGATTGACAAAAAACTGGTGGTGGCCTATGGATATCACAATTTATTCCATAATTATAATAATTACACTACTAATTATCTTGAGTTAGATGTGGTTATTCATGTACATAAAACATGGAGTCCCTATCACATTGGGGGGTTGTTTACAGTGTAATTTGATTATAAGCTCCTAAAATACATTTTTACTAAGAAGAATATGACCTTTCAACTATGTTGTTGGGTAGAGTATGAAAAAAACATTGGTTTTTGATATTTCATACACTTATGCGAAAGTTAATGTGTTTTCTGATGTAATGAGAATAAAATTACTAACACAAGTAGTGATGCGATCAGTTGAAGAGTATTCATTGATTATTTTTTTCCTCTAATGAGATTTGGAGTTGAATAGTATGGGGTATAGGTGTTATTGGTATTCATGAATTCCAACAAAAATTTAGATGATTAATTTTTGGATTGATCATTCATGGACAATATGTTCAAATGATTTATTAAAATCCATTATATTAGTGATACCTCGGTTGAGTGGGCATGGGTTGGAAAATGATTTTTGTGCATCTACAGCAGTTTGGTTGTTCAATTTTATCTAATGGATGATTTAATGGATAGTGAGAACTGGTCTTCTTGGTCCCTAAAAACATGTGTTACAATAAATTATATTCAACTGAGACATAATTATTTATAACTATGAAAGTGGAGGACAATTGGTGATTTGGTATTACAATGTCTCACTTGTCAGAAAACTATGGAAGACCACTAGAGAAATACTAGTTTGTTACAACCATTACCCATTCAAATATGGAATTGATATAATAATACCATATATATAATCAATGTTTTTCTACAAACTTCTATAGGGTATGATTTTTATTTATTAATTTTTAATCATCTTAAGAAATAATATAATTTATTACCTATCAAGGATAGGGAAGAAGTGTTATATGTTAGAAAAGTATATGTTAGTGAGGATATATGAATTCCTAGTGTTCTCATTGGGATTTTTTCTGAAAGGTATACTAGGTTCACATCCATGTTCTGGAATGTTGTGTAGATTGTGATGGTTCCCTAGTTAAAATTAATAGTGGATTATCATCCCCATATGGATTTGAATATAGAGAAAGCTATTCGGATACATGAGGATATACTCTGGGCTTACAGGACTGATTTTTGTTGATCTTGGAAAATGTATTTTACCCCAATGAAACCTCCCTATAACAATATTTATTAGAATTTTGTAAACTTGTCACCCATTGAAGTGTTGTAAAGGTGTCCATATAAATCTTCCTAATGTTAATAAGTGGTAGGTGACTTGTCATTTTATGGGAAGAGTCTTATTATAGAGATGATTGAAAGGGTGTAGTTGATCTGGAAAAAGATTGTCATAGTGTAGAGTCAATATATATCTTATGTGTACAAATTTTATGGACCACTAGATTTTGAGGTTACTGATCTTGTTTTTATCAGAAATTCACTTATCTAGGGACATCATCAGTTGGGTATATTGTGTAAGCTTCCAACAGCTTTTTTTGGCCCCATTTAGACCAAGGGAGACATGAAATGTTGTAATGTTGGATAATAATACCATATTGTTTGTATACTATTCAATATTAGTTTCATGTTTACCATTTGAGGAGGTATCAATCAGATCATTCCCGTCTCACTGAATGGGAGTATGTTGATATTGAGAAATATATCAATGTTTGGGAGAAACCTGTAAATATTTTGGATCACGAAGATTGGGTAATTCATAGTAAAAGGATTATTTTTTGTCTGTGTAATGGTGAATTGTTGAGGATATGACCAGGATATTTTGGAGAATGAATTGTTTATTAGGAAACAATGGCCTTATAATTTATATTGTTTCAATAATCATTAGGAAAATCTATGGATTGAATTATATTATGGTGGGGATAATTGTAGAACCCATTATATCATATGTATGTGTTAATTTATGAAATTTTTCCCATAATTGTAAACATACATGATTAAGGGGAATGTGGTTCGGAAATGGAGAGTTTTTAATGGATACAAAACATGAAATAGTAGAAAATTTGTTTTTTACTTACCATGTGGAAACTATGTGTCATGGATCTATATATTAATAGTATGTATTTTCATATTTTGAAGTATGTATTGAAAATTGTTCGAAAAGCCATGGAAAACCATACATGTTTTAAGAGATTTTTCAAAATTTCTATATTGATTGAAAAACCCATTAATGGTTTCCTAGGAAACAGTGATACTTGTCTTTTTAGAGTTATAATTTCCAAGCATTGTTTGTGATGGTTTTTTCTTACCATACGGCATAACCTAGGGTGATAATAAAAACTATTAAAAAATGGTTTTGTAAAATATTCCCTTAGGTATTTTATTCTTGATCTCCTAAAAATCATATTTAGACTTGACCGAAACCTTCAATAGTTATCCAGAGGATAGATCATGTGGATTGATGGAAATTTATCTTAACTCGTTGTGGATTCAATTATGATTTTTATGTTTTGAGGATGTTTACTCTTTCAATATTATATACAAGACATATCACCCATACTGATATCTTGTTAGATCCTATTTGAGTTATTTATTATAGTTATAAGAGTCATAATTGCGATTTGATGGGTTTCTAAATGATATTGTACCATTGGAACTAATTTAATATAACCCAATCACTGTTTTTGAACACAATAATTTCAACCCCTTAACGGAGGTCGGTTTCTCTATAAAAAGGACTAATTCATTGAATGTATATAATTCCATGTAAATTCAATTGGGTATTTCATTGATTTTTTTTCTTTAATTAAAATATATTTATTAAAATAATTTTTTTTAAATGTGGCAATTATTTATGATTAATTTACACACACAATGTGTTTGATAAAATTGTTGAATATTTTCATTGATTTTAATGTGTGGTTTCAAACCAAAACAAATATTATATTTCATTTTGAAATGATTTATATATTTTGAATATGGATTTTTAATCATATTGGTGAAATATTAGTAGAGCAAGAACCTTGTGTTCATCTTGAATAGACATGTCACTCATATTGTGTGTAATTCCACAAAAGGATTTCATTTAGATTTTTGTTTGTAAGGCCAAATGTATTTATATTTCTTCGATTCAAATTTCTAATATATTGGGGATTTTGTTTAATTTTTAGCATGTATAACCAGAAGATAAACCCCAAAATATATTCCTATACATTTATTATTATTTAATAAGATCAATGATTGGTCATTTTTATGTTATCATATTTTTTACATGATAGATCAGACATGTTTATTTTTATTACATGACCACCTATTCCTGTACTAATAGATAACGTTATTTATGATTTAATTCCTTATCACTTATCGTATTCCATTATTGGAGAATATGGAAGGGTTTTTAAAAAATATATGGTTTATTTAAAAATTGGTTTAAATTTAAGAAAATACTTTATAAATCAATTTTTTTAAAGACACATTTATATCATTATTTAAATCATACATTTTATTTACTCTATAATGGAATCAATTTTAGTTTAGTGGATAAACCCTAATTATTTCTATTTAGATATTATTGATGTAGTTTTGAAATAACAAGGTAATGGGAAGGGAAATGAGTTTTATTAATACTTCCCTATTCATAATTTAATTATATGTGGGAATGTTTAGAGGTAATATTTGATCACATGTATACATTTGGGTATTATCTGATCATACATTTTTTGGTTGGGCTAGGTTGTCATTTCTTTTATGGATTTTGGAATTATCTATTTATTATAATTTACACTCTAGTTATATATATAGTTTTATTATGTAATAAAATATATTATTTTACCTTGTCTCACCTCACCACTGTTATGGGAATTCTTGGATGGCTTGTCTAATTTTAAAAAGAAGCTTTGTTACACCACATTATAATATATTTCATAAACCAAATCCATCTAATAAAATTTACAAAAGAATAAAATTCATAATGATAGTACATATATAATTATATGTTATATTCATCACATGATGATAATGTGTTATGATATATATGAAACCAATAATTTGAAATAAAGGCATTAGTTCTTATCAATTAATCTACAATGTGAATTGAAATTTCACAATGGCTTATTTAAAATCAACAAAACCATTATTGAATCCATGATAACTCAGTTACATATGATTCATCAAAATTACATTAATTTTCTATAAACATGCTAATTTAAAAATTATTATTATTTAAAATTCATATCATTTGAAAGTGTAAAACATTGAAAAAAATAATGTAAATATTAATTAAAAAATTCTTATATCAATAAAATGAGATGCCTCTAATAAAACTCAATTGTAACTCAATCATTATAGTGTTACTTAATGATCATAATTCAATATAATCATATATTTTTATAATAAATTATTCCATAATATGTATCATATAAATAAAATGTATACTAATATAATAACCTCATTTGTGACATCTTTGGACAAATTTATATATAACATGTTAATCTGTTATAGGGGAAAAAATTATTCTCTAAGTAGATTGTCAAAAATAATGAGTTAATAATATTATAAAAAATATAACATATAAAAACATCTTGTACCACATATCTTTTAACACCCATGAATTTATTAAATCACTAAATTCAAGTGTTAGTTAAATGTTCCTATCAGACAAGTGGCAAAATCTAGTCATGGTCAATCACAATTGAAATAATGAGAAAATGTTACCAGCCACCCAGAAATTATATCATCCTTAAGGAATGTGCAATAATGTTATCAAATTATAATGTATTACATGATAATTATCCTAGAATTCATAAATTTTATGGATTTATAATAATAATACACCATTAATTAAATCAATGATCGTATGATATTGGATATTCTATACTTCATGTAGAATGTCTATTTTGTATCTCTCAACATATTATATAATGACAATTCTATAAACCAAAAATGATACTTTAGTAAGGGGTAATTGCACATTTATTAAAAAACTGGAACACTCAATATGATATTTGATTAAGGATAACTAAATGTTATTTATCGAGAGGATTTTTTTCATCCTAATGGTATATATTTAAAAATGATGAATATATGAATGAATAATAAAAGTATATTTCATTTATTATGAAATCATTAATTATTATTCTAATAATACATCTAGTATATAATGTACCAAATACCAAAAATGTATAAAATTCCCATCATGTTTTTTATTTGTAGATTCAAAAATGGTTCTTACTCATTTTACAATAAATCCACTAAAAAAATTATGCTAGCCTTCTGATTATATTTCAATTGATATAGTGTTTTCAAGGGATATTTTTGGCCCTTTGGTGATACCATGGATCCATTAAGTGATAAATAGAATAATTATAATTAATATAAATCTCAATTTCTATGTAAATTTAAGAATACATTCTATAATTATAAATTAACATCTTAATCCAAACCGATTATATCGAAACATATGTTGTAGAAATGAAATATTACACTTTAATTGAGTTTGTAATAGTTTATTGTCTGAAATTTTACTACTAATAGGTAAAACACTATAAAAAATGTATGAAAGTATATTGGCATCCCAAATTACTTTAATTTGTATGAAATCTAGAAATATTGTAATATCATTCAATGTGTTCTTTAAGAACCCAAAGGAATAAAATACGTATAATTTATTCGTCATATTTAATTGATAATATTTACTATAGAATTAGATTGTATGAAAACAGTTATCCAGAATAAAATTTAGGTCACAATTTATTAAATAAATAATGATTTATTATAATTACCATTGATGAAGAGGACTATTTTCTTTGTGTAAATAAATACATTTCTCAATTACCTGAAATAAGAATAAAATGACATTATTTAAAATCTGCAAAAAATTACCTTATATTACATAAATATTTTAAAACTACAAGGGATAACTTATGTAAATAAAATTGATTTGGTGAGATATAATTCTTAGTATGGAAGTAATCTATGCATAACATGGTGCAAGTAATATTTTTGATACAAGAAGAATATCAAGGTGATGTAAATTGTGTTAGAATCATAAAATAAAAAAGTATAATGATAAAAGATGATAAAATCAAGGAACCAAATCAATTTAAAAGGAACATAAAACATGACAGCATATGAACAAGTCAACAATAACCACTGAGATATCATAACATTTAATTCTAAGGATAATATCACATACATTAAACATGGTAACATATGGGATAAAATATAACCAAATTCATCATATGGATATATAATTACAGGTCCACCCATCACATTCATATAATGTACATTAATTTATGTTAGACAAAGACAATACAAAATGAGAAAAACCCTTTTCACCTTGTGTCCCACAATTAATGAGTTTGGGAAACATTCTTCATGTCCCCAATACATAATGTACATGTATATCAATATTAATACACCATAGTATAAATTGGGATGGGTATTCACTAAATAATTATTACCATGTAAATTTGAAATAAAATTTCAAAAACCTAATCGGTGTAATAAATATTAATGAAATGGGTTATTGAGACTGAAAGTAGGTATCTATTTACTTATAAATCCAAATCACTATAAAGGGTAGTCTAAAAAGAAATGTGAATATGAAAAATTGGTAATGAAATAGATCAATACAATGAAACTGCTTGTCCAGAACCATCTCAGGTACCTTGGCAACATAATAACTGAGCCAACCCTAATATATCCCAAAGGGCGTTCAAAATCCTTATAAATTAATTAATAATACCATGATTTATACAATATGAGTGTGGGAATGATTCTTTCACACAATATAGATGAAATATAAACAAGATAGTAAGCATAAGAAGGATGCTCAACTGGGAGAATGTACCAGAATTTAACAAGGCATAAATTCCCAATGATCTACTACACAAGTTCCAAAACTAAGGGAAAACACCCATGTCCCTATGAAAAAAACTCAAAAATTACAAGTTTCAATATCTGGATCCACCTCCATTTGATCGTTCCCCCATGCATGGACCTAGAAGGAGATAATATACAAACACCAAAAGGCACAATTAGGGTGTGAGCTAAAAATTTAAGTAATGTCTCACCTAGGAGTCCATAATTGTCTCAAAATATATATTAAAAAAATAATGTTTTCAATTATAAATGTAAATATGTTTCTCATTTTAGAGTATATTTAATCAAATCATTCTATATAATTCTAATGATAGAAATTAATATAAAAAATCATTACAAATGACAGTTTATTTTTAAAACAATGTCTTAAAAATCATTTATATAAAATTTTGATCGTGAACCTATAAGGAATATAATGCTATTTTACAATATTTAAATTAATTTATAGTTCCAATATAAATAAAAATCAAGAAAAACTATCATCTTCTAAAAGGTACAATCATATTTCATGATATTGGACATCTCAAAATATATGTGATCTCAACAATACGTGTATACACTAGACATTCTAGCACTATCCAGAGGTGACTCATCACCATCCTATCAGGGATGTAACCCCTCAAATGTATGTTTTAGAATTTTTTAATAGAGTAGTGTGTGTCCAAATCACTCACCAACTACCCATTACATTCATATGCTCTTACAAAATCAATGATTAGAAATTTATTTTAAGAGTTCTTATAAAACAATTAAATCTCATTCTCCCAATTCAAAATTCTAATTTACTATTTAAAACAAAAATGTGTTCTAATACGAAACATACCTCATTCCAACAAAAAACCAATAGCTTTCTATATAAATAATTTTAATCCATTTCCACAATTATGGAATTCATTCAAAACCAATTGAATCAATTTCCAAAATTATTTTCTAGATATAATGCAATAAAATAATTGAAATAATTTCAGTACACACTTTAATTTATATTAAACAATTTAAATTAACTAGTTTCCATAAACACACCCCAAATAAATGGAATTGTATGTTTTCCAAAATTTCCATCCAAAAAACTATTTTAAATCTCCCAGTTCACTAGAATTGGATTTTTTTCAAATAAATTTATATATAATCTGAGAAATATAATTTAAATCAGCCGTAGAAATAAATAAAACTATGTAATGTTAATCAATTTTGATAATGAGGATGGAACTATGAACCACTACAAGAAACAAAACACTTACAACGACAACCATCAATGAGAACGAAAGTGAAGAAGACCTAGAAACCATACCTAGAAGAAGTATCCAATATCATAGTGAATAGACACATAAATTAAAACATGTTTTATTGAAAAACTAAGAGAGGAGAATGAGAGAAAAGTGATGAATGAGGTAGAAATCTTACTCAATAATTACACTAAAGGAATAATGATTATTGAATGAAAAATGAATTTATACAAAAGGTATAAATGTGTTTAAGATCACATGGGAATGATATAGGTTCCAGTAGAAGGAACATGAGTAGAAATAAATGAGGAAATAAAAAAATCCCTTTTTTTAAAAATTGCATTTGGGGTATTTCATGATTGGTAATCCCAATACAAAGTGTGAATACTTATGTGTCATAAAAGTCAAAACATGTACCATATTTAATTAATAGTTCACCCTCTATGTTAAATACTTATAATTAATTCCTTAAATATGTGTAATAATAACTCATCATGTGTAAACATCAAAATGTGAATCCACTCACAACATGTTTTGAATAACCATTAAATGTTTTGTAACACTGTTGAGCAACATTAAATACTTAGTAATCCTAAATGGAAAATCCATCTAACAGAAATAATACAACTCATATATGACTAAACCATTAGAGGTATCCTCTCAATCTAAACTCTACCCTTACCCAAACACCAAAAAAGGAGATAAATGACATAGTTTAATAAGTATCTGTTAGATTTGTAAATAGATGTTACAACATCTGCACCATAAAAACATTCTTCCCCAATAAATCATATGAAAATTCTTCCATGCAAAAGTGATGAGTCAAAAATTCTCTCCTTAGTGTCTCACGTTCCCACGTCTCTTGATATTCAGAACAATGCTACAATACCACAATAACTAAATGTATCATCCTCCCAAAAAGTACATTGGTCCCAAAACTACTATCTGCACAAGCCACTCAGTCAATGATAATTTATGTTCAATTTCATGATCCCTCCAGGTCAAAACATGAGATGGATCAGGGAATTATTTTCTCTTTTGTGAAACATGAAACATGTTATGTATCGATTTCAGCATCGATGGAAGTGATATATGGTAAGAAACTATCCAAACTTACTAAACAACATTTAAAAGTCCCACAATATAAGGAAAAAGTTCCCCTTTCCTCCCAATTCATTGATGACCCAACATGGATGAATAATTCATGAATACCTAGTAACCAAATGATAATTACAATGGTCTATAGGGATGATCAGAAGAAGGCTTTTATAATATTTGTTATTTTAATATTATCTATTGAATAAACTGAATATTTATTAATGTTTCTTCAAAAAACTCAATCCATCCAAAATAATCTCACAATCTTATGACCGGTACAACGGAATATTAAAGGTAGGTCATACAGAGACCCAAAATATTACATTTTTATTGAATACTAGTGACTACTTTTATATAATAACTCATCCATCCCTAAGTGATCAACCCAATCACCGATGAAATATAGAATACAATCATGAAACATATCCTTACGAATCTATAAAACTATATCTGTCTAACCATCAGATTTTGGATTGTAGGTCATGATCAAATACACATGAGAACACAATGCTTCTGGATGGACTCTCCAAATGTATGTAGTGAACCAGTGATCCCTGTTAGAAACTATTAAATATGGAACTCTATGAAAATGTAAAATATTGTTCACAATCTGATTTCCTAACCATTCATCTTCTGTTGTATCTCAAATGGGTATAATGTGATCTGACTTTTTCATCTTGTTGAACACAACCCATATCACATTGTTCATTCTATGGGTATGAGTAATCCCATCCACAATTTCTAGGGAGATTTCATCCCACTTCTCAATATGGATTATAAGTTTCTAATGTAAACCCAACGGTTTTTATGTTATCGTCCCTCATATACTAGAATGTATAATTTTGAGGAACAAACATAGTCATGTAACATATCAAACTAGTCCACCAAAACTACCTCTACATGTCATAAAACATCATAGTGTATCTGAGTTACAAAACCCACTATGGATTATGAAAATCCACCATCACACCATTCATTTCTGATAAAGGCCCTACTAAATAGTCTCAAAACAAAATAAGGCATTCTTTAGAGAATGGCCAATGGACCACTATCTATCCACTATTATGATAGTCTCTAATGCTACAGAATTCAACATCGTCATCTTTGTTCTAAAAAATAATCTGGAGAAGAGAATGTGTAAAATGAAAGATGGAAAAAGAAACTTCATCCCCATTCTCATGAAATCGAATATACAACATTGAAAAGGGAGAGAGAAAATACATCTCATCTGTATATTATTTTACATCATGATATGGAATGATTTTACATAACTCATCAGTAATGACATTCCCTCTCACTTGGTTATAGGCGGTGTCAATGTTTAATAAATACAGGGACTCCACCCAATGCCTTTGGGGAAGGTTCCAATCTTATTGAGAGAAGAAATAATCATGCTTTTGTTGTTTGAAAATATGGAAACTGTTTCTCTATAAATGTATTCTCCCCAAGACATAATCACATTCATCACAACTACAAATTTATGATCATGTGTAGGAGAATAATTCTCATGAGGCCTAAGATGATGAGATCCATACACAACTAAATGGTTTCCCTGAATAATAAAAAAGACCAAACCTGAACCCAATGCATCCAAAATGACCACATAGCCCTGCCTAGCCTCTATAAGAGTCAATACCAGCATAGTAGTCAAATGATGTTTCATCTGAACATAAAATTTCTAATATTTATCATCCAAATAAAACATTACACCCTTTGGAGTCAAGACAGTCATCCAAAAATCCAACATCCAGAAGTTCATTATGAACCTATGATAATATCCAAATAATCCATATAATATACAAATATGGAAAAAATTATTTGTTTCTACCAAGTCATAGTAGCCTTTACCTTATCATTATAAACAAATATACCATTTTTAGATAGCATGTGTCCCAATAAGGTTATTTCCTAAATCCAAAAATCCTACATTGAAGTCTTTAAAGAGGGTTGGTGATGTCTCAAGAGACTAAGAACTGTTCTCAGATGACCCACTTGATCCTCCTCGTATAAGTATTAGAAAATAATTTCATCCACAATGACTACCAAAATGTTTTCCAGATACTCATGGAAAAACATTTTCATCAAATTGATGATAACACTAGGAGCATTTGTCAGGCCAATGGAGATAAAAATGTACCCATAAGGGTTGTACATTATCCAATAGTTAGTTTTCTAAATGAAATATTCCTTTATCCTCATTTGATTATATTCAAACCAAAGTTCATTCATTGAAAAAACCTCACCCCTTTCAATTGATCAAACATATCATCAATTTGTGATAGTAAATATATTTCCTTTGCCAATAAACGACTCAGATTTTGATAACCAACACATAAGAGAATTGAACAATCATAATTCATAGCAAATAGAAACATTTCTTCATAAGGAGACACACTCATGCATATAAAGCCTTTTAATAAAAGTTCATCCATATGGGAATTTATCTCAATCATTTCAGATAGAACCATTTAGTAACAAAAAATTGAAACTGGTTGAGTTCATCACATCTACTGAATGAAAAACACAGCCGACCTCCCTGAGGGAAGACAAGATAAATTGAAAGGAAAACGTTGATAAAAATGATGATGATAAAATTTAGATCCCCAATAACTAAATACTTCTCTAAACTAAAAGAAATCACTAATATGAGTTTTACCTTAATTGGATATGTGTGTCCAACTCTGATCAACCATGGGTCCTATTCTACTTGAATGAAAATTAGCACACCACTAGGTGTTTTAATGTAGACCCATCGAAGATAACAATATTTTTTGGATTTATTTGAAATTAGCTATTCCATCTTGAATATATTGTTACGGGATTTCATTACAAGAACCAAAAAACTACAAGGAAGCTCGACATCTAATTACAATGACCCCACTCCATCTTCGTACCAAGAGGTGTATTAATATAACATATGCAAGGTCATATCTCTATAAAAATATTATGTAGATGAAAAAGAAATGTTAAAATAAATGAGTTAGATGCGCCCTCATAAAATAGAGATGTCACTAATGATGAACATATAATAAATATACCTCTGACAATTTTTGGACTCATGCCTGCTTCCTCTGGAGACTCTTCTAGTACTTGAAGTAGTTTTATTTCAGTTGTATTTCGATGGAAACCTTTTTTACATGAAGCAAATGATTTTCCCATAGTATTAGGAGTATTTCATGATCATTTTCTACTAATAAGAGTAGAGAAGTGATGGAATAATTATTATAAGTAAGAAAATCTTCTATAATAGTTATAGATCTTTGGTTTCTCAGTGAAAACCCTCTTTGAAAGACTAGAATTTCCACAACCATATAAAATAATAGAATATCCTCTTGGTACTACAGGATGTAATAATTGACCCTTCCATCTATAACGACCATGATAATCATCATTCTTATAATTTCTAATGAAGGAACAAAAGTTAACACTGGAAGGAATAGAAGCACCCAATAACCCTAACATGCGACCAAGTACATATAAATCATCATCTACCTATCCAACACATCATTATAAGAAGGAATCATCTGCATGAAAATCAAATAATGAATATTTGATTTATGTTACAACTAAATATACCGATCCTTAATTATCTCATTAGATAAAATCTCAAGAGTGAACTGCACCAAATCAGCAAATCGAATTGAATATTCTATAATGATTCTGCAGGACTGATCAATATTGAAAAACTTCTAAGCATTAACCAACACCATTGAATCAATATATAACTAGTCGGTGAGATTAACATTGAATTCTTTCACTATAATCCTTCATATTAAATTTTAGTCAACATTTTTCCTACCATATCCTTCTTGGTCCATCCAGCATGAAGGTGGAACACATTACCTTGATCACATCTGGATCCACCATGAACTCAAATAGACACTCTATATATCCCAAACATTCCTCAGATAGATGATTATTAGCTGATACATTCAAAAATGGTGTTTTTTGGTGATGTAACACTTCATAATTCTTTCAATGAACTTCCCCTGAGGATCCATAGCTAGTTCCCAATTGGGGACTGGATGTGGTTCCTGCCCTAGATATTAGACTGTGGCCACAATCACCTCAAATAGATATGGTTCTACAATAGAATTTTCTTGACCTAGTTCTGCAGGTGCTTCTTCCTAGATTCTATTATCACATATTGGTAGATTCATGATGCGGCATATATTTATCACACAACAAAGAAGACATTAGATTAACACTCAAACTATGAAACAAGGGAAACTATTCCCAATATATGAAACAAAAAATAATTTTATTTCACTATATACAAATCAAAATTGGGGAATTACCAGAACTAATCCACAATAAATCAATATCTATCCACTCCTAGTGTCGTTGGGTTCATTGTGGAGAGAGCTGGTTATGTACCCAATCCCAACTACCTCTTATGTCCAAAAAAATTGAAAAAATGCATACTGACTTCAAGAAAAAATCTCAACAAACTATCCCAAATACCACTTTGTCAATAAAAAAAGCGTTATGTTGGAAAGAAAATAACTGAGATGAATCTGACCTAGATCAAAAGGAATTATTGATTCCCATGGGTCGATAACTAAATCATGAAATCATTCAACATGCTATTGGGGAATGATTTTTCCACAAAACATAGTGGAAGAAAATGAAGCAAGATGGAATGCATAACAAACGAAGTTCCACTGGTAGTATTGTTCCAGAATATAGAATGGAATGAAGGCTAAAAGTAATAAAAAAATGTTCAAAAACAGAGTAAAAATACACCATGTCTATAATGAAAAAGATCGCCAATTCCAAAGTTCAGCAATTGGATCCACCTGTAAGTGATACTTTCCCCTTTCTCAACCCATTAATATGATAATATAAAAACACCTTATTGAACAAGTATGTTTTGAGCTACAAATGCTAGTAGGGTCCCACCAAGGATTCCTTAATAGACACTAAATTTTGATTAACAAAAATAATTATTCAATTTTAAAAGTATACAAGATTGTTATTATAGAGATTATTTGAACGAGGCATGTTATATTGTTCATGTGATGGAACATAATTGAAGAAAAATCATTAAAAATTGTGGAGTATTTCTAATGAAAAGGATTATTGAAAATATTTTTATAAAATAGAGTATATAAATCTTGAAGGCATGTAAGTAAGTTCTACATCATTAGCATACATTTATATCTAAAAAATAAATAATATTTGTTTAACATACTCATATTCCAAAAGGTATGATTGTATTTTCTGATACAGGACTCTGCACTCTCTATGGGATCTCAACTATATGTGTGTACAAACACCCCCCAAACACAAGCCACATGTGACTTCTCACCCTCCCATTAGGGATGCGACCCAACAAATGTATGTTTTAGAAAGGTTTTAAAGCATAGATGTGTCCAAATAACCCACCAGGTACCTAAAACATACACACGATATTATATAATCAATGAATGGAAATTTATTTTAATCCTTATTAAAATAAAATTTAACCCCATTCTACCAATTAAAAATTCATACATTCCATTTAAAACCAAAACATATTTTAATTGAATACAATCCTACATGAAGATAAAATCCTTGGGTTTCTATAAAAAACTATAATTACATTTCCTAATGTTAGAAATCCTTTCAAAATCAATTAGATTTATTTAAAAAATTATCTTCAGAAATTAAATTCTACAGTATAATGGAAATTATTTACATCAAATCCTCAATTAAAATTAAACAATTAAAATTAACTAATATCTATAAACACACACTAATTAAATGGATTTTGGGTTTTTTCTAAATTTTTTCATGCCAAAATATTTCAAAATTCAAAAATTCATTAGAATTTTGTTTTATCAAATAAATTGAAATAAAATTTGAGCAACTGAATTTGAATAAAAAATTCAAATAAATCAATCAATGTGTGGTTAATCAATTTGGATAATCGGGATGGAACCACAAACTCATTCCAGAAACACAACACTCCCAACATCACATGTTAATAATAACAAAGGTGAATAAGACATCAATAAACCATCCTAGAAAAAAGATCCAACATCACATGGAATATATCCATCAATTTTAAAATTATACATTGAAATTTCAATATAGGATAATGAGAAAAACACAAATAACAAGGTGAATTCTTAAATGGTGAATAAACTACAAAATGTAGTGATGATTGATTTCCAAAATAATGGATCCAAACAGGAAAGAAGGCATCAAGATAACATGGGGAATGACTTCGGATAAAAGAGAAGGAATATGAGTTGATAAAAAAGGAAAACACACTTGCACTACCTATTGAGAAAAACAAAGTCACAATATTTTTTTGGAAATGAAATCCCAATATATACCTTGAAACACTTCATTTTAATTTCCAATAAAACATGTGTAATTTTCATTAAAATAAAATAATATGAGTTAAAAATTGGTAATTATTTCCTTCAATAAAAATTATTGTAATCTCACAACATGTACCCATTACATCAAGAAACAGTTCGCAACTTGTTTGGTAGAACCATAAAAAGATGTGTAACACGATTACATGATGTAAAATCCTCAGGAAGACTGCATGAAAAAATAATATAATGGATATAATCGAACAAACCATTCACTTCACCAATATAGGTATCCTCCTAGTCAATAATTGAACCTTATGAAAATAATGAAAAACAAAAAACATGACAAGGGATAAGATGTAAATCTCAGATTGGTAATGGGATTCCATACAACTTCAATAAGGATGAGGAGTAGTGAATATCTAACATTATAATAGAAATGACTTACATAATGATTATAATGATAGGGAATAAATTATATCCAACTATAAAAAAATAAATTTTATAAGAAAGGGTTATTCCTAAAATATTAAAATATAATAAATTCAGATTCAAAATTTTATATTCAATGAAGGTATTGAATTGAAATTAAGAGAGAGCGGTCTCTTACATTGATAGGGTGCTTTAAGAATACATGGGGAGTTCAATAAGAACCTGTATAAATGATTATAGGTATTTATAGATGTAGAGGGAGAGTATCATCATGTGAAATGAGTTATATGGTAATTGGATATAAATGTTTCAATGGTATATATAGAAAATGATATAGTAATTCATTATTTATTTATAAACATATGTTTTGTACTCTTAAAATATAAAAAACAATTAACCATCCAATTTATTTGACCATGTTTTTTAACATAAATAATTTGGTATGAATATTGATTTAGATAAAAACCCAACTCCTTATAATAATACCAACAGTGAAGTGGAACTGATTCATGCTCATAATGAATTGATTTAAATACACTAAAATAAAATTTAGTTTTTAAAGGATTCATATATGGTTTATAAAGTTAATATTATTATATAAAAAATGAATTTCAAGGAAAATTATATATTTTTTCATGGATTTCATTTTTAGTATATATACATGATTTCGTAATATATAATATATATTTATACTATATTTAATTGTTATCCTAGAATTTGACTATATTTGAATATAACGAGAACTTAATAATTGAAAAATTGTAATATTTAAATTTGAAAAATTACATTTAAATTATTTAAAAAAATTCTATTTATTAGAAAATTATTTTTTAGTTAAATATCCATATTTATTAAAAAGTTTTTTTTTTGGAAAAAAACAATTTTTGTAAGAATATAAATTTTATATTTAACTTTTTTAGATTTTAATGTCATTTCTATATAAATAAATATTATTTATTAATAATACTTTATGAATAAAATATATATTTCAAAATATATTAATTTTTCACAAAAATATTGTTTTAATTAAAACCATATTTTTTAAAAAATACAATTTTAATTCCATCGTATCAAAATATAAATTTTATCAAATCATATATAATAGAATATAAAAAACAAAAATATATAAGTTTAATTAAAATAATTATTTTGTTAAAAGAAAACTATAAACATTCATATTACTAGGGCCTAGATAAATTAAAAATTATTACACCAGGGTACAACCTATAGTTAAGGTGTATATTGGTTGTTCGTTTTGGGGTGGCTGGGATAGAATAATATGGGATTTGATATTGATAATATTTAAATTACCCCAAAAAATGTTTTAATAATAGTTTTTTAATCGAATATGTCCTTGGTATTGGTTAAGGAAAAAGCCCAGTGATTCCATCTCCATTAGAAACTCAAATCATTGGGCTTCATAGTGTAAAATTTTACTGGTTGAAACCATTTTTTCTTTTATCTGGATCAATTAAAATAAATCATCACATTCAATGTATATTATTAATTATTTTCATTGTGAAAAGGTTGTTTTATCAGTGTTTATGATTTATTATGGAATTTTAATTATAATAGAATGCTTTTAATAACAATAAAAAAATCAATGTAGTTTTGTGTTTTCTATAACTAAACAACATTATAAGGCATTTATTCATTCAAAAAAATATTTCATTTATTAGTTTGGCATTAAATAGTTCCCCCTATTATTCATTTCACCATTAAAAGTTTATTTATAATAATAAAAGAGATGAGGTTACATTAGTTTCAACTCTCCTTCATGTTCCCATGTTGCTCCATCAAACTAAGGGTTTCAGCACAACCCATTGTCCATTTGTTTTTTATTTTTTCATAGAAAATTTTCTCTATAGTATAAGATCTTTAATGATACACATTGTTAAGAAATATCATCACATAAGGGTATCAACCATAAATTTAGTACTTTTGTGGATTCAGGTATATGATTCCTGAAAATAGATTCATTGAACACATCATGTACATGGAATTTATTAATTTTATTTCTATTTAAGGTGCTAAAATAATGATTCCATAAAGTATCTCAATTGGGTAGTTCTATCTTGGACTAAAAATTAGATTCTTAATATACCTTATAATTTTATTCCATGTATATATATATATAAGGTAACACCTTATCTTGGACCCCAAACTAAAATCATCATTTTTTCAAAACATTTCTTTTATTAAATTGTGTAGAATTTATATGATGTAGAATATGGTGAATCTTTATTGTCATCTCATCAATAATATCATTTACATAATCTTACACACTCATATTCTTTCCAAAATGATGGATTCTGATATAACTTATCATTTAGAGCCTTATAAGGATCCATTTTAATGATAGAAGAGAAAATGTTGTTATATGATTACTCCACTAGATGAAGTTGGTAATCACATAATCCTTATAAATCCATTGAAATTGATCTCATCATAAAATCAATATTTTTTTGATGACATGGACAATTATAAATTTTATTCCATTTCAATGTAAGTAAATTTCTTATTAAGAAATGAAATTATAGAAAAAATATGCACTACTTTTGTTTTCATATACCATTATAATTCATTTATTATTAGATTTAAAAGTCTATTAAGCATCATATCCGCTGACTGTATAGATGGTCTTAGATAGTCACATGATTAATATGTATATACTGGTATGATAAATCTAATAGACAGAGTAAATGGAAGTGATGGTCTAGACCATTAAGATCATAGCCTATGAATCCCATTTATAAGAATATTTAATATACATAACATCACTAATATCATTTAATGAACATGCATAATTCAATATTCAATAATGAATGCATGATATAAAAAATTTATATGATAGTTCATTCTCTTCAATACCACATCTTAAACAATGTTCTTCAAACCACCATGATAAAATATGATAAGTTCATGACATCCCATTAGGGAATTCACTTGTTTAATAAAGGGATATGTATATAGACCCTAACAGTAGGAATTTTTATATTTTTATTTTTCTAATAAAATATTCAATTTTTTCTTCATAACGATTAAATTATATGTTCGATAAAATTTATATTTTAATATGATGATAAAAAAATTATTTATTTTGGATATATATAGTTTCAATAATGTCACTCTAATGATCAATTCCAAAATTTTTAAATAAATGATTTTATAATAAAATAATAATTTTAATTAATACTTAAAAAATAAAGATAGTAATATATTTTTACTACATGGAATGTAAATTTTATAAGGTCAATAAAACAATTATTTTAAAAAAAGAAACAATTTCAATAAATGGATATTATTGATTTAAAATTTGAAATAATAATATTTAGAAAATAAAATTATTCATGTAAATATTATTTTCTATATCAATGTCTTAAAGTTATCTATTGGTGATTTTATCTTAAATTTCATACACTGTCAAATATTTGTGTAAATATTAATTACTATATAGATATATGTTATATATAATGACATCATAAGGGTATAAAATTAATTTATATATTAACTGAAGTGTATCTAAAAAAAATAATGTTTCCCATTTAAATTAATTTTTTCACATTATTTTTTTAATTCTATAAGGATCTAATGGATCCACCAAAAAGAGTATGGTATTCATTGGTTTTAAAATCATTTTTTTAAACATGACTCTCTTCCAAATTACCATGTGAATAATTTTAGTGATTTTTGATTGTGGTCCTGTAATATATGGAAATCCATTCTCCTTTGGCCAAATCCTTTGAAAATAAACAAGGGTAATATATTTTTTTATGATTAATATATCATATAAACACACAATCCTATGTTTCTAAATTAACAAATAATTTCATACTTTTTTTCTAGATAAACCCACCTAATAAATTATTCCACTTCACTCAAAACCCTATAATAATAAATAAACGCTTTAATACCCTATATATATCCCTCTTAATGTTTCCCAATTCTGTTATGAATCTTCTCTAATTCTATAAGAATCACCATATCAATGTAAAGGATCCTCTCCTTTACCCATATTCTGAATCATTTTTTACATCGTTGATCACAAGTAAAATGTAACCTCCAAATATTATTTTTTATTCTCCCACTATGGTTATTAACTAACCCCTTTGTTAGGAACATCCCCAATATATCCCATGGGATTTTCAAAGTCCCAGAAAATATAAGAACATGTAATGGAGTAATCAAAGAATATTAATGTATTTCATATTTATATTTTAATGTTGGGTACCTATTTAGCCAAATAATCCTTTCCTTAAGTTCTTATAGTGTTCTATGATGTTTATATTGACGTAAAAAATAATTATTAAGGTGTTGTAAAATGTTGGTTGTCATAGTTGGTATCAAAGTAATGGATAGTTGTTTTTGGAGATTATGATTAGAATATAGTTCTAAAGGTCTTAGGTATAATACTAAATAAAAGAAAACATCACTAAATTTTAGTGATGTATAGTGTATATGGTTTTAAATAAGGTAAATTTTTATTAATTTAAAGTTAGTAGATGTGGCTCTTGCATAGATTTATCTTGGAGTAATAACCTTAAAAGTGTTCATTAATCTATACTCAATCATGAGCTTATACATAAAAATGGGCCTCAATGCACACATCATTTGAAACAGATAAGTGATACGACATGGTAAGTTCACAAGGTACATACAAACCATTATTAATGGAAAAAACTATAATAATATTTTATATTATGAAATATATAATGGATATTATTAATTGAAACCTTGAAATTCATTGGTTAAGTAATATCTATCATTTATGAGTTATTACTTTAATGTTCATGGTTTCCCATTTATATGATTAAGAGTATAAAAATAATGAATACTAATTTTAATTTATTTAGTATTCAATTTATAGAAATATAGGAATCATTTTCAATAACCAATGTGAATAGAAATATGATAACTGCGCAAATAGGATGGCCAACCCAATGGGATAAAAGTCAGGATCATCATAACAATAATATCTAAATTTATACACATTTTGAACCAAAATAAAAATTATATGAAATGATATTTTCACCCAAATAATAATACATTTCCTATTAAAAACTTAATTATATAAATGAAAATGATGTTCAATGGGTTTACTGATCCATTAATTGCAGAAAAATGAACCAAGTCATTTAAAAATATATTCTCAATCCTTCAATACTCTGAGTGGGGGAAGGACATGTTGGATTCTTTTCATATAGAAGGATAATATGATCAATTATGTATGTCGTACAACAATATAGAACCCCGGATAAAATAAAAGTGACAGATTTTAATAAAATATGGAATATTAATTTTGTTAAATATTTTTGTTTCTCTCTCGAAACTATATTGGAAAGGTATTTACATAGAGTTAGGATAATATTTGATATAAAACCATAATGTATGAGAAAAAATATGTAATACATTCACAATATTCATATGAATTTTTCATCTCCCCTGAATGTAATTTATATTTCTTATTTAGTGGGATAATATAAAGTAAAAGATAAAATATGAACATCGAGAAATTGATAGCTATGTGTAAATGGTTTGAGTTTCCTTAAATGTCAAAATAAATATCACTGAATCACACCTGTCTAATGATTCACTACATAATAAGTGTAAAATGAATTTTATTCCTAGTGTTGTGCTATAGTTAACTCAAGGGGAAATAGATCCCAACATACAATATGATAATTGTGTTTGATGATGAATCCTACAAAATTACTAAATAAGGCATGTAATTTATTTTGATGTGTGATAAAAGGGAACCTAGATAAGAATTTCATATTGTAAAACCCACCTTATATGATGGAAAAAAAGAATTTTACAATCTACTATAATCCTATTGTCTAATTATTCAAGAAAAAATAATGAGGCAAAGAGAATCAATGCACTAAGAAGAATTTTGTCAACACAAAATGAATAAAACAAACCTCAAGTCCAATAGAGTAAGGAAGATCTTATTCCATCACCACATGTGAGGTAGATACCAATAATGAAATTGTGATAGGTACTATAATTAATCATTTAATGACGGAAAGTTTACAATTTGTTTCTCATTATATTCATTTATTCATATCAATATTGTATACAAGAACAATTAAAACTGTATATTATAATTGGGTGATGAGTTATTGGTAAAAATGGGGAAATTATTGAATCCCATATACATAAATCCCACCCTATCAAAATATATGGGTTTAATTTCCCATCAGACCATGTGAAAATGAATTTTAGGAAATTCAAGGCTATTCTGGGAAAGAATTCTAATTACTCGTATAGAGCCAATATAAATGGAAAAGTGAACAATATACCTTTTGTATCACTAACATAACTCCAATTGAAAACAATTTAAATTATCATGAACATTCATATTTGGTATTGATATCTCATGTATGGATGTTATTTTCCCATGACCAGGAATATCATTATAAAATGATTAATAATAAAAGAAATGTCATCTATGATGACATTATCATTGTATGCGAATCTGCAAATGTGTTTCCCAAATAATTTAT
Source organism: Viscum album (assembly GCA_963277665.1). Taxonomy (NCBI): domain Eukaryota; kingdom Viridiplantae; phylum Streptophyta; class Magnoliopsida; order Santalales; family Viscaceae; genus Viscum; species Viscum album. Next base: position 310,136,208 of record OY728129.1, read on the forward strand.
TAATCATCCTCATAATTTATAGGTAATTTTATCATTGGAGAATATACTAAAATCATTGATAACGTTCAATGATCCTTTCAGAAAATCCATTATTGATCATATGAAGGTAAATAAATATAATCTAGATATAGGGTACATATATCATGTGTTTCACTTCTATGCGCACCAATCATCATCCCCATGATGAATAATATATCAATTAACCTCTAAATAAATTATCATAAGTAGAATATGATCATGATAGAGAATATATATTCTTTATGAAATATGGATGAGTTTTTAACCATCCATGATGATAACAATACTTCACAAATCTGTATCAATAGTTGGGATATTATAATTTCATGGTGAAGAAGGATAATATATCAAACAATCATTTTCATATAATTTATGTGAACTATGTGGTTATAGTGATTCAATTTTTCCTCAAAAATTATTAAATATTCTTTATGGATTCTATAAATAGATTCCTTATTGATTACCTCATTTTTAATGTAGTATTTATAAATTGTATTCTTATCTATTAAAAAATAAAATAGGAACATGAGGGGAATTATAATGTCATACTAAAGTATTTACAAAAGGATATGTTTGTTAGAAGTATATTAAATTAGACATCATATGGATAAAGTAAAATTTCAATGTAATTTCATCATCAATAATGTGATATATTTGGATCCATAAAAAATTGAGTCAATTGATGGATGTCCTAGACTAACATAGATTATGTAAAAATGAACATTCATGGAATTTCCCTTGTAATATCATCAATTGATGATAAATTTTACAAGATTTTTATGATAATTCAAAAATTTAAATCATAATTGATTGAAATTTTAAAAGACTGTGAAATATAAGGAAAGCTATAAGTGGTTGAAGAAGAAGATAATCCTAGAACCTATTCTCACATTTCATGCATGTGGGGAATTATTTTTTATATACATTGATGTGTCTAACATTTCATGAATTTGGTAGTCAAGGAAGAATATAAAGTGATAGATAATTAATCCAACAAATTAAAGATTCTTGATTATAAACAACCAAATTATAATCAAAAGTTTCTAAAAATATATTGATGTTAAAAATTTGGTAGAATTATCTTTATGTAGAGAAACATGACCTAATAACAGATAAACAAATTCAAGTATATACTCCCAAAAATACCATTAAATAAACCAATGTTGGTAATTATTTATAATCAAGGATTATGATTTTCCATTCCAGTACCATCTTGGGAAGGAAAAATAAGTGCATGATCCTCTAAATAGAAAAAATCCAACAACCTCATCCATTGATAGGTTTAAAATGGAAAAAATATTATTTATCTAATGGGGGGAATTTTGGATGATTTTTATAGCTCATCCATCTCTATTCATCTATCAATCATGATGATTTTACATAATATGAGGTAAAAAATTGTAAGAATACATGAAATGGGATATATGAGAAATTGTGTTATGATTCTTAATATGAAAACAAGCCAAGGTTGAGTGGCCTAAGGCCAAAGTTATAATTAGAAAATTACCCAAATGAGTATCTATATGGTAGAAACTAATTATGTCGTTCATTATAGGTTTCCTCTGTACATCTAATTGAAATAATACCATCTAGCGTGTTGGTGATTTTCGTAACAAATAATCAAATATAATTGCAATTAGGAAATATTTCTCACCAAAATAATGCATGAAATAAATAAATAATTTAAGTTTCAAGAGTACATGAAGATACATTCTCCATTGTATCTTATCTAGATTCTAGGTATACCTCGAGGATCAAAAAAATACTTTAGAATGATTTTCTTAAATATATGATATTTATCAATATATATCACCATAAGAGGGATGGTCCATATATAATAACTATTAAAAATCCAAATAATATGAAAAGACTATGTTCAATGGATTTCAAAGGATATTTAGGTCAACACTATCCACTTGTAGAGTAATATTATAATTATCATTTCAATAATTGAATTCAAATAGAACATTATGAGGATCTGTATCATAAGAGATTATAGACTCCAATATTCTGTGATTAGGTTGTAGAAAATAACCTAATGGGATGTAATAAAAACCATGAAATGATAGAGATGATTCAAAAAATCCTCTTTTATATGAAATCCACAAAAATAATACTGAAAATATATGATGAAAATTGATAATGAGACATAGATTTTGTGGTAATAAATGAAATATTTCTTCATATATCGTTTTGGAAGAAAGACAACATGTTTTGGATGAAGTTAATTCGTATTCAATGATATATCAACTTATTCAAAATCACAGATCATGTCAGAGAAGTGTCATATCAACTGTCCATTCTACATAAATAATTCAATGTACAAGATCAGTTTTGTGAATCCCACTTGAGGGTGTATATATCAGACCCATACATGAAATAAATCCAAATGTTGTACCGCCTGAAAATTTTATTTGAAATAAGATGAATCATGTGGAGATATTAGATCAGATCTAAAATTTCCTATGAAAGAAGACATGTTGCATATTCCAGCTATTGTGGTAGAACCAATGTCCAAAGAAGAGATAAGAAAACTAGAAGAGGTGTTGAAACAAATAAATTCACATGATTTAGTGGATGAATGATGTTTTTATGGTGAAATTTTAAAAGTGAAACACTTTAACAAACTGAACATTTATTAATGAAATTTAAATGACCATTAGGAATTATAAGCATTAATAGGGTTCCAATTATATAATAATAACATTATTATTATATATATATATATGGATATGATTAATCAAATTTATATAGAAAAATTAATCTCTGACCATGAATATTTTGATCATACCTTATGAATCCCAATTATTTGCGATTTAGAGGGAGATAAAATCATTGGGATTTTCTATTTAGGAATCATAAAAATGAAAATAAACAACTAAATAATGAGTAAAACCATTTACATGTGGTGTTCAAGCACATCAAGATCATGCCCTAAATATGGTTCAGTGTTCCACCCATATAAAAAAAATCTTTATCACACATTTTACCATTCAATCGTTCACCACTATAATAAAGTACTACGTATCTAGAAAATAAAAGAATTAATATTTATATTTTTTAATTATTTAATAAAATAATAATTTCATTAATCATTAATTTTTAATTAATAATGGTTAAAAAAATTATTTATAAAGAAATTTATTTTGATATAATGAAACACATTTTATATTTTTAGAAAATCTGTAGCTTCTATGAAAAACAAATATGATGAATTTATTAAATTTTTTTATAAATTATAGTATAAAAATAATAATAATAATAAATAAAATTTATTATATTTAATAGATTATATAAATATAGGATGTCAAATGTAACACTTATAATGGCATGAAAATTATTATTACAAAAATGTGGTATTTTTAATTGATATAAATGTACAAATTTTCATATTCAAAAAATTATGAATAAAATAAATATTATTATTGTAGTCTTACCGTCGAATATATATGACAATAATTTTTCCACAATATTATTAGATGGTTAAATATTTTATTGGAAATGATTAAATTCTATATAAATATATAATCTGTATTATGTCATAATAATGACCTAAAAGTGATGTGATATTTTCAAAAAAAGGAATCCACAACCCATACCATGTCTCTTTTTTAATATAGTGTGTTTGGTTCATATAATTTTAAAACTTACAAAACCACTACCATTTGAAGAAAACCCATTTTAAAAACCATAGAATGGTTTATGGTTTTTCTTACATTATCATATAGAGTCCAAAAGGAATGTTTGAGACTTAAAAATGAATTCCACTCATATTTTCTATATAAACTCAACAGATATCTAATTACACCTCACTCAAACACTTTTAATCATGATATTTCTCTAACCTTTCCTCTGTATAACCCTCTCATAGTTCACCCAAGCTCAATAGGAGCTCTTCAAAAGTTATATGAATCACATACCGATGTTAAGGGATAATTTTATTCTTTAATTGATTCAAGAACCTAATTTATATTTTAAATTTTAATTTCCATTATCTCATGTCAGTATATGTTCATACACATCCATAATACTATACTTATGATTCTTATATGATTATATACATAATTCAATCTCATTAATCCTTTTTTATGATACTTTATATACCCTATATATGATCTAGAATTTATCCTATGATTTTGTTTCAAAAAGATGTTTATATTGAATAACCATTCACACATCCACACAATGGAATTCCCCAAGATGTACCAAAGCATAATGTTTTGGGATCTTTCTCTTAGATATCTCAATATAATTATTAATGCAATTAATAGTGGTGAAATACATATTTATGTTAAATGATATATGTGGAACACTTAGGAATGATCATGATATGAATTTGAAAGGTGGGCCTAATATTATGTAGCCCTTTATTTCATCATGTAATTTTTTTTATTACATTAGAGATTATTTTTGAAATTTCAGAGTAAATTAAATTCATTATAGGATTGTACTGACCATTTTATGATGACTTTATGTTTATCAATGAATTATCCTTCTATTATATTTTATTTTGATTCAATTTGATAATTTTTTTTATTATATCATGTTATATATTGATTCTTTTTTATAAATTATAATTATCACATATATTTTTTTTACATTATAAATTCTCATGAATCACATGTGTTATATTGCCTTATATATGGCTTTTAATTCCCATATTGGGATTTATAAATTGCCCTTTTTTTATATACATCCCCAAGTTATCCTGGGTTGTTTTAAAAGATATGTGGAATTTCAGAGCTTAGTATTGAGTTAATAAATTATGATGATGTATTTATTTTGAATTTTGTCATGATATGTACCAAAATACCCAAAAACACTTGGACTCATGATCTTATGGTGTTTGACTATGTCCATGGTCATGTTCAAAATCAAGAATTAATGAACAAAAGGGGCTTTCACAATTAGGATGGATTCCTCGGACTAGCCATAATTCTAAGGGTGATAATTAGTGTTAATTATCAACTTTTTAACAATTTATTTTTAAAGGATTCCAAAAAACCATAAGGTATACCTCATATCTCAATCAGATACAATATTGAGTTGTAGTTTAGGTATTCTTACCTCTTCCACTATGTATAACGTTAGGAGTATGTAAATATGGAAACACTACATTATCATAATGAAATTTGATGAATTTTTAAGGATATAAACTACAAAAAATAAGTAGTTGTTGACATGATATTTCCTAGGGATTCATAGGAAAAATTCAATGTATATGTTTTCCAACATAAAAATTTGTATGAAAAATAGTTTCATCGTACAAGTAGTCTTTTGTTATTTGACATTGACTTGTTCTCATTCCTGAATTAGAAAAAATCAACAATCATTATCTATATGTAATACCACCATATGTTCTCATTAAATCAATATTTATCATAGGGAGTCCTTGAGGAATATATAATATATGATATGGCATCATCTGGTTGTCCCCCACTTCATCTATGGTTTTGGTGGGACACAAGTTCAAATTTAAATCCTTATAACTTTATATTTTGAAAATTAGTACTCTCAAAATATTCCATGGAATTCACTATAGCTCATTATAATTTTATTGGCCTCATATATCTTGTAATGATGGATTAATAATAAGTTATCTGATAAATCAATGATGAATTTCATTTTATTATACCAAGTTGAATCCTTTAATTCCTAAGATATTTATATCTATTCTAATAATCATCTTATACAGAGTTTTTGGATCCTCTATACTCAGTTAACATGAAAAAAATTTCACCTTCATATTAACATAATGGATTGAACAATCAAAATCATTGACCAGCTCCAAATAACTTTTCTCTTGGACATTGAGGTCATTTTGTGTTTATTTACACAAGAGGGTTTTTTGATCCATATATATGTCACTCTTCTCCCCATAGAAATAAATTCCCCAGATCATTATTATGAAGACCAATAAATTTAATAATAGATAATTTTTTGGATAGATTTCCTCATGGATCATTAATTATATGAACAAATTGTCTACCACATTGTCAAATTTCATGAGTATACGACATATTAATTTTTTGGAGATGTCATTATAGATCTTTTATCTGTCCTTAGAGGCAGTAATGTGGTCATAGGTTATGTGATTAGTCTCTTCCTTAAATCATTAATATACTCCTCACATTTATCAGCCTAGAAAAATATTACACCATTTAATTTTAGCCCAGTTAGTGGGAGCAGAAATCATGAGATGTTTCTTATAAATTGAATATTGTACCCATATAGACCAAGAAAAAGATGCATCTCTATCCCAAATATTGGTCTGATCCATCCATCAATTTCCAATATTTTTAACGGATTCATAGATATCCCATTACTAGAGATAACATTCTTAATTAATGTTACTTGATCTATCCAATACTCACATTTTTTGTAGGGTTCATATAAATTTTAGTTTATCAAGGATTTTTGTACTCCATAATAATTCTCCTCATGTTCCTCCATGTTTATGGAGAAAAAAATATGTATTCCATAAAGACATAAAAAAATTATATGAGGTATTATATAAATACAATTTTCATTATGTAAAAGAAGTCATTAAGTGTATTAGTGAATCCAAATTGAATAAAAATTAACCAATTATTCTTATACCTTATAGATTAAAAAACCCTAAGGATGTCCCACTTTAACAAATTCAATCTACAATATCCTGAATAGAAAACCTCATTATAGATGGATTGGGAATCATGTAGCTGATCAAAGAAGTCATAAATCCATAGAATATGATAATTTTCCTTTATTATTATTTTTTATAACTTTATAGTCTGAGATGACTCTGATGAACTAACTTGTGTCCACGATGAAGAGAACCAACTCACCCAATGGTGTAGCACTTGTTCCTATTAAATATTTATCTAAATTCATTTACAGTTAAAAATTTATCTCTTCATGTTCTAAAATGGTCATACAATATAGTGGTTTGTATAAAAGAAAATATTCTCATATAAGATATATCGTGAACAGAACAACTTATAATGATGGAAGACTGAGAAATTCATTTGGAAGAACAATATTTTAACTCAAAATGCAATTTTCATCAGGGATTATGTTTTTCATTGCCTCAATAATTTGAGCTAGATACACATGGACATAGGTAAATAATATACGTTATTCTAATAATGATATGAATGATTATTGTTCATTCTCCATTAACTTGTATAGAGTGATAGAGAGATTCGGGATATAGAGGTTGAGTTCTTTCACCAAGGAATTTATGTTTTCCCTATAGACAGATCGACATCCCATGCCCATAATTTATTAGAATTCCAATTATGATATTATTAGAAGGTTTTATAGGATTCTCATTGCACAAATATGATTTATAGGAGTTATAAACTCGAGATTAAATAATCAAAACCAATTTTAATTTTCACTAATATATATAATTCCTTGTTTTTTGGTGATATTTTAATGTTCTACTAAACATGGATGACATGAAATAATTTTTATAAAATTAGATAAAAAGTAATTTCTATGTTATTTTTGGATTAAAAATCATACATATAACATAGTGGTTTTCGAGTTCCACCCCATCATTTATAATGGCATAATCAATAAATTTCTCTCTAGGAAGTGGAAGTTGATTTTGTCAGATGACATTGAAAAATATTATAATATTTCATGAATTCAAATAACATTTTTTTAATAAACATGAATCATTGTAAAATATTGTGATGGTTGAATTGATAATTCCTTACTTCTATCAAATATGTGTTCATTAGAAGTCACTTGTTTGAATTCTTCCATTACTTCACATAAATTATTTCAATATTTCTTTCAGGTACGTTCTAGGAGACTTTTTCCTTTATTTTTTGTATATGGTTTTTTGTAATTCTATTTCCTATTATATATCACTCCTTCTCCCTCAAATAAAAATTTCTGTCTATTCATCCAATCCCCAACACGATAACACACATTAAGTTTCTTGATCATGATTTTACATATGAGAGTAGAATTTAAAACTTCCTCAAAGATTTCAATGTTTTAAATTTCAAACTACTTGTGGACTTGGATTTATCCCACCAAATAACTAGTCGCCATTAAATTTATGTATAACGACAAACAAAGAGGTGTATCGATTAAGTACATTGATGTTTTCATCAAAAGACCTTATGGATTCCCAATCTATTTGATTGAGGAAAAGTAAATTTCTCTCCATTTTATGTCAAGGAGTTCAATGGAAATATTAACCAATAAAATGTATCTAAAATTTATTCCACTAAATCTCTCTAATCACCAACTTAGGAAATGTATTTTTGAACAGTGTCTCCCATCAATCTGTTTTAATGTCCTTATAATAAAAAATGATAATGACATTATCTATAATATATAATTGAAGGATTCATAATATCAATTCAATTTATTTTATTGGTTTTTTCTAAATTAATGGATTGGATGATCCAATGATAGTTAGAGTCCATTGTCATATAATGGAATAGAATACAACCCACACATTCATAGAGAGGATATGGTTTTTCCATGATTCATGTTTTCATTCATAACATGATTATATTGAGTATGAAGGGAAATGTTGTTCATGAAACCTCCTCCCATTGGTTTTTGTAAACCTTACGGTAAGTAATCACATTTCCCAATGTGATGGTTTTTTATGTGGTTCTTCATATATCTATCCATTGGCTGAAATAAAGGTAAAATTACGGATACTTTTTTTTAAAATATTAATAAAATAAAATATAATCCATAAAAATTAATGAGTTACTTATTAAAAATCCATATATTCTTTAATATATATATATATGATTCAATTTATTCTATCGATATACAATTTTATAACATAAAAATTTAGATGCATTTGTTTTCTCTATATAATGGATCCTAAAGAACATGTGAATTTACCAATAGAAATAAAATTGGAGAATAATAATACTTTTCCATTCAAGATTGTTTATTGTGTACAATAGATCAATCATGTTAAAGCCTAATGAGTCAATTATTTGGTTATTACCCCAAGGTACATTTTTTCTTGAGCCACACCAACATTTCAAATCCAGAAATATATTTTGTTTCTTAGAAACAAATGACTAAATAATTTTCTAAAATTTTAAGATATTTTATTATGTTTATACATATCTCTATGGCTTCCACTATGATTTTCTAAACCAAATCCCCAAAAATAATTAGACCACACTCTGACACCAACTATGAGAACCCATATTTTTAATACACATTAATTCATTAATTATTAGAAAATGATACACTAAATACAATCCTAAAATATAATTAGGTGAGTTTTCATTGTGTAATTAGTTAAATAACATAATAACATTAAACATTAATACAATTTAATTATTTAAAATCTCCAAAACATTCCCATATATTCCTTTTATAATCTTTAAATATGCAGGATAACATGTAAGGATACATATGAAAGGGGGATATATAAATCCAATTAATGGAATAATCAATTAATAACATAATGAAACTAGATAACGTTTTTAAAAAGAAATATATATCATGGTGATATAGAAGGGGAGAGAATAATTAATATTAAAATTGATGAATGATATATGATAATAACATAACAGAAACAATGGAATTTTGAAACAATATAAAACATGATATAGTAGGCATACGTATTTAATGATCACTGAGACATCAAAACTTATATTTTTATGAATTACCTCCCATTTTATTTATATAAAAACATTACCTAGTTCCGTGGAGTGCTATATAATTTTGGGAACACCCATAAAATGTATATCATGCACATGAATTTGTGTCTCACAGAAATAAATCAACATTATAATTCCTTTCATTGCTTTTAATCCCACAATTAAGGAGTGTTTGTTACACATATAAAATCCAAAAATATATGAATGAGAATTATATATAGGTAAATACCCTCCATTATAAAATGGGTATGGGTATTCAATACAAAAATGATTGGCATAAAAATCATAAAATAATTTTAGTAACATAACATGTGTATATAATGATACATGGATATATTTAATTAGAATAATTGGTTTTATATAATTATATGGAAATCATATGAAATCTATAATTGTTGTGTGAAATCATATTCCAAAATATAAAATTTGATATAAAATGTCATAACATATATAAAGTGCTTGTATAAAGACGTAATGTATAAAATCCCTTACATTGGATAAGTAACGATGTATGTAACAGTTATGAAGAGTGGAGATAAGTGAATTATAATTCAATGAAATTAAATTAGATTATAAAATGTTATATATGAAAGCATGACCACATAATAAATTGATATTCAAATGGATATATAAAATAAATTTTCATGAATGGTAATAATGATAGAGAGGTCCATTACCATGATATGGTGATTCTAAAATCTCCAAATGAGCTTATTAAGATACTATGAACACATTAGGAGGAATATTATATGGTTTATATAGAGTAACTATATGCTTAAAAGGGTTTTTATTGATGTGGATTGAGAGGTAGTGTGATTATTTTTAAAAAAATAATAGAGAAAGTCATTATAAATTGTTAAACAATGCTTTTGGAATCTATATTGTAAAAAAAATATAGAAATAATTCCCCTAGATTTCCCCTAGTTTTTAACAATGTGAATAGAATTTAAATATATTAATTTTATTTACTTAACTCCATAAGATAATAGTATTTTTGATTAGTAAGTTATTCTTATTCATATATAATTCATTTTAATACCATAAAATGAAACATATGTTTTTGATGATTCAAAAATTATTTATAAAATTAATAAAAAAATATTCTAATAGGGAAATTTATATTTTTTTCATTGATTCCATTTATTGTATATTTTTTTATATTTTATGATATTATAATGTCAGAGTATATCTTCTATATCTATAAAATATTTATTTTCTTCCCAAAATTTATATATTATAATAAAAGTATGAAAAATTCACTATTTGTTAATTTTGAGATGATGATTTCCAAAAATATATTTTTTCTAAATAACTTATTTCACTAAATATGATAATTTGATCATTTTATCAAAATCACCATTTTTTGAAAAATTCTCACTTTTATGAAAATAATAGTTCTTTATCCATTATAAAGATTATATTATACTTCATTTAATTATATTAACATTTTTATATAAATAAATAATATTTAATAATATTATTATTTGAAATAAGTTTGTTTGGAAAATTATTTAATTTTTAAAATAGACTGTTTTAATTAAAACCATATATTTTCCAAAAATACAGTCACCCCCAATCATGATTCCTGAAGTATTTAATTATATATTGTTTTTTCCTTTGAGTATCAGGTTGAATATGTTTTAAAATTTTAATTTTGGGGTTCTCCTGTAGACACGAACAGCTAGCGCACAGTTGGCTAACCATGTGGCCAAATATGGTGTCATTTTCTAGGATTTTGAAAAAAATAAAATAATATGAAAAAATTGTTATTATAGAAATAATAATAATGTTAATATTATTTTTCTAATTAATATATTGATTATTATTCTTATTATTATCATTTGGATTATTATTTTTATTATTATTATTATATGTTTTTATAGAAAATAAGTCCTCTCTTCTTCCCCCTAATTCCCCACACGGCTCCACCCTCTCCATATACATGTTCTCCAATACCCCCTCCAGCCAAAGCCCTTCGGCGCGCACCCAATCCCTTGCATATCTCTCTCCTGTTTACCTCTTCTCTCTGGAACATCTCTCTCCAGACGAGCTCCCCTCTCCGTCATACACCATCCAGCCGCGAGACATCTTCTCGCACTCAACCCGGCTGTTTGACCCCTCTCCGGCTTGTTATCTCCTCCATCCCTCCACCCACCTCCAGCAATGACAATGTAAACATTTCTTATAGTGTCTTATCTTCTTCCTTCTCCTGATTTTGGGATCTTATGAAGATGTTTTCATTTTGGAAAAATTATAGTTGATAAAAGTTGATATTTCGGTTAAATACTTCAATGATGAGATCAATCTGGTAGTTTTAGGTTGTTTTTGGTATCCTTTGTGTGTGGTGGTGGTGCGATTAATGTTTTTCATTGGATTTTTTAAATTCTTTATCACATGAGATAGGTTTCCACTTTCACATACAATTTTAATTTATGATTTAATTGTTTCATGTATTTCGCACTGTTTGTGATGATTAATTTGTGACTTTTAATGTTTTGTATAATTTTTTGGATGTGCAATTTTCCAAAGATGAATTTTTCATGAGAAAATTTGGCATATTTTGTGTGAAATGATTTTTTTGTTTATTATAAATAGTTTATAATTTGTTTCAATAATTTATAAAATTATGAAGATACTGCGAATGACAGTTTGAAATAGTCTTGATATGCAGTTGAACAAAAAAGTGGGTTTCATGTGTGTTTATGAAAAAAATCCTTGAGGTATTATTTAAAATTGTTTTATAAAATGTTTCAATGGTTTACGAAAGTATAAGAGAAGTAAAAAATTTGTTTTTGTGGGTAATTTAGGTTTGAGTGTCTTGAAAAAGGATATCTGATGGGAAATGTACCACTTTGAGAATTTTAGCGTTGATGTGCATATATCAATATGTATTGTATATTATTCTAAAGAAAGGGAATTTTATTTTAATGTTTTAATTCTTGAAAATGTTTATGCCTTTCTTTGGGGTTATGTATGAAATTTCAGATTTTTTTTTGAAATGGATTTTCAATTGTTTATGAAATGGGTGACGGCCTAGTTGGCACTAGTGATTTTATATTGACTGACCTTGTTGTACTCTCTTGTTGCAGATGATGATTATAATTTATGCAACTTATTCATGTGTTATAATAAATTGGTGTCTCATTAGTGAAAATCCTTATTTGTTATTTTCAAACGTATTATAGATTGTTAAGTGTTTTATTGTTTTATTAAATTATTTGTGTAGTGCATTGGGCCTCTCTACGACTGTTTTGGGAAGCGGGTGTCGAGGTATCCAACATGTACATGCATTGGGTAGGATATATATATATATAGTCCCTCTATGTAAATATTCCTTCATAGTGCGAGGAATATTTGCAATGCATCTAGGGGTGTATAAATATATGTATAAATGCAAGTGCGTGTATTCTCCAAGAGTCAGTTTGGATGGTCGTCGACAAATAGCCACATGTTTGAGGTAGGTCCCCTATGTTTATGCCTTTAATTTGAATTTCATAATTTCTTGCATTTTTAAAATATGTTTTACCATTATGCTACAAACAAATTCTATGAAATATGGTTGTGGTTACTAGAAAATATTATTCCCTTATTTGTAAAATGAAATAAATTTCTAATGCTATCGTTCTTATGTGACTTTTCATGAAAATAGATTTCTTATGTGATTTTGAATTGGTAATGAGTAGTTCCAATGGTGTTTGGAATTTCTGCTAGTTTTTTATAAAATTTTTTCCCTTTATGTAATTATTCTCATTTGGCACCTTAAGAATATTTTATGAAATCGAAAAACCTCTCTTGAGGCACACACCCTTTGTTTAAGAAAATTAATTTTTTGTTCAATGTGTTATTATGTTAAAAATATGATGCTTATGCATAGTGTGATGTGAATAATGGGGAATCCGCATAAGGAGGGAGAGTAGTGGTGGGATTTTGAATGGTTTTTAGATAAAGAAAGTGTTATGTACATATATGTTTTCTTGATAAAGAAAACTCACCACCACGTGAAATAGAGATCAACGGGAAAACGGGATTTCTAGGTGGGAGACCACGACTAGTACGCTAGATGACACATCATGGGTTCCTCCCAGTTCATGTAGCACGATTAATGCAACAACACTGACTAAAAATATGAATTACTGAGGTGTGTGGTTTCAAGGCCACATTCACTGAGGGTCGTGGATTCTATGCCACATTTTTCATGGTCATGGTTTTTAAGCCACGTTTCACCATGGTACGAGGTCTCTAGGGTCCCACATGTGCTAGTTACCTATTGGGATTACCCATAGTGATCTTTTGTGGAATAATGATTCTAATGTAATTTTTCATTTCAGTTGCTTCACACACAATATATACTTTTCAAAAACTATATTTTAATCTATGATGGGTTCCTTTCATTTTGAAACGTCAACACTTGTTTGGAACCTATTTTGAAAATTTGGTGCGATAAAAATTCTATACAAGTAAAGGAAAACACATTAACTGAATTTTAAAAGAATGAAGAAGATTATTTTATTACATCCTATTTTTAAACTGGCATGTTTTTAATTTCATATAAAAGGTATGGGCATGGTGCGTTCTTGTATCTTGGAATTCCTACTAAGCATCTCGATGCTCAAACCTACATTACTTTATAATTGAAGGCTTCAGTCATGGATCGCATATGGGAGTGTCTCTTGTTTACGTTCCGTGGTGACCACAGGGTCACATGTGGTATGTCAAACTGCATCATTAATTCCTTTTTCCACTACCATGTTTTTAGTTATATTTTCTTATATTTATCTGCATGTCCAATTTATCATTATTTATCATTGTTATAGGCCAAATAATTAACAATGAGTTTTTTATTCCATAAACTGGTTGTCTGCCTGTGGGGAACGGGAATGGACTTTGGGCCATGTCATGGACCGACTCGGGTGACTGGTTCAGCCTCAACATGGGTTGGTTGGTGATAAAATGGTTTCCGAGGAGGTTCTTGATATTTGGGGTGTTTTGTAGCATGGTGATTAGTCATGTAAAGACTCGATTGGTAGGCCTGGGAAGGACGTCATGAACCCTTTCTAGTCCTGAGATTCGAGTAGCCATGGCTAGTCCCTGATTTGAATTGTCTTCTTTATCTTGGTCTATTATTATGAGAGGTGGAAAAGGAAGTGAGAAAGTGTGACACAACAGGCTTTCACAAAGTAGTGACCCCTGTAAACCCCAAGTGCATGATTCAAGCTTCTTCTTGTGATTAATTCTCGCTTAGAGCATGGTCTTCAAAGCCATGTTAGTAGTTTGGCAAAGCCACAAGTCCCTTATTTTTTATGTTTATGTGTGATTTATGTAAGGGATTAGTATTTACTGACTTGAGTGGATTTTAAAAATGAAAATTGTTAATCAAAAAGAGCTTTTAAAAGGTATTTTGGATTTAGAGTGGAAATATGGTTTTGAAATTGGAATTTTATTCTTTCAATGGAATGAGGGGTTTCAAAGGAAAAAATGGGAGGGGTTTGGAAGTTGTTTTGGGATTTGAGTAACGATTTTTGAAATGTGAGTTGGAAAATGTTTGGGAATTTGGAAAATTTATTTATTTAATGATAAGTGTTATATACAAATTGGTTTGGAATTTTTGATTTATGTTGAATGATCTATTTTGAGAATGAGATGTGCTTTGAATTAAACCATGGTATTCCTCGGAGGGGTCACACATATAAGGATATACATGTGGCAAAGGATAATTGGAGGTATTTGAGGATGGGTTTCTGATCCTGCACAATTCTATATGTATATGTTAGAATTCATGGAATACAAATGGGGGGGGGGTACTTGGGTTGTTTTTTGCTAAAAATTGGCTTTCAAAAAAGTCATTTAATGGTTTTGAAAGGTGAGTAAGCAATTTTTTAGTGTTCCCCTTTTTTGTTTGGCATCCATTTTTTGGGATCTTGGATTTGACATATTTAATTATGGTTGAAATTGGGGTTTCAGTTTGAGCATTAGTAGTGAACGTAGTGTGAAATTTTTACTTATAATGAATTTTGATTCAGATTTGTGCCTCTTGTGCTGAGTATTCTATCCAGAGAAGTCCAATAGGTTTCTTGTGAATCTTTTCTAGTTGTTGGTACTACCCAGACTCTTTGAAAAGTGGTGTAATTTAATTCTTTTGGGTTGTTGTCCATCATTCATGGTGATGAAGATATATCGATGTTAAGGAACTGGACTGGTGAAATCATTAGTGCTTTCAGGTTACTGGAAACCACCAAAGCTATGAGAGTCTCTAACGGTTCGTGTTTATTTGAGGGTTTAACATTGGAATGATGTGGGAGAAAATTTTTATGTCATTTCATGATGGTATTTCATGGAAGGTGTTTAAGGCCACTTCCGTCTGATGGTTTATACCTAATGAGGTAAAATTGAGGAAAGTGGCAGAGCTTGTGAGTGTCCAGAAACGCCAATGAATATTGAAGGCTTATGATGGGAATTTAATGGGTTAGATTCCCTTCTCTCTAGAGGTTTCATCATGAAATCAGTTAAAATTTCTCTTCTGTGGGGTCTTCATCTTGGTTTCATGGAACAATTATTTTTATTGTTTGGGATGGTTCCACATTTTGTGAGAGAGAAGTAGAAGAACCTATCACAAACATGATTTTTAGTAAATTTCAGCTTCAAATAATCGGGCCACTCTCTTGTTCACTTCTAGTGTGGCCAGTTTTAGTACATTAATTCACCTTGTCCCCATCCTTCAAAGAGTTTCCATTGGTTTGGACGTTTGGGAATCGTTGAGTTGTTCTACTAGCGGTATTGTCAGAAGGAGTCTCAACCAGAGGATGTCAGCTCCTGACTGCGGGGCAACAGAGGATTTAAGACATCAGAGCACCAGCCACATGTCTCGGAGTAATACCTTTCATGCAGTCAAGAATAATTTGGTGTGGGAAACACGGTCTAATATTTTTCTCTAGTTATAAAATGGGGATGATATGAATTTCTCTGTTATATCTCTCTCTTCTTTGAAGGTTCTATTTTTTCTCTAAATGGAGTAAATGTCACTTTTTGTTATTATGGTCTTTGTTCATTGAATACCCCACTTTGCTTGTAAGAAGGATTCATGATCTCATGTTATTTTAATTCCAGTAGTTGTGCATCCTCAAATGTAAGCTTTGATGGTTGTCTCTTTATGGTTGTGAGCCTCATGATGATTGTCACTCTTGCATGGAAAGCTCCTTTGGTGACCCGTTCTTGCTTCTGGATGTGATCGTTTTGGAGATGCTTTCGTCTTCGGAAATAATGAATATGGGTTTCATTCGTAGTTCAGTTAGTGGTCTTTCATCAGGGACCTATGTGGTGGGTTTTTGGATTATGCAAAGAGTTCATGGGTCGGTTTGTGATGGGTTTCTCGTGTTTTTCCATGCCAATTGGCCATTGATGGTCACTTCTTAGATGGTGTAGAGACTAAACATAGATATTTTTATGTTTTGGTCATATTGAGTGTTAATCTATGATGGAGTTTTGTTCTGTGAGGGTTTTCAATTTGGTTAATGTTAGTTATTCTATATTTTTCCCATGCATAGAGCTTCATTGTTTTCCATACTAGTTGTGTTATTGTGGGGGGGGGGAGAACCCCTCCCCCCATATTTTCCTCATTTTTATTCTCATCTCATTTTTCATTAGATCAGGTCAGGTGTGACTGGTAGAATGAAAGGTCACATCAATTTCGTGATTTCATTGGCCTCGTTCAGTTATGAACTCGGGTTTCATTCCTCATTTGGATGTGTGACTATCTGGGGAAAAAAAATTTGTGGTGGGGAGAATTGTCATACCTCGATCATGATTTATTATGTATTTAATTATATCTATTTTTTCTTTGAGTTTCAGGTCTAAATCGTTTTAAAATAATAAATTTTGGGGGTCTCTGGTAGATGAGAATAGCTAGCTCACGGTTGGCCAACAATGCGGCCAAATTGTGTATTGTATTCCATGATTAAAATAATGAAAATCAGAAAAATGTTTTAACAGAAATACAAATAATGATAATATTAAAAATTTGATTATTATTATTAGTATCATCATTTTGATTATTATTATTTTTATTCTGCGTGTTTTTATAGAATCCTAGGACCCCACTTCTTCCCCATTACCCTCACACAACTCGACCCCCTCCCTATCACTGTCTGCGCAAACCCCCTCCAGATAAAGCTCGTCTGGACACACCCCCTCACTTGAAGCTCTCTCTCTGGATGACCTCTCATCTATAGAATGTGTCTCTCTGGCCGAGCTCCTATAATCGGGGTGCACCATCCACTTGCACGACATCTACTCGCGTTGGACCAGGCTATCTGACCCATCTCCAATATGTTGTCTCCTCCTGCTCACCACCCTCCTATGGAAGAATCAGTAAATAATTTTCCCTATAGTAGGTTCTCTACTTCTTTCTCTTGATTTAGGGGTATTATTATGAGGTTTTCATTTTGGCCAAATTCTAGTAGATAGAATTTTTTTTGGGATAAAACCTTCAATGATGAGATTAAGCTTTCTCTGTTAGGTTGGATTTGGTATCCTTTGTGTGCGGTGGTGGTGCGATTAATGTATCGCATCAGATTTCAGAAATTCGTCATCCCATGAGCTAGGTTTCCACTTGAACAAATTTTTTAACTTAGGATTTAACTATTTCATGTATTTCACACTATGTATGATGATTAATTTTCTACATGCAAAGTTTAGTATATTTTTATTTCTGTGAAATTTCCCGAAGATGAGTTTTTCATACGAAAAATTTATATATTTAGTGTAGAATGTTTATTGTGTTTATTTCAAATATTTTATAAGTTTTTTGAATAATTTATTAAATTATAAAGATGTAGCGATTCACAGTTTGAAATAGTCTTTATATCCAGTTGGACACAAAAAGAGGGTTTCATGTGTGTTTTTGATGCAAAAGCCTTGGGGTGTTATTTAATTTTTATTATAAATGGTTTTAATGGTTTAATAATGTATACGAAAAGTGAAAATGAGTTTTTTCAGGTACTTAATGTGTGTGAGTGTGTTGAGAAAGGATTTTTTTTGGAAAATGTACCACTTTGAGCTTGTTAGTGTTGTTGTGAATTTCCCAATAAGAATTGTAAATTGTTTTAATTATAGGGAATTCTATTTTAATGTGCTTATTCTTAGAAATGTTTATTCCTTCGATTGGGGTTGTGTTTGAAATATCAAATTTTATTTTGGAAATGCATTTTCAATTTTTTATGAAATGGGTGAATGCTTGGTTGGCTATTATGATGTGATAATGACTGCCCTTGTTGAACCATCTTGTTGCAGATGATGATTATGATTTATGCAATTTATTATTGTTTTATAATAAATGGGTGTGTAATTAGTGAAAACCATTATGTTGGATCATACATGATATTATATTTTTCATAATCACAAATTCTTTCAATATACAGATTCAGCTCCTTCATGAAATTATAATATCTCTATCTGAATAAATTTTGTCACACACCAACATATACTGAAATAAGTCAATAACCTATATTCTTGAATAAATATGTTTACAAGTGTATTTTTACATGTAATTTTGATTAACACATCATCTTGTAATGGTATATAGAATACTATATCTTTATAAACTTTTGGTATTCCATGACACCGATGTTTGACAAACCGATGTCGACACACTGAAACCGATGTTGACACAATGAAACTGAAGTTGACACACCGAAACTGAAGTTGATACATGGAAACTGAAGTCGTCACACAAAAATTGAAGTCGATACTCCGAAATAAAAGTTAACACTCTAAAACTGATGTCTACAGACCAAAACTAGAGTCGACACACCAATACCGAAGTCGACACACTGAAACTGTAGTTCGACAGACCAAGTTCGACAGAACGATGTCACCAGACCGAAGTCGGCAGACCGAAGTTCGACATACAAAAGTTTGATAGAACGAAGAATGACTCACCAAATATGACACACAAATGATGATAGACCAGTGTTACCAAACCAAAGACAACCAAATGAGGGTGACTCAATGATAGTAATACATAACTTTTTACATTTCATGAATTCAAATTTATTTATAACAGACATATTTAGACAAATTAATGTATCTGAAATTATTTAATGTTGAATGTTGGACTATCAGTTGACAATATGTGGTACATGCATATGCAACGATCTTCATACCTAGAGGATCCTGGAGTATAATAGGACCTCATATTTCATGTTAAACGATAAGAAGGAGTACACATTGAGACACGCTGAGACATAGACTTTCCCGATACTAAAAGAGAAAAACTAATCTCTTGAAATTACAAGAGGATTGTAACAAGAAACAATCTCCAAAATGATTAGTATAGATTGAGACATTAAATATCTTAACGTTTTCACTCTTCAAATATGGATTACAGAAACTACGATACACTATTCTGAAGACATCTTTCAGAAGAAAACTCAAATACCATTTTCTCAACATCCATCGAGTCTAGAGAATTACTTTACAACACGAAGAGAATTATTAACTCTATTCTTTTTCTTAAATCTGTTTTGTTTTATCTTCACTAATTGAGAAGTGTTTATATTTTTTTGTATCAAACAAACTATTTTATAAGCATAACAGGAGGATATAAAACTAGCCTCATACTCAATTACTTCATACATTTTATTCCCAGAAATAACTGTGGTAGAGGTCATGTGTGATCTGGACAATCGGGTGTGCTTTTGTGAACCCTGATCCAGGGTGTGGATCAAAATTTTATTAATATAAACATCTTGGTGGTATGTTACCACTAAGTGGAGTGTATTAGGTCTTGGATTGAGACTGAACATCCTATTTTCATTTTGGGCTAATCTTCAAAAACTCCATTTCATTTTATCCACTGCTTATATTTTTCAAATACAGAAAACTGTTTTTACATTCACTCTAACAGTTAGATTTGGTTAGTGTGTATATATGTTTAACATAATAAACCTATTTCAAAAGTTTAATTAGTGATTGTATTGATTCAACTGAGGACTAATCAAACATAGAGAAACATTTTGATCAATTAATCATTTATATCTCTACCTCTTTAAATGACTGTACTATTTTGAATTGGGGGATTTTTATCATAAATTTTATAACATAAATTTTAATAGGAACTCAATTCACCCCCTTTTGAGTATCCACTCTAACCAACATTTGGTATTAGGGGATTTTTTTTAAATTTTTCAAATAATTTTCAATTGTGATTTTAGTTTTATCATAAAGATCTTATAATTCCTGTAATATCTAATGTTTCATTTAATTAAATTCTAAGTAACTATGGAAACTAGAGTTGAGGGTGCTTCAAATAATAGACCACCTTTATTTAATGGTAATAAATATGTTCAATGGAAATTAAAAATGAAAAGTTATATAGGGAGCATGGGACCTGAAATCTAGGATACAATTGAAAAACAACATGTATTTCCTACTAATGCTAGGGACACATGGTCTATGTTGAATAATGCTACATATAATATTAACTATAAAGAAATGAATGCCTTTTACCATTCTCTAGGTGATTATGAATTCAATAGAATATCTTCTTGTAAAACTGCATATGAAATTTGGGATACATTAACTGTTTCTCGTGATGGAACAACTAATGTTAATAAGGTGAGACTAAATATATACAATATTTAATATGATAATTTTAAAAGGAAGCCTAATGAACCTATCTCTAAAATGTATCTCAGTTTCAATGAAATAGTTAACACTATGAGTCTACATGGAAAACTAGTGGACAAAAAGGACCAAATCACGAGACTGCTTCATTTCCAACCTGAAAAATGGAGGGGAACTTATGTTTCCATCCGAGAATATTGTGACCTAAGAAAGATACCATGGAAAGATCTAATTGGTAAACATATGATTTATAAATAATAGATTAAGGTGAATCATGAAGTAGATTAGGAACCAAGGAAGAAGTTAGTAGCATTCAAGACTTCAACATCAAAGAGCACATGAAAAGAAAAAATTCATGTTCCTCTAGACAGTTCCACTAGTGAAGAGTCAGATTCAGACAGTGATGAGGAGATGTCTCATCTTTTAAGTTAATTCAAAAAGTTCTACTGAAAGAATAAATTCATTAGGAATTCAAACTAAAAGGGAATATATTATAGTAAAGGACAATATAAGAAAGAAAAAAAATGGAATGACAACTCAAATGAAATAATATGCAATGAGTGAAATCAAAAAGGTCATGTGAAGGAAGACTGTCCCAAGACGAAATTGAAGAAGAAATATAAAGACAAGTGAAAGGGATATAAAAGGCTATGAAATCTAGTAGAGTTCTTCAAAAGATAGCTTCAGTGGATCTGATGCTTCAGATAGTGAACAAAACAATCATGCCAACTTATGTTTAATGACAGAAACATCTGAGGTAACACTTAACTCTCCTATACATGATGCCTATTATTCTAGGAATAAAAGTGAGTCACATAATGATGAAGATATTAATAAAGATGAACTATTTGAAAATTTTGAAATGCATGAGGACACCATTAACGAGATCAAGGATAAATATAAATCATTAAAGAGACAACATGCATTAAATGAATATTTTATGTTAGATCTGGATGTTGAAAAAGAAAAATTCTCACAATGGTTAAATGAAAACACTAAACATAAGTTATTTAATGAACAATTAAGAATAGAACGTGAGATATTTCCTACCGGTATAGATACCTTGACTCAGTTTCTAGGAATATAGATTTCCGGAAAATATACAACTGGTTTATGATATCATCCAAGACATAGAAGGATGATTAAAACTAAATTTATTCCAAATTCCGGATAATTCACAGCTAGTTCATGTTCTGGAACATTTCTTGAAAAACAATTCACTAAAGGACCAAAAAAAGTATTTATGTCTCAAAATATATCTACTGATTATATGAAATCTATGAGACAAGTATAGGTTCCAAAAGTTTTACTTGGTTTTCTCTCAAGACCCCAGAAAATCTGGGTACCAAAGTTACCCAATGTCTAATTTATTTTGTAGGGATGTTGAATAAAGAGTTCTTGTATTAATCTTTGTTACTTGGATAGTATATTTTCAAGACATATGACATGATATTATACTCTCTTCAGGGGACTAATCATAGTTGATGGTGGATACATAACTTTTGGTTACAATGTAAAGGGAAAAAATCGGCAGCTGATGCCATATTGGTAACCCTAATACAATATTAATTTCCAATGTACTTTTTGTTGATGGATTAACGTACAATTTAATTATCATCTATTATTTGTGTGATGATGGTTTCAATGTCAAATTTGAAAATGATTCATTTAATGTTTTTAATTCCAAAAATGATTTAATATTTAATGCTCTCGGAAATGAGAATGTATATGTTGTTGATTTAGATTCTTTAGCTAAGAAAACTGTTTCTTGCTTAAATGATTTTCATATGTAATCTTGGCTATGGAATAAAAGATTAAGACACTAGAATGTGATGTCACATAGGAAATAGACTAGGAAAGGTTTAGGTAGAGACTTACCTAAACTAGAATTCCCACTTAACAAAGTGTAGAATCATTGTCAAAAGGGAAAGCAACACAATGTTTCATTCAAACCAAAGAAAGAAGTTTCTACTTCTCAACCACTTGCGTTGGTTCACATGGATTTGATTGGACCATCTAGAGTTTAATGTTTTATTGGGAAGCACTATGTTTATATACTTGTATATTATTTTTCTAGGTATACTTGGGTATACTTTCTAGCTCACAAAAGTGAAGTGTGTTCTTATTTTATCAAATACACCAAGTATTTAGTAGGCCTTAGTGGACTTAGAATTAAGACCTTGAGAATTGATCTTGGGATTGAGTTTGAAAATCATGAGATAGAATCCTATTTCTCACATAATGGATATATTAACAATTTCTCTGCTCTTAGAACACCTCATCAAAATGTAGTCATGGAAAGAAGAAATAATACCCAACAAGATATTTCCCGAACTAAGCTTAGTGGGTATAATATAGCTTTTTATTTTTTGGTTGAAGCTGTAAATATGACTTGTTATATAATTAATAGAGTCTTGATTAGACCTATTCTTAAGAAGATCCCTTATGAACTTTGGAACAATAGGATTCCTAAGGTTAACTATATCAGAGTTTTTGGTTGAAAATTCGTTCTCTTTAAACCTGAGGACAATCTTAACAAGTTTTCCACCAAATGTGATGAATGAATTTTCATAGGTTATTCAATCTCAAGTAAAGCCTATAGAGTATTCAATAAGAAATCCAAATGTGTGGAAGATTCAGTTACTCTCAAATTTGATGAGACTGATCCACATGAACCCAAAACCTCTCTTGAATATCTTGAGGAAGATATTTCAATTCTGAACATTAATGACAATTATAGTGAATCCACTGCAAAAGTAACCAGTTCTTGGAATCATCCATAATCTAAAAATGTTGAGTCTGAACCAATATACAATCATGAGTCGACTAGATCAACTCCTTATAGAGTTATTATAACACAAAATAATAATCCATTAGATGTTGTTGTATGTGATTTAAATCATGGGGCACAAACAAGAGCTTCTCAGAGAATCCAGGTTGAACATCAAGCTTTTCATATATAGCATGAACCCAAAAATATTAATTATGTTATAAATTATGAATTCTAGGTGATGCCTATGAAAAAAAGAAATAATTCAATTTTAAAGAATCAAAGTCTTGGAACTAGTTGAAAGACCTAAAGACACCTTGACTATATGCACTAAATGGGTTTTTAGTAACAAAACTGATGAGTCTGGAAATATAGTTATAAAAAAAGCTAGTTTAGTTTCACAAGGATACATTTAAGAGAAAGGAATATATTATGAGGAGACCTTTGCACCTATAGCTTGGTTAGAGGCCATTAGGATACTAAATACTTATGCAGATCGTATGAATTTTAAACTTTATCAAATGTATGTTAAAAATGCATTTTAAAATGGGAATATTGTTGAGGATGTGATTGTTGAACAACCCCCTAGTTTTAGAAATCCCAATTTTTCAAAGAATGCTTTTGAACATTCAAAAGATATATATGGATTAATGCAAGCTCCAAGAGCTTGGTAAGATAGAAATGTCTTTTTTTTATTAAAAAATGTATTACTAAAAGAATAGAAGATCCTACTTTGTTTATTAAAAAGGTTTCCAAATATTATTTAATAGTAAAAATTTATGTATATGATATAATTTTTCAATATTCTAAAACATCTTTTCGTAATGATTTTTCAAAAATAATGAAAAATGATGTTGAAATGAGTTTAATGGGAGAACAGTAATTATTCCTTGGATTTCAGATTTTTAAAAATAAATATGGGATTATTGTAAATCAATTTAAATATACTAAATATCATTTAAAACGTTTTGGATTGGATGTTAGTTAAGGTAGTGAAACACCTTTCAGTAATACTTGTAAGTTGGATGCTGATGAAGATGCAGAACCAGTGGATCAAACCAACTACAGAGGTATGATAGAGAGTCTTCTCTACCATAGTTCTAGAATACATGATATTATATTTAGTGTATTCATGTGTTCTCACATTCAATCTAATCCAAAAGAATATCATTTACATGTTGTTAAATGGATTTTCAAATATCTGAAATATACTTCTAACATAGGACTATTTTTTCAAGAGTAAAACTATTTGATTTAATATGTTATTCAAATGATGAGTATTCTAGTTGTATGTTAGTGAGAAAAAGAACCTCTGGGAAATGTCACATGTTAGACAAGTCACTAGTATCATGGTGTAGTAAAAAACAAAATTATGTTGCATTATTTTCTACCAAATCAGAATACATTGCTACTGGTAGTTTTGGTGAATTTTTTTTTTTGATGAAACACATTTTACATGACTATGGATATCAATTCAAACATGTCTCCATTAACCGTGACAACACATGTGCTATTAACATTTCTAGAAATCCAATATCTCATTCAATAACAATAAATATTGATGTTAGACATCAATTTTTTGAGAGATCCTTATCAAAAAGGTTATATAACTCTTGAGTTTATTGGAACTGAATATCATCTTGATGATATATTCACTAAAATATTAAATTCTGAGAGAATTAATTACATCATACATGTATTAATAATGATAAATCAGTAACCGATCATTCTGAAACAGATTTGGTCAAACCAATCTTCCTGAAACCAATCACATCAAACTGATCTTCTTGAAACCGATCTTGTCAAACCGATCTTGTTGAATCTGATCCTATCAAAATGATCATCTTGAAACTGATCATTTCAAATTGATCTTCATGAAACTGATCTTATCAAACCATTTGTTGACACCGATATATATAAGGACAGTTTTACAAATTCAATCTACTTTAAATAAAAAGACATTGTTTTATCTCATTTAAACTTTACGCATTTAAATTCTTATATTTGGCATTTTACAATCCAAAAATTATATATTAAGTCTAATCCATCATGAACTTTAACATTCTACACTTTCGTAAATCCTTATACCTCTTGTCACACTCTCTCTCGACTCTAGACCTCTCAACGCAATTGGAATCTGAAACATTTTCATGGAAAGGACTAAGCACCAAATGGAAGAACCTAGAAAATATCATTTTTCTACGCATCATAAAGGAGATTCCAGTGGGACTGTGAAACCAAGATTATAAAGCCATGTAGTTATAGCTAAAAATGAGGTGTATGCTGAGTGACTTATTTCAAGAAAATCCTTTCTGTTAAAAGTGCCAGAATCTCAAGGATGTCTTAGTTGGATTACCAACAATTAAAGACCATATTATCCCTAACGAGTGCACGAGTTTCTTCAGTAGATGATTATATCACTGGATGATGCTGATGAAGCAAAGATTAAATATATGGTAAATGGAAAGGAAGTGGTTTCATTCGTCTATGGAATGGGACTAATTTTTAGAGGTGCCTCATGAATCTGTCTATCCTGACTATCCAGGTAATATTCCACATTCTTCAATTTTTTTTGTGTAGATTCTCTGAAGGAACTAACTAGAAATGATGGATCCAGGTGGACTTTTTCAAATGAATTTGAAGGAGAAGGAAGAATTCATTTTAAGTTCATACAACATCAAATATGCCCAAGGAAGAGAGATTTCTATACTGTGAAATATCAAAATGTTTTCATGATATTTTTTACGAAACTTTGAATAAAAGTGAATCTGTGCAGATATCTTATGGATCATATCGTTGATATGATTAATCCATCCAAAAGTCAACATGTTTATATTATACGAGGATGATTTCTTCCATGTTGAAAAAATTAGATTGTGTAGAAGATTGAGATTAAGTGATAATTTCATGTAGTGGATTTAGTGTTCAGAAAGACATTTTTAGGAGGATTATGATCTTTTTAGAACCCATGGAAGAGATGTTGTGCCAGAGATGAGGAAAGGATGTATGAGGATTTCAATTTGGTTGACCATCCTTCTAGACCAAAGGACCATGTTGTTCCAGGTCTCAAACCAGGAGAAGTTCCATTTTAATCTGATGCGAAAGATGAGGGTGAAACACCTAGGGAAGAAGGATCACCTTTTGATGATTGGAGAAATACTGATATTTCTGAAAGTCCCAGTGATATGACTTATGGACCATCTAGTCAACCTATAGAGTTCCCTCAAGAGAATCTTATTTATGTGATGAGGATGAGGAAGAATCTGATGTAACTAGAATTGAAGGATATATTATCAGAACAGATGGGGAATCTGATGATGATAGTAATGGTGGGTATGATGATGGTGGTGATGGTGGTGGTAATGGGGATGATGGAGGACGATTTGAGCATGTGAGTGACACTCTAAAGGTGGGACAACATGTTTTTGACAGATCCAGTGAAGAATATGTACAAGGAGCTGATGATGGTGTTGAGAATGTTGATCAATAGGATCACAGAAAACTCGATCCTAATGCTTATAACCAGGAGATCATTTATAAATTGAATGACCTTATGTTTTCTGGATAGGAACAGAAGATTTAGTTCCAGTGCCTCAAATAGAAGAAGTACCTGGTGAAGCTGAAGAAGCTAGAGCTCAGGGGGAACTTGAAGTTCAGTTGGTTCCTATTCCTAGAAAAGTTGTTACGACTAGGGACTCAGATAAAGTAGTTGATTATGTTGATGTTATTCCTGAGCCTCAGGAATGAAGGGTAATAATTGATACAATCGAGCCACAAGATTGGACCCTTTCTAGATAGTGGAATAGTTATCCATGATACATTTTTTTGGTTTATAATATGACTCATATACGGAAAGGGTACCTCCTCCTCCTACTCCACAAATCGAGGCTGACCCAGATCCTTTTACACATGTTACACTAGCTGAACCTCCACCTATAGAACATATTTCTCAGTCA
Source organism: Viscum album (assembly GCA_963277665.1). Taxonomy (NCBI): domain Eukaryota; kingdom Viridiplantae; phylum Streptophyta; class Magnoliopsida; order Santalales; family Viscaceae; genus Viscum; species Viscum album. Next base: position 310,164,212 of record OY728129.1, read on the forward strand.
GTAACTAGGGACTATGTAACTAAGTTTGATTTGGAAAAATATAAGAATGAGCATTGGGAGTATGTAATAGCTTCAGTGGGATTCAGAAATTATTCTTCCACCTCCATAAGTATCTTGGATGTTGATGCAATATTTATTTCATGAATTTTGATTCAGGAGATTGAATTGAATCTTATTACTACTGAAAAAAATTATTAGACACAACACATTACTGCGAGAAGAAGTATGAAAGATGTTTAATGAGCTGAATTCATTAACTTCTGACTTCATGACCTCTTTTAGTGGTGTTCTAGAAGTTCATAGGAACATGGTAACTCATCTACTCAGTGTGGATCTGAAAAAATGAATAAAGTAATTGGAAAAATGTTGACTGGCCCATCCAGATCCAGGAGTGGGACAAGTGTTGTTGATGATTTGGATTCTCTCAAGGATATGATGAGAGAGGAAATTCAAAAACATCAGAGTGATTCAGACAGAGAAACTATCAAAAAAGTTCATCGAAATACAGATCTTTTGTACAATATGGTCCGATAGTGCACAAATGAAGCCTGTCCAGCTTAGAAATAAATTCAGGTAAATGTGGATAAGTATTTCACTATGATATATACCAAGAATTACCTCATCAACAGTCTCAAGTTTCTTGAAAAAAATATTCAAATTCCTCCTGTCAAAGAAGCATTCAAAAATCATGTTCTCCAATTGAAAGATATTACACCATTGCTATGTAAATTTATGGAGAATATGGATGACTTCGTTAATGCAATGTAATATGGGGGATAAATAATTAATTACATCATCAACCTGCTCAAACATTATCTACATATTTAGGCCGAGGATATTGTGGTCGCTCTAGCTACATTAATTGGTGTTGCCTTTTAGCCTCCTACTCCAATGACCATATCTCAAGCTCTTACTCAGATTCGATCGATCATTACTGATTTATCACCAAGTCTTTTATTTTCATAGAAAAGGCCTACCCTTGCAGCAACTGTTCCTACAGGTTTTTCTCGGCCTGGTATTGTAATCATATCACCTCCATCCTCTACCACTCACAAACCTTCTTTTTCTCCATTGGATCTTTCCGACAATGGAAAATTTATTCTCCATCAAAACCCTTAGTTATGGATTGTTTCTTTTTGATAGGGATATTGTTTTTTTGTCTTGTTATCTTATGCCTTTATCATTACTGATTTTCTTACTCAGAGGGAGGATGAAAACATTATATTTAATAATATAATCATTATCTAAGGTGGATTCTTTCTGGTTTAGGACACTTGGCATATACTCACCATAATCCATTTATTGAGGGGAATATTTTTTTTACTAAATTCTATCAATGACAAACTTTTTTCATATTGGAAAATTACATTAAACTATTTCAAATCTATCTTTACTCTATATATTTGCATGTATGCCATAATTTATGATTATCAAAATGGGGGGGATTGTTGGATCCTCCATGATATTGTTGTTTTCATAATCAAAAATAATTTCAATATACAGATTCAACTCTTTCATGCAAATTTAATATTGTTATGTGAATAATTTTTTTCATACACCAAAATATAATGACATAAGTAAATAACCTATATTCATGAATAAATATGTTTATAAGTGTATTTTTACGTGTACTTTTGATTAACTCTTCATCTTGTAATGGTATGCGCAAGACAGACGCTTCATAACCTTTTTGGATTCACTGAAACCAAAGTTCGACAAACTGATGTCGGTACACTAAAATCAAAGTCGACACACCAAAACTGAATTCAACATTCTGAAACTGAAGTCGACATAGTGAAACCTATGTTGACACAATGAAACTGAATTCGACACACCGAAACTAATGTCGACACACTGAAACCGAAGGTGACACACCAAAACCGAAGTCGACAGAATGAAACTGAAGTCGACACACCGAAACTGAAGTTCGATAGAGTGAAGTTCGACAGACCGAAGTCAACAGACCAATGTTCGACAGACCAAAGTTCGACAGACTGAAGAATGACTCACTAAATTTGACACACCGAAGATGACAAACCGATGTTACCAAACCAAAGACAATAGAATGAGTATGACTCAATGATAGTCATAAATAACTATTTCCACTTAATTAATTCCAATTTATTTATAACTTTCATATTTCGACAAATTAATGTTTTTGATATTATTTAATTTTGTTTGTAAGACTATCCGTAGACAGTACGAGGTATATGAACGTGTGAAGATCTTTATGCTTAGAGGATCCTGGAGTATAAAAGGACCTCATCTTCCACATTAAAGGAAAATCATTTGTACACACAGAGACATTCTGAGACACAGATTTTTCCAATACTAAAATATAGGAACTTGGTACTTGAGATTACAAGAAGATTGTAACATGAATCATTCTCTGAAAAGCATAGTGTACATCGAGACATTAAAGAGCTGATCCTTTTCACTATTCATGGGAAGATTATAGAAAATGCAATAATCTATTCTAAAGACATATTTTAGAGGAATACTCAAATACAATATTCTTAAATCCATAAATTCTAGATCATTACTTCAAAACACACATTGAATTCTTAACTCTATTCTCTTTCTTAAATCAATTGTGTTTTATCTTCACTAATTAAGTAGTGTGTAATTTTTTAGTATCACACACACTGTCTCCTAAGCATAACTGGAGGATATCCAACAATTCTCATAATCAATCACTTAATACATTTTTTCCCACAATGAACTATAGTAGGGGTCAAGTGTGACCTAGATATCAGGGTGTGCTGTTGTGAACCTCGATCTAGGGAGTGGTTCAAAAGTTTATTAATGTAAATATATTGTGGCAGGTGATCACCAAGTGTAGAGGATTATGTACCATCTTGTGACAGAACCACTTTTTTACATTGTTGTTCTAATATTCAAATACTTCATTTCATTTTATCGGCTACTTATATTTTTTAAAGACAAAAAAACTATTTTTTCATTCACTCTGATAGTTAGTTTTGGTTAGTGTGTATATATGATTAATTCAGTAAACCTGTTTCAAAAGTTGAATTATTTATTTCATTGATTCAACTAAGGACTAATAAACGTTATATAAACAAGTGGATAAATTAATCATTTATATCACTACTACATTAATTGACTGGGCTATTTTGAATTGGGGTATTTTTATCATAAATTTTTTAACAGAAATTTTTATTGGAACTCAATTCACCCCCCTCTTGAGTATCCACTGTGACCAACACCTTTTGTGTTTTTTAAAATGTTTTTTAGATTCTTAAATTTTTAATTTCTTGATAAATTTATTTGTGTTCTTCTTTGGGACTCACTACAATGGTTTTGGGCCGTAGGTGTCGAGGTATCCTATATCTACATGCACATATTAAGATATATATATATATACCCTCTTTGTATATATTCCCTCATGGAGTAGGGAATATGAGCATGGTATCTTGGGTTATATATATATATACGTGTGTGTGTGTGTGTGTGTTTCTGTGTATAAATTCATGTGCGTGTATGTGCCAAGTGTCGGTTCAAGTGTTCATTGAAAAACAGTGACACGCTTGAGGTAGGTCCCCTTTTCCAATACCATTAATTTGAATTTCATAATTTCTTACTTGTTTTAAAAATATGTTTTTCATTTACGCTACATACACATGTTACGAAATCTGGTTCCAGTTGCTAGAAATGATTATGCCTTTGCATTTGAAATTGAATTGTATTTTTAATGCTATCAGTCATTAGTGGATTTTCTTAAAAATAGAGGTCCTAAGTGGTTTTGAATTGGTATTGAGTAGTTACAAAGGTGTTTGGTTTTTCGAACGGTTAGTTCTAAAATGTGTCCCCTTTATGTAATTAATCCCATTTGGAACCTTAAGAATTTTTTATGAAAAGAAACCACTCTTTAGGCACACCCCCGTGGATGTAGAAAATTATTTTTATGTTGAATGTGTTATTATGTGTCTAATTTGATGATTATCCATTATTGGACGTGAAAGGGGGGGAATTCCCATAAAGAGGGAGAGAAGTGGTGAGTAGTTGAATGTGGTTTAGATAAAATAAGTGTTATGTACTTATATGTTTTCTTGATAAAGAAAACTCACCACAACATGAATTAGAGCACAATGGGAATCCTGGGGATCTAGGTTGGTGACCAGGACTAGTACGCTAGATGAAAAGGTAGAGGTTCATCCCGGTTCATCTAGAAGGATTGACAAAACATCACTATCTAAACATATGAATTACTTAGGGTGGTGGTTTCTAATCCTTCTTTACTGAGGGCCATGGTTTCTAGGGCCTGTTTTTTGAGGTTCGTGGTTTCAATTCCTGGTTCCACCAAGCTACGAGGTCTCTAGCTTCCAACTTCTGCTAGATACCTATAGGGATAACCCATGGTGCTTGTTTGCGACATAATGCTTGGTATGTAATTATTCATTTCAGTTATTTCAGACTCGTTTTCTTATTGGATAAAACCATACATTAATTTAAGTAGGTTTCCTATCATTTTGAAACATCAAAGAATGTTTAGAACCAATTTTGAAAATGTAGTTGAAGTGAATTTATTTACTTGAAAAAGAAAAATCATTACTTGAATTTGAAAATAATGAAAAATATTATTTTATTACTTCTTATTTTCAATGTGGAATGTTTTGGATTTCATATAAAAGGAAATGGAAAAGGGCGTTGTCACATATTGTCATTCCTACTGAGAATCTCAGTGCTCACGCCTACATTACTTTTCTATTGTATGCTTCCATCTTCGATCAATTTTGGGAGCTAGTGTAGTTTATGTATCATGGGGACCCACGATGTCACCTGAGGTAAGTTACATTGCTTCATTTATTCCTTCTTCCACTGCCATTTTGTTTTTTTTTCATTATTTATCCGCTTTTCCAGTTTATGATTATTTATCTTTGTTATGGGATAAATCATTCCCAATAGGTTTATTTTGATACCCGACACTAGTTTCCAGCCTGTGTGGATTTGGAACGCCCTTCAGGGCATGTTGCGAACAGGCTAGAGTGACCGATTTAGGCTCGACTCAGGTTTGTTCGTGACGAATACATTCTTGGTTTCCTAATATAGAAATCAAAATTTCATCATCACATATTTAATTGTAAATATAAATTAACAATGTAAAATAAAAAAATATTTTATTTATTTTAATAAAATTAAACAATAGATATTCATATTACTAGGTTATAGATGCATAACTCTTATTTCACCATCATACACCATAAAAGTATGGTTTGAGAAGTGGTGATTTCATGGAGTGGATAAAAATCATGGTGTGTTACATGATATATACATGCTTGATCTTCTTCTATAAATGGTTTTGTTTATGTTTAATTTTTTGAGTCATGTCTTGGACACAACCATATTTAATGCTAATGGATCCCATATCCCTCAAAAGAACTAATAGATTATCTTAATAGGGTATGATACTTCAACATGTGGTCATATATTTATCTATCTAGGTAAATTTGACTTTATCATAACAGTTAATATATATTTATCTTTAGGATAAATATATAAAACATTTATAATAAATAATTGGGATTATAAACTATAAATTATATATGATTGGACATATTTTGATGGTAATAATTCATAAATTTTTTTAGTGGGTTTTATAAAACTACATTTCTTAATAATAAATTTATTAATTAAAAATGGAGTTTCATTTGGAAATATTTTGGTTCATATAGAGTCAGTCTCCCATGTAATAAATTATTATTATATTCTTCTTCTAATAGAATGAGAAACATTATGTCAAATTTGTATCATGATACACGTGATAGATAATATGATCGATTGATGATGAATTTTATACATCTATTAAAACCCTATAGAATGATAATTGAAAATTCTAGGTTTCACTGAAAAAAATAAAACAACCCTTAGTTTTGTTCTAGATATTTTAACATTTCGAATCATTATTCTGGTACACTATTTTATTCTTGTTGGGTTTTCTTTTCCGACAACTTATTTTTGAGTTTATCCATATTTGGGTGATGTATTTTATTTATTGGTATTTTTATGAAATGTTAAATTAATATTTTTGGAATCATTATTCCTAAACCTATCATACCCCAAAAAAGACACCATAGAGGAGTTGGAAGCACATTAGAGGCAGTGTCTTCGTCGTAGTGATGAGTTGGGGGTTATTGACACACTATAGAGGGAATGGTGGTGGTATAGTGACCCAAACCTCTAGAGGGTGGGTTATAGTATTCACTGTAGAGGGTCACTAGGAAGTGATATGACGTATTTTCATAGAAACACTACAAAGTCATTTTATTTATGTGTTTTAGGAATTTTCAACCCCATGGTCGTTGATAATTATATATGTTAATGATACATTTTTATTTTCAATAATGCATCAATTTTTGTTTTAATTTATTTATTTAATTTACAAATGTATTGAGATTCCTTAACATTTATCAAACCCCTACAAATATTTAACTCCCTCTTTACTTGGAATGGATAAAATGTATTTTTGGTCTGCTCTATAGGTGAATCCCTAAAACATTTCTCATCACATTCTATAATGATTTAAGGTTCAATGTGATTCAATTCCACATTATCTCTAGTTATTTTGAATAGGTAATAATCAAATTATGTACATATTATAGTAAAATGTCTATAATAGTTGTAGTCAATTCTAATGGACTGATTTCTCATGATATTACTCCCTTAATTGTTGTTCATGATTCTACACCCCAACATATATGAATCATGGTCCATATTATATTTCAATAAGCATCACTTGTGCAACCATTAGAATCCTTTATCATGGACTTGTGATATTTTATAATGGAATGTTTTTTCTAAATCTATTCCTTTAATATTATTCTTCTAATGCATACATATTTTAAAATCAATTTCAGATACTTGACCTTTTTTTGATAAATTACATTTTGAATATGGTGGTTTGTGAAGAAATTATAATGATAATAACACTTGTTGATTTTTAGGAAATGGGTTCTTGAATTTTTAGTATATATAATGATTGTTTTTTATGATTTTAAAAGGAATGAAATGTTTTATTATTTCCAATTTAAAAATTTTATTTATTTTTATAAATAATATTCCATAATGGTTTTTAAAAAAAATATGAATTTTTATGAAATCAATTTGATGTTGGTTTTCGAATGAATGACATGATTTTATGATAAAAAAAATTTTGAGGTTTGTTTTTGAATGAAAATGATTATTTTTAAAAATTAATATTAGGAAAAAATAAATAAGGATTGAAATGATTTTTGATAGATTGATATATCATTATAAATTGATTGATTTAATATCAAACTCATGGGGGGTATGGTACTTGAGTGATAATTAAAAACACTAGTTATGTATTATCTCCATATAAAAATGGATTAATGATAAATATTTAACTCATATTTTTGAATACAGGTTGATTAATCCATATGGATTTTCCCATTTTCATACTTAGTTATGGTACTTATGCAATTTGGAAGTAATTATTCAATTTGAAGTTTGATAATTATTATTTACCCTACCCCTAGTCCTTCATCAATGGTATTATGTTTGGAAAATAATCTTCATTTTTTATGAGAGAAATGTTTTACCCATTTATGTTTTCAAGGAATTTCATATCCATGATCCCTTTTAATAAATTTCTAATTCATGAATATTTAAATAAGATTATTGGTTTTGAAATAATTGATGGAAAATATATTTTACCTATTTTATAAAAGTCATAAAAAATGTTTCATCATTCAAATATTTATTTCAACATCAATAATATATTCAATTCCATGGTTTTTAAAAATAATAATAAATATTTTATCAAATTTGGAATGTTGAGGAAATGATTGGTGAAATTATATAAGTAATTTAGCTCACACCCTATATTTTCCTTTATAAATTTTTAAATTTCCTTATTTCATGTCCATGTAAATGGAAGGAACTACTAAAAGGTGGAGGGTATTCCTACATTTTGTGACCTTTGGGAGTTGATAGAAAAAGATGCTGTTTGTAATTCACCAGTTGTACTGGGTTACCTCTCCTTCATTGAGACATATATAAAGGTGGTTTTTGTAATGATCCGAACTTTTGATTAATTTATTTCCTACATTTTTGAGTTATTTTTTATACATAAAAAACGGTATCATTAAATTAACGAAGTGAGTATAATTAAATTTATTTGGGTTTTGACTGTTATATGAGCATTGGTCAATATGACTGTTGGAAACTAAACTCTTAACATTATTATTTTTGTATATAAATACATGTGATTATGGTTAATTAAAACATAAATAAGAGTGAGAGACCTCATACTATAGACTCGGGGCATACGAAGCCCATCTTTTGGATCATGGGAAAGAGGTAGCATCACTATGATTTTCTCTGGACCAAGCCCAAGACAAACTTCAACATGTAAAGGTTGACTGGAATTACCTAAGGAAGAATTTAAATATGAAAGAAATCACCATTCAAGAAATGTTTTCCGAGCCGAACCAATATTCTATCACCCTAGCACACCTTACACTTAGGTCCTATACATGTTTTATAAGTGGATATGTAACACGACCTTAGTTACTTGTGTAAACCATTTTTATAAATAAAATTGTTATTAATTATTATAGAAATGTTGGTGAATTTCCAATATATGGATAAATGTAGGATGAATTTATTGTTCCATATAACTAATGAATTTTAAAAAAAGGGTATTTTAAAATATTTATGTAATCTTTAAATAATTAATAATGTAATATGATTTTTAAAAAATTGTCTTCTACTGTTCTGACAAGTAATAAATTTATAGTATAATACGATCAACATAATTTTTAATGAATAGTAATGTCTGAATATAAATTTACCCTTATTAATGGTAATGAATAATACTAAATAGTAAATTGGACAATAAAATAGAAACTTCATCTAGGAATGTATAAATACAATTTATTCATTTATAATGTGAAAAAATAATCATAATATAAGTTTTGGTATTTTTGTATGTCATATATATTTTATTTCCAATTATATAAATAATTTAATAATATAAAATGGAAATTAATTTTCATAAAATGTAATAATAAATTTTGACTTTATTATCTTACGGTCATATAACAATTCTATGGGAACTTGATTTGTTTTTCATGGCGTTACAAAATGTGGTATAGATTTAAAGTTGTTTATTTAGAATAAATAATGCTTTATTATTAAATTAAAATTAAAAATATTTATAAAATTATTTTCATATTATGGAGAGAATTTTTGAATTCATAAGGTCGATATTTGGTTATGTTGAATTTATGAGTTTTTTATAAAAATTTTTTCATTGAATAGTAAAAATACAGTTTTGAGTATTGGAGTAATTAAGGACATCAATAATGTTGTAATAATGACGAAATCATTCTAGTTGACTTGTGAATAGTATGAAATTCTATGAGGTGTCCCAAGTGGCCAATACCATGGGATAATACCATGTCCAATGCAATGGATTTTCAAATACAACCGATGAGGAGTCCCTTTGAAATTAACATAATATTCTTTCTTTTTTATATAAATACCATGTCATTATCTCATTACATTCATTCCAAAATCATACTCAATGATGTTCTAGTCATTTTACGTCCCATGGAGTCCTCCAATGGTTCCCTCAATCCTCCAAGGTCCCAACCATTGAGCTTTTGAAGTCACTCTTTAAGGTAAATGATCCTCTCACCCTCCTCTTTTAGGTCATGACTTCCTTTTTGTTATGGATTCTAGTTTCCATATTTTCATATGGGGGTAAGTTCTTATATATTTATATTTCTTTCCACAGTTTTCCAAATGATTAGTAAACGTTTCTTATCTTATCAATTTATTTTCTTAATTTTTATGTGACGTTGTAAGGATGCCAAATTTTCATATAAAAATCGCATTTTCACTTTTCTTTTATGTTCTCCTTCCAAGTGGTAGGTCATTACACACAATGATATTTTTTCAATTTTATTATGTACGTATAATATTAAATGATTCATTTATTTATGGGAGACCCTTTTTCCCTCTCTTCTAATTGTTTTCTAAAATCATTTTATATAGCTGTTGTGCTGGAAAATTTTAACTCAAAATTTCTCTCTTTTTTATCCATACATTCTCTTGTACTATTTATGTGAATACCAAAATCTGTTTTCATTCCCTATGGAATTCATCAATATATATAATTTTTAAATTTTATTCTGGAATTTACATATGTATATATCCCTCTCTCCCTTTCCAAGGGTTATAAATGACATAACAATCACATTTATATTAACATTTGAAACGACATGATTTTGAAATGAACCCCATTTATTTTATTCTCTATGGGTTATTTATGAAATGATTGATTATGATCAATGTGGATCCCATAAAAATAAATACATATTAATGGTGCACCTGGATAGCACTCCAATGCATTGGGTAATGAATATAATCTCTAGAGATGACCTGTTTCATGATACCTTGGTGTATAACCATGGTAATTTTTTATGACACCTTTGTTATAAACTGTGGTGATATAATCATGAATGTGTAAATGAAATTTTGTAGGCACATATTAATGTTATTATTAATGTTTTTTTAATTATGATATTCCTCGTTTTCCATTTCTCATGTCTTTATGTTTTTTTATATTATTCGTATTGATATCACAAGTAAATGAATTCCCATGTTTACACTTATTAGGCCTTCAACTCTCCCATTAATTTGTTGTATTTCTCATGGATATGAGATGCAGTAATTGTACATAGGCTGAACTATTCATGAATATTTTGAATGGTATTTAAATTATTGTTTTAAGTTTTCATGCTTTATTTTTCTTGATTTCCACGACACTAGACTTTAAATAACCTCTATTTGTAAAATGTAATGAAAAGTTATATAATAAAAATGAGGGATGACATAGTTGGTATAAAAGGATAGTTTAGTTATTTATGAAAATTATTCTATGAAAACATTAGGAAGAACCCTAAAGAATATTTAAAATATAGTAAAACTTCTGGGTATTTGGGTGAGTACTGAGTATGTGGTTTATCAGGAAAATACATCCCTGTCTGGATACAAGAAGGTAGAGCCCGCTCTGGAAAAGATGTTCCTAGGCATGAAAACTTCTAAAAGTTGTTTTGTGCTTGACCCTGGGTAACCAGGAACATTACAATGGGCCTTGCTTCACTCTTGGTTATGACACTCCTATTGGATATGTTTGGTTATTCATAAAATATTTATGAATCGTTATGAATTATTTATCATTAAATTTAACTGTTTACATCAAGATGTTTTAAGACATAAAATACATTATAGATAAATGATTCATAAATCAATTAAGTTTTTCACTAAGAATTTATTATTTTAGAAAATGGCAGGCAATAGGTAGAACTGTGCAAATGGTGCCCGCAATGGACCATGTGCTGACGACCCTCTGAGGGAAGCTGGAATGGAAAATTTCATGCGAATGTTGAACCAACTGACTCAAGTTATGGGAAATAAGTTGATTCAAACTAAGATATGGATATCACCATGAAGGAAACAAAATTATGTTGATTACTTTAGGTGTGAATGACCACCAAACTTCAGTGAATCAACTGACCCATTGATTTCTGTATAGTAGATCCGCTCTATAGATAAGATATATTCAGTGCTCTGTTGTTCAGAGCATGAGAAGGCCACCATGGCTATCTATCACCTATAGGGAGAAGTTTTTCAATTGTGGGAATAGATTAAAAACTCATGGCCAAGATTAGATGTTGAATCAATGGAGTGGGAAGAGTATAGAGGTATATTCTTTAGTAAGTATCTCCCTCATTTCGTGAGAACAATAATAGAGAAGGAGTTTCTCAAGTTAAAGCAGAAGGAGAACGAATCTGTCAGATGTTATGAGATGAACATTACAAGGCATTCATGTTACACCTATAGCTTTGTAATGGATCCAAATAGTAAGGTAGATAAATTCTTTGGTGGACTAAGACCTCATTTGAGGAAGAATATAGCCAACCGATACTATGATTTCTTTGAGGAGATCATGTGGAATGCGATTAATGTCAAAAAAAAAATTGGTGATACAAAATGGTCTTATAAAATAATTGAGAAGAAGAGATCAATGGATCAAACATTAAGAGAGGTGCTTCGATCAGGGAAGATGAGGAAAATGAGTACAACATCCCACATGTAATAAATGATGGAAAGGCATTTGGGGAATTTCCAAATAGGGAGCCCAAATTGCTTCACGTGTGGAAGAAATGGCCATATAGCAATGAATTTTCATAGTGAGTGGAAGCCACAACTTTAGAGGAGTAACAGTAAAGGGATGATGGTGCATAACATACATGATGTCCAATTATATATGTGTTGACTACTTTGGCACATAGACAATCACTGTCTAAATCCAATGTTAGTAGAGGGGAATCACTGTAAGCCTAAGAAATAGGCAAGGGAATAATGTCATACTTTTTCAATCACTACAACTGAAGTTGGAGTGCCAGATGATGTTGTGGTAGGTACTGTTTTTGTTCTCTCAAAGCAATAATGTAATATTTTGGATAATGGTTCTATGCATTCCTTTATTTCATCCATGTTTGCAATGAATTTATAATCAAACACATATTTTCTAAATGTAGAGTTATTAGTCCAGAATCCAAGTTGGATTATCCAGGAATCTTTAGTTTTATGAATCTATATTATTTACAATAGGGATCAAAATCTTATCACTAATCTAATAGTCATTCGCATGTTGGAATTTGACAATATTCTAGGGATGTACTGGCTCTCAATGAATAATGCTAATATCAAATGCATAAGAAAAGAAATATAAGTATTCTTGAATATGAAACCTATACTTATCATCAATGGAGATATATCTCAACCTGATCTTTGTCAAGAATAACTTCCAATGTCCTTATTTATCAATTTTATTATTGAAGAAGAAGAATTAGATGAGATTTTAGTGGTAGAAGATGTCCCTGTCGTCTAAGAATACATTGACGTATTTCCTGGGGAGTTACACAGACCTCCTGTAGAATGATAGGTAGAGTTTTCCATTGAACTCGTACCAAGATCGCAATATATATCAAAGACACTCTTTAAGAAGGAAAATGTAGTGCTATAGTAATTAAAAAACAAATCCAACTTCTTCTGGATAAGGGGTTTATTCGACCAGGTGTGTCTTCAAGGGGATCACCTTTATTCATTATGAAAAGGATGGATGAATCGATGTAGTTATGTATTGATCATAGAAAACTGAATGGGATCAAAATAAACAACAAATAGCCTATTCCATGAATTGATGACATATTTGACCAACTTTGTGGGGCTCAATTCTTATCTATAATTGATCTTCAAACTGGTTATCATCATTTGAGGATGAAGAAAAATGATTTTCCAAAACCTACATTGCGATCAAGATATGGGCATTATGAGTTTGTTTTCATTTCCTTCATACATACTAATGCACAAACTATTTTTAGGGATTTTATGAATAGAGACATTAAGTACAACCTTCATAACTTTGTCGTTGTTTTTATTGATGATATTCTGATATATTCTAATTGTCGTGAGGTGCATGAGGATCATATAAGGGTTATTTTGAAATCTATATGAAAGAAGAGTATTTTTGGGATTTTAATAGATTGTGAATTCTGGTTGCAATAAGTTACTTTATTTTCGAACATTTTAACCAATAAAAGAATAATAGTAGACCCTGAAAAGAAAAAAGTTTAATATGAGTGGCCTCAGCCTACAAAAATAACTGAGATTAGTGGTTTCCATGGATTAGCGGGATATTATAAGATTTTTGTGAAAAAAATTTCATAGATTTATAAGCCATTAACAAACCTAAATCGAAAAGGATTCAAGTTCATCTAGAAAAATGAGTGTGAGGAATGTTTCCAAGAGCTGCAGATGAGATAGGTAACTGCACTCATGTTAACATTTCCCTCATGTGGAGAATGATTCATTATTTTTAGTGATGCATCTTTTAAAGGGCTTGTGTGAATCCTCATGAATAATGGCAAGGTAATTACTTATGTATCTCGACATTTGAAGACACATGAGAAGAGCTACCCTATGCATGATCTAGATATGGTTACAGTTGTTTATTATCTGAAGGTATAGATACAGTATCATTGTGGGGTGGAATGTGATATATACACATACCATTAAACTTTTATGTATATTTTTAAACAAAATGAATAGAACATGAGACATAATAGATGGTGATAACTTCTTAATGATTACGATATTTCAATTCACTATCATCACAGAAGAGAAAACAAATTAGCTGATGCTTTTAGAAGGAAAGACCCATTTGTTATTTCCATGATGAGGATTCAAAGCGATCATTTGATCAATGACCTAGTAAATCTAGACAAGATAATTATAATGGATGGGACATCATCAATCCTAAACCAAATTATTTCTCAAAAATCATTTCTAGATAATATAATTAAAGCTGAGAAAGAAGAACCTTTGTTACAGAATAAGTTTGAGTCTATGGTGGATGGAATGATTCTTGAGTTCAATATTGACCAAGAAGGTATACTGAAATTTAATAAAATAAAATGTGTTCCATCTATTATATAAATAAATAAGGAGCTGATGGAAGAAGCTCATAGCTCTACACTCTATACATATTGGAATCACAAAAATGTATAGAGACCTTCATGATCATTGTTGGTGGGATCGTATGAGAAGGGAGATTGCTGACTACACATCAAGGTGACTGGTATGTAAAAAAGTGAAGGTAGAGTGACAACATTCAAAAGGGGTATTGCAACCACTACCTCTACCATCATGGAAGTGGGACAATATCACTATGGACATCAACACTGGTCTCCCTAGAACATCAAAATGAAACATTTCGATATGGTATATTATAGACCGTCTCACCCAGATGTCCCATTTTATTTCCTTCAATAATATTTCCATCTTGATCAACATGCCTTGATTTATGTCAAGGATGTAGTAATGCTGCATTTAGTTCCAATTTCATTCGTATCTAATTCGATCCAAGGTTCACATCAAGATTATAGAGAAGTCATCAACATGATCTAAACACTGAATTGAATTTCAGTACGGCTTATCATCCCCAAACTGATGGCCAATATAAAAGGACTATTAAAACACTTGAGGATATGCTGAGAACATGATCAATGGAAATTTACGGTGGATGGGACCCACATCTCCCATTAGTTTAGTTCTCTTACAAAAAAGTAGCTTTCACTCGAGCAATCAAATGGAACCCTATGAATCTCTATATGATAAGCAATCTTGAACTTCTACTTATTGTTGTGAAGCGGGTGATAGAAAGCTTTTTTGGGCCTGATCTAGTGTAAGAGATGACAGAAAAAGTCAATGCAATCATACAACACATTAAGGCTGTTCTGAGTTGGAAAAAGAGCTATGCGGACAACCGTCGAAGGGAAATGGAGTTTGATGTTGGTGAAAAATTATTTCTTAAAATTTCACCTTCGAAGAGAGTCATTATGTTTGGGATAAAGGGAAAGCTTAGCCCTAGGTAAATTGGTCCCTATGAAATCCTTGATCACGATGGGGCAGTGGCCTATTGGCTTGCACTTCCTCCAAATGTATCTCATGTTCATGATGTCTTCTATGTATCTCTCTTGAGGAAGTACATACCTGGCCATTAATATATACTAAATCCAGAGGTGGTACAACTCGGACATGAACTATCTTATGAGGAGAATCTAGTGGATATATTGGATCATAGAGACAAGGTTCTATGAAATAAGACTACACACCTTATTAAGGTGTTGTAGAGGAACCACAAATGCGAAGAATCCACATGGGGACCAGAAGAGTCTAAGAGGAAGAAGTACCCACACCTTTTCTCTTCTCAAGGTACAATTTAAAACATTAGGGAAAAAATTTTCTTAAGGGGGGAAGAATTTAATGACCCTAACTTTTAAATAATTTTTGTTTCCTAAATTTTTGGGTTATTTTATTTTATACTCAACAAAACTATATCCTTTAATTAATAAAGTGATTGTAATTAAAATAATATAGTTAGGTTTAGACTGTTATATGATCATGGGTCCATATGACCGTTGGAAACTATACTCTTAACATTATGTTTATTGAATATAAATACACATGATCTTGGTTAATTAATACAAAAAGAAGAGTTAATGGCCTCATCTAGTATACTCAGGCCATACGAAGCCCATCCTTCGAAGTTTGGGAAGGAGTTATCATCACTGTGTTTTTCATTGGACTATTCCCAAGCAAAACATCAACATTTGAAGCTAGAATTGAATCACCTATGGGAGAATTTCAAGGTGATAGAAATCACCACATAAGAAATGTTGTCTGAGCCACCCCATGATTCTACCACCATAGCACACCTTACATTTAGGTCTTATGAATGTTTTATAAGGGGATATGTATCACAACCGTAGTTATTTGTGTAAACCTATTGTATAAAAAAAATTTATTTCCTATAATGGATAATAATGGAATTTTCAAATATCTGAATAAATTTAAGATGAATTTATTAATCCATATTACTAATGAATTTTGGAATAAAGTGTATTTTGAAATATTTATGAAAAAAATAAATAAATAATAATGAAAAATGATTTAAAAAATGGTATTCTACTATTGTGACCAGTATGAAATTTAGCGTCTAATAATATCAACTTAATTTTTGGTTTGTAGTAAATTATGAATAGTAATATACCCTAGTAAATACTAATGAAAAGATAATTGGACAAAAAATAGAAACTTCATCCATTAATTATAAATACAATTTAGACATCGTAACAGTGAAAAAATGATCATAGAATAAGTTTTGGTAATTTTGTATGTCACAAATAGTTTATTTAAAATTTAATAATTAATTTAAAATTTTTAAAAAGGAAATTTATTTTCATAAAATTTAATCATAAATTTTTACTTTTTTATCTTATGGGTATTCAAAAATATTACCTTGAATACTTTTTAATGGTGTTACAAAATGAGTTATAGATTGAAATTTTTTTATTTGGAATAAATAATGATTTTAATAAAAAGGTAAACTAAATATATTTATAAAATTATTTTAATTAAATTGAGTTAATTATTGATTTAAAAACGTCGATATTATGTTATGGAGAATTTATGAGATTTTTATAAAATGTTTTGTTTTTTGTTGAATAATAAAAATAATGTTTTGATTTTTGGTGCGATTAATGAAATCATTGGGGATCTAATAATGATGTAATCATTCTGGTAGAATTTTGAATAGTATGATATTATATAAGGTGTTCCATGTTTCCAATACTATGGTCAAATACCATGGGCATGCCCATGGTTTTTCAAATACCACCGATGAGGTGTCCCTTTGAAATTAATAAACTATTATTTAACTTTTTCTATAAATACCAAGCCACACCCTCGTTCCTTTCATTCCAAAATCCTCCTCAATGATGTTATAGTGTTTCTACCTCCCATGGAGTCCGTCCAAGGTTCCCTCAAGCCCCCAAAGGTCCCAACCTTCGAGATTTTGAAGTCACTCTTCTAGGCAAGGGATCCTCTCACCCTCCACTTTTAAATCTTGACTTCCTTTATGTTATGTCTTGTTGTTTCCCTCATATCATGTAAGGTTAAGTTCCTATATATTCTTTTTACTATCCATTTCATGTCCAAATTATTGGAGACCCTTTCTTATCTAATCATTTTTTTTAATTTATAAGTGACGTCATTAGGCTGTCAAATTTTCATAAATGAATTCACATTTTCTCTTTTCATTCAAGTTTCCTTTTCATGTGGTATGAAATTATAATCCATGATATTATTTAAATTTCAATCTATCCCACTATTGTAAAATGAATTATTTATGGATGGGATAACATTTTCTCTCATTTTTTATTTTATTCTATAACCATGTTATATAGCATTTGTGCGGTGAAATGTTTGTCTCAAAATCTCTCGCAATTTTCTCGTGAAATTCTATTGTATTATTTAAGTGAATACCCAAATCTATTTTCATTACCATGGGTATTCATAAATAAAAAATAATTTCTTTTTTATTATTTAATTTACATATTTATAACCCTCACTCCCTTTACACTGGTTATAAATTACATAACGATCATGTTTTTTAGATATTTTAAAACATCAGGATTTTGAAATAAAAACCATTTTTTATTCCATATGGGTTATTTATTAAATGTTTGATTATGATATATGTGGATCACTTAAAAATTATTAAATATTAAGGGTGATCCCTGATAGCACACCATTTCATTGGGTAATAAATTTAATATCTAGAGATGACATGTTTACCGATACCTTGGTGAATATCCTTGGTAATTGTTTATGACAACTTTGTGATGAACCATGGTGACATGTTCACAAATTTATAAATGAAATGTTGTGGCCACATATTTAAGTTATGATTAATGTTATTTTTATTATCATATTCCAATTTTTCCATTTCTCATGTCCTTAATTGTTTTATCAAGTTTTTATAGATATCACAAGTAAAAGGATTACCTTGTTGACCCTGACTAGGACTTCATCTCACCCTTCACATTCATGTATGTCTCCTTGTTATGAGATAAAGTAATTGTTCATAGGATAAATTTTTCATGAAGGTTTTAAAGGGGATTTAAAAGTATATATTAAGTTTTTATGATTTATTGTTACGGATTACCAAGACACTAGACTTTAAAAATACCCTGTTTGTAAAATATAATGAAATGTTATGAAATAAAAATGTGGGATGTCATAGTTTGGACCACTTTCCTCTTGTGAATAGTTTTTCAAAACATCATGTTTATTAATTTTTATCAATTCCATTTCTTTTACATGAAAATATTGTGAATAATTTATTACCTCTTAATATTTATTGAATATGTAGAACATGTTTCTGGCCTATAGGTACTAGTAATATCATTTGACTCTTTTCATTATAATCTAAAATTTCATTTAAGCGGTTCATCAATGTAATTTAATGAAATATCCTAAGCCACATAATTAGAGTAATGTTATCTATTCATTGGAAATGAACATGAATTCATTCATCAGTATCTCTATTGATCATTATACCATACATATACAGTTTTTTACTTATGTTTTTTTCAAAGAAATTATTTCATAACAATAACCTTATTGAGTTTTATTTTAGGAAATCATTTTCATTATGTTTTGTTTTCATACAAAAATAATACCCAAATACCATGATGATTCCTCTAACCATCTATATATAGTAGAATCAAATATTATTTTTAAAATAACATACTTTTTTATAGTATTATTAAACTATATATTTAGTATCTGATAATATTTATTTAATCTATAAATAGTTTGTTGAATGAATTAAACCATAATAGTATAATATGGTAATTTAAATATTTTTTTCAATTTATAAATGTATTAATCTAAACCTCATTTATGATATGTGGTTTTTTCTTTAATATTATAATCATTAAATTAAAAATATGATGTCATGATAAGAAATACGAAAATAGGCCTTCTTATTTCTAGTTGGAGTAGATAACTATTAGAAAAAATATAATTATATTTATAAAAATAAAAAACTTTTTTCTATATAAATAATATAAAATCTAAATAAACTACTATTATATTTATGGAGTGTTAAAAATTTAAAAAAATGATGTAATGATAAAAATAAAAATTATAAAAAATAATTCATATTTCTTAGTTAAAAACATTACAATTTATTATTATTTTTAAATATTTCAAATTAAATATATATATATATAGTAATATAAAATATTAAATTCCAACATAAAACCACCAATTCTCTAAAAAAATTTAAACTACTCCAATATTTAATTTTGAAAAAAACATATTTAATAATAATATTGGTATGAAACATATTTTAGTGTCTATACAATAAATTTTAACAAATACATATTTCTATATATTGGATGAGGATAAATTTTAAGAATTATAGAACAATTTATGTATGCATTTCACATAAGAGTCAAAATAGTCTGACCAAAAAAACTTGTGTATCACCTCAACATTTCAATATGAAATTATACATTCAATAACACAATGTTAGATATCATATCATTCAAAAAATAACATGTTTAAAAAATGATACATAATTGATAATAAATATTTTATTATATATTACCACTATTACCATGATATTGGATTAGAGGGATTGAGTATGTTTAACCAAATTATGAAATATTTTGAGATATATTATCATAAAAAAATTAATTTTATTTGAAATTAAAAACATTGTTTTAAAAATAATAATATGATTAATCGTGATATTCCTCACAAAATAGTTTTATGTAAATAATGAATTTTATTGAAAATAATTTATTTTAGTAACAATTTTATTAATATTTGTAAGAAATTAGTTGATCATATATTTTAAAAAATAATATAATATTCATCTATTCCGGGCCATGTAATGGGCTAAATGTCTACTGGGCCTTTGGGCTATGTAATGGGTCTCCCTCTACCTAGTTAAAGAGGACTTTTAGTTTCTTTAATAATAAAGGAGGCTTTGGCCCCATCCTTTAAAAAAAATTAAAAATTTGTATAAATTCCTTTTACCCATCGAAAATTAATTTACATAAAAAATTGGAAGATTTGAAATTTTAAGAGGATTCTATGATTAAGTATTAGAACATTTATATATTTTATTGATAATACTGATATAATTTTTTTTATTAATATATAAAATATATCATCATATAAAATTTGTTTCTAAAAATATTGATTTTTGGTGAGTAGTGAGAAATATATATTTTTATAGAATCATTAGTTTCATTAAATTTATTTAAAATGAACAAATCTATTTTGAAATTATATTAATATAAAATTATTTCCCCCTCATTAATGTGAATAAAATTTATAAAAGGTAATCCATATCTTAAATGATTTTATTATATAAAAATTTTATGACTACAATTAGTATTTTTAGAAAAAAATGTCCTTATGCTTTATTCAGAAAAAAAAATTTGATTACTTATACTTCTAAAATTTATATCATAAAAATTGTATTACATATTCTGAATAACCATAATTCAATTATGTTTAATGATTAATTTATTTTCAATTCATAATGAAATGAAACTAGTGTAATAATTCTGCATCATTGTAAAATGGGTTAAATAGGGTCACAAACTATGAATTTAGTTATCGACATCAATAACCAACATGAATTTATTTTTTTGTAAGGTTAGAGTTTCTATATAATCCACCATGATTAGAAATTATTGAAATTTGGTATGATTTCCCATTATTAATATCCTTTTATAATTTTAATTTATTTAAAAAAATTTCTCAATATTTCTTTTAATAGATCTAATATGTCACACTAGTGATAAAAAGAAGGAATTATTTGTTGTAAATTATTAATTTGAATAGTAAGTGAATATTTTTATGATATTAATTTATTTTAAACTTTTACTAATTGAATAATTATACTAGATACTTATGCAAAATTGACATAGTGCATGTTCAAGTAATAAAACATTCTGGTAAGATATTTTATAAAATTAAAATTAATTTTTTTGATATATTTTGGGGATACATGAAATTAATGAACATTTATAATGTATAAGTTAATTTAAAGAATTTAAAATATTATTATATTTTTTAAATGATTTATTTAATGTATATTTTATTAGTTTCCTTGAAAATAACTTAGAATTGTATTTTATTATTATATTTTATTAAATAATTCAAAAGTCAAAAATTAAACTATTATATAACAAGTGAATGATAATAAGTTGATATTCTCAATCATGGATATTTTATATTCGTCATTAATTTTTAGAATTATTATCCTACTCTTTAATGACTTATAGATGTGTTACATCAATGATGGTGAAATATGGTAAATGAGTTTGTTATATGAAATGATATAGATTAAAATGATAGATACCTTGGATAAATTTTATTGAAATAGTTTATATCGATCATGGACTCATTAATTATAAATATATGTATATAAGGGGCCATTTTACATGTGTTTGAATCATATTATATACTAATATTTCAATTTTACTCAAGTGTTTAACTCCCCTCACCTTTAAAAGGTCTCCTCAAATCTAGAATTCCTATTAAGGAACTAGACATATAAATTATGTAATCATGAGTTTTAATAAATAATTTACATTATTTTACATTAAAAATATTTTTATATTTATAGTTTTAAATAATTATTCTATAAATATTACCTAACAAAACAATAAAATATAAAAGTGGACATTTCCAAATTAGTATACATTTTTTAAATAATATAAATTAATTCAAATAATTCACAATTTCATTTCATGTAAAATCTCTAAAAAATAAAATTTAATTCATCAAATACATTTAAAATCATTAAAACATTAGAAAATCATTTAATAATGTGTGATGTATATAAAACGCTCTACGTGGGATACAGCTGAAGGAAAACAACAAGTCCTATGAAAAAATGAATACCCATAAAATATTCAGCACTATGTAAACATAATCACCCTTTTGAATTAATAAATAATTTATTTTAAAAATAATCTCATTATTTAAACTTTTTTTAATCTCAATATTACCATATAATCCATATAATTTATAATTAAAACATAATGGTATCTTGGGACATATATATACATGTAATTTTTATAAATGGAATAACTGTGTGGTCAAAATCCATACATGTAACTCTGAAATTTTGAATAACCATATAGTAAACATCCTTAATCACTTCATTTGAGGTATATAAAGGACTCACTCATCATTGGTTTATCATGTAACCACCCATAATTGGGTTTTTATGTAACCATATATCATTGTTTTATCACGTTACCACTAATAAAATGTAATAGTAAAATAAAATAATCATAATAGATAAAATCTTTTAAATTACTTAATTTCAATAAGAAAAATTTTATTTTCACTAATAAGAAAACATTTGACAATATTGAAATATATAATACATCTTCAAAACCCATTTTCAAACACTATATACCAAATAAATGGGAAAGTATGATTTTTTATACTTAAAACATGATTTTTTATAATGGTAGAAAAATATCCAATAATATTTTTGGTGGAAGATATTTTTTTCATCATATATGTTAAAAATAACATTCAATTTTTCATTTTTTTAGAATGTCAAATATTCCATACTAAAACTATAAAAAGATTCATTTTTGGTAAAATTTTAATGAATTAAAAAAAATTAAA
This sequence comes from Viscum album, assembly GCA_963277665.1. Classification (NCBI taxonomy): domain Eukaryota; kingdom Viridiplantae; phylum Streptophyta; class Magnoliopsida; order Santalales; family Viscaceae; genus Viscum; species Viscum album. The sequence continues at coordinate 310,187,345 of OY728129.1, forward strand.
TTTATAATCATTTTATATCCAAAAAAGTAAGTATATAATATAATATCATGAATATTGACTAACATGAAATTATTAAACAATTTAATCATTAACCATATTAAAAAATATTTTCTAAATCTATTTTTCTAGTTCCATTTTATAATATTTTTATCACAATCCTTATAATGGAATACCATTTAAATAAAAAATAATTATCATAATAATAAATTTTTTTATGTCCTCATATACCAAACAGTCTATATATACACCTTTTAAAAAATGTAGGTATAAATAAAAGAATATGTCTTATTGAAAGGAGAATGAGATGAAATCCCTTACCATGAGTCTGACTTGTCATGTGTGTCTTTATATTATTTAATAATAATGTCATATTAATTATTCTCAATCATGATAATATTTTACATGTTTTTATTACTATTATTTAGCTTATTATAATTCTACATACAACTAGATAATTTATTAAATTTATGTCGGATATTTTCCCTATTTTCATCATATGTGTAAAAATTACTTTAGTTGGTAAACAATGGTGATAGAATTCATTATTTAAAAATATCTATAATATTTATCATTGAATAATTAAAATAATTAATAATTAATAATTCTTATATATATCAATCTTGTTTATGTGGTGTATGAAAAACCAAATGTCACGTCATTTTCTTGAGGTGGAAATCCACTTTTCCTCAAATGATGTTATCAATTTTTTAGTGTCTAAGAACATGAGAATGAAATTGAAATATTAAATTTAGAGAAATTTATCTATGTAATTAATATCTTATATATTTAATTTATATGATATATATTTATTTTTCTAATACTTAATAAAATCTATGAGGATTATAAATGAGTAACATTGCTTTTTGGCGTCGGTAGTTCACATGTCCACAAATTTTTTTATCTTATTCCCTATAATAAAAATCATATATGTATGTGTTTTATAGTAATAAATAAAGAATAAATATATCTTAAATATCAATTATATCAAATAAGAATATCATTACCATCATTATTTCTAAACATTATAGGTCGTAATGTAAGAACGAACAACATTGGTTAGCAAGGTTGTAGTCTACCAAACAAATAAATGAGTATTCAGTATCTCATTTGATGGAAGTCTGTGGAGTTTTAAGATTTATACATAACATAACTAAAATATTATTATATATAATATACTGAGTTTATTATATAATCATTACATAAAAATAATATAATGGATGGAGAAATAAATAAAACAAAAAATCTCGTTGAAGAATTTTACATCATATTTTGGTAACACTTTTTAGAATGCACTAAATGGCCTCATTGGATTAATTTTTGAATAATAAGATGATTCCAGGATTATAAGAGGTATTTTTTTAGTTTATTTATATAGTTTTTTTATGATCCCAAAGGATTAATAGGTTTTTATAATTGCAGAGAGTGAGTAAATTTAACTGTGGCGGTGGAGTGGCGTTCTTGTAAATAGAATAAGGAAAACAATATTTGGAGGTATCCATTATGTTATATCCCTAAAATAATGAACTATGTTTTATAATATAGGTTATATAGTCTATATATGGCAATAAAATTGGTTTTTACATCATTATATGTCAATTTACCCAAATATTATTGATCACCACTAAGTAATGTTATTTTTAACTTAATCAATGTTATAATTTTTAATGTTTTCCACTAATATTTTTGGATCATAACTATTTTTAAATTAATTGTAATTATAAAATATTCTATTTAAAAATTTTCAATACTTTTTTTCATATTTTGTATCAGATAAGTGGAAGAATATAATTTAATATTAATCCCACAAACACGATAAACCAAGATGTTCTTAAAATAACAAAATCAAATGATTGAATTGATTTTTTTATAAAATTTAAATTTGTAATTAAAATTGGATTTTTTGATTTATAATTTAATTGACTATACTTTTAACCCAATTTTATATATAATTTTATTATATAAATAATATTGTATAAAATATAGGTGTCCATTAAAATTCAGTGATTTCACAATTCATTAATAAATGATACTTCTAAAGATAAATATTAAAATATCCAAAAATAAAATTGAAATTCTTTTTAAAAAATAATATTATTTTTTTAAATTGAATTTATAAATTATTTAGGTTATATATAAAAGTAGTTTTATATTAAAAGGTATCAAGAATACCTTTTATAATAATATTTCATTTAATGTGAAAAAATGGATTTATTCTTATCTTATTCCTATCAATTCAATTGGAATATTGTAAAATTGTGAATATATACATTTAACTAATATAATCCACCAGTTTACTTTATCATGAAAAAAAATTGACTGTGAAAATAATTTTTTTATAAACAAATTTCCTTTATAATAAATTTCCTTTTATATTAATCTCTAAGTTATTTATAACCAATAAATTCAACCATATACTATTAAAATTAATTTAATTATATTTCTACCCTCCCTTTCTATAAATATGTTATATATTAAATCATAAATGTATACTGTTTTTTTCTAAACTTCATTATTTCATGTGACATTTGTTATTGGTGATACTCAATGTTTTTTTAAATAGATGACAATGTTAATCTATGAAACACAACATAAACATGGTTTTTTGTGTAACAAAAGAAATTTTTTTTTCTTGGAACTCATTAATTTATTTATTCCATGTAATACAATCTCTTAATGAATTTAAAATAATTAAAAATAATATATTTCAAAAAAAATTCCTAGTTGTTAAATCCTAAACATCTATAAATTAATACCCCCTTTAAATTTGTGTCGGTTATCAAAATGACATTATATAACCCAACATCATAAAGGGACAATAAACAATAATATTAAAAATAATGAATTGGTTTATTTAAATTTAACTAGATAAACACATTCTATATTTCCAAATAGACGAACATGGGTGGGAATAGTGGAAAGATGTACATAATTATAGAAATTGATTTATGTAAATGATTAAAAAAGTGAATGATCAATCGAAATGCGAGGTCCTCGGAACCAAAAATCATTGATGATCAAAAATAAAATCAGTTAATCAATATTAAATTAACAATGAGAACATTTTTTTATATATAATTTTTTCTGTATTTAGGAATTATTTACCAATTTATAAATATAAGTAAATATACTTACATAATATATTCTTTTTTCATAATTACAATTTTATCATAATATCATTCCAAAAAAATTAACGAACATCAATAAAATTATCCTTAATCATCCAATATCATATAAACACAAAAGGATATCGATAATATAAAAATAATGACCAAATTTATAGGAATAATTATCAATTAAAATAATACTTAGAAACACATAAAAACTTTAAATTATTTTTGAAAAAGTATTTAAGAACGTTATTATATCATTAAAAATCTCATATGGATTGTCTAAAAACAAGAACATATGGTTATCCTATGAATAATAATGAACCCCCAGTAGCTTCTATCACTTCCCCGGATGAGCCAATATCAACAATAGTAATCACAAAAAACATTACACACCACTTTGTTACATATCATTAAAACATCCACCATGAGTATGTAACATTGGACTCAATTTATCATAATGTTCTATCTCCGTTCAATTTAAACATGTCAATGTTGACTAACTATCTGTTATATAATTCTTAGATTTTTCAATGCTCTTATCCTTGCATTCATAAACCTTGTAACTAAATATACCACACAAGAAATAATTTCTTGATACTAACATACATTACTCAAAATGTATATTACAAAATTTTGAAAGTTAGTTAGGTGTAACTCCAGAATTTAGATTTTTTTTACTCCAAATTATCTTCCACCATGACCTTTTCTGACTCTTTTCTGTTCATGGAACATATATTTTGTAAAACTATATTACAACATTCTTAGTCGCACGAAAATATTTCTCATAAATTTCCAATTCTAGTACGTCCCAAGATCATATATTTATTGGTATTAGTCTTGTGTAAAAATATATTAATATTACTGTCAATGTATCTTATAAATTATACCACAAGCCTGGTAAATAAAATAAGAATTTTTTCGTTTTTTTACACTGAATATTCATCATTTTACCTAACATTAATGAATCTTTTCTCTGTCCTAATCCAAACATCCTTAGGTAAATATTTCAGATGGTACATGTCCATAAATGTGTTCAATTATATAAAATCAAAATCATTTTTCTCATTATTATTCTTAACTTAATACCACCATGGATCATATTAAACTTCAATATAATATATGGAAAGAGTTTCCTGTTGACAATACAAACATCGAAGGACTCCAAATATCTTCTCCTAGGAATTAATCATTTTATTAGCTACCATTGGGTAAGATGATTCATTGAATTGTAGTGTTGTTTCCTCATAAAATTCTTCAATATAGACATGTCCATTCATGGTATGCCAGTTTCCTCTCTAGAAAGTATACCATCACCATTAATTGATTTTTTTAACTGATCTATCACAATGACAAACTGATGTATTATAATTTCAACCATATCATGATGTTGATTTGGAAGGATATTTTCCTCACAGTTCCTTCCACTGGTTATTTCATTTATCCTCTATTGAAAATTTTTCTGATAAAATATACTTTTGATGATGGAATAAAGAAATATTTATTTCCAATATCTTTTCAACTAATCCATAATTAAAAATCATCTAATTTAATTATATTTAAAATTTCTTAAACTATAAAATTTTCAAAATCATCATTTGATACAAGATATAAGGACTCAGCATTATACAATACATAATATATAGTTTTTATCTGGAATTTACATTATCTCACTTTGAGTATCTTTTCAGGTTTAGAGTATTAGATAATTAAGACAAAAATCATATAAAAACCAAAAATTATAATTTTACACATTGTCAATATCAATTTAAACAATAATATAAATCATTAAAAGTAACGAATGAATTATTTTCATTGAAAATTTCAATGGAATTACACCTTCCTTTTTTCCATTACCTTACCTATCCTAAAAACCTTATGAAGAATATTTATAAAACATGAGATGAATTGAAAAATATCAGTAAGGGATACACAATGATGGTAAACCATTAGTCTGTTAAAAACAAAAAACCCATTAAAACATTCTCATAAATTAAAATGTATCATTATTATGAAGTGGACAATACATTACATTGAAGAGAACATAATTACATACCCATTATTAATAATAAAATTACTATATAGATAATATATTGTATATTTAATAGATAATGGTTTCTGGAATACTTCTATTTCTTTCTATTATTATAAATGTAATAAACATGTGGTCGAATTCAATACATTTCATTCATATAAATGGAATAACCATACAATCACCTTTTATATTGAATTCACTATAGGGATATCACAGACACATATAATTGGTTTATTATATAAAAACCAATCATTGGTTTATCATGAACCCTACCATTATAAGTTTGTCATGTAACCACCCGTCAATATTCTATTTTACATTTCATAGTTATCACACTAAAAATCTTGATATTTACAACATGTAGATGATAAAATATCATTTAAACACATAAGAAAACATTTCAAGATATTTTAATAATAAATCCATTTTAAAAAACTTTTTCAATAACAAATTAACCTTAAATAGGGAACAAATGGTTCTTATTTCTTCTAAAACATGATTTCTTATAGAGGAATCCATATATCAAACAATTTTGTAGAAGTATTAATGTTTTTTTATCCATGTTAATTAAAAACAATATTTTATTTGTGATTTGTAATGAAAATCAAACATTCAATACCAAAAACATTAAAATGATTCAATTTGAGAAACATTTGAATGTATTTAAAAATAAACATAAAATGTCATTTATAATATTATTATATCTATAAAAATAAACCTAAAAATTAATAACGTGAATAATGACTTGGAGGAATGTATTTTGAAATTAAATATTTAAAAATATATTTTTAAATCATAGTGACCCATATCACATTGAATATTTGATTCCTAAGCCCCGTGAATGTCTAAAAATAATATAATATTAAATTATATGAGAATAAATTAATTCATAAGGTGATATGTCAATGGGTATGTATTCATAACTCATAAAATTAGTTGGTTATGAAACATCAAAATATTTATCCATGAAATGAGATTTGGATGATGTTTCTAACCTTGAGTCTGACATTTCATGACTGTATTTACCTTCCTGAATAATAAAATAATATTAATTATTAACTATATGTAGATATTTTTTCAATTCTGTTTTATTTTTATTTTACTTATTACAAAGTTTAATACAAAAAGTTGACCAATTAACATTATGTCGAATGTTTGGACCATATTTGGTTTACATATCAAAAAGACTTTTGTTGGTTCACTATTGTCAAAGTTGTCACACATTAAACATATAAAGATTAATAATAATGAAATTATTATCATATCAAATATTTAATCATACTAATATATATCATTATTGTATATTTGGTGATGAGAAAAATAAAAATCACATCGCTTGGAGGAGGCAGTAGTCGAAATGTCAATAAATGATGTTATAACTTTTTCTATGTGTGAAAACATAAGTAATAAATATATATATATGTTATATTCATATAAATATAATTATGACAATATTATCTTAAAGATTATAATTATAAAATATATTTTTATTTAACTCATCCTTAATTCAATGAATGTAAATAGTGAATGAATCACAACTCTTGGTGGAGGTAGTAGTTCTTTTGTACCTAAATGATGTTATCATATGCCATTAAATTGAAATAATGAAGTTATGTGTTATGTGTTATATAATAATTAAATAATCCAAAATATGTTATAAATATAATATATATCATATAAACCAAGTATATCCATAATTATTACCAACCATTAGGGGTGGTAATGGAGGAATAAACAACATCGGTTCATGCGACGGTAGTCTGTCGTATAAATGAATGATGATTGAATGACAAATTTTTTGGGTGTTTCTGAATTTTTATGTAATACCCTTTTCATAACAACGTATGAGTAAATTTTATATTTTGATGTTATTTTATATCAATTATATTAAAATAATTTGAATGGTGGATAATGAAATAAAAAAATGTGCTCATTGAATATCTATACGTCTTCTTTGGGTAACTCCTTTTTTTTCACTGAATATATTCTACGGATATACTATCTACCCAATACAGGATTCTATGATGATGTGAGTTATTTTGGGATATTTGGTGGATGGGTTTTTTCTATAAAAAGGTTTTGATGGTGTGAAGAAATTAGAAGTGTTTGTTCCTTTTATAGTGGTGGACAAGTGGAGTTACTATTCAAAAAGGAAATCAATATTGGGAGGTATCCCTTATAAAATGTGCCCAAAATTAAGATACTTATTAAAAATAGGTTTTATTGTGGAAATATTGACATATAATGGGAATTGTACAACATTCTAGGTCAGATGGCCCCATAATGATAATGTTTTACCACTAAGTAACATCATTTTTACCATAATCACTGTAATTATTTTTAGTTTCTTCCACTAATATTTTTAGTCAATAAATAAGAATACATTACTATAAATTATAAATAATATGATTAAAAATATTTTATCCACTTCTTGAAATTCCAATCACATAAGTGGAAGTATTTAATTTAAAATTAATCCTATAGACGGGATTGAAAACAATGTTTTTAAATTAAGAAATGAAAATTTAAAAATGTTTTTATATATAAATATAATGATAAAATGATTCCAATCAAAAAAATTTATTTTTTTATTTATGATTTAATTGATTATTCATTTAAAGAAATTGAAAAAATTCTTTTACTTTATAAGTAAATTTTATGAAAATTCAGTTTTATATTAAAATTCACTATTTTTTATTATTCATAAAAAATTGAGACTTGTTAAAAAAAATCTAAAAGAATTTTTATATTATAAATTAAAAAACAAATTATTAATTCTATTATAAATTTTAAAATTATCAAAATATATTTTTTTAATAATTCTTATATTACATGGTGACAAAACAACCTTTTAGAACAATACATCTTTTATGCATGAAACTAATTTTTTTTAATATTTTTACTATAAAATATATTGTATCAAGGTAAAAGCATTATATAAAATTTTAATTTCAGGAATATCATCCATTAATTTAATTTAACGACATAAAATTAATTTTACATATAAAAAGTGATTTAAAGAAAAATATATTATAGTTAATGAGATTTTGTATTCATCTCTAATTATTTGGTAATAAATGATTTTAACAATATTATTTTGACATTCATTTAATTTTTTTGTACCCTTAGTTATTATTTCAAGGTGATATAATGATATTATTATTATATTTTTTTTTGTAAATCAATATATTTCATGAAACAGAAGTTATCAAAGAAAATTAATGTTGTGGATAACAAAATCTAAAAATAGTGTTCTGTTTAAAGAAACATAGACATGGTGTCATGTGTATTTAAATATAAACAATTTATTCCATTTAACACAATATAATCTATATATTTCATGAAATTAAATATATTAGACAATACAAATTTATTAGAAATAAGATATTTCATAAAATATTGGGATGTTACATTCTCGACACAGCTTTAGAATTTTGTTTTTGACATATATCTCACCATATATATCCACAAAATCCATCCCACTTCCTACATTTTCTTTTCTCAAAAATACTATCCTAGAAAGTTTAATTTTTAATGCAAAAAAGTAATTTTCAAAATATAATGTATAACAACCAACCTAGTATTTTCATAAATATTACTTCTTTTATCTCCATATAATTTTATATAATCATGGTGATATGATTTAATTTTTATCATAAATGTAAATAAATTTTATTATTTTGATGAAAACACCCTTTTATTCTCATTTTCCATCATATATAATATGAGAATATTTCTTTTGAGTATGTGTGTACAACCACCAACATGAAGTCTTGTGTTTTATTTTAAATCGCAACCTCATAAGGGAGGGTTTTTTGGTGAAATTAGTGAATACATATGATATTATTTACATAATTAATGGAAATTATTGTTATGATATAACATATATGCTTAGACTTGAACTTATTAAAACATGATTACTCCACTCATGATTATGTGTGGACGTCCACCTCCATGAGCTAATGTGATTTTTTTCATATTATCCTTTCATGAATTATTATTAAATTTTATTTAATGTATAAAAATGAAAAAGAATTTATTATTAATATTATTTATAAATTTAAACTATTAACCTTTTTACCCCTATCATCTGAAAAAATTGTATTGTGTTTATAAGTAAACTTTCTTAAAAACATTTGCCTTATACAAAACTGATTTTTAACAAAATAGGTTAGGGTAATAAATGACAAAATATGAATAACTATAATGTAATAAAAAAATTTCTAATAAATAATGAAACTAATATAATTATATTATTATTGAGGTTATGTGTGTATGCAATGAGTCACGATTGAAGGTATGATATTTTTTCGGTTCCACTTCCTTTACGTAAATTTTTTTGAATTTTGAAGTCATGTTTTTTTTTTGTGTATATACTACAATATTGAGTAATTTCACCATTATTATAATAAAATTCCTATGTTTTAAGGAATTTAAATTTATCCTCTTTAATACACTCTCTATTAAATATTTACCAATGTTTCAAGAGATCTTCATTTAATTTTTTATTGTTTTCCCTAGAAAATGTTATCATTTAAGTAAGTGATTCAAAAGTGTATCATTATTGTTTTTATTTATATTTGAAATAATTTTAACCAAATTTTGACTTTCATTTTAAATGATTAAATTGAATAGTTTCAAATATATTCCTTTTGATTCAAAACTTTATTATAACAAATATTTGAAAAGAATTTCGTCTTTTAACTTATAAGAAATTATATTTTTTCCCTATATCATTTACTTTATTTTATTTGGTTCTCATTATATATATTTCCATGGTATTTTTCAAAGAAATTCAATTTCCCAATATTATATTTTATTAAATATGATAAAAAATTATATATTCACGTTATTTCAATGAATGGTTATATTGAACATTTAATGATTTTTCATCATTATCAATACCTTTTGATGACTATTATGATTTAATAGTGATATAAACTAATAATACCATAAAACTTATTTATAATGATTTCTTATGTTCATATTATTATATTTGTTGAATGAGAAATATATATCAGTTACATATGGTAGTTTTTTAGTACGAATGTTTAGGTTCATTATTTTTTGGGTTTTTCATTAATTAACATGGTAAATAAATTAAACAATGTCTGTTATAGGGGACATAATTATTTTCATATCCAGGATGAATTTTTAGATCTCATGAGTTAAATAAGAAGGGTATTTATTGTATAAGATCATTGTTATTTATGATGTATTGGCTTGAAGAATTGATGGTATGATGATTATGTATTAGAAAAAGGAAATCATGTTATAATTATGTTTCCTTTTTCTCGGAATTTAATTTTTACAATATCAATTATAGTCATCTATCTGATTATTTATATTTTTATCCTTATATATATATCATTTACTAATTATTGATTGTTTTTATATAACTGTATTTAATTCATAATATAATTAAAAATATTTTATTTTAAATAATGATTATAATCACCTTTGGGTAAAATAATATTTGTATTGAATATATTTCTTTTTGGTAAAATCTTCTTTTAAATTATGGTTTTTAAATTATACTTTGTTATGATAATTTTACTAAAAATGATCACTAAAACAATATTTCATGTATATGTATGTTATAATTTTAATATCAATGTTTATTATGAGAAAATTAATACATCACTATGGTGTTTTAGTAAATTAAAATTGATTATAAATATTCATTTCCTTTTATATCTCTTATAAAGTTTCATTATTTCTCCTCTCATATATTAAAATTTATTTCAATGGGCCTATGAATATATAATAATTAAAACACTTTCTATAGTGGAATTTATAAAATGAAGAAAATGTTCCATTAATGAAAAAATAATTGTAATCTAATGAACCTTTTTTTGAAATGTTGAAGGCTTGTTATCAAATAATAATATCTATATATATTATGAAAATTTATTAATAGATTAAAAACAAAAAGGCTTTTATATGTATTAGTTTTTGTATTTCTAGAAATATGTATACATAATCCTACAATAAATATAGTATGTGACTCAAAATTATTTATTTCCAATATCTAATTTTGGATGTCAAAATTTTTGTCTCATTAGATGGTATAATATCCCACATGATAAGAGTGTGATGGTAGAACTATATTTGGGGGTAGTGTTTGGAGTTCTATAGTAGGTATTCAAGAAATTATTTAGTTGAATTTCAGGGATAATATGGTATTGATGTTGATTTGTTACATTTTTAGATAACTATTTTAGTTTAATAGGTTTATTTTTTTAGAAAATATTTATTTAATAAAAACCATATTTTATGTTTTACATGATGGGATATTAATATGACAACAATATTTGTTAAAATATTTATTATAATTCAATGATTTCGTTTAGTGTACCTTGAAGTGATATTTTTATTTTAGGATTAATTGTTTTAATTTTTTAAAAAATAAGAAAAAAAATTATTGAAAACATTTAGGGTTAAAATGATCATTTATGTAACTATATTTATGGGTAATTGAATAAATTTGTAATTATATTTTGGGAAAATATGATTTATTTTATAGATGAAGATGACAAAAAAGTGATTTGTTATTAATTTATTGATTTTATTTAATGAACAATTATACTATATTGTGTATAAGATATGATTAAGGTAATTCTAAATATATTTTTCAATGATTTTGATTTATGAAAATCATTTGAGTAATCTTTTGGATGTATATATAATTTTTTTAATATTCTATTGTTATTCATGTAATTTATGGGAATAGATATAATATTTTTTAGATTATTTTATTAGGGAATATATAATTTTGGTAATTTATTTTTTTAGTATTTAATTTTAATGGAGGGAAATTCTAAAATAATCAAGTAAGAATTTGTTATCAATTTTTATTGATTTCCTACTTTTATCCTTTATAAACAGTATTATGAAAAAAAAATTAATTTTAATAACTACTGTAAGTATTTATTTTGATAATTGGGTTTTCTTGTACATTATTTTATGGGTAATGTAGTATTTAACACTATCATATATTATTAACATTGGATATTTACATTATTCATGCTAATGAGTTATAGTTTTAATTAATTCGTAGTAACATGTGAAATAAATTTTCAGCCTAATTTTTAACTTCTAAATTATTAGAAGTTAAATTTAGTGATTAAGGAATGAAATATGCTACTTGAATATTAACTAATATGATTAATTTATTTTAAATAAATTAAAAATTATTGAGGGATACATGAAATAAGATATTACACTAAAAAGACGAAATAAATCATTTATGTATATTTTTATTGAATCTATATCTTTCTGGTAAATTAATGTATCAAATCTATCAGGACATATTTGGAATTTGATAATAAAATATCCATAACCATTTAGAATGTAATTTACATGTAATTTTATTTTATTGGAACCATTATTTAGTGTTTTATAATATTTACATTGAAATTCATGGACATGATAAACCCTATATCAAATTTTAAGATGATGTTGTCACTAATTCATTTTCCGAGAATCAAATTAAAATTAAGAGCGGTCAATTATTATAATAGGGGGAGAATATGACATATGAACAATTAGATATGTAATTACACCTTAAATAATAAAATATTGTATATAATGTTCTGTAAGTCCCCAAGCTTCTAGGGTACACTTCTCTTTGAATAATACTAAAGCTTTTGTAATACATAACTTCGAGTTCTAACACACCAAGACCAATAAACATGCCTTTTTGAATAGTAATAACAACTCTTTTAAATTTTATAAATTTTATTTTTTAAAATGGACTTCCTTTTTGGGATCATAATATCAAATTTATCTTAGGATGAATTAATGCTATTTTTCTTAAAACGTACAATTTTTATTGAATAGTTAAAAACACTATGTTATTGTTTAAAAGCATGTTTTTATTTAAATAATTAATAATATTTTTTAAATTTATTTAAGTTGAAAATAGATACATAATACCTATATACTTTAAATGTAATTCATTGGATTTATATTATAATAATATTATACATATATATAATTTTTGATAAACGTTTTCCATCTTTTACCCACCCTCTTTGGGAAAATTATAAATTTGATTAAAACATAATTTTATCACTTATATGAATTTAATTTCAAAAATACTAGAGGCAAAGTTGACATCATTAAGTAAAATGTTGTTCAATAATATTAAATTAATTTTTGGTGAATTGTAACTGGTGATTTTTATTTACCACAGATTATAGTAAATAAGGTAATTAAAGGTAAAAATGATATTATAATTATCCAAACACATGTCTTAATTGTATTTCAAAAGTGTATTTAGACCAAAAACATCCTTAGGAATAATATATGATCATTTTATTCCAATTTCATTTGATTAATAAATTTATTATTATTTTATTTAAAATAGGGTTAAAAGTGTTAAATTCAGAGTTTAATAACTAATGAATTTTAAGTATAGGGTAATACATAAGATAAATTCAACTGAAAATATTAAATAGAAAGAATAAAAGATTTCCTACATAATGGTATTTTATTATTAATTTTTATATATTAAATAAATAACTTTATTTATGACACAATGAGGATGCAGTGATTACTTTATCAATGAAATATTAAAATAATTGATTTTATAAATATAAAATTAAACGTAAATTGAGTGTTTTGATGTCATACACAAATTTTAATAGTTAATATGAAAATATAGGGTTGATTAAATATATATTTTTAAAAATTATAATGTTATTATGAATTTAACAAAAAAAATACCAAATTGTATCAAAATTGACATAAATGATTTTGTTAAACAAATACTATATTATTAATTGATTTAATATTTATAAAAATATAAGGATCCACAAAAGGTATTATATAAGGTTAGATATGTTAATAATAATCCATTTTGGGTTATATTGTATTTTTATAGTATATTTATTAACCATTTATTATAATAATACAATAATAAATGGTAAATGTTAAACTATTTGACTTATAGATAAATCTAAACGATATTGCTAGTATGGTTAACTGAACCTGTCTAAAAGTTATTGGTTGAGTGGGTTTTGACAAATCCCCAACAGATCTTTGAATGAATTCATTTTTGATCCATTATAAACATAAAATGGTTTTATAATAAAATAATATTTCAAACATATCCTAAAAGGACCCTCACCTCTCTTATAAAAAGGTACTTCTCCTTCTCTCAAAATCACACCTCTAAATCCATTTATCCCAACCAAACACTTCCTAAATATCCTCCCAAAATCTCTAACTTCAACCTAGAGTCCTTACCTAGAGATGAAATCCATCATATGGAGCCCTATTGTTCAAATCAAAAGTAAACACCCAAACAAGAGGTAATTATTTTATCACCACTTTAAAAGTTCTTTTCATTATCCACATTCTCTTTCTTTGTTATTACCACAATAAAATAGTAACTCGAGTACATTATACATACTATGATGTTATTATAAATATAGTACAATCAAAATTTTTATTATTTCCATCCTATGAATGATAATGTCTCCATACATGTGTACGTACGACATACCGTCTCCACGTCGTGGTGTAATTTGTTATTCAACAATATGTTATTTGGATGAATATAATGATGAGTAATATTTATATATGTAATTAAAATAACAAGATAATTTCTTTTTAAAATTAATATACCATTAAATTCCACACCTCTGAAACATTATGGAAATGATATCGTCGCACGTGTGTACGTAATGATTACCATCTCCACGACGTGATGAGGTTCATTTCCACGTTCTCCATTAAACAATGATTATAAAAATATATATTATTAATAAGTATGTAATATATGAAATAATAATTCTAATGGATATATATATATATATTTATACTTACATATATCTTATTCACTTACATTCATTCAATACGATTTGAAAACGGAAACAATGTTTATGAGTATGTATAACCTACAATCTCCATAAACAATGTTTTCCATTTCATATATCTATCCTTTATCCATATTTATATTCTAAATATATATGATATATAAATAATGTTTTATATTCATGATTTATTTAAATCATGATCTAAATGAAATGATCATGAATAAGAAGATAAAAGACGTATGATAAAGTAAGCGATTTTTTCACTAAAAGTTAATTTTACATGGAAATAATTATTAATTGGGTAGTATAAAGAAACAATTGAAAGATGTATGATATAATAAATATTAATATTTTTTTTATAATTTAATAACATACTATGGTCATTATACATTAGTTTAATCATACCCTCAAACAAAGGAAAGTGCAAGGTAAGGGTTAATTCAACAATCTCATCATTATATGTGGTTGTTTATACGATATTATCTACTGGGACATCCTTATAATCCACATCTATGTTTCTGAAAAATGTATTTGAAAACATTCTTCATATTTCCTATGTTATTGTTTCATTTACACAATTTTTTTTAATTTTTATAGAAGGTTTATAATGGAATCTTATCATTATTTTCCAAACATGGTCCTTTATGTCCTTTTCGACAAAATTAAGGAAATAATTTTTTTTAACTTATTCTATGAGTGTAGAAGTTATCAACTGTTATAAAATCTTCAAAGATTCTCTTAAAATATTATAAGAATATTTTCAAAATAAATTATTTCTTTTATAATTATGTGACATTTAAATAATTTCAAAATAGAAAGAGATATTTCTCTCAAATGGATTGGATTTAATCCATGTGAACATTCTTTGATAGATTTTACACCAGTTTGATGTTGATTTATTATGATACAATGATCCATTTTGTATTTTAGGTTTTGTGATTTGTTTTACTGTTTATTTTTTATTTTTATTCCATTCATGGTTTAAGGTAAATGTATTAACATTTTTATGCTGGTTTTAATACCATTGTTTATGTTATGTTTCAACGTTTTCGTATGTGAAATGAATTGGAAATAACAAGTGGTGGGTGGATCCTTCTATATATCCTTGATGTATTAGTAGGTATCATGATACAAAATAGTGTCTTGGAACAAGGCCATGACAAAATCTTATAGGTAGTCTTGGAAGAAGGCCTTGACTATGTGGTTATGATGCCTGACATTATCCATTCCATCATTATGAAATTGGAGAATGATATTACATGAGATTATTCGGAAAGTAGTATATTCATGTAAATAATTAAATGGTATTATTTGATTAATCATCACAACATTATGTTGAAGTTTATGTTTAGAAGTATTGTGTTTTATTCTTATACATTTCCTTATATATGTATACATATTTATGAATGTTTCTTTTATATTATTATCCTTAATGAGCACCTGAGCTCACCCCTTTCTATATTTTTATTTTTCCTAGGATGTGATGATGTATATTATGACTGAGTTGTTGTGATAGTCTAAGAGAGATGAATGTGTTCAAAGGAGACACAATTTTTTTTCATTTCATAATGTAATGTAAATATTATGTTTTTATCTACTAGTTCCAAAGAAACTAAACTGATCAGTCTTTCGGTACATGATTCCATGTATCATGACAATGTTATGTAATGTTGCACCGACTCTATTTAACTACGGTTAGGGATTTACAGTTGGTATCAGATGATGTTTAGTACAAACCTTGGAAACTAGATTTATATAAACTATTACTATAGATCATTACCTTAAGATAGACATTAACGATTAGTATATTAGAACATACTAGAATTATGTTAATGTATAGATTTTGTGTATTTTATAATCAATACATCATTATCAGGATATGAGTATGTAGAGGAGGCTTTGACACAAATGTACCTAGGATTGAAAACTCTGAAAATGAGTTTTGGGCATGATAATTCAAATTTTCATTACAAACCATTTTGAAGGATTTACTAGTATATTCCTCCTTAAGTAAAACATTTTTATGATTATGTATTATATCGATAAATATTTCAATTTACGTTAAGTTTTTTAAATGTTAGGAATTTTGGAATGTGATTCATAAAATAATCTAGTATATTCCATTGTTTTGAAATTGATCCGATTTAATGGAATGGAAATCATATCAACACATGTAATCCATGCATGGATTTTAATCCTACACAAGATAATTAGTGTGGAGCTGGTGAATCAACTGGTTTTGATCAACTTATCACAATACTCGGACAACTCACTCAAGTTATGAATAGTAACCCTACCCGTATGGAGCACCTTGATCCACATTGTGGTATATAAAAGTTAGACTTATTCATGGGAAAAAATACACCAACATCCAATGAGAATACAATTCCATTTTTATTTGAGCAATGGATATGTTCCATAGAGAAAATATTTCATGCTTTTTAGAGTAGCGAAATGGAAGAATTTTTCATGGAAAATTATCACGTCACGGGAGACGCAGATCAATGGTGGCCATTAATTCGAAACAAAATTGTATATAATGAAGTATAAAATATGGAATGAATGGAGTTTAAAGAGATTTTCTTTGAAAATTAATTTTCCTGTGACCATTGAGTGGATATGGAATGA
The DNA here is from genome assembly GCA_963277665.1 of Viscum album. Classification (NCBI taxonomy): domain Eukaryota; kingdom Viridiplantae; phylum Streptophyta; class Magnoliopsida; order Santalales; family Viscaceae; genus Viscum; species Viscum album. The sequence goes on from OY728129.1 coordinate 310,204,939, forward strand.
TAATTTCTCAGTCTAAGAAAAAGGCGGACGAGAATGTCACAACGAATGAGGATAACATAACATTGTTACCAAGGCAGGAAACATATTATATACATAATCCAAGGAGTAAGGTTGATCGATTTTTTTATGGGTTAAAACCATTTCTCCATCGAGCATCAGTTTTATATTTTTCTCACCATATGATGATTTTGTCTAATGTAATATCAAGACCGAAAAGGAATTCTTAATTCCTCACGACTTTAAAGAAAACAGATAGAAGAATAGATCTATTGAACACTCTGTAAATGGAAATAAGGGGAAGATAGGAAACGTTAAATATCCATCCTACACTAAATGTGAGAAGAAACACCTCGCTACTTTCATGAAGGGAATGATAGACTGTTACAAGTGTGGTGAAAAAGGCCATGAAACTCGTGATTGTAAGGGAAAGAAAGAGGCTAAAAATGTTTAATGTTACAATTTTATTAAAAATGGGAATCATGAAAATGTATGTCTTTTGCGCCATGGAAACATACCTTCGAAAAGGACAAGGGAGGGTGGTTGAGCATCTGTGATCACTACTACTGTGGTTGAAGCTCTGAAAGACATGGTGGTAGATAATTTAATGGTTTAATCATGTTTAGACAATGATTTATTTGATTTGTAATCATCACATTGTTTCATATCTGCACAATTTTCTAAAAAAAATTATGTTATTTCCATTTTTAGTTAACAAGGGATTTTTTAGTCAAAACTCTTAAGTGAAGTATCATTGCAACAATGTTTTATAAATAAGTTCCCATTATGGAATATAAATGTTCTTTATTACATGATCTCATCATCATACCCATTATTGAATTTGATACGATCCTCAGAATGGATTGTATTTCTGATTATGGTGTGCTAATTTATTATAAGCAGAATGAGGTTACAATTTTCAATGATGAAAGGGATAACCTTATCTTTAGTGCTGAAATGTCACCACCAGATTCTTATCTAGATCCACCCCTAGTAGATCTACTATATTCAATTATTGGGGAGGAAGAGAATAAGATAACTATATGTGAGGAAACGAATTTTCAAATAGAGGACGTAACTATTGTGCATGAAAATGTTGATGTGTTTCTAGAGGATTAACGTGCACATCCTCTAGAACGATAAATTGTGTTTTCCATTTATTTAATTCCTGGTTCAAGGAAAATATCACAGACCCCTTATAAAATAGCCCATGTTTAATTAGTGTAACAAAAGAAACAACCAGGTGAATTGAGTAATGAAGGATTTATTCACCCCAGTTTTTCTCCATGGGGATCCCCTTTTCTTTTTGTTAATAAAAAATATAGATCTATGAGGATGTGTAATGACTACATGGAGATCACTGATATAACAATAAAGAACAAGTATACCCTACCTTGATTTTATTATTTATTTGACCAACTACATGGTCCTTAATATTTTTCAAAGGTTGACCTCCAAGCTAGATATCATTCATTCTGTATGAAGAAGGAAGACATTTTGAAAACAGTAGTTCAAAACTCATATCTGTATTATGAGCTTACATTAATGCCTTTTCGACTGACTAATGCACCCTCTGTTTTAATGAATATAATGAATAGATATTCAAGGAATATATTGATAACATTGAAGTAGTATTTGTTGATGATATCTTGATATACTCAAAAATAAACGATGATCATGAAAATTACATACACACTATTCTGAAAACCCTTAAAATAATTGAATTATATGGGAATTTTAGCAAGTGTGAATTATGGATTAATGAGATTTATTTTCCAGGCTATACTTTCTCTATGGATGAAATCACTATTGATCCTTCAATGACCAAGGCAATCCAATAATGGCCAACACTGACAAGTATAACTGAGGTACACAGTTTAATTAGTTTAGCGGGTTATTATCGTCATTTCATTGAGAATGTTTCCACATTGGAAAACCGATTAACCATGTTCACAAGTAAATGGGATAAAAAAATTTACTGAAAAAAGTGGAAAGAATGTTTTGACGAACAAAATAAAAGATTAGTCAACGCAAAAATCTTAACCCTACCATCGGGGAATGATGGGTTTGTTATTTATACTCATGAATCGATGAAAGGAATTGGTTGTGTCCTATATAAAATGTTAGGTTTATTTCATATGCATCGATAAAACTAAAAAATCATGAACAAAACTATCCAACTCGTGATCTTGATTTAGCAGCTGTAATATTTGTTTTGAAGATATAAAGATGGTATCTCTATGGTGGAAAATGTGAGATATATACTGATCAAATGAGATGGAATTATATTTTCTCATAATAAGAACTCATGATGAGGCAAAGGTGATGGATCGAGATACTCAAGGAATTTGATTACACAACACAATACCACCCAGGGAAGGGAAATAAGGTGGAAGATTCACTGAGTAGAAAAGATCATGGAGTTTTAATTAAGATGAGAGTTGAATGGGATCCTATTATTATGGATCTAGTAATGATGGAAATGGGAATAACCATGGAAGCAGAAAACATCAATACATTTTCAAATGGATGGAATGCATTATTTACTAGAAAGGATAAAAATTTATCTGACTGATGATGAAGAGTTTAAATGAAAATTAATGCTATGAGAAAAGAGAGATTGACCAACATCGTATATGAAGATGGAATTTTGAAACTTGGGAAGATACTTTATGTTCCTGATATACTGGATCTAAAAATTTAATTGATAGATAATTACCATATCTCCAATATCCTTATACTCCATGGTAGCACTGTGAAGTGTTGGGATTTTAATGAACATTTTTAGCGGGACAACATAGTGAGATTGATTGTTTATTATGTATCCAGATGTATGTTTTTAAACATGTGAAAGAAGGAGGAAAACATCCTAGAGGTGTTATGCATCCTCTTCCCATACCTGAGTGGAAATAGGATGATATTACAATGGAATTTGTAATAGGGATACAAAAGACACCTATAAGGAATGATGCAATGTAGTTCATTGTTGATAGTCTTACTATGTTAGACCATTTTCTTGATATAAGGGAAGATTTAACACTTAAACATTTAGTAAGAATATATATTAATGAATTTTTATGTCTTCATGGAGTACCTATCACGATTTTTTCTGACTATGATCCCCGTTTTACATCAAGATTATGTAAAAGTATTCATAAGGCCTTGGATATTGAACTTCGTTTGATCATTGCCTACGACCCTCAAACTGATGGAAAATTAGAACGTACAATAATACCATAGATGGTAGGTTGGGATATTTCTCACATGATTTTCATGGTATGTGGGATCAGTAATTACCGCTGGTAAAATATTACTATTATAATAGCTTCCATTAATGTATTCAGATTTAACCATATGAAGTTGTATATGGAAAGATATGTCGCACAAAAACATATTGGGATGATATTGGTAAAAGAATACACGTTGGCTCAATACCTGTTGAGGAAACAATGTAAAATGTGATTTTTATCCAAACCCACATCAAAGCAGCTCAATGTTGGGAAAATACCAATGCTGATATCCTAATGAATGATTTGGAATTTCATGTTTGAGATCATTATTTCATGATGGTATGTCCATGGAATGGTTTTATATTTTTTTATTAAGAAGGGTAAATTGAGTCACAGGAACATCAGACATTTCAAAAAACTAGAACGAATTGGAGTTGTAGCTTATAGTTTGGAAATACCGCCATGTCTACCCAAAGGTCATGATGTGTTCTATGTATCACTATTGAGAAAATACAAGCCTGACCCAATTCATGAACTCTCCATTGAATAAATAGAACTAGAACCCAACCTGTCTTATTGGGATGAGCCTATAAATGTTTTTGATACCAATGAAAAAGTGTTGAGAAACTGGACGACTCATCTAGTGAATGTTGTATGGGGAATCTATAAGATAGAAGAGGCAACTTGATAACCTGATGTAAAAATGATGAAGAACCACCCGAATAATTTTGTACAATAGTATTCATGAAATTTAGAAGACAAAATTATTTTATTGATAGAAGAATGCAACACCCCAATATTCCACGGTACACTTCTCTTTGAATAATACAATAGATTTTGTTATAACCAACTTCATGTTCTAACACACCACGACCTACCAAACTAGCCTTTATGAATTGTAATACAAAATTTTAGAAAGGTTATAAATTTTATTAGTCAAAATGGACTTCATTTTTCGATTGTGAATATCAAAATTAGCATAGGATGAATTTTTGGTATTTTTCTGAAACCTTACAATTTTTGATGAATAGTGACAACACTACGTTATTGTTTAAAACTGATTTATTATTAAAATAAATAATTTATTTATTTAAATTTATTTTAGTTATATATAGATACATAATACCTATATATGATCAATGTAATTCATTGGATTCATTTTATAATAATATTATATATATATATATATAATTTCATTGAACTTTTTACCATCTTTTACCATCCATCTAGGAACGTTTTCAAATTTTCCTTAAACATAATTTTTTCTCTTCTGTGAATTTAATTTCAAAAATCTGATATTCATGGTAGACATCAGTATGTAAAATTTGGTTCAATAATATGAAAATTATTATTGTTTAATAGTAAATGTTGCATTTTATTTACAACAGTTAAATGTAAATAGACTAATTAAAGGTAATAATGATATTATAATTACCATAATACATCTCTTAATTCTATTGGATATGTTTATTTTGACCAAATTCAACCTTATGAATAAAATATGATCCTTTTGGTCCACTTGGATTAGATTTGGACATTTATTATTATTTTATTTAAAGACGATTTGAAAGTGTTAAATTTAATGTTTAATAAAGAAATCATTTTAATATAATTTCATATAGAAGATTAATTAGATAGTAAATATTCAATATAAATCTAAAATTATTTCTTACAAAATCGTATTTTATTTATAAATTTTATATATTATATAATTAAATTTATTTTCGATACAATGATGATGTAGTAATTACTTTATCAGGGAAATGTAAAAATAATTGTTATTATAAATATATAAATAAATTTAAATTGTGGCTTTTGATTCCATCCTAGAATTTTCTAGTTTAATATTACCTATTAAGGTTGATTAAATAATTTTTTTTGAAGTGATACTATTGTTATGACTTCAACAATAACACTATAATAAATAGTGTCAAACTTGACATAAATGAGTTTTTAAAACAAACACTATATTATTAATTGATATAATATTTTAAAAAAAATATGAGGGTCAGAAAAAGAACTTATTTTACGTTATATATATTAATAATTAAACACTTGTGGTTCTCTTTTATTTTTATAGTAAGTTTATTAACAATTTGATATACTAATAAGACAATACATATTAAAAGTTAAACTACTTAAATAAGAGTTATGTCTAAATGATAAGGTTGATATGGTGACCTAAACATGTCTAAAACCTATTGTTTGAGAGTTTTCTACACATACCCACCTTATCCTTTAAAAACTAATTTTGGATCCTTTATAAACTAAAAATTATATAATAACAAAATAATATTTCAAACATTTCCTGAAGTTACCCCCACCTCTCTTATGAAAGGGTACTTCCCCTTCAATCAAAATCATGACTCCAACACCAATTTTCCAAGCCAAACCCTGCCAAAATCCCCTCCCATATTCCATAACTTCAACTTAGAGGCCTTCCCTTAAGCAGAATGAAAAACTATGGAGCCCTTTTGTTCAAATCCAAATGGAATAACCAAAGAAGAGGTAATTTTTATAACCTCTTTCAATGTTTTTTTCATCATCCACTTTCACTTTATTTGTAACATCCATACCAAAATAAATAATAAAGTACCTTCTACAAAACATTATGTTATTATAAATATATTACTACTATATTTATTGTTCAATACATCATATTAATGATAATGACACCATGAGTGTGTACGCACGACTTACTATCTCCACGCAATGGTGTAATTTGTTATTTAACACTCTGTTAATTGGATGAATATAATGATGAATAATATATCTATAAATAATGAAAATAAAATTCTAATTTCTATTTAAATTTAATATACCATCCAATTACACATATTTTAATAATTACAAAAATGATTTGTTCCATTGTGTGTACGTACAGCTTAATGTCTCCACGACGATATGCGATTAATTTCCACGTTCATCATTCAACAATGACTATAAAAATATATATTATTAATAATTGTGTAATATATGACATATTTATACTACTATATATATATATATATTTACATACATATATCTTATGCACTTACATTAATTAAATATTATATGAAAACGGAAAAAATGTTTATGCGTAAGTACGGCCTACCGTCTCCATAAATGGGGTATTCCATTTCATATATCTATCTATTATACATATTTATATTCTATATATATATGATATATAAATCATGTTTTATATTATAGAATTATTTAAATCAATACCTAAATTATAAAATCAAGTATAACAAGAAAAAACATGTACGATAAAGAAAGGAATTATTACCTGAAATGTTATTTTAAGATGGAAATCATTATTAGATGGGTAGTATAAAGTCATAAATGAATCATGAATGATATAATAAACAATAATATGGTTTTGTTATAATTTAATAACACACAATAGTCATTATACAGGAGGATAAACATTCCCTTGACAAAAGGAAAGTGCAAGGTAATGGTTAATTATACAATCTATTCATGATTCGAGGTTGTCTATACGTGAGTATCTACTAGGACCTATTTATCATCCACATCCATGTTTCTAAAAAATTAATTTCAAAAATCTTTAACTATTTCTTATACTATGGGTTAAATTCATTTATACCATTTTTTGACTTTTTATAAAATGTTTATAAAGGAATCATTCTGTCGTTTTCCAAAAAAGGACCTTTACGACCATTTAGACAAAATTAAGGAAAAATGTTTTTTTAACTTATATGGTCAGTGATGCTATTTTCCACCATTATAACATATTCAAAGCTTCCCATAAAATATTATTAAAATATTTTCAATATGAAAGTTTTCTTTTATAATTATGTGCATTTTAATTGATTTCAAAATAGATAGAGATATTTCTCTCAAATGGTTTTGATTTCAATTATGTCATCATCCTTTGATGGATTTCCCACATGTCTGAAGTTTATTTCTTAAGATACTATCGTCCATATTTTATTTAAGGTTTTGTGATATGATTTACTATGGATGTGTTATTTTTATACCATTCATGGTTTGTGGTTAGAGTGTTATAATTTTGTATGCTAGTTTAAGTACGAATGTTTGTGTAATGTTTCATCCTTTTCAGATGAGAAATGCATTGGACTTATTATGTTAATGGTGGAGCACGCTATAGATCCTTGATGGATTGTTAAGAATCATGAGACAAACTTCTTCCTTGGCACATAATCTTGACAAAATATTTTTGGTAGTCTTGGCACGAGGCCTTTAATATGTCGTTATAATGTCTGTCATTATGCATTACATCATTTTGTAATTGGCAATTGATATTACATTTGATTATTCGACTAGTAGAATATAAATGTGGGTAAAAAATGGCATTATATGATTATTCATTTCAATATTATGTAGATTTTTATGTTTAAAATTATTGTGTTTTATTCATATACATTGCCATAAATATTTATGCTTATTTTTGAAAAAAAATATTCTATGTTTTTAACCTTATTGAGCACCTGATCTCACCCCTTTTTATGTATTATTTTTCCCAGGATGTGAAAATTATATTATGACTTCACTGTTGGGATAGTCTAAGGGAGATGAATTATTTAAAATGAGACACAATGTTGTGGGTTTTAATTTAATAATGTAATGTAAAACTTATTTTGGTATCTAGTACTTAAAAGGCTACTAAACTGATCGGTCTTTCGGGACATGAGTTCTGTTATCATACCAATGTTATGTAATAATGCACCAAATATAGGTAACTAGGGTCACAAGGTAACATGTTCCACATTCAAAATCAATCTTAATCAAGCAATAATATATTGTGGAGATATTATTATTATTTAAATATTACCATTTAGAAAATTTATTTTTGTAAAGAGTGTATTTAAATCAAAGTACAATATTTTAATAACTAAATATAAATTAATTTAATGATATAAATAGATTATATATTATAAAATTTAAATTACCATTTATATATAGGTAGTTACTTGATATTTAATAAGTATAAATACATTTTATACTTTAAAAATACATTTTCTTCCAAAATAATAACAACATTTTGTACATGGATATTAATATTAACATGTTCCAAATTTAGAAATTTTCTAATATGTTATGGAAATAAATATTTATATCATTTAATGAAATATATATCTAGGTTATGTTTTTAATATTTTTCTATAAAGATGGATTTTTGTGTGAATTGTAAAAATTAATGATTTTTCTAAAGAGATCATTTCATTTAATGTATTTTGATAGACCCATTCTAATTTATATTGGATTAATGTTAAAATATTTATTATTTTATTATAAATAAAAAATTATTTCAATGGGAATGAAAATTTTACATGATATTTTGATAAAACCATTTTTATTTCGAAGAATTTTATCTAAAAAACAATTTATTAATGAATTTCGTGAACATATATAATAACTAATTATTAAAATTTATAGAAATTAAATAATAGAAATTTATGAAATTTTATGCATAATAAAATTAAAATTTCCTAATATATTCAATTTACATTTTGACCATTGTGAATTTTAATAATATAAAAAAATTCACCTTGAAAAAATGAAAAAAATTCACCTATATAAAAATGGTGATAACAACTCAAAAAAATTAAAAAATGGGCCATTATTTAATTTTGTATGTCTATATTATCCTTCCATATGCATTCATTAAATTTTTAGAAATTTTTATTCATTTTTTATTTATAATGAAAATTATTTTATTGTATGTTATGGATAATTAAATAAAATGGAATAATCTTTCATTAAATATATAAAATAAAATGTCTTAAAGGTAAACATGTGATATTAATTACCCTAAAAAGTTATTTTGAATAATAATAAAATATTTTTATGAGCATAATTTATCCTTAATTTTTAGTTATTTTATAAATATATTAACAATTATTCAATGCTAAGATAGCACATGTCCTAGAAGTATAATAAGTATGTAATTTGTTTCAAAACCATCAAAATTATTATGATTTATATTAATTTTGGATTTTATGAATATAATAAATTATTTAGATGCCTATATTATTGTGAATATTTTTATATTATATTTAAATTTTTATATTGATGAACATAGAGTCTGATTTTGATATTAGACTATAAAATTTCATTAAATGGTATTCATTGACTAAAATAGGTTGTTAAACCATTATAAAATTAAAAAAATAATATCACTGCTCAAATAGATGGTAGAAAAAATGTATCTTCTTGCATGTTTCATATATAAAAGTCTTAGGAATTTTTAAATTCAATTAATGGCCATAAGAGATAAAAAATTGGTTATAATAGTTAGGTTAATGTGGACTTAATAAGGTGGTTAAAAATAGATAAGGTTTATAATTACACATAATGTTTTCTAAAATTTAAGGGTTGAAATTATTTCAACATAGACTCATTATCATAGAAGATATCTCACTTTGGGACCATATAATGAGTTAGATATATATTTTATATTATTATTTCATGAAATAATGTCATTGTAGGAACCTCGACCCTAGCTACCCGTAGTTGGTGGCAGATTTATTTTATTAGAATATAATACAAGAAATAAAAAACTGAAGGGAAGAATAGGTTAGTATTCTTGGTAAATAATATATATTTTTTTAATTACATTAAATTTTTATAAAAATATTTTTTTTTGTTTTTTGAATTCGGTTATTCACTATATCATATCCCCAAATTTACATCACTAATAACATCCATGTATATTGGACAAAATACAAGATTAGAAATGAGTGATCTTAGATGATAAGTATGGGTAAACACATAATGTAAGTAATAAATAAATGACTTATCAATATAGTGAAGTAAATAACTAAAACTAATTCTATTAAATAGATACCATGATCATAATATGGAAGGAAAAAATTAAGATCACATATTTCAATATAAATTACCATATTATCTTGAATAGTTGCCATGTATATTCTATAATACTGAATAATCACATTGAATAATAATAACTGAATTCATAATAATGGAATTCATATTGCATGACATGAAAATAATATCATTGGGGATTTGTTCCAAGACATATAATATTCTCAAGGCCATTTTTCTGATAATTCATATCTTGTAAAGTTATTGTGCCAATGGAGCTATATATATTTGAATGGACTTGGGGAAAACCTTATATAGATTTTATCATTAGGAAAACTAATCAATCTAAGGCCTGTAACAGACCATTAAAAATAATTTACAAAGTCTAATTATTTTCTCATATAAAATAGTGGAATTAAAATAAACATAATTATTTTTATTAAAAAACTATCATATTAAATATTAATATTTTCCTCAATCAATATACATAAAAAATTATCCAATGTAATATGGTGAATGATAATAAAATTTTTCATAATCTAAGTAAATAATTTCAAATATTTTAAATAAAAAAACCATGATATTAATAAGTAATATAAAAAATGTATCTTATGTTCAATAATGTTTTGAAGACATTTATGAATAAAAATTCCATAATTTTTTTGTAAATACGGTTTTTGATGAAAATAATATTTTTACTCAAAAAATATTATTTTTATAACTATGAGTAACAAAACATTTATAAATAATTTTTTTTGAAAATAACATTTCTTAAAATTATATACATTATTTAACACATTGATCGATCATCATTGTGGTAATATTTTCTTAAAAGTATTTTGTTAATCAATTTAGTAACAAATTAATGAGAAAATACTATTAATTGATAAGGTACATGAATAACTAGAGTAGATGAAAATACATGCTATTTGTTTCGTAGTTCCGAGAAACAAGAGTTTTAGTTTTAGGAATCACTATTTCCAGGTGGTTAGCATTGGATTTATTTATGGAATTAGAAACATCCAACATTTCATTATCTAAAGGGGACCTTCTTTCTAAAAGAAAGAATTCATTTTTTTTTGAAATTTACGATACATAAAAACATGAATTTGTTGAGGGGATTGGAGGTCGGACTCATCACGCCCTTTTGGGGGGAATTATTGTCTACACTGGAACTCTCTCTGTAAATTTAAGATATTTTCATGAATCCTTATTAATTAACCAATAATATCATATGTATCCATTCTAATTTACAATCACTTATTTACATGTGTCAAATTTAGAATCATCAATATGCATTCTAGGATCTTCATTAGTGGAAATATTACTGTGTATTAGAGGTATTTCATCATTAGTATCCTCTAATATACTGATTAGAGATTCTTTTAATCATCATTGTGATGATACTAGTTTTTTAGACACACAATGGGGAAATCTAGAATTTATTTTCATCCAGGGAGATGAAGAGTTGTTTTGATCTAGGGATTGTGACCATAAAATGAGCAACCTACGTATCCTTGTGAAAGGAATCAGAACCCTCATATTTTGGTGCCACTTAATAGAACAAATCATACCTTTCAATTTCATGTGATAAGGAACTCTAAGAGAAATATTCTTGGTCAAAACATAATATTGGACTTATGCTGATGCAGCCTGAGGAACATGGAAAGAATATGAGTTTACCAGTAGGATCAGACCCTATTGGGAATATGGATCAAAAAGATTAGTGTTGATTTGAAGTGTTGGGTTTGAACATCAGGGTGTATTTATAAGGCCCCGACCTTAAATATTACTTAACAATGAATTAAATGAATAATTTCCATTGAGGATCTTTTCGGGTTTAGAGTTTTAGAGAATTAGATCTTAACTATTACATCTCAAAATATTACAAAGTAGACACTTCTAATAAGATTACATAAAATAAAACACTTAAAAAGAAACATGTCTAGTTCCATGTTTTATATAGCATGACTTTCCCTTGATCCCATCCTTGACACTTTTCCACATTGCGTTCTGTGAAAATTATTTCAAAAAAACATGGGGTGAGCATAAAAATCTCAGTAAGGGAAACACAATGAATGAAAACTATTAGTTTTTCAAAACAACAAGTAAACCATGTATACTTTATCAAAGTAATACTTTTCACCTTTATGAAGTAGTAAAAACTCTTCACTGAATAAAAGATCAATACATACCCTTTTGTAACCAAAATATTACCATAAAACCCATATAAAGAACACATAACATATGAAGGTAACTTGGGACATAAACATACTTAAATGGAATAACCATACGGTCGACTTCCATACCCAATTCATTGGAGGTTATAACGTAACCACCCGTCCTGGTATTCACGGCACCACCCATCATATGGTTTATCACGTCACCACCCGTTAAATGTCCAAGTACCATTATAAAATCATAAGACATAAAACAAAAATAATGGAAAGAAAACATTACCACATTTCAAACAAAATATATCACTTAAATATATTGACATAAAAAATAAATTATAAAAACTATTTTTAATATCAAAATACATTAATGAGTATGTGGTATATATTTCATTTTAAAAACATTACGGCTTGTTGAGGAAGCCAAAGTCCAAATAATACTCGCGGCGGCGGAAAAGGTCATTGTCACCGCATATGTTAAAAGAAACATTACTTTTTATCATTTTGTAAAATGATTCATATAAAAATATTCCTTTTGTATAAAATTAAAATTCAAAGGGGTTTATACACTGTATAAAAAAATTTGTGTATAAAACAGAATATGCCTCAATTAAAGGAGATTGAGACGAAGTCCCTTACCTCGGGTCCGACTTGACTCGATCGTTCTTTGATGTCATGAATAATAAACTTGAGTTAATTTATAATTGTTTAAGAACCTTTTTCAAGTTCATTATTCTTTTTATATCACTTATTACCATGTTATGAACATTATGTAATCATTTAAGTTAATAATGATCGTTTTGTCGATATTTGGTACTTGAGTCAAAAGTGAACTTCTTATATTTACAAGTTGTTCACGTAGTCAAATATCCATTATCTCAAGAATGATATTCATGATGTAGATTCCATATATATCATATATTTCCTGTATATACATGAATTAATAATATTACATAATCATTTATAGGTAAGAAATGAAATGTATCGTTCATGGAGACGGTAAGCCGTACGTACGGATGAACACTACTTTCATTTCTATGTCATATTAATGGAATTAAAAATAAATGAGAGATATGTATATTTTAATTCCAGAATTATATTCATCGTTTAGATGTAACATAAATCATATATATCCATTATATATATGTACTTATAATAGTACATTACATTTGGGGATAAGAAATGAAATGCACCCTTCATGGAGACGGTAAGTCGTACGTACGTATGAACACTACTTTCATTTCTATTTCGTACTTTATGGAATGGAATAATAATGACATAAAGTTATATTATAATTCTTGTATAATATAATATATAATATCATTAAATCTATCCTTTATACGTACCACATATTGTTTTAACGAATCAAATCACTTTGAGGGGGCGGTAGTCCGCACTACCTAAAATGAAGATATCGTGTTTACCCATAACGGAAACCATAAAGGTATGCACTAAATGAAAAATACGATAAGCTTAAGTAAACCATAAACATATTATATATCATATAAAAATATAGTGACATCTTAGTGGAAAACTTTGAAGGTGTTAGAAAAATATTGAACAATCATCGTTTCGTGAGGCAGAAATTCGCCATCCACGGAAACTAGCATGCTCGTTAACCATTAGAAGAAGGTGTGTGTATGTGTAGATTTAATACTTCTTATAACAACATCCTATTATATTTTGGATATTGATATTGTTACAAAATAAAATAATAAAAACAGTTTATGGGGTTGGAGAAGCAAAAAAAACATAAGAACACAAGAGAGGACACTACCTTTAAAACGGGTAACTCTTTTTGATTTGAGATCAAAGGCTTCCTTGGAAAGACTTCTGACCAATGTGAGGCCTCTAGAAGTAATAGAGGGATGTGGAGAGACAAAATGGGTAGGGGATGGCCGAGCCAAAGGCTTCAGAGGTGTGGTTAAGGTGGTAGAGTTGCGGGCCTTTTATAAGAGGAGAGGAGGGGCACTCTTGGAACGTTATAAAAGTTTACTTTATTATAAAATTATTTTCGGATTTTAAAGGTCCCAAAATTAGTTATTTCAAGGATAATGTGATACGAGTTCTAAATCCACACATCCAATAGGTTTTTGACAAGTTTAGGTCTTAGATGTTAAATTATCCTTTCATTTTATTTAAATCGTTAAATAATGAGGTAATCGCGTCATCATTATGGTGTCATAAATAATATAATTTATTTAATGTATAAAAATTATAAAAAAAATATCATGATGTAGTAAATAAATTTATCTTTCTAATGAATATTTATAGTAAAAAATATGACTTGTATAACCCCAATTATTTTTTTTTAGTAAAACAACTCATGATTGTGACATTTTTATTTTAACATTAAATAAAACGTTTGTAATGTCATTTTCCTACCAAAGTGGCTCATTGGGGTCCCCAAGTTGACCCATGAATTTACTTGGCCGTCAATGACACATCCAATAATGTTAGGACATGTGTAAAGGTCATTTCATATTATTAAAACATTATTTTAACCTTAATTTACACTAATTACCTCTAATCGTGATTAAAAAATTAAATGTTACTATTCACCAAAAAAAATTATTTTAATATCGTTGAACCAAATTTTACTTCTTAATGACAACCATGTATGTTGGATTTTTTAAATTCAAAACACAGAGGTGGTAAATTTTCATTTAAACGAAAAATCAGTATTTTAAGTACCACTTAGTGGTTTCACTATTCATCAAAAATTGAAGTTATTCAGAAAAATACCAAATCATCACCCCAAGATATATTTGATATTCTGAATTCAAAAATGATTTCTATTTTAAAAAATTAAAAACATATAAGTTACATTAATTAATTTAGAAATTAATTCCCGCTGTCAGGATAAATAGCATATTTTTATAAAACAATATATATCAAAAGATTGACACTAGTATAAGTCAAATTTCAGTGTGAAATTAATTCCAATGAACACTATTAGATTAAATGGTAAAAATATATTCTAAATTCACTTTAAAACCAATTCAAAAAATAATCTAATCATATAAATAAATTAGAATAAAAGAGGTTTTGAATTAAAATAGAACATTTTTCACTATTCATTAAAAAATAAACTTTATCGGAAAAATACCAAAAATTTACACAAAGTAAATTGTGATGTCCCGATTCTATTGAAGAATTTTATTTGGTGAAAAATAATTTATAAGAGTGACCAAAACTATATTTAAAGAGGGTTCTCAATCAAAAGGAGATAGTTCGACCTTTTAATGAATATTAGAGTATCTATGCCTAAAATTGAATTCTTTTCGTATTTTAAGTCTTTATCCTTTTTTGGATAAATGTAAAAACATTTAACAAACATATACAATCATATTTTAGTTATTTATATTCATTCACACCAATACAACGGCTACGTGTTAACTACCATTTAAAATAATATTATTTTATTACTAGTGTGAAATGTAATATTTCAATGAAACTCTTTGTTGCGTATCGGGTACGCTATAGAACATAGAAACACCTTTAAAGTGAAATTAATATTTATTTCGAAAATATTAATAAATATGAAAATGCTTTATTCATTATTTACCTAGGATGTTACATCCTTCCCCCCTTTTGGGACTTACGTCCTCGGAATTTTATTCACTTATCAAAATAAGTGGGAGTATTTATCCTTCATAGCATTTTCAGATTCCCACGTTGCTTCTTCAACCATATGGTTTTTCCAAAAAAAACCTTTACTTAGTGAATTACCTTATTCCGCAACACTTTATCTCTACAGTCATGAATCAGGACTAGGTTTTCTTCATAAGAGAGATTCTCTTCTAACTGATCTACCTCTGGGCTCAAAACATGAGATGGATATGGCATATACTTTCTCAACATCGAAACATGAAAAAGATTGTGTACCTGAGATAAACTCGGAGGTAAAGCCACTCAATAAGCAACTGATCCCACTTTCTCCAGAATTTCATATGGACCAATGAACCATGGACTCAGATTTCCTTTCTTACCAAATCGCATCACACTTTTCCACAGGGAGACTTTGAGAAAAACATGATCACCTACCTCGAAAGAGAGATCCTTCTTCCTGTTGTCTGCATAACTTTTCTGTCTGCTCTAAGCTGTTCTCATGTGTTTCTGAATCAACTGAACTTTTTCTGCCATCTCTTCTACCAATTCTGGTCCCATCAAATTCCTTTCACCCACTTCATCACAGAAAGCTGGAGTTCAACACTGCTTCCCATATAATGCCACAAATGGTTCCATCTGTATACTGGAATGAAAACTGTTATTATAAGAAAAATCAACCAATGAAAGATTTTGGTCCCAACTTCCCTGATAATCCATCGAACAAGCACGTAGCATATCTTCCAAAGTCTGAATTGTTCGCTCTGACTTCCCATCTGACTGAGGATGAAAAGTTGTACTAAAATATAATTCAGTACCCAACTACTTCTGAAGGCCTTTCCAAAAGTTAGAAGTAAATCTGGGATCACAATAAGATACAATGTATAGGGGAACTCCATGCAACCTGACTATCACTTTAAGATACAATCGAGAATGTTGATCTAGAGAGAAAGTATCTTGAATAGGATGGAAATGAGCATATTTAGTCAATAGATCAACAATAACCCAGATTGCATTATTACCTCGAGATGTCTTTGGTAATACCACAACAAAGTCCATGGATATATTTTCCCATTTCCACTCTGGCAATGGTAAAGGCTGAAGCATCCCTTTCAGTAACTTCCACTCTTCTTTAGCCTTCTGACAAGATAAACATTTCACAGTAAAATCAGATATATCTCTTTTCATTCTATCCCACCAGTAATACTCCCGCAGATCTCTGTACATCTTAGTAATTCCATGATTAACTGAAAATGGGGAACTATGAGCCTCACATAACAACTCATTCTTCAACTATTAATCACCATGCACACATAATCTATTCCCAAACCTCAAAACACAATCATTATAAACATTAAATTCAGGAAACTTACCCTTCTAAACCTGCTCTACCTTTTTCTGTAACCCACTGTCTTTTTTCTGCGCCTACTTAATTCTGTCTGATAGGGATGATCTCACTGATACCTGAAACAAAAAAGAAGAACTTCTTGCACCAATAAATTCTATTCCAAAGTTCATAAAATCAGTAACCAAAGGATCTCATTCCAAACATAGCATGGTTAACGAAGCATTACTTTTTCAACTCAAAGAATCAGCCACTTTATTTTCTTTTCTCGGAAGGTAATGAATTGTACAATCATAATCCTTTATTAATTCTAGAAATCTCTTTTGTCTTGTGTTCAATTATTTCTGAGTGAATATATATTTTAATATTTTTTGATCAGTATATATTTCACACTTTACTCCATACAAATGATGCCTCCAAATTTTTAGTGCAAAAACAACAGCAGCTAATCCCAAATGATGTGTAGGGTAATTTACCTCACGAGTTTTCAACTAACGTGAAACACAATAAATTACCTGATCATTCTTCATAAGGACACAATGAAGTCCTTTAAATGAAGAATCACTATAGATAACAAACTCACCAATCCTGGATGGAAGTGCCAAAACTGGAGAATTCACCAATCTTCTTTTCAACTCCTGAAATCAATCATCACATTCTTTTGTCCAGATAAACATAACACCCATCTGAGTTAGCTTTGTCATTAGACTAGATAACCGTGAAAAATATTCAACAAACCTTTATTAGTAACCTTCCAAACCAATTAAACTATGGATCTCAGTTACATTTGTGGGTCTTGTCCATTCTTCAACAACTTTTGTTTTAGGAGGATCAAAAGTTATGCCATTTTTTGAAACAATGTGTCCAAGGAATGAAATTTGTGGTAACCAAAACTCACACATGCTGAATATTCAATACAGTTTATTTTCTTTTGTGGTTTGCAGGATAACCCTTAAACGACTTTCATTCTCCTCTATACTTTTAGAAAACACCAAAATATCATCAATAAACACAACCACCATTTATCACCTGATTCAACTGAGTCATCACTGCAGTAAAATGCTCAATTCTGATTCTGACCATCTCAGTATGCTGATTTGGAAGGTCATTTCCCTCAGTATGACTTCCCAAAAATTCATCTCTATTTCCTCTAAAAAAACCATTCTTAACAATAAAATACCTTAGGTGAAGAAAAATGGAAAAATGGAAATGCTATATCATTTCGATCATATCATAAATTAATTTATAATTTTACAATTTTCGAACTCCTAAAGATGTCTAAATCAACCTCTGATAACAACTATAATGACCCAGCCTTAAATATTACGTAACATTGAATTAAATGAATAATTCCTTTTGAGGATATTTTTAGGTTTAGAGTTTTATAGAATTAGATCTTAACTATTACATCTCAAAAGATTTCAAAGTAGACACTTATACTAAGTTTCCATCAAATAAAACTCAAAAAAGAAACATGTCTAGTTCCATGTTTTATATAGCATGACTTTCCCTTGATCCCATCCTTGAGACTATTCCAGATTAAGTCCTATGAAAATCATTTCAAAAAAACTTAGGGTGAGCCTAAAAATCTCAGTATGGGAAACACAAATAATGAAAACTGTTAGTTTTTCAAAACAACAATTTAACCATGTATTCTTTATCAAAGTAATACTTTTCACCTTTATGAAGTAGTAAAAACTCTTCACTGAATAAAATATCAATACTTAACCTTTTCTAACCAAAATATTACCATAAAACACATATAAAGAACACATAACATATAAAGGAAACTTGGGACATAAACATACTTAAATGAAATAACTATACGGTCAACTTCCACACATATCACTTAATGGAATAGCCATACGACCGACTTCCATACCCAATTCATTGGAGTTTATAACGTAACCACCCATCCTAGTATTCACGGCACCACCTATCACATGGTTTATAATGTAACCACCTGTTTAATGTCCTAGTACAATTATAAAATCATAAGACATAAAAAAATAATGGAAAGAAAACATTTCCACATTTCAAACACAATATTGAATTAAATATATTAACATAAAAAATCCATTAAAAACCCATTTTCAATACCAGTATACACAAAAGAATATATGGTATTTATTTCATTTTAAAAACATTACGGCTTGTTGAGGAAGCCAAATTCCAAATAATACTCACAGCGGCGGAAAAGGTCGTTGTCACCGCATACGTTAAAAGAAACATTCCTTTTTGTCGTTTTGTAAAACTCTTCGTTGAAAAACATTAATTTTGTATAATATTAAAATTAAAAGTGGTTTATACACCATATAAAAGAAAGTTGTGTATAAAACAAAATATACCTCAATGAAAGGAGATTGAGACGAAGTCCCTTACCTCGGGTCCAACATGACTAGATCGTTTTTTAATGTCCTGAATAATACACTTGAGTTAATTTCTACTTTCTTAAGAACATTTTTCAAGTTAATTATTCCTTTTATATCACTTATTACCATGTTATGAACATTATGTAATAATTTAAGTTAATAACACTCATTTTGTCGATATTTGGTACTTGAGTCAAAAGTGAACTTCTTATATTTACAAGTTATTCACGTAGTCAAATATCCATTATCTCAAGAATGATATTCATGATGTAGATGCCATATATATCATATATAACCAGTATATACAAACATTTATAATATTACATAATCATTTAGATGTAATAAATGAAATGCACCGTTCATGGAGACAGTAAGCCATACGTACGCTTGAACGCTACTTTCATTTCTATGTCATATTAATGGAATTAAAACTAAATAATAGATATGTATATTTTAATTACAGAATTATATTTATCAATTATATGTAACATAAATCATATATATCTATTATATATATGTACTTATAATAGTACATTACATTTGTGGATAAGAAATGAAATGCACCGTTCATGGAGACGATAAGTCGTACGTACGCATGAACGCTACTTTCATTTCTATTTCGTATTTTATGGAATAGAATCATAATGAATTAATGTTATATTAAAATTATAGTGTAATTTAATATATAATATCTTTAATTCTATCCTTTATAAGTACCACATATGGTATTAACGAATCAAATCACTTTGAGGGTGCGGTAGTCCGCACTTCCTAAAATGAAGATATCACGTTTACCCATAATGGAAACCATAAATGTATTCCATAAATGAAAAATACAGAAGCTTAAGTAAAACATAAACATATTATATATCATATATAGATATAGTGACATCTTAATGACCACCTTTGAAGGTGTTATAAGAATATTGAACAATCATCATTTTGTGAGGCAGAAATTCTCCATCCATGGAAACCAGTATGCTCTTTAACCATTAGACGAAGGTGTGTGTAAGTGTAGCTAGAATACTTCTTAGAAAAAAATACTAGTATATTTAGGATACTGGTGTTGTTACAAATGAAAATAATAAAAAGATTTTAGGGGTTTGGAGAAGCAAAATAAAACATAAGAACACAAAAGAAGACACTACCTTTAAAACAGGTAACTCTTTTTTATTTGAGCTCAAAGGCTTCCTTGGGAAGACTTCTTCCCAAAGCGAGTCTTCTAGGAGTAATAGAGGAATGTGGAGAGGAAAAATGGGCAGGGGTTGGCTGAGCCAAAGGCTAGAGAGGTGGCAGACTTTTATAAGAGGAGAGGAGGGGCACTCTGGGAAATTTATAAAAGATTACTTTATTTAAATCGTTAAATAATGAGGTAATCACTGCATCATCATGGTGTTGTAAATAATTTAATTTATTTAATGTCTAAAAATTATAAAACAAATATCATGATGTAGGAAATCCTTTTAGATTTCTAAGGAATATTTATTGTCAAACATATGACTTGTATAACCCCATTTAAAAATTGTTTTAGTAAAACAACTCATGTTTGTGACATTTTTATTTTAACATTAAATAAAAAGTTTTTAATGTCATTTTCCTACCAATGTGGCTCCATGGGGTCACCAAGTTGACCCATGGATTTTCATGGTCGTCCATGACACATCCATTAATGGTAGGACATTTTTCAAGGTCATTTCATATTATTAGAACATTATTTTTACCTTAATTTACACTAATTACCTCTAATCGCGATTAAAAACATAAAATTTACTATTACCCTATAAATTATTTTAATCTCATTGAACCAAATTTTACTTCTTAAGGTCAACCATTTATGTTGGATTTTTGAAAATCAAAACACCGAGGTGGTAAAATTTCATTTAAACGAAAAATCAGTTTTTTATGTACCACTTAGTGGTTTCACTATTCATCAAAAATTGAAGTTTTTCAGAAAAATACCAAAACTTCAACTTAAGATATATTTGATATTCCGAATTAAAAAATGATGTCTATTTTAAAAAATTCAAAACATATATGTTAAATTAATTAATTTAATAATTAATTCCCACAGTTAGGGCAACTAGCGTGTTTTTATGAAACAATATATATCAAAAGATTGACACTAGTTTAAGTCCAATTTCAAAGTAAAATTAATTCCAACGACCACTATTGGATTAAATGGTAAAAATATATTCTAATTTCACTTTAAAAACAATTAAATAGTTAATCTAATCATATAAATATATTATATTAAAAGACGTTTTGAATTAAAATACAATAATTTTTCACTATTCATTAAAAATGAACTTTATCGGAAAAATACCAAAAATTTACCCAAAGTAAATTTTGATGTCCTGATTCTAAAAAAGAATTTTACTTGGTCCAAACTAATATATAATAGTGACCAAAACTATATTTAATGAGGGTTCACCATCAAAAGGCGATAGTTAGACCTTTTTGTGAAATTTAGAGTATCTATGCCTAAAATTGAATTCTTTTCGTATTTTAAGCCTTTATCCTTTATTGGATAATTGTAAAAACATTTAACAAACATATATAATAATATTTTAGTTATTTCTATTCATTACCGCTAATACAACATCTACATGTTAACTACCATTTAAAATAATATTATTTTATTACTAGTGTGCGACGTAAGATTTCAAAGAAACTCTTGGTTGCGTATCGGGTACGCTATCGAACATAGAAACCCTTTTAAAGGAAAATTAATATTTAATTCACAAATATTAATAAATATGAAAATTCTATATTCATTATTTACCTGGGATGTTACAGGCTTCCTATGTATCCAATAAAAATGGGAATCAAAGCCCATGTAATTTGATATGTCTGATATGAGAGTATTGTCCTTTAAGAGAGATGAGTTTGTGATTAACTCTTGAAAAGGATTATTGATGATTTGGGGTTTAATTAGGGTATTATTCCTAAAAAGGATTCCCAATGAGCTTAGGCCTTGAGACGGCTTACGGCGTATCTCGGTTGTGGTGGGAATCAGAGTTCTCATAGTTTCTTCAAATGAGTGTTTACGAATATCTTACAATGACCACATATCTCAAAGACCACATGAGCCATGATCGGCGTGGGAAACAAGAGGATGTGAATGATTCAACAATGACACTTAACACTTTTCCTCCTCTGCTGATGGAAATGGGCGCGTTGACCATGGAAGAGGGTGAAGATAAGAGCCTTCCCTTTGTTTTATTTACATTGGAAAAGGGTCCTATATAAGGAGGAAGGGATGAAGGTGAAGGGGATTACACTAGTAGTGATACCCTTTTGAAATTGTTTGGGGATTACTCCTATGGAGGATGCCCATTTGGGAATTGGTTGTGGATTACTCCAAAAGAGGATTCACATTTGAAATTGGATGGGGATTACTCCTAAAGAGGATGCCCATTTGAAATCGGTTAGGGCTTACTCCAAAAGAGGATGCCCATTTGAAATTGTTTTGGTCTAACTCCTAAGAAGGATGGACACTTGAGACATACATAACCTGACATAGGAGTAAGGTAATGAGGTTTAAGGAGTTTCCTGAGGTTTGTATTGATTCATGGTACTTGAGGAATCCATAAGAAGAGTCCAAACTCCTAATACGTGAAAGGAACCAAGAGGAGTTTGTTGAATAAAGGGACTTCATTGAGTTGGATGGAGTGTCTCAAATAATTGTATTCCTAGTCTGGAAGTAAAGGTCCTGTGCGCAGTGGATGCTCGTGGGTGAATGTGCCCACATGGATTTTTGTCATTAGAAATGATCATTTCGGGATCAATACGACGATAAACACTAGACTTCATAGATCAAATCATAGAAATGGACAAATAAGATAGAAATTCACAGAATCCTGATGGAATGATCATCACAGGTTGATTATAAATAATTTAATTAATTTAATATAAGTACCTTTTATGGTGTTCTTTCATCATTGATATTTCTGATCATGTTCCAATGTGATTCATCATTGCATCACATAAGCAAGGTATAGACTTCATCTACTGGTGATCCACACGTGCACCACGTATCTCTAGACATTTACAAAGGATTCTCCAGGTGATATCATAGAGAAGCCTTTACTTTCATTGTCCACATTATATCACCTTCATTAGATAGATGTAGATCTATATTGGAATTGAGAGAGTTCTGGGAGGAAAGAGTTATTTAAGTCTTGAGAGAATTCTCCAGAATTGTTGTGCACAATGATTCTTAGGAAAACTGTTCGGGTTGTGAGGATATTTAAAATCAGGTTTGTGGTTATAGAGTTGTGACAAAAAATTAACTCATTACATGTTTTATTTATTTCATTAAATCTTATTGAAAGCCCCAATGTAGAATAATTAATTCCTTGACATGTCCCATGCTAATTATAATAAAAATAATTTATAAAAGAATATTATATCCTCAAAATCCTGACTTAAAAAACTACACGGTGTGTAATCATTGATACATGGTGTGTACTCGTTTTTCATTGAAATCTAAACAGAGTGTACATTACATTCTCACAACATGTATATATTGTTTTCATTTTTTATTTCCTTTGTAAAATTAAAACCACATGGCGTGTACTTTTTTTCAAACATAAAAACTACACTACTTGAAATCATTAATACATGGCGTGTACTTTTATTTTATTTTATTCATCCTCTGACATTAAAATGATTTTGGCTTCCTTTAATAATTATTAAACCACGTATGAAAATAATATTTATTCTACTTGAGATACTTGGATACACTTAGTGTGTGACCGTCTTGTCCTCTTACTCGTTGGCATTAGGCGGGTTTGCCTAAAGTCCATGATTACTGTCTTGCAATGGTCCAATGCACCGAAGAGAAAGAAGTTGATGCCACATTGACGTGACACTTCATACGAACTCCTACCGTGTAATTAAATCCCTTGGCCTCAATATCCCATCATGCAGTTATAATGGAAATTTCATAAACTTATATCCTTGATCTGTCATTCTTTGACTTCCAAAAATATAGTTTTCGTGACATCGTGGCCATAAAATTTGTTCGACAGTTCTATTTCAATCAAAGGTCCTGAGATATTTACATCTATAAATATAGAAGGGAAAAATTCTTCATTGACTTATCCATTAACAACATACCATTCGTGACACACCCAACATACTTACTTCCCACCAACTGTCTTCGTGATGATTTTTGTCAGCAAATCTAAGTGCGCGAGTCGTGACATGAGGTAATGATAATATTCCAATCTAAGGACAATTACACACGCTCGGAGATAGCAATGTCTGATGACACTAAGACATGCAGAATTTCAACTGGTGGTTTTGATCTCATAATCTCCCATCCAAGAGATTACCATGTTTGAACTCCATAAGAGATAGTCTCATCTTCTTACGAGTACTCACACATGACGGTAAGTATACTATGTGTCCTATCATAGTATGTTGTCTAACCATAGAACATTATTTAAGAATATTATTATAGAATTTCAAGGTTCTCATCATAGCAGGGATCTTCCATTACCTTATCAATGAAACAAATATTCCAAGACATTATTATATTAATGTCATGATGATCAATGAACAATATATAATATGTGTAAATTCACGTAATCAATGAACAAAATTGTTTGTTCTCAAGAAACCAACCCTAACAAACTCTCAATTGGACAAGAGAGAACCTCCTACGACTATTAGTTTGCTAGACCTCACATGATGATTATATTTCTGCTAAGTCGAGGATTTAGTGAAGGGGTCTTCAAAGTTATCTTCCATGGAAATACTGCTCACTGCAACAACACCTTTTTCAGAAAAATCCCTCAAGAGACATACATCTGAAGTATGTTCATTGCCCACTGATGTGACCTTGACACTTTTTCAAGTTCAACCGCTACAATATTATCACATCAGAGTCTGATAAGATCTTTTTTGTTAGGTACTACATACATCTCCAGGACAAAGATTCACATCCATACTGCTTCTTTAACTACCTCAGAAGCTACGATATACTCGGTATCTGCTATAGAATCTACAACCACACCTTTCTTTGAGCTCTTACATCTCACTGCACCTCCATTCAAACTGATGATGTATCCAGTCAGTTACTTCATGTCATCTTGATCAGTCTAGAAACTAGCATCTACATGTCTTCTGATGACTAGTTCCTCATCTCCTATATAAACCAGGAACATTTCCTTAGTACGCCTCAGATACTTATGAATAGTGTTGAGTGCCATCCAATGGCGGTCCCCATGATTAGCTTGATATCTTCCTACCCCACTTAATGTGTAAGAAACATATGGCCTTGAACATATAATTACATACATGACTGAGCCAATCACATATTCATAAGGGATCCGAGCCATTTTCTTTCATTACTTATTTTTCTGAGGACACATTTTCTTGGAAAGAGAATTCCATGTGACACTGGAAACAATACCCTATTGGACTATTTCATACTTAAACCATTCAGTATCATGTCAATGTATGTACATTGACTTGGGACCAGTATTCTCTTGGATCTATCATGATGGATCTTGATCCCAATAATATATGCTCCCTCACCCAATTCATTCATAGTGAAGCATTTATCCAACCGTGTCTTAACTGACTGTAAGACATGTACTTCGTTTCTAATTAGTAATATTTCATCAACATATACTATTACGAAAATGACTGCACTTCCACTAAACCATTTATAGACACAAGCCTCACATTATTTCTTTATAAATCCAAATTCCCTTACCTATTCATCAAAATTAATGTTCCATGGCCTTGATGCTTTCTTTATTCATTAAATGGATTTCTTCAACTTTCATTCCTTGTTGGCATCCTTTAAAGACACAAACACTTCAAGTTGGGTCATGCGGACATCTTCCAAGAGGTTCCTATTAAGGATTTCTATTTTGACATCCAATTTCAAAATTTCATACTCATGGTATGTGACATTGGCCAATATGATTCTAATGGATTTCAACATCGAAACCGGTGAAAAAAATTCATTATTTTTAATTCCTTAACCCTGTCTAAAAGGTTTTTCAACCAGTCGTGCCTTATAGGTGTTGACTTGCCCCTACATGTCCAGTTTATTCAATAATACCCATTTATTACCAATAGTATTTACATCAATTGTAGGATCTACCAAAATCCAGACATGGGTTTGGTACATAGAATCCATTTTAGAATTCATGTCTTCTTGCCACATGGAAACATCTATGCCTTAAATTGCATCATCATATGTATGATGATCATCGTTGTCAACCAATAATGAGTCACCATCCTCAGTGACAGGAAAACCATATCATTCTGGTTCTCTTACATATCTTGTCCTCCTATGCAGTTTCTGTTTCTCTGGAACAGATCGTTCTTCCACGGGGCATTGTAGAATCTGTTCTTGTACCAAATCTTATGTTTCTTCAGACTTGACTTCATCAAAGTATATCTCGCACTCACTATATCTTTTGGATATGTGCTTCCTCTCAAATAATATGGAATGTCTTACCACTGTTACGTTTTTATCTGAGGGGTAGTATAGGTAATATCCAATTGTTTCCTTGGGATATCTTATAAAGGTACACATTGTGCCTCAGGGTGAATGTTTGTTTCCTATAGATGAATTAAAAATGTCTTCGCAACACCACACATGTAAATTTGATAACATGTCTTCGCGTCATCTCCATAAATCATTCGGAATACCATTTATCAATTTAGTTGGTACTTGGTTTAGTATGTGTGAAGTTGTTGGAAATTTATATCCCCAAAAGGATAATGGATGAATTGCATGACTCATCATTGATCTCACTATGTCCAGCAGGGTGTAGTTCCTCCTTTCACATACACCATTACACTGAGGCGTATAATGGGGAGTGAGTTGGGATAGAATCCCAAACTTCTGTAAGAAATCAATGATGTCTTGATTAAGATATTCTCCTCCTCTGTCTAAGAGGTGTATCATAATATTCTTACAATTCTGGTTCTCATCATCGTTATTATATTCTTTTAACCGATCAAAAGAATTTGACTTATACCTCATTAAGTAAATATATCCATATCAACTAAAATCATCAGTAAATGGTATGAAGTACAGAAACCCACCGCTTGCATCAACTAGTAATGGTCCATATACATGTTTCTAAACTAATTCTAGAAGATCTTTAGCACTTTCAACTTTCACACTAAATGGGGCTTTGGTCATTTTTCCATGTAGACATGAATGACATACACCAAGTGGTTTTAGTTCAAAAGAAACTAAATACCCATCTTGATGTAATTTTGTCAAAAATTTCTCCTTGATATGACCTAACAGGTGATTCCAAAGATGGGTGTGGTATGAGTCATGTGAATTATCTTTGTCATAGATTTCCATTACTTGTTTTTTGTAGTCTAACATATAAAGGTCATTATATAATTGTTCCCAACCGAAACAAATGCTATCATTATAAAAGTAGAAACCATATTTTCCAAACATGATGATAAACCAATCAGTATCTAATATGAATACTAAAATAATGTTTTTGGTTATAGAGGGTATATAATAACATCCTTTCAATACCATGACCATCCCAGTAGGAAATGTGAGGTGGTAGTCTCTGACAACTACAGCTGCGAGTCTAGCTCAGTTGGCTGCTCGCAGATCCACCTCACCTCGGTCAATCTTTCTAAATCTTCTTAGTTTCTGTATTTGGATATAGATGGGAGAACGACATGATGTAACTAATAACTAATTAGTAGAAATAGATATATTTCATTCAATAACAAATTCACTTGAAGCATCCCCTTGCTTCCGTGGATGGGTACATTTCTTCGTCCAGTGGACCTTCTTGCCACACACGAATAAAAAATCCCCCTATTCTCTTGCATCACCTTTGATCTTGATTTTCTTGGAAGGCCATAATGAAGCTTTGGGATTAATGATCTTCAACTTTCCTGTCTTTTTATTTACCATAAGGATAGAAGTATTTTCATTGTTTATATCGTCTTCCACTTGGAGAATGAGGATAAGAAGATTAGATAGAGACTTCACAATGTCGTTCATGTTGAAATTTACAACAATGTTAGAGATGCTCTAGGGAAGTGATGACAGCATGTGATCGATACCCAACTCTTCATGGATTTTAAACCCCAGAACCACAAAGAACTAAATGTAGCCAATGATCTTGACTACATGAGGCCCAGCTGGGGCACCATCTATAAGCCTTCTCTGAAATAGAGCGTTGGATATCTCAAACCTTTCATGTCTTTCTCTCTCTGCGTATAGACCACGAAGGTTCTCAAGGATGATATAGGCATCCATGTCTTCCTGATACTTCATGAGATAACTAGATATTGATGAAAAAATCAATCATTGGACATCGATTGCATCACTCAAATGTTGATCATAGAGAAGGAAGTCATCATCACTCGCCCCTTGGGTAAGAAAATCAAGAAATGAGCAATGTAGTACCTAAAACATACATTCATGGAATATGATAACTAGAAGGTGCCTAAACTATTACTGAAAGTTTCTAACGATGAGGATATTGTATTTATCCTGAATTGATCATAGGGAAAAAAAATTTGACATGTTTTTCATATTGATTATAAAAATTAAAAAAGCAAATTTATCAGTACATTCTTGATTACATTTTATGAGAAATAATACATTTTATTAAGTCTCCCACTATTTTATCAAGTCCCAATAGACGTCACCATTGAACTCAGAATTTATAGTTGCTTTGACATTCTAGTGGAAAGGATCCATATTCCCCTTTCGCCTAACCCAAACGAGGGATCATCAAACTAATAGAAGGTATTTAGCTAGGCAATTATTTTCAAAATATGTGATTAGGGTTTTCTGAACTATTGAGTGGACTCCCCAATCATGAAATTACAACTTGGATTTCCTCAACACATGCCTCAATTTTATAACAAGTCTAGCAAGGGATAATCAACTTGATGTAAAATGTTTAAGTCAACCCGAAACATCCATAAGATATTGGTTTATAAAAGTAACTGTCCCAACAAGGGTTGGTCAAACACATTGTTTTATTTAGTCTTTCCTTTAATCAAGTAATGAAAGGATTGGTCTGACTTAATATGGTATTTGAGGGATTTTATTCTTTACGCATAGTTTTTCATTATCATATTCTTGTTAATGTTATGTGTTTCTTGCTTAAGTGATTAACCATGTTCTGATAATGTCTACACATAGTCCAGATTTTATTTTATTCCATATTTACATGCTTGTTTTTCCCTTATTTATGTGATCGCACCAACACATACATAATAAATATACCATTAAATCAGACATAAAAAAATAATATGGCATGATCATGAGCTTCTTTTGGTTATCTTATCTAGCAGTTTTGATAAGCTAACCATGACCTAGGAAAAAACACCTTAAACTGATGGTTAAATTTTTGCAGCTCCAACCTATCCACCTTTGTATCCTCATAGGTTGGTTTCATCTTAGCTTCAGATTGTGAAATGTATCCTCTAGCTTGGGAGATCCTCCATTACATGGGGTTTACATTAAAGAAACCATGGGCATGTATGCCATCTATTTTATTGGAAGAAGGCTCGCAGGAAAACGAATTTAAATTAAATAAAATTTAATGAAACCATACACACTTACAAATGTTCTCTGGTCGTTCTTATGATCATCCTTAGCATACAGTGACATTTATGCATATTTATTATTAAAATTATTTTAATCATTCTATTATTCAAGATATGTCGCACTTAAAATCAATTAATTATGATATTTGAATTTGTCACAACCCCTTACCCACAAAGTGTACCCCTCCTCGGTCAGAAATTTGAGAAGGTAGATAATGACCCCCCGAATTCCACCTATTGTAGGCCATGGGTTGGAGACTAGCACTGAGGGTTTAGTGAACACACAAAAGGGCGAAATTACCCTCAAATAGAACACATGAAGATGAGAGAGATAAGATAGATACCAACTAACTCCGTCTCAGAACTGGAATATAAATGAAAACCCATGTGCATATATGTAATGTTATGAAAAAGTACAACAACTGGAAGGGGAAAACCACATGTACCCAAAAGCAAGTAAAAACAGTAGGAACCACAAGCTCAAACAGAACATGCAACCATAATATAGTAGTAACCATCCTGATCTCCATCCTGCTCCAAGTGACCTGAAAAATAGTTTATATATACATAGGGTTGTGATGGATTGAGGTATAATACCCGACGTATGATACATGTTATGCGAGCTGTGGTGGCTCCAAGAAACTACCTGTTTACTTTGGTGTTTGGATGTGGTGGTTTTGTTGCACGAGGTGCATCTTTTGGTGATTCGCCCAGGTGTCGGTGGGTAAGCCTTTTTGGAGAGATATGCTCAAGACATGAGACGTTGGGGAAAAGCGGAAAACCAGTGGGGAAGTAGTAGTAGGGTAACCTTGATATTATTTATTATATGATATATTCTTGTATGCATTACTTAGTGATAGTATCCATGGTGAGGCTGGGATCTTAGTATACGTATTTATATATACATAGGGTGAGTACAACAGTATACACAGTAGCATCCTCCCCGAGGACTCTCATGAAAACATAAATAAATCATGCTAAAGAACAGTGAAAAAAATCAAAACTAACTTGTCACATAAATACGTATACTAAGATCCCAGCCTCACCATGGATACTATCACTAAGTAATGCATACAAGAATATATCATATAATAAATAATATCAAGGGTACCCTACTACTACTTCCCCACTGGTTTTCCTCTTTTCCCCAACATCTCATGTCGTGAGCATATCTCTCCAAAAAGGCTTACCCACCGACACCTGGGCGAATCACCAAAAGATGCACCTCGTGCAACAAAACCACCACATCCAAACACCAAAGTAAACAGGTAGTTTCTTGGAGCCACCACAGCTCGCATAACATGTATCATACGTCGGGTATTATACCTCAATCCATCACAGCCCTAACACCGAGTAAGGACCCTCAAGCCATAATAGCCTATACATGATACAACTGTAGTAGTCCATAGAAATTATATCTAGAATATATGTGTGTGAATAACCACTAGCCATTACTGCCCTCTACACACATATATGGGGAAAACTATCCAATGTTCCTACCAGCACATGTAACTACCAAGAGAATATAGCGTGGCCAAAGGGGGTACTCAACCATCCATCCCCCCACCTGAAGGTTGGGGAAAACACCACCCCCCCAGGGCTCAAAATCTCGAGGGAGTCAGTTGCCCTTACTGACAGGGTGGAGTAGCTTAAAGAAACCCAAAGGTATAGAATATACTATAACTCACAACCACACTATGGGCATAACCTAGTCTTAGACACCACTGCAGCTAACATATCTCAAACTCCGGGCTGCTACTTCTAAGACTGTGTATCTTATAATCACACAGCCATTTAAAGAGCTTTATTATATTATTTCATTCCCTTTTTATCAGTTCCAATGTATGTTAATTAATTAGTTAAAAATTAATTAACCATGAACAATTCCACATTATATTTCATTATCATCACACCGAAAGTCCATTGTTCCTTCAAAAATACAACCTCGTCATTATGTTCCCATAACTCCATCCCCATTGTTTACTACCAACTATTCAATTTTTTTAGAAATACTTTCCCACATTCCTAGGAATTCTAGAATAACATTCAATTCTACTAAACAGAAGGGGGCTCAACATGGTGAGTAGATGCACTACCCGTCAATTCTTTTCCACTTATAGTGATATCATATACACATACATTCTTGAGAAACTAAACACATAAACAACGTGGCATACACCTCGTGTCATTGCCTCTTTCAGATGAAGGGAATGTAAGACCGACTTCCTTGTGCAGTGGGAAAAGTAAAGCAGATAAACAACCAAGGAAACATAAAGCATAAAAGAATCATATCCATCCCATTCCAACATCCCTAGGGTCCTACCCGACACCCACATGCATAAACTAATGCATCTTTCCACTCTAGGAATCATCTACTTCCACAACCAAAAAGTCCTCTATGACTCCACATAATACCACAACCATCCAGGATCACATCAAAACACAAGCAGTATTAAATAAATCATCATCCCAATTTGGATCTTGGCCCTTAAACAAATATGAGGGTAACTCCGAACCCTGCAAGAAATTATCTTTTAACAACAAACAGTTCCTTAATTTATCTTGGATTAACCAATTTATTATTCATTGGTTCTAAATTCAGGAAACCTAACAGTAATCTATCCCAAATAAATGGACATGATTGCTGCACCATTTTGATTAACATCAAATTACAACTAGATCCAGAGTTGTTTACATTCATATTTATCTTTAGACAAACAATTATCAATTAATCCTGGTTTATGTTCTTCAACAATTTCCATCATGAACAAGCATAAATATCACACAATCAGAAAAACAGAGGCAATAAAATATGATCAATATCAATTTATTTATATAGTTTAAATATTTATTTTTGCAATTCCATTTTTATCCAGTGGAAAAAACATGCTATATATATAGTTTCACATAAAAGAAATCGGATAAATGAATCCCCTACCTCAAACAATTCCTCGCATTCTTTATCCACACAATGGGTCACGATCCTCCTCTCACGACAAAGGCATACACCAAGGGATGCCACGGTATGACCGCACCAAAAAAACCCCAAGATTAACCCAATTAGAAGAATAGAGATTACATGATATAATATGGAAATGTGAATCAGGAGAAGATGATCCCCAAAGTAACGAACATAAAACATTCCATATATCGAAGATTGATCGATACAACTTGGTTGCATCAAAATAGAGAGGATCCAATCTGAGGGGTAAAGGTTTATTTTACAACTCTTATAGGATGTATTGAATGGATCTATAGTCTCATTGCCAAAAAAAAATTTGTAGAACAAGAGAGGATGATTTATTGTCCCTTTTGATGATTTAATGGGTCGATGATTTAAGAAATGCATAATTTCCCATTAAAAGTGGATCACATTAAAACACACGGTTTAACAATGTAAAAACATCCTGATCCATAAGTATAATTAATATAGTATTTTGTGGCCTTTGAATAGGCCTTAAATGTCCTTAAAATAAGGGTTTAATTGTATTTTACGTCAAAGGAAACGTCAAAGGGGCAAAACTTTTGGAAGCTGGAAACACTGTACACCTACTGTTACTGTACACCTACCATTAGAGGTTACTGGAAGTGGATACCAATAGACCTCACCATTCATGAAACATTTTACACCTACCATTATTGTGCACCTATTGTAAGAGGTTACCGATAGACCTCACTGATATAGAAACATTGTACACCTATCGGTACTGTACACATACCGTTAATGTACACCTACTGTTGTTGTACACCTACTATTAGAGGTTTTCGATAGATGTTACTGATAGACCTCACCATTATGAAAACAATGTACACCTATCGGTACTGTACACCTATAATTATTGTACTCCTACTATTACTGTACACCTATAGTTAGAGGTTATAGATAGAGGTAAACGCTAGACCTCACTATTATGGAAACATTGTACACATACCGTTACTATACACCTACCGTTAGAGGTTACCGATAGAGGTTAACGATAGACCTCACTATTCTAGAAACACTGTACACCTACCATTACTATACACCTACTATTACAGTACACCTATAGTTACTGTACACCTACCGTTTGAGTTTATCGATCGAAGTTACAAATAGACCTCACCGTTCTAGAAACACTATACTCCTAAAATTATTGTACACCTATCATTACTGTTTATCTACCTTTAGAGGATACTGATCGAGGTTACTGATAGACCTCACTGTTCTGGAAGCACTGTACACCTACCGTTAGTGTTCATAGAATATGAAATTTTGCAAAGTGTTGGGGATAAGTCACCTTGACCTCTTGGAACACCTCAAACAACACATTTTCACAATGTAATGGACCAGAGAGGACCAGGCCATTACATCAGATACCTATCAAATAATTTCTCATCCTTGAGAATTCAAAACACTCCTAAAGAGAAATAAAAGAAATGGGGTCCAAACAACCACCCATCGAGATACCTCTCAAAAGAGAGCAACCCACAAAAGCAATAAAAGACATTCATAAATAAAACATGAAAGGTCAAACCAGAAAGGGAACATAGTTACATTAAAAGACATAAACATCAAACAACTCTGGGTACGAAGCACATATCTGTGACTCATGATCCATGGTACTCTTCTCCATGGCACAATGTCTCTTAATGACACTAACTAAGGGGATAGAATGCCCGCGGAAAACCTTCTCCTTGCAGTCTTGGATCTCCACAAGATTCTCCTCGAAGGTTGTATCATCATCAACTTTGTTCTCTCCCCAATCGATGATGTGAAAGTCATCATGAAGATAATGATGGAGCTGTGATACCTAGAAAACAAAATGTATCCAACTCATCTGTGGGGGAAGTTCTACTCGATACGCCACAACTCCAACTTGAGCTAACACCTCGGAAGGACCAACAAACCGGGGAGAAAGCATACTTCCATGACCAATCCTTCGATTCCCATGACGGGGAGTCACCTTCAAAAACACATGATCCCCAAAATTAAACTCTAAGGGCCTCCTTCTATGATCATCATAAGATTTTGGATGATCTTGTGTTGTCTTCATCCTATCACGCATCACCTGAACCATCTCTGTAGTATTCTTCACTACTTCTGGTCCGAGAATTACTGACTCTCCAACCCCAGTCCAGCACAACGGAGAATGGTATGGTTGACCATAAAAGGCATCAAAAAGTGTCATACCGAGGGTGGAGTGAAAATTATTATTCTATGAGAACTCCACCAAGGCTAAGTGCCTTATCCATGAGCCTCCAAAATCATGAATAGAAGAGCGTAACATGTCTTCAATTTTCTGGATGGTTCGATCTGTCTAATGATCCATTTGAGGATAAAAATAGTTATAAGGAATAGTTGAGAACTGAAAGCATGTTGGAGACCTCTCTACACCGTGGAGA
Source organism: Viscum album (assembly GCA_963277665.1). NCBI lineage: Eukaryota > Viridiplantae > Streptophyta > Magnoliopsida > Santalales > Viscaceae > Viscum > Viscum album. The sequence continues at coordinate 310,240,421 of OY728129.1, forward strand.
AAAAACAAGGATCTCGATCAAAAATGATCATCCTAGGAACTCCATGAAGTCTCACCACCTCCTCTAGATACTTCCTCGACAAAACATTCACTGATATCGACTACTTGATCGGTATGATGTGGGACGATTTTTGTTAAACAATCCACTAAAACCCATATAGCATCATGTCCTCCTAGACATCAAGGTAAAACAGTAACAAATTCCATTGATATGTTCTCCCACTTCCACTGAGGAATCTCTGATGGCTGGAGAAGACCACCAGGAACACGATGTTCGACCTTCACCTTCTGGAAGACTAAACATCGAGACACAAACTCCACAACCACACGTATCAGCCTAGGCCACCAAAACTGACTCCTCAAGGATCAGTACATCTTTGTCACACCAGGATGTACTACTAAAGGGGATCTATGGAACTCTCTAAGAACCATCTCGTGCACCATCAAGGGAACTAAAAGTCTTCCATGATACAACACTTGGGGTTGTTCATCCTCCTTCCAACCATCAAGGGCCTCACCACAAACAACACAATCTCTCCAGACCTCTACCAATAGATCTCCCAACTGGGACTCTTCCACATTTTTAATTAGAGATGATTGTACCATCATCTGAAAAAGACAACCTCTACCCCCCAACTTCTTTCATATCAGGATGTAATGCTGAAAGCTATTCCATTACTCTCCAAGAATCATCGGATTTAGACACAGCATCACTACATGGCATTCGACTCAGTCCATCAGCTACAAAATTCCCTTTTCCAGGTGTATCCGATATATCGAAGTCATATTCCGGTAAGAACTTCATCCACCGACACTGTCGTAAGGTCAAGTCATGCTGGGAGAAAACATTACTCAAACTCTTATGATCGGTGAAAACCACAAAGCGCTCACCAAGGAGGTAATGTCTCCACAACTTCAAATGAAAAACCATGGCATCCAACTCAAAATCATGGGTGGCATAGTTTCATTCATGGGGATGCAACTGCTGAGACGCATTATAAACAACTGACCTCAGCTACATGAGAACATAGACTAACCCCAGTTGTGAAGCATCGCACAAAACATCAAACTAAACTCCCTCAGCTGGAAGAAAAAATAATGGATCAGTTACTAAAATCTTTTTTAGATACTCAAATGTTGTCTGACATTCATCATTCCATATGAATTCTTGATCCTTCTGAGTCAAATCTATCAGTGGAGTTGCAACTCGTGAGAAATCGTCTATGAACCTCTTGTAGTAGCATGCGAGACCATGGAAACATCGCCCCTCTGACACTGTCTTAGGGTCTGCCCAAGACACAACTGCTACTATCATTGATGGATCCATAGCTACTCCATGTTGGTACACAACATGCCCCATGAAATGGACTTCTCGATCCCAAAAAATTACACATCGACAACTTCTTGAACATTTGATGTTGCTGAAGAACTCCCAAAATGGCTTGTAGATGCTCTGCATCCTCCTCTTCAAATGTGGAGTACAAAAGGATGTCGTCGATGAAAACATCCATGAACATGTCCAATAACTCACAAAACACAGCATTCATCAATCCCATGAATACAGCTGGAGCATTCATCATGCCAAATGGAATAAAAAGAACTCATAATACCAATGTCCACAATGAAAAGAAGTCTTCTGGATATCCTCATCATTCACACGGATCTGTTGATATCCCGACCACAAGTCGAACTTTTAGAACCAACTAGCACCCTTTAGTTGATTAAATAAATCATCAATCTTCAGAAGAGGATAGTGATTCTTTATTTTCACTTTGTTTAAGCTACAATATTCAACACAAAACCGCAAACTACCATAAGTCATCTTCACGAACAAAACTGGTGCACCCCATGCTGACACACTTGGCCGAAAAAAACTGCACTATAAGAGACCATAAAGATGTATACGTAGCTCTTGTAACTCCAAAGTGCCCATCCAACATGGATACATAGAGATAGGAGGAACTCTTAGTTGTTGCTCGATCCCAAACTCGATCTCTCGTTGAGGGGTTAATTCTACAACCTCTTCTTGAAAGATATCAGGTACTCCTCTACGACCCTAGGAAATGCCAACTCCTGAACCTCTGAGGAACTCAACATCATCTCAGCCATCATGGATGATAAGGACAAAAGGCTCTTATGACCCATATGAGGATCTCGCTCACCAACAAACACCACTATCTCTCCATTTGCACCAATGAAATGGCCTTCTTCCTGAAGCAATCCATGATAGCCTTCCATGAATACAAACAATCCATGCTGATGATGACATTATATGGTTGTATTTGTAAACATAGGAAATCTCCCAAAGAGTGGTGTGGCCCCAACACTATCTCATAGTCTCTACATACATCAAACAAGTCAGTTCACCCTCCAATTGGTGTAGTCAATGCCAAGGGCATTGGAAGCCTCTCTACGTCAAGTCCCAAAGCATGGAAAAGGGTATGTGATATGAAGGAGTGTTTCACTTATAAATCAAATAAGGCATAGACAAAGGTAGAAAACAAGAAAAGGGTACCTCGAACGCCATCTAGCTCACCTGGAGCTAGAAATGCTAGTGCATGATGCTAACCATGACCTCCTCCATGGCCTCTCTGACCCTGATGCGTCCAACAACACGGTCACGCTATGCTCTCTGAGGATGGGAAGTGTCATGGGGGTGTCCTCTACCTGCCCCATCTACAGTTTGCGGGTATAATTCTAGTGCAATCGGCTATTGTTTCCTCGCTTGGAACTACCTCAATGGAGGAACCTAGAGCATAGCACCTGGTGCACGATGGACACTCAGAAATGTCGGGAACTCCCGCTACTAATGACTATGACCACCAAAATAAAAACAAGCACCTGATCCCTTAGCATATGCCTGAGAGTTTTTGCCTCTGGAGAAATGAGATTTGAAGGGCTGGGACCCACCCCTGGCTAGATGGAAACTCTTCTGCCCTGAAAACCGAGAACCCCAGACCATAGCTTTGCTTTGTGGTGAATCATGCCGAGTCTCCTATCGTGATGATATGTTCCTAGACAAAGTCCTCTCGACAACCTCTGCCCAAGTCAGCAACTCAAGATATGTTTTCAGTATAAATAGGGTAAAATGGTGCTAGATCTCTGGATAAAAAGCCTCCTCAGAATGAAACTCCCTGGACTCCTTATCTGGTAGCATGTCTGAGGCATATCGTAAAAGGTTCTAGAAACGGATTCCAAACTCTTCAACACACGAGCTCCCCTATCAAAGTGTAATAAGCTCCTGAAGACTAGACACCTTCATAGTCGAGGAAAGAAACTCGACTCTAAACCTGTCTCGGAACTCCTCCCATGAGATCTCTGACTCCTCACAATCCCTGCGGAACAAGATCCACCACTGCCTCACTGCTCCACACAACATCGTCACAACCAAGGACACCTAGTGCACCATTCGAGCATGAATATAACTGAAGCCGATATCGACCACCTCTAACTAGTCTACCGTGACTTCATCTGAACCAAATCCTCATACTTCTACAAGATATGGAGCTGAATCTCAATGAGTGTATTCCTCCAATTGTCGTCGTCGTCATCCTCTACCATGCGGCGACCTGCTGGAACAACCTACTGGACATTTTATACACAAAATTGATGAGGACGTCGACCTGGAGCCATGCCTATAACATAAAAAACCGTTACAGGACATATAATACAATTGAGGTTTCATTCCAAAACCTTATTATAAATGGATATGACCTTGATGAAATATCAATATAGATTACCTCATCAGACCTTCCAATGCATTATGGGGTAATCAAGAGACCAAAATATGACCTAATTAGTCCTATTCATTTTTCATATGAAAGAGGTTAATCAGAAACAACATAATCCTTCAAATTGAAAACTATCATATTAAATGTTAAATATTTTCCCAATGAATAAAAATTTCTATAAGAAACTATTTTAATATAGTGAATCATAATTAAATTTTATATCATTTTTCAAACTTATTATAAATAATCGATATAAAAAACATGGATCATATTAATACAAAAAATATCTAGTGGATCATAAATACAATAAAGGAATTATGATGTTGAAGAATTAAATAACAATATAATTGATAAAAAGTGGTTTCTGTGTAAGAGTACATTTTTAAATTGAAAACATCCTCTATAAAACTAAAGATAAAAATAATCTAAAAACTATTTTCAATGAAAATATTATTTCATAACTAATAATTTAATATTTAATTCATTTATTGTCCATGGATGAGGAAAATTACTCTCATGGAGTACATGTTAAAAAAATATTCATATCAAGTTTTCGAAAAATGTCAAACAAGAATTATATTGAAAATAAAATGATGATTCGACAAAAAATGTTTTATAAAAAGTCTTAATGGGTAAAAATTTATTTTATAAGTAATTTTTAATATAATAAAAAACATTTCGTAAATATTTACAGAAAACATGGGTTTTGATGAAAAAATATTTCTAATTGAAGAGAGAAATAACGTCATATTATCTTATGGAAAATTTCCCAATAATTGTTAGTAACAAAAACTAAAAAATGTTAATATCACATGAAAATGATAATAATTTACTAGATGATAATAAAATTAAAGAGACTATTTTGATATTTATCATGATATATCATCATAGGATTCACATAACAATACAAATCTAATAAAAAGTGTGATTATGCTATAAAAACCATAAAACATTCGTACATTTGAATCAGAGTCCCCCTAAAATAAATAACATCATATTAATTATTTAATGTATTGATGATGAATATGATCATGGTATAACATATTAATGGGTAAGTATCTACACCACACAGAGGAAATATTTTGTGAATATAAAATAATTCTCACCAAAGTAAAAATTATTTTTGAAACATATAACTTGATTATGACTCCTCCCCATCATTATTTATTTTTTAAAAAATAAATAATTTTTAATTTTTAACCTTATTAAGAACCCATTACAATTTATTATTCATTTTATTTCAATTATTACCATGTAAAATTTTATTACATAATCAATTATATTTACATAATATGTTTCAACGCTAATTGGATTAAGTATCAAAAATGACTATGGTATGTTGACTATGGTCAATAAATTCAATAGTTAAAAATTTATATAATAATTATCATTTAATAATTATCATATTTATACATAAATAATACTGTTATAACCAATCATTAAAGGTCGTTATTAAAAATGAACTTTGTTACAATTAGGGAGATGGTGGGTTGTACCAAAGCATGTGTGGGGTTTCCTTAGCAACCAAATCCATTTTGCAATCCAAACAGTGCTTTTGGTCAATCTACACATACCGTAAAGACACATATCCCTAAGATAAAGGATAACTAATAGTATTGAGGATGTTATGGGATTATAGTTGGTAGACTATACCCTTTGGAAATGATACAATATTGGTAAATATAAATATAAATTAGTGTAAAAAATAATTAATATACATACTCTAGAACAATATCCTATTCATGGAGGTAACAAGAGAAATAAAATTCAATTTAGGAATAATAACTAATGAAACATAAATATTTACAACACCAAAGTAATAAATTAAATTTTAATCTAAACAAAAATATATAATAGGTCATACATAACAATAAAAAAAATTCACATAAGTCTTAACATCAGTACTTACATATATAATAACATGCTAATACAGAAAGAAATAAAAAATGACACTCCATTGGAGGCAATAAATCATGTTACCTTTCCTTTCATCCCATGATAAACAATCTAACCCTATGGTATATCACTATATCCCAAAATATTATATAAGCATAAATCCATAAATTCTACAATCCTCTAGATGAGACAGTGTAGGGGTGAGAAATATTATTATTAGGCCACCAATAATGTGCGCCTATCAAACATATGTAATTAAGATTGTGTGTACAGAAATTTAAATAAAATATCGTATAAATATATTATAAATAAAAAGCTTCCTTTGTGCTCAATAATGAAAAGGAATCTATCACCTACTTCGGCCAATAGTAGAAATATGTAATTCAGAAGATCCTAATCATAAAACTCAGGGAATCCCTCAATTTATATAAATCTATGTAAACCCTAAAGTTAAAAATCCATTAACATCACTTGATAACATGTTTTAAATCACATATCATATCTTTTTCATTTCACTTATGTCCCAATACAATACCCCAACAATATTATCATGGTCCCTCACACCCCATCTCGAATCCCACATTAGCTAAAAGACCAACATCCTTAGTTAAAATGATGATTTTAATGAATGTTATACCATGGTTAGCTCAACATCAGATATCATGAGGATTGGAACATGAATCATATCAATCATGTCCTAGCACAACAATGTCATTTATATCTAGCCTAATCCCCAACCAAATGTTTAATGATAGTCATCCGATAGCTCCCCATTGTATCCATGTTTGTCTAAATCAAACATATCAAACCATTATCCTAAATGTCATATATGTGAGTCATCTACCAATAATAATGGTCAATACCACATCAATATCTGAATCCTAGTATGTTTACATGACACCAAATAGTTCATGGTCCAACAAAGGTGAGGGAAAATAACCATGTAAGACCATATACCACATCAACAGGAACTATGTTTCTTTTTGACCTTGTCAATCAAATATGATAGTCAAAACCATCATAACAAATATGGGCCATTACCATAACCTCACAACCTAGTCACCTCATTGAGTGACCAAGTCACCAAACCCATGATCAAAATCCACCTAATATATATATCTCGGTTCACACCCAACATTATAATCATATTACATCTATCTATATGGGAAACACCATTTCAATCATTGGTCCAAGTCAGTCATGTTACATTCAAACACTGAAATTCAATATAGTCAAATTAATCATTTCAATATAACATAAAAAACACCCCTACCGAATATTCCAACGTTCCATAACTAATCACACATATCTAACCATTTTTTCATTTGAGGATAATTCACATAGGTAATTTAAATGGGTGAAATGAAATATTTAGATAAATAATAAATTTATGTGGTATCTCATAGACTATCCAATGGAATACTTGAATCAACACCCACAAAGTAGTCGTAAAATGTAAATAAAGTTTCATAACCACCTAGACCATGATGTAATATGTCACCTTGTATGATCATAGCCTCCAAACGTATAAATTATTTTTATGAAATTAATGTTTTATACGAGTGCCCTAAAAATTAGGAAAATGAATCTGCATGATTTAAAACGTTGTATGGTGAGATAAATAAATAAATTAAGAAAGATAATTAAATTGGTTAATGATATGGATCTAACTCTACAGTCATCGTGAGAAATGTATCTCTGACAGATAAGAGAGCTTAATTCCTAATTGATGAGGGAACAATAGAGGGATCTCCATATGCTTTTGGGTGGAGGAAGATAAAATGGGAGTGAAATATTATATGGGTGAAGGGTAAATTTGTAATTTCACTCATTTAAAAAGACCACATGTTTTTACCTCACTATTTGGAAATCCATGTGCATGCCATGTAAATCTTGATGATTAAGAGCCAAGCCCAACACACTTAGATTGCACAGTTTGGTCAATCTCTATTGAGCCCATGTGTATCCATTGGTATGAGGAACACAAAATGTGGATTGTGAATGATTTTATTAAAAATTGTGAAATACATGTAGATCTATCTTACAAACACATAATATGTTCACATACTGTCTTTCACTATCTCCTACATTTTTTACCAAACAATTCCAATTTCATTTTTATGTTGCATAGTTTCTCCTTAGAGGGTGCATGATTTGTCCAAATCATCTGCCTCAGTCTATGGACCCAAAAGAGTTTAGTTTTTCAGCTATTAACACACCCAAACCCCATTGGAAACCCAGAAAAATATATTTAAAATTATGAATCATTAAAAACAATTTATTTGGATAATGAAACTCTTTGAATTACATTTTGTTTATTTTGGAGAGATTTGGTTTACCCACTATACACAGAAAAAATAAAACTGGTGAGGAATTTGACACTCTGCAAAAACATGGGTTGTTACAATCTCACCATGCTAATATAGATCTTCCTTAATATATTATTAATAAATCTAATATGGTACCGTAAAAACCCATCTCATTTAAAATTAAACAAAAATACCAATATCCTAAGGATGAACACAATTGCATAAATGGGGATCCCCACCATAAGGGTTATCTACCATAGTGACAATCTGGAACAATAATCAAATTAATCTGATGGTTCGTTGATAATATATGGACTCAAATATCCATTGTGACACATATTCACTACTTCACGTTTTTATATTTTTCAATCATGCCCGTGTAATATCGTTGGACCATTATGTACTGAATCTAATCATATTTCCACCTCCGCACCGTGTCCATGCCTCACATGAAACCCTAGAGGTCCTGCATCCCTTAAACCCACAAAATCAGTCTTGTAGCCTCACACCTCAATCATATACCACATATTTATAATTCCCAAATTAAAATACACCTGACAAGAAAGAAATCCATTCAGTCTCATCAAAGACCGCATTTCTATTTACCTCTTATATATATACAGCACATCTAAACGGATTCCTCCATACAAAAAAGTGTATGTTTAGTCCACAGATACATCTCGTAAATATCATGAATCCAAAAAAGACATGATAATAAAAAGGATATTCTAAAAAACAAAAAAAAACATAGTTAAAACTATGGAATACCTCACACCATAACTGCCTCTCCAGCTACCTATAACCCTAGAAACTCCATGTTGTGCACCTATCCTGAATCACAACATCTTGAAGCTAGACCACTCTAATGTGATATACCAGTCACCGACCACTTTCCCCACTTTTTTATCCAACCTTCTCTACCATGACATAAATGTGTTTTTAATAACCATCTAACATCACTATGTACTTCTCCTAGTCCAATATCAGAGCTTGAGTCTATCATTTTCCCTAATTGAAGGATATTATATAATGCATCTAGTAGAAACTCTCATGATTCCCATTATGTCGGGATTATCATCAAACATTTAGTATATGACTATAATTTGGAATCACATTACCCAACATTCCCTACTAGAAGCACAAATTGATGATACATTATGATATTTTATACAGGATTCAATGTCTTGACCTCCATATTAAGACTCTTCTCAGACTCACAACCTAATATCTAAATTGCCTTCACTAAGATATCATGATTCCATCTCCTAGCTCCATCATGACTGATATTTCTAGTTTCCATCATCTATGAGATCTATTTTCACCCTATCTTATTGTGAGGATAACCTACAGATGATTAAATAAACGCTAATTGGGTTCCATAAACATTAATAAAATAACTACACCCCTGTGGTGTTTTTTCATACCCTGCAAGTTGTAAAATGATACAAATCAATAAATGAGGACATATAGTCCATGAAGAAAATTTCTCCCTTCTATAAACATAAAAACACAAGAGAAAGGTCCACCAAAAACATCTTTGGGAAGAGGTTCTTGAAAATCATGCTTGAATGTCCTTCCATGAGAGTCTATCATATATGCCCCAAATGAACATTCACATCCCATCATCAATTAGCCATTCATATTAGAGTGTAAAAATCATGTTTTATTAACCACCCATGGGGTGTCTCCAGCTATTCAATGATCATACAAATTTCCTCAATCTAGTTCTCAAAATAATGTGGTCCTCAATAACTCTAAAATATTGGTGGGTATGATGACTAAACTCTTGAGTCATGTATCTCTTATAATTCGATGCTCCATTATCACCCATTTAAATATAATGGATGAAACATAATAGACGTTATCTAAACATATCATCACGTCACAAAAAAAAATCCCTCAAATATGGTGGCAACCCCCCCCCCCAATACTAAAATTTTTACATCAGCCAGTACATATGGTTTAATATATTTATAACCATTTGGGGCCTCATAAAAACCCTCATTGGTCTCAAAATGTGGGTACTCTTATAGAAAAATAATAATATCCCTCCTAATGTTCCTTTTGATCTCATTAAATGGAATCCTAATGAACACAATTACATAGTGAGATAACCCAGAAAACATATACAAATATAATAGAGATGGAGAATGATGTAATATGAAGAATAAAATTCACAACCTATACCCTCTTCAATCACAAAATTGTCTCATGGAATCTATTCTCTTGGACCATTACTCACACATATCTGACCCAGTTTCACATATTCCACAGGACACACCTATCCTAAAATACTGTTTCACCTCAATATGAGGACCTCATCACCCAACTAGGTGATCAACGCCTCACCATTTCTTCATCCATACCCACTCTTATAATATCCTGGAACATATAAATATAAATATAAATATAAATTAATTTCACACATATCAAAAATTTATTTTATTGGGTCCATTTTAATGTGATGGTTGGGTTAGATTCAACCAAACAGATGTTATGATAAAAAACCCCTCCAATAATCCATTATAAAAACCATAGAAAACCCCACCCTCTTACCATAATCCATGTCCCCAGAGTATATCACCATTATTTTATCACAGAAATATGAATATATATATTTATGTAAAACATCCTATGTGCCAAATAAAAAATCAAAACCAAAATCCCATTACCATTGGATGAAAACGTCCATAAATACTACCTTACCATAATATTTCAAGTGTATCATATCGTAACTCGAAACTATCACATTCCTACTGTACCACTCAAGGAGGAAATTGTATCAACTATAAAATGAGAAATAATTTATTGTAAATCCCACCCATGGAAACCTGATCAATACCCTGTGCATGAAGTTGGAAGAACCCGAACACAAGTTCTACACCCAACCCTAAAGAAATACAAATCTAAGGTATACCATTGGAAAAATTTTAATAGAGTTGAAATAACAGAAAAATAAGTTATATTAATACTCGTCAGATGAAGGGTACTAGTAATTCCAAGTAAATAACATCTCTGATTACATTTCTGGAACCCCAAGAAGTCAGAAACTAGAATAATGCTTTACTAAGATAGTAAATGGCCTTGGGCATAAATCTCCAGTCTCCAAAGGCTATCACCTAGCACTGAGCATCTAAACAGGTCATTGTGGAGAGACTATACCATATGGTTATAATATATTAATTGTCTTTATAAATATAAATCAATGGAAAATAAATTTCATACAGACTCTACACGAGAATCCCACCCATGATGGAATCTATAGAAATAAAAATTAATATCAAAATAATAACTAATTTTGAAAATATAATAATAACAACAAAACCAAACATTTTTTTTAATAATTCCAACATAATAGGTCAAAAAAAATATATAAATTAGTCTCCCATGGATGAAAATAATTATGTAAATATATTATAACATTATGATATAAAATGAAAAGAACATAAACTATAAATAAGGATAAAACCCATAGACTGTTGTCTCTCATCAATTCTAATCAACCTAAAACTATGGTTCATCTCTAGAGACTGAACCATTCTTAACCACAATTCCATAAAATCTACAGACATCCTGAATGTTCCGTGTAGGATGTGAGATGGAATATCATTAGACCGCCACCAACATGTTCCTATCATATATTTTTGATACAGAAGGTGTGTTATTAAAAGTAAAAAAAATATCTTTTGTACATTTTATAAATAATATTCTTCCAGCACACTTAACATCCCCAAGGAATCATTCACCTTACTCATCCAAAACATGGAATCTGTAATACAGGGGATCATTAAAATAAATCTCAAGGAATCAACTAGTTTACATCAATCTTTTTGAATCCTCATGTTACACGTCTATTAACCTTATTTTGACCCGTATGTTAACCTAAACATCATGTCCCTATCAAGTCAATTATATCCTGAAGGAATGAACCAACAATAAGAACCCAGTCCGTTAGAACCCTACTTAAAATCACCCATTGGCTGAAATACCAATGTTTTGAGGCACAACGATGCATGTCATTCCTTTCATAACATCATCATCTCAACATCAGAAATCTCGTGGGACAAAGACATGAAACCTACCATACATGTCCTTTACCAATGGCCTCATGTATAGTGAACATTATCCCCCAACCAACTATCTAAATACTATCATCATATAGATCATCCCTATATTTGTGGGTTTCTATAGAAACCATCTCCAACTATCAACCTAAGTTTGATCTGATGAGGCCTATACAGACACGAGTGGTAGATACAACCTGAACAACTAAGTCATACTATGTGAGCATGAATCCATACAATGCATTGGACAAGACATGTGAGAGGTAATCACAAATTAAGCACCCAAGCCACATACACTCATAGTTGATCCCCTATGACCATGTCACTCATATCACAAGGTCAACACCATCTAGAATCACATGGGGTGTGACTTTAACATGATGACCTCATCGCTTTATTCGTTGACCCAATCACCCAACTTGATTTTATCATCACCAATATATATATATATATATATCTTAGGTCACCCCTAATATGATATTATATCACCTCATTAGAGATTACCAATTCTATATAAATCCTCTGTCCAAGCATTCAATAATCCATTATATTTAATCAATTCAATATAATCATATTATATAATTCATGTAATAATAAATTACCACCCCAAAATAATATATCAATGTTCTGTAGCCACTCACAGGCATATTACCAATTTTATACATGAAGATCATTCCCATAACAATATACAATGGAAAAATATTAATTATTTTTCAAAAAATAATTTATAGGGGCTCACTCGTACTTACCAGCAATGAAACCAATTCGGTACCCCCCAAAACACTAGTGAAATCAAAAAGAATAATGCTCACAACCTATCTTGTGTTTGTATATGTGGAATCTTCTGATCATAGTATTTAACTAATATATATTTTGAATAAATAATAATATTAGGTGAAATAAATGAAAATAAAAAAAACATACATGGTTATAATGTTCTGTATAGAGAGAGTTGGGAAGAACGGGTGAAAGGGGGTTCAAGGGCATACTGAAACATATCCCACACTACATAAAAATCAGGAATCTAAGACCAGATGGTGAATATGTCCCAATTCTTATTAGAGGAGTAATTGGGAGAAGGAGAACTATATGAACACTGGTGGAAGAAGTGAAAAGGGGTGAGAAAATATAAAGGGTAAGGGTATTTTAGTAATTTTACAATTTTAAAGATCCCACATTGTTATCCTATATATTTTAGAAAGCGGTGAAAAAATTGTTTTTATCCATAAACTTAAGATACAATCCCTACACATTTAGTGAGGAGTGTTTGACTAAGCCTTGTAATGTTTATGTATAAACACTTGCAATGTGGCACTAAGCATGAATTTTATTCGTGGTTTTCCCAAACCATGCGCATGTTGTGAGGATCCCCATTTTACAAACATTATATGTTCTGTCTTTTTGTCATCCCCTTATATGTAATTTACCAAACAATGTTGTGGCCTTTTAGAGGGAACATATTTTATACTTAATGGTCACATGGGATGTTCAATCCAAGTACGTCAGTCTACACACCCTTAAAATTTTTCACTTTTTAGCTTCTAACGCACCTGAAACCCAAGGAAAAATACAGGACACATTACGAGCATCAAAACTGATCTAAAATATATATTGAGTACAATAAAATCAAAAAATTAGGTAATTTTTATTGTGTAAATATTTTTTCCTAAGAACCAATTTATGAAAATTCCAAATAGGTGAGGACTTCGACCATCTTCAAAAAAAGGACATTGTAGTATCCATTTTCACTGATCGTCGTAAAAATAAGTAATGAATATTCTCTATGTATATAGTGGTAATAATTTCATATATTTTATATTATTTAATTAAATGTAATTTTATTTATCATTAATGTTTTTTGGTGATGAATAATAAGTCATGTCACTTCGTGATGGCAATGATCCACATATACACAAGTGACATTATCATTTTCCAATGTAGGAAACAAAATGATATATTATAACTTCGAAAACAATGATATTTCATGAATATAATTATTTTTTTATATTATTTATATTTATTTAATTTATCCTTATTACCATCCATGTAAAGCATTAGTAAAAAATTAATCAATGTCCAACTCATGGATGTTGTCCGCTGTATGAACGAGTGATGTTATCATCTATTACATGAAATGGAATGTAAAAAATTTAAATATTATATAATGAACATAGAAGAATAATAAAATAATAAATATCATATATTTCCTTTATATATATCATCATACCCAACCATGAGAGGTATTCATGGAAAATGTGTCACATCCTTTCCTGAGGAAGTAGACTGAAACAGACACCAATGATGTCATCCTTTCCCATTTATGGGAATGGGTGATTGATATAGGTCATAAAAATAACATAATAAAAAATCAGTATATTGAAGAAAAATTTGTTATTATATAATATTTTATGAATATTTTTCGAAAGAGGAGTAAAGAGAAATAAAATAGAAAAACATAGTTATAAATATAACTAATTCTGAGACAACCTCTTTATGATTATACCTAATGTATTCAAACAATTGATTTCTAAACAATTGTGGCTTATATAATTAATTTTTGGATTTCATGAAAATATTTGTGTAGGCCTTGTCTGTAATATATTTATTTTAAGGCATTAGGATGATAAGAGATTGAGTCACCTTTTAAAAGTGAGGTGATCGTTACACATGTAATTTAAAAAAATATACCCATGTTTTTCTACATGCCAAAATAGACCAAAATGGATTATTAATCGGGAATAAAAATAATAAATCTTAAATATTAAAATAAAATATATTCTATAAATGTTTTCATGTCTATTTAACAATTATCAATTTTTATCCCATCGGTAAATGCATTTTTACCTTAACCATGGTAAATAATTTTTTTAGTGTTTCTAAAATTTATTTTAGTAAAAAATTAACCAGTCCATATTATATAATATAAATTCTTTTGATAAAAAATATTTAATCCATCTTTTCATATATCACACACATATCTGGAAAATTTAAATTTAAATTTATTCGCATAGATGTGATGAGAAAGTAGGTTTCAAAGATAAAATGTTCAAGAGTTTACACTGTGTTTAAATCAATAAAATACAGAATTCATTAAAATGACAGAAATTGGATTAACAGATATATAATTGAACTATTTATAGTCTAAATAATATTTTAAAAAATATTTATACTATTGAGATATTTAAATAAAATGGTAACATTGAATTCAAATTTAGTATTTTTCAAAATGAATAAAAAAATGAAATATTTTATATAAATTAAAAAAATGGACCTAATAAAATATTTATGTACTTACTTATAAATTATGTTTATTTTTAAAAAAATTATAAAAATGGTAAAAAATATTTTTATATTTTTTTCACAATGCACAACTAATCCACTTTTATTAAAATAAATATTTCAAAAAACATTTCATTCTCTTGCAATGGGTTATTATTTTATTAATAATCAATAGATAACCATTTATTTTATTTTATTCATGTGTAAATCATAAATTTTTAATTATTTAGTTTTTACTATTCATCCTCAAGATCATAATAGCTAGGTTGTAATGGTGATGTTTAAATAGTAATATTGTATGATGTTTTAATAAAACCTAGTGTTGTGTTTACTAAATTCTATCAACAAAATTGAATTTATTTAAAAATAAAATTATCACAATGTAGTAGGGCTTTATATAATTTTTTAATATTGGTATTTTGTTTCATATATTATATTTAATATGATTTTACTCATTTAAGCTATTATGGTTTTACAATCATTTCCCTTATAATGAACCAACACAGAATATCATTTGTACCGACACTTAAATTGATCATATGCTATCCTACATGGTGTTTTTGATCCCAACTACCAATGAAATGAAAAATTAAAACATCATTAATTAAATAAGAATAATTATTCATATAAAATAATACAAATGGCTAGAAAATGGAAATAAAATCCATACAAGGCTTGCAATGAGATATCCAATAGTAAAATGAACAGCATAAGTACAATAGTTTTGACTATAAGGATGACAGATGATTCAAATATAAAATAATGAAAAATATATTAAACCACCAACATTACTAAATTCAATTAAGGTAATTCCACAATCTCCTCACCAATTCTCAAACCCCATTATATATAAATATCCTATATGTTATGAAATTATCTAACCTATAATATATATGAATGAGAAAAAATCATAAAAGGTCTCGATCCAGTAACCCAAAACATATCACATTAAAAGATAACTATAATAAGTTATGCTTTAAAATAATTATTTATAATTTATTTTCTGGGATTTTTTTTAAAAACATGTATAATTGATTTTCAATGAAAACACATTTATTCAAAAAATAAATATTTTTACAAAAAAAAACAAAAATTTAATTATTGTAACTAAAATAGATAAATATTAGTTTAATGTAGTAAAAAGGATAATCAATAGAAAATATTTTTATCATATAATAACATTTCAAAAAATCATACATTGAAAATTTTACATATTTCATTATTAGGGAAACTAATGGAATTACTGGGAAACATTCTAGAAAAAAGATAGCATCACCATCAATGATGGAAATTATGCATGCTATAATTCATTACACACATCAACAGACCTCATCCCAACCACACTTTAATATCATAGCTCAGGATAACTAATGTAAAATTAATTAGGGTGACCTACTCCCCACTTATGGCGTGTAAATATATAATTATTCTAAACTAGTTCACCAGTGTACCAAGAAATGCCTCATATAAACCCAAAACATCCCATGACATTAAAATGGTACTGATAATTTAAAATATAGTGTCATTCTATAGATCTTATAATATCACCATTTTTGAAAATAATTAACAAGTATTTCTCAGTCATATGAACAACAACATATAAAAATTTTCCTTCCTCAATAATATAAAATCCATTAAATTTACATCCATAAAATTGGACATCTCATTAAATAATTAAAACATAAATAATGTACACTACACTTACATGGGATTTTTATATGGATTTTACATTTTATTTTTTATTATGTAATTTTTTATCCAACGAATTTCACATTCCACTAAGGCTACAAGACCATTCCAAACCAATGACAGCCATTTATATATCATTTAACATTAATGAAAACTATTATCCAAAGAATTTTTTAAAAAATAATAACAAATAAAATATAATAGAAATATAATTTTTGTCTCATCAATTTTGAAATAATAATGAAAGGACAATATTTATATCAATAACCAATTGGGAAATTAAATTACCAAAAAATAACCTCATTCGTTAAACTAGTTTTGACATAAAATATTATCAAAATCCAAATATTATTATTTTATCAAAAAATAATAAATTCATCAATATATTTTATATCATTTAGATATATGATGAAACATTCCATGTTATAAAAAACAACTTGATAAAATTATTGGAAATAACTTATTCAATTCTAAACGAAGATGATTGGCATAATAACATAGATTTACTAGGAATCTAATTCTGTTGATAGAATCCTCAAGACAAAATAATTTTTGACATAAATAAATTATATGGATATTGACAAATTCACAATTAAAAATTAGAAAATATGTATCCAACATACACAAATTGGTGGAATTTAACTTAGGCATTAAGAACACAAATAATATAAGGAACCATAGCCAATAACATGAAAGGCTTCCCCAACATGAACCATTGCATCAAACAACAATTTTTACCATATTGAACTGAGGTTTCAAAAGACAAAATTATATATATCAACCATTTCTGAATTTATTAATCATGGAAAGGTCGTGAGAGGGTATAAAAATAATACAATATGGGATCTAGGTAAAAATTCATCAGACCTCTACCATGTATAATGTATAGAGACACCAATAATGAGATTGTGGCCTCCACTAGTAGAATGCTGGTTTTAGGTACCATTCCTGCACCCTACCTCTATTATTATATGGAAATTGAATATATAAGAATTTTATTTCCATATATTAAGTCCATTGGATGGAAGATTACCCTCATAAGAGAGCTAATGGACCACCTATTTCGACAGAAGTAATATGATGAAAAGGGTTACACTATTGCATCCCAATAAAAATGTGTCTACAACCACTAAGCCCACATAAAAAAATTACCATAGATTTCAATCTACACCATGAAGGAAACAAAGTTCAAAATAAAACTAAAAATGATAGATTCACATAATAAGAAATATAAATACAACTAAACAACTTGATTAATCAAGGATAAAAATAACTCTAAAGAATTTTCTCTAAGAGATCATCCTTATTTAACATTAAAATAGACACTAAACTACTCAATTATTGTAGAACACAACTTTTAAAACACTTTTATACCTCAAAATAATCAAACAATAATTCCTTATGCATCATGTTAAAACATGTGAAGAAATGAGATAACCATTCTGAGAAAAGTTATCAAATAGTTCACACAAGAGTAAAATAGAGTCTTACTAGAAAATAAACAATGTAAAACATAACCCAACAAGAACTAAAATGTCTATCTATAAGTTATTTAGGGTAAAAATAAAAATCCTTTATTACATCGACATATGTTAATTACCATTGGAAATTATATCATTATCTATATAGTCTCAAGGTTACTCCTTCCCAAAACCATGATTTTCAATATATAGAATGTTAATTGATTCAATGACCCAACATAAGGCCCACATAATCACGAAAAATGATAAAACCAAAAATCAAAATGGGAAACACATTCAACTGGACATGAAAAAAATTGGACAGTCGAAAGGAGTATGTGGGAATATGGACACACACAAATCATCTCAAAAGATCCCAAGACCAAAAAAATATGAATAGTCAGTAGACCCACACAAATAGATAGACCTACATCCTTCAACATATAATATTTCAAATTCATACAAACAAATTCACATCAGAGAAACCTGTATATTATAAAATCAGTGAAAAAATATATATAAAGATGCTACTAACATAATGAAAACAAAAAACACGAGAAAAAATATAGATAATATTTGAACATGGAAATCTATATTTACTTTCAACAGAGAAAGGATATTCCCATTTCGAGGAAACTATAATCAATTTCCCAAGAATGATATCCCATATAAAATTAAAATGAAGGAAAATAATGTATAAAATTTAGACATGATTAATTAATTAATTCTTTTCCCCAGACATATCTTAATTTTCATAGATTCAAATTCCCACATCTCAAAAAATCAAAAAATATGAATTAAAATAAGATGAATAAAACAATAAAAACAGAAAATGTAATTATTATATCTTAATGATTGAAGGAAATAATATTATATAAAAATTGAAAACACAATTGGGAGACCATGGTAACTAGAAAGACAAACGTAAAAATCACATGGTCAACAAGAAAAAAATATTAACATTAACGGAAACAGCAAAATCTTTCACTTCAAAATAAAAATCATAAACCATGACCAAAACCAATACACACCGGACGATCACTCACAACATCAAAATATATCACTCTATAGGCCTATGGATTGAGCTCTATTGACATTGATTATTCTAATGGAATCGTTGTATCCCTAGGTGACAATGATCACAAATTCTATAAATGTACAAAAATTTACAAAAAAATCATCTATAGATGCTAAATTTGGCCACATGAAATTTAATATTAAGGATATAATAAAAAATATTTTTCATTACCCTCACTTCTATTACTGTAGAAAATTATGATTCATCAAATATATGTAGGATTGATGAATCATAGAGACCTTTTATTGAAAATTTTTTCATTTCCTAACTTGGAAGACATCATTTTTTCCTTAGTAGAAATTTATCAGTCACACAATGAAATATAAGATATCTACAATTCCTTGGGGGAACCTATAAAACCTAATTCAACATTGAAATATTTCATTACCATGGCTCCATAAGAATCAATGCTGAGAGGAATCACAACATGTGACATAATTTGTAAATGACTATACTAAAAACACCAATTTATTTGTGATTTATCCATCTAAAACATAGGATGATACAAAAAAATCAATATAATGTCAATTGTACTCAAATTACCATTATCTCCAAACTGGAGTCAACGAAATTTAATATCCCTTATTAAAATTACAAAATAAGTAAATAATTACTGAATAAACATCACATTTAATGATTTCAAGGAATTGTTCTTGTATTGATTAATATAGTGTAACATATTCGACAACATTCAACAAAGAACCATGACTACGA
Source organism: Viscum album (assembly GCA_963277665.1). Lineage (NCBI taxonomy): Eukaryota > Viridiplantae > Streptophyta > Magnoliopsida > Santalales > Viscaceae > Viscum > Viscum album. Next base: position 310,260,640 of record OY728129.1, read on the forward strand.
GAATCTAAAAATTGACCAGATGATATTTTTGAGGTCAAACTATATGAATATCTCCACAATATTCATTAGCATTATCACTACTTCTTAATAATCTAGTTTCCTAAATAAATTATGAGGTCATTGGATTAGAAACCCTATAATGAAATACTCATGCTAGGGTATGAAATTTGTGTAATATATCTCTCAGTGAATGGATAATAGATCAATCACCAAATTTATTCCTGATCTACCATAGAGATCGTTAAATATGAATAGATGTGTAATCTTAAAATTAGGGAAAATCCATCAAAATAAATATCAAAAGTCATATATCACAAGAAAAAACTAAAAACATAAAATTAATTTAAAAAAAACAACACTAATCACAAACTAAACCAACTTACATAAATATTAATTTCAATATGAAGTCAATTCACCTAATTAACACAAGTGGGTTTTTTGAAAAATATCAATTATAAAATAATCTAAAATATTTAAAAAAATCTTTAAAATGGTGTGAAAATTAATAAATAATATGTCCTTATCAATGAAATATTTTAAATACACATTATAAAATATTTTACCAATAACTATTAAATAGTTTCCTATTATAATGTTTTAACAACATGTGAAATCATTGAAAAACATTCGGACTCAAACACTTTTGAAAAATCATAAACCTAATATTCCTAAAAAATTAATCATTATAAATTAATATTAATAGAAAAATAGTAGAAACAGATCAACATATTGAATTTAGAACATTTTATGAGTGAATAAAAAATTTATAAAAATAATTATCCATTTTCAAAAAAATTTAAAAAGATTACAAACAATTCAAAATTTATAAAATATTTATCTATTTGTTTGAAACATCACAGGGTTTTGATTATAAAAAATATCCATACCAAAAAATCATCTAATCAATTATTCCATTATAATCAAAACCAAATTATCATGAACCAAATCATGGTAATGGAGGAAAACTATACAATAGAATAATAAAAATATCAACAGGTAATTATATATGAGATACATATGGTTTGGCCACCCTTTCTGGTAGACCATGATTTAATCATTAAATATCCACAAGATGTCAACCAATTCTAGTAACATGCCAATTCACTATTTTCCAAATTTGTAATAGTAACAATAAACCCTCTGAATTCTTTCAAAAAGCAAATTAAAACATTAATATTCACAAAGTTTTTTGGGAATTATCAATTCAATATTGAACCACCCTATCAAAATAAATAAGTATTAAAAATGTTCTAGTACAAGGTTAAAAAAAATATAAACTCATTCTGGAATACCATAGTAAAATATAAAAAATTAAAATAACATACGTAATTAAAATAGATAAGACAACCTGGGTGATGGAACCGGAAACAAAAAATTATGAAAATGGTTAAAAACCTCTAAAAACATTAGATTAATTTAATAAAATACCACAAACCCCTATTCCGGTGTTTTAACCCAAAGATGTAACAAAATCCACTACAATGAGAAACATAGTAACGTGTAATATATTTTTTCTGGGATAATAACCATGTAGATAATAACCAAATGTCCTAAATCATAATAATTTAAAATAAAATCAATATCATACTAGTATGGAAATAAGGTTATTGAATATTTTTTCTAGGATATTTATTTAAAAAGTGACAAATATTTTCCGTGAACACACTATTTTATTAAAAATCATGTTTTATATATATAAAAATAACATATATTTTCAATATAAATCATTTGTAGATTTCAATTTAACATTGTTATGTGGGGAAATTTAAATAAAACGTAATTTAATTTCATATTTTTCAACTAATTTTTTTTGGAAAATACACAAATATCATTGTTACTAAATTAAAATGTGTAAAAGAAAAATATTATAGAATATAGATAATATAGTTAACACTGTAAAAACATTCACTCATTACAATAAAATTTACACATCATTTTTCCACATCCTAAACAATTTTTCATGCCCAATCCTATCCCAACAAAAGAGGAAATATATTTTTTACCATTAAATAACCTAGGTCTCCTAGCCATAATATGATTTTAATCAAATGAAAATGTGAATGTAAACTTCCATCCTAACAACACAATTCTTCCCCAAAAAATAAAACAAACATGGGAATAAAAAATATTGAATCATACCATATATCACATCATATTATCACCTTATAAAATAGAAAAAACCCATCCCACACCTCGAAATAACCATATTGAAAAATTACCTATTATTAAGCATATAAATTCAAATAAAATGAAATTGCCTCTAAAATGAAATGTCATCCAAAGCATTAAAACGTCATTAATTTTAATTTCACATTATGTTTCTAATCTAATAGGTATTCCATTTTCCATTAATATTTTAATGTTCCAACCAGTCTGATACACTACCCACTCAGACAACCAAGACATTAAAAAAATGAGGGCCATTTTTAAATCCAATTATAAATCTTTTCACATTCATACGTAATAGTTTTCATGATATTTTATCAAACAAAATAAAATAAAACAAAATATTTTATTATCATATTTTTCACTTAGTTTTCTAAATACTTATCATAAATTGTACCAATCTTATTCACCAAGAACAACTTGGAAATTCAATGCACAAAATAATATCCCATTAATTGAAAACAATTTCCTTGTAAAATCATATAAAATTTTAATTTTTGAATTTTATCATAAAATCAAGAAATCAATATAATATTTATATTGATACTAATTACAAGGGAAAACATTTGAAGTCCTTGAAAAATCAAGATAAAACAATTGATAAATTATATATTCATTTTTAAATGTCGATGATTGGGACACCTACCATGAAGCACATGAAATACCAATCACCAGTATATATTCTCATAAAAAATGAAAGAATGGGTCATTAAAAAGATAAATATATTTTTAGAGAAACATTTTCCTTTTATAAAACTCATATTTGAATAATTATACCGCATTCCCTAGGCATTGTGTAATAAGAACATAAGGAAGATGAGGACCCACAAACATAGCAGTGATAAACATACTAATTTGTGACAACTAGAATTAATGAAGCCTTGATTCATCATGAATACTACCTTGTGGCATTAAAAATATCTCATTTAGATAATCTTGTCTCACATCGGTTGATGAAAGGATGTGGGGGGAGATAAAAATAATATTATATTATTTATTGTTAAAAATTCATTATAGACCCCACCAAGTCATGTGTCTAGTGACACCAAAATTTAGCTAGTGGCATCCACATGATGGTCAATGGGCTTCTGACTAGCTATTTGAAACTAGTAAACTAATATAAATTAGGAAGAAATCATACACTCTGTCTCCCATACTAGCTAGCGATTGGCTATAATATAATGTTGTAGCCGTGATCATCCTACACTATATATCCAATTGATCTCCTAATCAAGTAGATGTAGTATCATTATATTAAAATGTTATTAGATAGGGAGAAAGAAATTTTTTTTACTTCAAATAACCCCCTCAGACCATCATGATGGTCTAAAACAAACAAAAAAGGCCACCAAATTATAAGAGCGGAACATGGTTGTGATAACCCTCAGTTATAAAAGGGAACCTCCCCTCTTCACTTATTGAGACCACATGTTCTATTTTTCTCAACCGTGATACTCCTAAGCCCCTCCCCATCACTAATTCTCATATAATATTGTTTTTCATGTCACAAAATACATACCAATAATATAGTACATGTAATCTAGAAGTAGTTTTCAAATAAGAGGATAAACTCTAAACATAGTGTTTTTTTGTTTTATTTCTTCTTACACCTCCTCCATTTATTCATAAACCATGATGATATAATTACATAAGTATATATAATTTGAATAAATTAAAATTTATTTATTCAAATACCATTTATCATCTTCTTTTCCATCATATTATAAATTACAACCTCACTGAGGCTCATGTGTGTACATCCACCTTGATAAAACGGTGGGTCTTTTTCATTACAACCTCATAGGGTTGGTTATTTTTAATGTGTTATTGAATATATATGATATTATAGAAATAATTATAAATTTTTAATATGAATATATTTCATACCATCTTATAATTTCTAATGTTAGGAAAAGATAATATTTATTATGTATATTTGTAGATGACCACCTCCACGATGAATTTTGATTCATTTTACATATTACTTTTTCATGAATGATTATAGATTTTTATTTACTGTATATAATTAGAATAATATATGGAAGAATATTATGTATTATGTATAAAAATTCCCCTTATGACCATGGTATATGTAACTATTTAGTCATCAAATTATGAAAAAACATCCTAAAAATGTTGACATAAACATAATTGGTTGCGAAACAAAACATGTAAGGCTAAAAATGAATTTAATGGATTAATGATAATTTTGTAAACATTAATATGGTTCTTAATAAGATAAGATAAAATATTATTTTATTATTATTGGGGTATAAAATGTATTAAATGATATAGGAGGAAATGGATTTTGTATATAAATATTATTTCTATGAAACATAAGTAAATTTTATTACATGTTTATATATTTATGGAGTATATAATTACATAAGGATTTATATTATTATTGATGTATTTAAAATTAATTTTATTTTAATCCTTCCAATGTACTCTTATTAAATGGAATTTTGATTTAATAGTTACATTTATTTTATGGGATTTTATTTTAATTAAATGATTTAAATTATTGCATTTAAAATCACTGTACTCTAAGCCTATGATAATAAAATGATTCATGAATGTTATTATTTATGTATAAAATATTACATATGTTAATTGTGAACAATAATTATCTTTATAAAAAATAATTAATTATACTTTGTAAAAAAAATTCATACATCTTACTTTTGATTTTTAATAGATTTATAAAAACAATGTTCTCTTTTAATGTATAAATCATGAAACAATTTCACACAATTAAGACTATTCATTGATATCATCCTCCCATTATAGTGTTATACATTTATATTCATGGGATGACATGTTCTCAATATTCAATAAAATTTTCCAAAATCATTAAAAAAATAAATTGATATTTTTTTAATTTCTACAAAGAATCATTTTAGTGTAATTTATATGATACATCCAACTATATAATAATTTGTTGATGATTGTTTTGAATAAATGGGGATATAATCTATTGATACCATCACCATGGTACTATATTTGACTTATGATCTTGTAATTATATTTATTGACTGTAAAATATTGAACATTATTATTCTATTTATTAAATATTAATATTTATAATTATTATGTTTCATATTTATATTTACACATGTGATGAATACCATGAAAATGGTATGATTATAGTGGTGTACAATTGAAATTTACCGCTTGATTCTTTGGTAGGCCTCATGAGATAAACTACCTTTTGTATTTGTTTTATGCCTCCCAATTTTTTATGATGTCATGGCTTGAGTAATTGATGATATATTTAGGATATCATGTTACATGGTCTAGAAAATGTGATTACGATGCCAAATAATATATAATTCCTTCATTATGAAATTGGTAATCCTAATCCATATGATTATGAATATTTTTAACCTTGAATATGATTCGTGGTATTATTATTGATTGTTTTTATAGAAATCATATGATTTCATTAGATAAGAATAAGAACAATTAATTAAAAGAAATCTTATTGTATCCAATATGTAAAAGTATTATTTTCATTAAAATAGTCTCTTTATTTTCAGCAAACCATCATGAATAATTATATCTACTTTGTTTTTAATTATGATGTTTATTATAATTTTTTTGGAAAAAGGTGGTGTGAAGGGTAATAATTTTATAATATTATATTCAATGTTTATTAAGAGAAAAGACAAACATATTTATGTTTTTCATAAATTTAAATTGTAATTACCATTTCACATTCTTATCATATTAGTTTTTAATATTTCATTTTCTCATCCCACATTTTAAGATGTTCTTAGGGGACCTATGCATGTGTTATAATTATCGAAAAGAAAATTGTGACACCACTTGAATGATGAAAAATAATCATGAATGATTACATAAGGTAAATAATGAAAACCAATTATTATGGAAATATTGAATAATTTTTATGAAATAATAAAATATGGGTATAACAAAAAAAATTATCATATGAAGAGAATGTTTTGTGTTTTAATATGTATTAGTTGTCATGATATTAAAATTCACTTGAACTACATATATTTGATAGGATTTATGTGGATCTGTATTGGTATTTGAGTTTATTATTATGGTTGTTTAAATATGTGTGACTAAAGATGTTATCAAATTAAATATGTTAAGTGTATGATTTTATCACCTGATTTGGGTCTAGGGAGTATAGGGAAACACCTGGTGTCCCTCATAGGCATATAGAAAACCATGTGTTCCTCCATAATACATCCTCTTACAGTCCATTGTTTGGTGAGCTACAACAAGTATCCATATAACATAACCTATGTGGTTATAACATAATAGAATTAATAGAGAAAAATTATCCAATAAACAATATTACCAGAAACACATTTGAAATTTAAATATATAATAAATGAAATGTTAGATAATTCATGAATAATAAATAAATAACTGATACATACTCAGATGTAAAAATATAGTTAAATTTTACATATGATACATATTTAAATTTTAATTCTGTGAAACACTAGAAAATAACACCTCATGGTGGGTACAGTTGGATTGGACTACAGTAGCAAATGAAAAATGAATAATCATTCACCACTATGCTTTATTATGCTTTACCATGAGTCACCAGGATCCATCCTCGATCCTTTTATATGAGATCAATGATTACTAAAATCATTATAAAAAATTCATAATATTAAAAATCTACACATGATGGAAAAATTCATATGAGTATGTGAGTATAAACATTCCCAACATGATCCCTATAAACAAACAATGAAAATATTAAATAATATATTGTGTCAGTATCCCATAGAAAGATACTAACTATGTGGACTATGTTGAAAAATAATCTTGTTATCCACAATCATGTGAAGTCAAAGTCTCATGAAAGAACAATAGCCATGTCAAATACAAACCACATCTAATCATTAAATATGAATGACAATAGATTCTCAATGATAATATAAGTTCAACATTATCAAAAATTAAAATGAGAGATATATATTTCATCATAGTAGACACCATTGAGGACAAAGTGTGTCACAATCCTCAATGGATTTGAATTATTGATTCTCCCAAACATTCATACTTATTTTGAAAATAATATAGGGTACATTCTCTTCACAAATTTATAAATTCTATCCAAGGGAATACCATAGAATGTTTTTTTACAATAAATAAATATCGTTAATTCTTGAAACCCATAGCACAACCCTGGATTTTTGCTATAATATATCCCAATCAATCGGGTATCTACCAATAATATCAAAACATCAATGGTATGTTTTATAGGGGTGAATTTAGGACATATATATGAGTACAAGTCTAATTATTCTTTATCTATGAGAAATAAAAATAAAATTCTAAATATATAATCTAAAAAACAAAATAACCTAAAAATCCTATGTTGAACTATACTGGGGAATGTATATTATTGGTAGACACCACAATCAAGGGAGTACTATAACACCCTAATATTTTATTTTGTTCATATCTAAAATTTCACGCAACACTAAATGTAAATAAATCATGCCTTGTTATTAAATATTAACATGTATGTTTGAATAGTAATGTGACCATTAATAATAGTAAACATTCTATTAGAATAATAACATGAGCTATGAATTTATAAATAAAATTTGGTTATATAAAAAATAAAACATGATATATTCATATTAAACAATAAGTAAATAAATGTTTTAAAAATGATAAATTAAGTGTAGGTATTTTTGTGAAATGTAAATGTTCATTTAAAATACTATATTTAATATAATGATTTAAAATGAAATTTATTTTCATAAAAAATATTATTGATTTAATATTTGTTTAACTATAATTATAACACACATTTAGTGTTCCCAAATTAATTATTAAATGTTTCATAAATTCAGTTGTATTATCTAAATTCGAATATTTCGAATGAATGAGGATTTAAATAAAAAATTATATTTATAATATTTTGAAAATTATTTTCAGAAAACGATGTAAATTTTTCAAATAAGAAATTTGAAAAAAATTTAGGGAGATGTTTTGGGATCTTTTTAAAATTGATTATTTTTTTAATAGTGAAATATGGTAATTATGTTATTTTACTTTTAAATTCAAATATAATTTTTTTTGGCCACTCATGATGTATGAACCCATTAGTTTGAAGTAAAATTCCATAGTTACTATAATATGTTTAAATATTCAAAAAAATTGTTTTTATTGATCCAAAATAATAATCAAATGCATAATATAATAAAAACAACACTCCACTAATCCATTATAAATACCCACCCTACCCACCCTTTCTCCTCACACATTTAAAACATTAATATTGACAATAGTATACCCAATTTTCTTACTAAGACTCTCCCCATGTACAAAAAATTATGGTTACTCCAAAATAACTAATTTATGTGTCATAAAAAGGCTGACAACAGATAATCTTCCATAAGTTAGATACATATACATTGTTATTAAAATTATTGTCTTCCCTTATCCTACCAAACCTCCCATATAAAAAATTTGAATAGTAACTTCAATGTGATATATATATATATTTATGTACTATAATGTTATTATATTAATTGAATAATTATCATTAATCTATTCTCCTCCCATTTTAACTCAAAATATTAAAACATCAACTGTGAGTTGTCAATTTTCCACCATCGTGGATGACATATTTTATTTCTTCATTCCCACCATCTAAGATGGTCATAAAACCATTTTTGGGTTAAAAAAGATTATAATATGGGTACTAAAACTATTTAATATTAAGTAATTACAACATAAAAATAATAGTATAGAAAATTATAGATTTTTGAGATAGTAATAAAAATGACCATAATAAACAAATCCTTTTTCATTAACATTTCATCTAATGACTCTTCCTTATACTATCTAAGAAAATTATATATATGGAATATTTTAAATATTGTGTGTATATAAATATTATTCGATTACACTAAAGTAGTTTTTATTCTGTTTTAAAATAACTACCATAATTTTAAACAAGGTAACCGACCACAAAACTATGAAACAAATACTCTAAAAATAGTGAAACTGAACAACATAACTAATTATAATGGATATAAATGAACATAATAAACTTATATTAAATAAATAATTTTTATAATTGGATATGAATTATGTAATTAAGGAATCTAATTTATTAATCTAGTACATTAATTTCATGCGGGGAACACATTCGAACAAAATCTAAGATACATCTTCTAAATCTCCATTTTATTGAGAATTAATTGTAATTGTGATCCTAAAAATTCTTATGTGGTGTATCTAATACCCTTTTTATACCATTTTTCATTTTAAATAACATTTCTCTTAAACATAAATATTTATTGTATCATGAATATTATTATTATTGTCCAAGATGTATATTTTTTTAGAAACAATGTTTACATTGAATTGTATTTGATTAACTAGGAAATAATGTAAAAAAACACATCATTTACCCATTAAAATTTTAACTAATTATGAATATTTATATCTTTAAATAAATCTATAATTTTTATATTTGAGTAATTCTTTGGTCCTGGGTTCTTGTGGGGCCCCTGATATTGGAATCCACCAGATGGATCAACAGGTATCAAGAGTCAAAACAGTTGGCAACAGACCATTCATGAATGTTTCCATGAAGAATCTAATGGATTTACACCCTCATAATTAAAGAATATTTTTAATGGTCTTGATATTAGTGGTTCATGTTCAGATATATGATGTCCAAAAATTAATCATTCCCTTCTTTTATTGTTGAGCTAATTTTATTCATTCCATTTTAACTATGAAAAAAATATGTTAAGGAATTATCATTCAAAATTTATTAAATAAAATTGAATGTGTTTTTCAATTTTTTCATATTGATTATGCATCACTTATTATTGATTTATGTTTCTACTATATTTAACCGTTATTTAGAATTTTAAATCACCTTTTTATTTCATCCCCCCAGTTTAAAAATAATAAATATTTGAATAAGTGTCAAGGAACCAAATTTTTCGATTGTTATACTCATGGTTAATTACCAATGTAATAATGTTAAGGTGTATCTATCTCATTATTCAATACTAGTAAATTGATCATCCTTGGTTATGTGATCTATTTTATTTATTCCATATTAATAAAAATTACAAACAACTTTTTGTTAATGGGGTTGGAGTTATTACATTTGGTTTTATATTGTTTTAGTAGAAACCGTGTCAAAAATATGTCAAATACACCGGATAATTATGATAATTAAAAATAGATAATTTTTCAATCAATACTCATGATAATTATGAGTATTCTTATCATGTCCCATTATATAGTGATGGAGACTAATGGAGAAATGGGGATCAATATGAACCGAATGTGTATCGATTTCCTGCCTAAGAAAGTCAAGAAATTAGGTGTTGGAGCTAAGAAGATCATGGTCATATTGGGATTGCATACTCATGTTATGATGAATAATCATACTACTCCATTTTCATATCGTTCCATGTGAAATAATCCCTGATCTCTTTTTTGGACTACTAATCAGGTGGTAATTGGGAAATTTATCATGTTCATTGAAAAGATATTTATGAAATTGGGATATAATGAATGATAAAAGGTTGTAAAAGAAATATATTTCTACAATGGTGATGTTAACCAATGGCGTCACTAATTCAGAATAATATATAAGGATATGAAATAGAATACTTCGAATAGAGATTTTTTTATGAAATTTTATTTGAATTATACTTCCTTCATGAGAAATGACATAATTGAAACGTTATATTCATAACGTAATGAAAGTTGAAGAACAGTGCATTGTAGAGTATGAGGATATCATCAGAATACTAGAATGGTAGGCTAAAAATTACATATAATATTAGGAAAATAATATTTATCAATTATTCGAATTACTTAATACATGTCTCCAAAAGGAACTAGATTCGCAACAAAGTTCATAATATGATGAAATAGTATTGAATAACATTAAAATAGAGAATGAATTTTCTAGATAAAATTAGTTCAACAGAAATAATTATAATAAGAGTTCATTTGATAACAATGAAAATGTTAAATAGTCAAAGAGGAATAAGTGAAAAAATAAATTCCAATTATGTGAAATTCTGGAATGAATAGTCTTGGGAAATTATAAGAAGTCGTCGATATAACTTATATGTGTAGAGAAAAGGGTCATTAGGAAATTGAATGCAAAGGGATGAAACAAAAAAAGATGTTTTATGAAAAAAAAAATAATGAATGGGGAATTATTAAAACAAATGTCCCAAGCATCAATAGAATATACCATAATAGATGCCAATGGTTGATGTAAAAGCTTATCTGATCAGTACAACTCAGGTAGAAGTGCCAACATATGTGGAAAAGGTTACATTAATCCTATATTAAACATTTTCCAATTCATTATATGATAAATGATAATCAAAAACTATTATATCTACCCGTTTTTAAATTAAAATTAGATATTTCCATTTTTATTTATTAGGGTAGTTGTCCATATAAACACCTATGGGAAGTCACATTACAATAAAGATGTGTCGGGAACTACCCATTATTTTATATAAAAAAGCTTTATTTTATGATCTTATTATCATACCCATGGTAGAATTTGATATAGTCATTCTTAAATGATGAAATTCATAAAATTATTTGAATTTTTTTTCAAGTAGATGAATATTATGATTTTGAAGGATGATAGATGATTCATTAGGTTTATAGTATAATCTTCATTATTCGACTCTTATCTAGAATCACACCTAATAGATCTACTAAATGAAATAATTATGGAGTATGATAATAATCATATAAGGATGATTAAATTATTATTCTAAATTGAGAATATACCAATTATGAAATAATACAATGACATATTTCCAAAAGAATTAACTAGAAACCCCCATAGCATGAAGTAATGTTCCCTAATGATTTAATCCCTAATAAAAGACTGATAGTTTTAACTCCTTATATAATGGACACTATATAATTATAGGAGGTAAAGAAACAAATAGTGGAGTTATTTAATATGGTATTTATTACCACTAGTGTTTCATAATGGGAATCCCATGTTCTCTTTTCTATGATGATAGACAGATCTATTGGGATGTGAATTTACTATAAATAAATTATTATTATTACAATAAAAAAATGTTTCCCCATTCTCGTTCTAATAAAATATTTGATCAAAATCATAAAGATAAATAATTTATTGTGATTTACTATCATTTTGGGTATCATCAATTATGTGTTAAGATAAAAAACATTCAGAATCTTTCTTTTTAGATGAGGTATGGCCATTAAGTGTTTATAGTGATGGAATTTGGATTAAGTAATGCACATTGGGTTTTAATATATATGATGAAATGAATATTCTCGAAATGTCATTAATTTGTTTTTCAGGTATTAATTGATGATATTTTTTTATATTCAAAATCATATGAAGACAATGAAAATCACATATAAAAAATTCTTGAGACTCCATGAAGGGAAAAGTCATATTGTAAATTTAATAGGTTTGAATTTTGGCTTATGTAAATTTAACCTCCTGGACATATTATCTATAAGGATGTTATCTATGTTAATTTTATAAACATAAAGGGAATACAAGAAATTTCTATTCCAACGAACATAACAAAGGTACATAGTTTCGTTATATTATAAGGTTACTGACAACATTTCATTCTGAAAATTCCTTAAATGGAAAACCTGTAAATTTATCGCACATATAAAGGTGTTAAATTCATATATGTTTATAATGATTTGAATAATTGAATATAATATTAGTCATTGCTCCAATTTTGAATCTATCATCTAGTAATGATTGGTTTTTCATATATAGTGACAAATTGAACAATGTACTCATTTGATCCCTTAGAGAAAAAAATATTGTTATTTTATATGCATCATGGAATATGAAAATTTCGGAACAAATATATCCAACACCTAATCTTGATTTCAATGTCGTAATAAGGGATTTGAATAATTAGAGACATTATATACATGGTCAATAATGTGAGATATATATTGATGAAAAATTTTGAAAAATATATTTACATTGAATAAAGTAAAAATACAAAAAGATGATAACTTGAGTTACTCAAATATTATTAATAATTAATACACTAAAGTCCATTGAAAAAATTTATGTTGGTAGATTCATTAAGAATGAAATATCACGGAATTGTGACACAAATGAGGATTGAAAAAGAACTAATTATCTTGGTCATATTAAATACAGATATGTTAATTTTTATGAAATGTCAAAATATCAAACCATTTTCAAATTATTTTGAAAACTTCTTTATTGGATAAGATAAAAATCACTCAATATAATGGTGATTGTATTGAAAATAAAATTATAACAATGAGTTAAAGAAGATTCAATGTATTATTGTATGAAGATGGAATTGTACAATATTTGAAGTGGTTATGTGTTCTATAAATACCTAATCTAAAATGAGATATGTAATAGGATGATCATAGATCAAATGTTATTAAACACCCTAGTTGTAATAATATGTATAAATATATTAAAATATCATTAATGGATGGATAATATGAAGTAGTTAATATCCAAATATGTGTCACGATGACTAGTTTTTTAAAAAATTAAGTCTATGATACCACATAATAAACAAGGAATGCGTCCTATTACAACTTCCAAGGAGAAATTGGGATGAAATTACTATAGAAGTTTTCACTGGATTTTCATATAGACCTAAAAGAATGATATGATATGGTTTATTTTTGGTCACATTAAAAAATTATCAAATTATTTTTATATAAGAGAATATTTACTACCTTAGAAACTAAAAACACTCTATATAAATTTTGGTGAAAGAATTCATTTTTCACCTCTATTTATTTTGTAATATCATTATCCCCAATTTACATTAATATTATAGAAGGTTATATAGATGTTTCTGGATACAAAGACTCATTTAAGTATTACATATCACCGTCAAATAAATGGACTGTCTGATTAGGAAATTAAAATATTATAAGACTTTTTGAGATCATGATCACATGACTTTCTAGGTATGAGGGATCATTATTTACCTTTATTATTGATTACCTACTACAATAGTTTCTATTCTAATATATAGGTAGTTATATGTACAAAATTATATAGAAATAGATATTGTACACTTATAGGTTGGGATGATGTTGGTTAGGGGAATATTATTGGCCTAGAATAAATTGAAGATAAGAAGTAAAGGTATAGACTATGCATTTTCATTTTAATGTAGCTCAAAGTAGGAAAAAATGGTGTGCCAATAACTAGTAAAATGATTTGGAATTTCAAGTGGGTGATGATGTCATTCTGAAATTATCTCCATCAAAGGGTTCTATATGATTAAGTAGGAAACATAAAATGAGGACTACGTACATCTGAAAATATAATTTCTCGAATTAATTGGATAAGAAACTTACCAATTTGTAATCCCACAATGTATCACCATATATCATGATGAGTTGACATATAATTGTCAATGAATAATATTCAAGATGCAAGAAATTTACTCACCAATGAATAAATGAAACAAAAGTCGATTTTTATTTTTGGTAAGATCCTAAAGAGATTATTAACACTTGGGAGCTTGTATTGTGAAATAAGATGACTCAACTGGAAAATGTTCTTAGAAGAAACCCTAAAATGGAAGAATCAATGTGGGAACCTCGTAATGTTATGATGAAAAACCACCCTCATTTGTTCAGAAGGTAATATTCATAAAAAATACAGAGGACAAAATTTTTGAATGGTGGAAGAATATACCCAACAATATTATTTGGTATGTATATTAATAAATAAATTGCATTTGCTCGCTATCTTATTTTGCACCCAACATATGGATTATGTGAACTATGATATACTATTAAATATTATCATGATCCTTAGAATAATAATATGACTATCATGTATAATAAACAGTTGATTAGTGTAATAGCATAACATATTGATTAATAAAAAAATTTAGTAATATTATAAATTAAAACATTATACATTTATATCAATGATTAAGTAAATTAATGTTTTATAAATGAAGAATTATAAGTTATTATTTTTTGGAAAATAAATTTTCAATTAACAATATGATAATTAATATAATGATATAAAAACATTATTTTAAAAATATAGATACATTAAATAATATTTTATTGTTTTATCATTTTAATATTGTTTTATTAGACTGTAATTATTATTTCAATATGTCATAAAATCAGTCAGAAATTTAAAATCACTATATTTCAAATAATAGTTGATTTTATGTAAAATTTAAATTTCAAATAATCAAAATTTATTTTCATAAAATGGAGTCCGTTTTTAAAAATCAACACACTAAAAAACGTTTATAGTGATTTTTTTTATTTTTCTACAAATATTTATTTTTTTATAGATTGGGAAATACAGTAATATATGGTATTATTCATATTAAGCTTAATACATGAATATTTGCATCATTAATTATTGTATAATTCGTTAGTTAAAACTCACTTGTATTAGTTACTATACATAGTCAAAATCATCATCACTATTGATATTCATTTTCCAAAATAATGGAAAATGAAAAAAAAATCATATAACACTTTTATCCTCCACTTCAAATACCACCATCACCTACCCTTCTTCTCACACCTTATAAGCCTTTAATATTTCCTATATTCTATTCAATTCCCTTTCCAATTCTCTTCTATAAGACCAATACCTATAGTTATTACTAAAATACCAAATATAATTACTTTAAGGAGGTTCCCAAAACGATGATATTCGAGAGGTAAAATACTCATTCAATCAATTTTAATTTCAATTATTTTCTTATCCTATAATCACATCCCATTTCAAAAGTGTCATTATATCTTTAGTGTGATATACAGAGTATAACTTAATTCATAAAATAGAATAAAAACTCTAAAATTTATTATCCACGCGCTTTTATTATAAAAATGATAACATCTTCAGTGATATATTTATTCAACAACTTTGTGGACTGCTAGTATACATTTTTCATTACTACAATAAAGGCAGACCATGAAACAATATTTATGAATAAAAAATAATATTTTTTAATTTAAAATTAATTAAGTTACTATATTCAACATATTAATATATTATTAAATAATACAATACTCTTCTCTCATGGTCTTCAAAACCGCCAAAATAAACTGATCATTTTTCCATAATGTTATATCTAATAAATCGTCATCATAACATATAACCAAATGATATATAAGGCCCACTAATAATATTATATGTATATTAATATGATTCCATTCATCTTTTGGTTTTTTTGGTTGTTCATTTTACATGTACTCCCATTATAATATACAAGGGAACTGACCGTAAAACCATGAAATGAATTCTCCCATAATAATAAATTAAAAATAATAACTAGTAAGAATGGCCATAAATGAACTTAACAAAATAATAATAAATGAAATATAATTTTAATATTTATTTTATAATTTAATTGGTGAATCTAATTTTATTATCAATTATATTAAGTACATGTGATGATCGCTTCTTTAACAAAGGTAAGGGACTTCATCTCAATATCCATTCCCATTAGACATGGTATCGTGTACCTAATCATTCTTATGTGGTATGTCTAATCCCATTCTGAGATAAATTTTTATATTAAATTATATATATGTTTTATATTCATAATTTTTTATCATTGAAATTATTATTGACTACTATGTATAATTTTTTTAGATACACTATATTATATTTTAATGTTATTTGATTTACCCATAAATATTGTTAAATATATAGCTTTTCTGAATATGGATATTAGTTGGAAATTTTTTTTCATCAATTAAATATATCATTTCATTGTATTTTGAATTACTTGTTAATAAAAACATGGTTGGTTCCTTGTTATAGATATCACATTGATGCATCGACATTTCTCAGGAGACAAAATAGTTCGTGAAAAAGCCTTCGTGTTTGTATCTAAGTAGAATTAGATGGGTTTCTACCCTCATAATTAAACGATATTGAGAAAATTCTTGTTAATAGTTGTTCATATATTAGATACATTACATCATAAATTAATCATTCCATTCATTCGGTATTTAGTTATTACTATTCATGATATTTTTACTATGAAAAAATCTATGAATGCCTTTTTATGAGGAATTTGTTGATTAAATGTCTTCTATTTTTTAGTTATAACATACTGATTAATGTTTAATTATTACTGATTAAATTTTATAATATATGTATCCCTATAAAATCATTTTATCTCACCCTTTTATTCATTTATCTTCCCCATGTTATGAAGTTGAAATCATTGATAAAGTGTCAAGAAGCATATTATTTTCATTTGTTATATTATGTGTTTAATTACCAATATAATAAGTGAACCATGTATGTATATAGTTCATCAAGAACAAAAAAATTATTTATCAATGATGATATGAAATATTGATTATTATCCATGGTAAATTAATAATTACCAACTCTGGGATTCTATGGTCAGGGTTATTACAAGTACTGACCAAATGTATAGAGGACTCGTGGTTCACAACAAGACACCTCAATTGATGAAGACAAATATATTTTCTGTAGTGTGTTGGGGACTAATACATTATCAAAATAGATAATTTATTTACTACCTAATTATCAATAAGACGCTTATCCCATGAATGTGTGTATGTACTAAACTACTTTATTAATAAATAGGGACCTGTTTTTAGTAAAAACATGTTTCTACTGGAGAACCGACCTCATACATTATCCAAATAGTAGGCCTTATACTGAACCCTCATCCACAAAGATGTAAATTCTATAACATACCAACTTACATAACAAATGAACTCAAATTATATAATTTTCCGTATAAAAATTTTTCCATGAGTAAAAAAAATCATAATAGGCTATTTATTTGAAAAAAATATATATATTGGGAAAATAATAGAAATCATTCTATAAATGTGAGGATTTTCCACATTGTTGAACTTGTCAATACAACTCAACTTACGGGTATGGGAGTATAAGATCACATTTTCTAATAATGTGGTTCATTTACTCTTAGATTGAGTCACATAGATTATCCTAGAATTTTATTTGTATGGGATAATGTGAGTAGGATCCAAGATGATCCATCAAAGCTAGACAACCCACACTATCGGTCCCAATTGGGTTAGTCCATAACCGATAAATACCCCCTAACATGTATTCCCATGAGGTATAAACACAATATATAATTTTTAATATATTTTTCATATGGACCCTTGATGATATAAATTAATTTTTGGCATAGCTCTAGGGAAAAAAACCCACCAAAATGAACATAATAATCATATAATTTTTTCATGGTTTACTACATTGATATATTTATCATTTATCATTAAGGGTGGACCTAAGAAGGGAAATACCAATATTTTTCAATGTATGAACTGGACAAGTTCAAGTCAAATTTACAAAAACAACTATTTTTCTCCTCAATATTTTAATATGAATATGAAAGGAAATGAGGTAAATAAATATATGATGTAAATATGAATTTTAATATTGAGAAAATCATTAAATAAACTTCCCATGTATGTGAGATATATAATTATACTAAATTAGATACTAGTTTTTAATAGTGGAATCAAAACATAGAAATTAATTTTATGGTATAAATAGATGTAAATGAAATATACATAATATAAATAATTATAGAAAACTTATTCATAAAATCAATTTTTACCACTATTGATTTAAATATTTTAGTATGTATTTGATGATGACTTTTTCTATGATTACAGATGTTTAGTTTGTGGGATTAAAAATGATATGTTCTACACATCAATTGTAATATAATTCCATAAATATTTCATTCATTTTTTTCATTCAATAATAAAAATACATTTATATATCATTCGTTATATGTGTAAAATTTTATTCCATATTTTGGTGAATTTAATTAGAAAATATACCTTTGGAAATAAATTAACAAACTAAAAGGTATTTTTTATTTATATTCAGATTCATTTGTCCACTAAAGTAAGAAATGATATTTCAATTAAAATTTCAATAAAATTTATATAAATTTTCATACTCATTTCAATGATAAATATATTTTTTAATAATAATATCTTATAAGAATTAAATGAGGATTAGAAAAAGATGTAAATTTCCCACTAGAAAGAACGATGATATTGAGAAAGGTAATAGTTGAATTGTTAACAAATATATTTTAGGTTAATAAATTCACTATTTAAACAATGTAATTATAATCTTTTTCACTTTCTATATGGGGTGATATACTCAGAGATAGTCAGAATAACATTATATATTTATAGGAATTTTGAACCCTCTTGGTACCACCTTGATATTTTTAATGTGGGAAATCATGTTCAATATCATGTATTATAAGAAATAAGAAGCATATAAGAGAATATGATACCACGAGAAATTACTATATATATATATTTATTAATATATTCAGTCTCTCTAGTATTATGAAATACACACAACATGGGGGTTATTCTACATATTATTTATCATGGTTAAGATTGAAATTAGATTATCAGGTGGTCATTAAAATAATTTAGGCGAACAATTAACCTCAATCTTACATATGTTCTATTTTGTAGAATTATTTCAACCCTATAATGTCTGATTAGTTATTAAAATTCCTATCAAACCATTTAAAACTTGAAATCATGGGTACACCTTTTTCTTCTAAATAATTACAAGAATGACACTCACAACACTTCTAAAAGGAAATCCTAATTAATATATTCTTATTACCATCACACTAATTTGGATCAGCCAATACCAATATTAATAACTTTCAAAATTCCATCCTATCATCCTATAAGACATATTTTTTGGAGAAAAGAAATCCCAGTATGGATTTTGGTAAAAAGCTAAGGAGTACACCGAACAAGAGGTAACATTCTTCTCTGAGACCTTTTATTTTATTTCATCACGCACCTCCTTTATATCTTATTAAACCATGAAAACAAAATATATTCACTATAATCACTATAAATATATATTGTTACGTCTTTTCCATGACCCAAAACTATCTCCACTTATATAAAATGGTTAATAATACCTCATTCATCTTTATAGTGGACTACAACCTCACAAACCGATGTCATTCATTTTTTAAAATAATTAAACATTTATAGACCATATTTCATTTAATTACTTTTTCATTCCATTCCATTTAAAAATATGATATAATCCTTCATGTGAACGATTGTCTCCGCCTCCCATTGGGATTTGATTCATTTACGATTTCACAATATATGGACTGTAATACGGATAAAATTAAAGAATATATGATACTTATATGTGATTATGCTAATACTGAATGATTGAAAGTTAACATTTTTATTTCCTTTGGGAGATCTCTATACACAGAAAAGGAAAAGCATCACAGAGGTCTATTGTAATATAACCCCAATGAATAATTGACAACAACCTTCATCCCCTCACAAGGAGATTATCCCAAGTTAAAAAAGGAAAATGTACCGCTATTAGATGTATCCATTGACGCCAGAAAATCCTATACTGTGTTTCCCTCCCGACATGTATGTGATATCACTGTGTGATCCCCTATTAGCACTTTGCATCTCCTAACAGTATAAACAATACTCCAAGGAATTCTTCCCATGTCCATCAGCGCTCGATACAGAATAATGGAATCGGTCTCCACCGACAAAACGCAAAGCTGCCTACTAGAGAACATGTCCAGACCCTTGGAAAAAGCCAGGGCCTCGCCTGAAGTGAGTCTCCCTCCCCGAACGAAGTAGTGAAACCCACCCACACTGACCCATATTTCTCTCTCACGACACCTCCCCCATGCATCTCCCCCCCCCCCTTGCATCGACCCTGCCCGACACCACTCGACTGATGTTCTGTAGATAGAGGCAATACCAGAGCAGATACCGAAGGCATTGACTGACAATCAGGAGATAACCGAAGCAGATCCCTAACATTGTTTTTCATTTTGAGTATAATGCAGGTCAAGTATCCTGAAGTGTTTTTATGCCTACCATCATTTCGGGCCTTCCAGATTGTCCAACACCCAGCACTTAGGATGATCGATCTGTCCTTTCTCTCCGCCCCTGGGTTTCCAACTCCGCTGGACCACGCCTGCAGAAAATTGTCATGAGATCCTTCATACCCAATCAAAACTAAGAAGTCCCCATAAGTCTACCAAATCCCTCTGGTCCATTCACTATCATAGAAAATATGCTCAGTTGATTCCCGGTTGAAATCCTGGCAGTACCAACACCTTGATGCCATGTTCACACTCATTCTCTGGAAATTATCATTTGTAGGTAGGGCCCTATTTTGCATAAGCCACATCAGAAAGTTAAATTTCGAAGGGATATATTTGCACCAAAAAGACTCCCCCATGGATCTGCAGTCCCAATGCTCCTCGTCACACGATCAAAATCCTTGATGGAGAAGGCACCCAACGAAGAGCCTGTGAAAAACAACCGATCATACTCATCTTTAATAACAATAGAATCGAAAATTTCCAATTTACTGGCATCAAGAATGGTTTTTAAGAACCTTGGGTGAGTACTCGCCTCTTTAAAAGAGAAATCTGGGGTAGGACACCCCAGGATCCACAACCTGCCCACCCACCAGTCCTGCTACCAAAAGATGGTATTCCCCCTACCCACAATCCATCAGGAGTTATGCTGAAGAATTTCCAGATATGGGAGAGTCTGGTTCCATATCTTCGATGATTTCCTTCTTTTAATATTCACATTCCGACCATAAACATCCTTCATTATTCTGCCCTATAAAGATCGACCTTCCATTACCTCCCAATCTAACTTAGCATGGATCCCCTGCATGGTATTTGATACACTTCTCATATTGATACCCCCTTTAGATAGCGGTCTTGATAACCGTTTCCCTGAAGCCCAATGATGCCTACCGTCCATCTGACCATCGCAAATGAATGCCACCATAATCCTTCCCAACTTGGAAATTACACTTTTTGAGACCATTAGTGTAGAAATTATATGCATAGTGAAGTAAATAAGAAAACTATTGACCAGAGTGATGCGACCTCCAAAAGAGAGAAATATGTTCTTCCAGTTGTGGATACGCCTTGTAATTTTGCTTATAAGATTGTCAAAGTGATGCACCCTCAGGGAAAAGGGACTAATTGGAGCTCTGAGGTATTCCAATGGAAAAGATACTCTTCCGATGCTCAAGATGGATCTCAATAACCTCTCCCTCCTCAAAGGGATCCCCATTGATGTAAAGAAGATACTTTTTTCCTTGTTCACCAACTGCCCACTCCACTTGAAATATTCCTTTAAAATATCGTCAAGGCCCCTCACTGATCGTTTACTTCCATTGATAAAAATTATGGTGTCATCTGCGAACATCAGGTGAGAAATTCACCTAGTGGCATACCTATTGTGATAAGGAAAGATTTTACCTGAGATGATATCCTTATTAATTTAACAACTGAAAGAATTTTGTGCAAGAATGAAGAGAGTAGGGGATATAGTATCCCCTTGCCTGAGACCACGACATGTCTTGAAAAAGACAAAATGCTTGCCCATGAAGGAAGTGTAAATCTAGGCTGAGATAAAGCAACGAATAAGTAGGTCTATAGTCCAGTTGGAGAACCCCATACAGGACAGGACTCTGAGAACAAAACCCCATTCCATCCTATCATACGCCTTGCTCATGTCCAATTTAACCACCAAATTGCCCCCCAAAAGACCTGTTGTTGATGCCACCGATCATTTCATGGACCAGACCGATCGCAACTTGAATTGACCACCCTTTAATGAAACCATGCTGTTCTGGATTCATCCACTTATCCAGGTGAATGGCCAATCTCTTATTAATGATACTAGCTAGGATCTTTTATGGTAAGTTACACATACTGATGGGTATATATTTATCAATGGACTGAGGATTACTCACCTTCGGGATAAGAATCATTTTAGTATCAGAGGAAATACCTGGTAAATCCCATCCCAGGAAGAAATCCTGAACAGGCCAAACTAGATCCCCTTTGATAATCTCCCACGAAGCCCTGTAGAAAGGCCCAGGAAACCCATCGGGCCTTAGGGAACTTTCTGGGTTCAAGGTCCATGCCACTTCATGCACTTCATCCTCATCAGGAATTTTCCTTAATTCAGCATCAACGCCCTCTGAAACACTTCTAGAGAGACCCTCAATAATCTCATCATCCCCACATGGATACCCCCATGCCATGGTAGGATTAGGAGAAGCCGTTAGAGATTGAATACCCGCATTAATCATAACCCTAAATTCCTCCCGGTCTATGGAGAAGGATCCATCCTCCCTGTGGATATTGGGCCTCTGGACACGCCGGCGTTCCTTGATGCAAGCATGAAAATACCCTATATTCCGGTCCCCCTCATGAAGCCATATCACCCGAGCATTATCTCTAGCCACCCTTTCCTGTTTATGCAGATTATCGGATAAAGAGTCCTTCTTCCTTCTCAGCTAAGAAACAATGGAGTCATCCCATTCTTGTTCCAATCATTTCTCCAGACAATTCACCTCCTCACTAATCTTAGAGACATCATGGTTACGGGCCGTGATGTTTCTCCTTCAGCAGCGAAGAATATTCTTAACCCGCCTATGTTTATTGTGAAAAGTATTCCATGGATTCCCCCAATATTGGGAGTCCCAAGCTTCCCGGACCACTTCTAAGAAACCCGGTTCTTGCACCCAAGATATGGAAAACATATCATGTTCCTCCCGTGTCACCCCTGCCCCCAGGGAAATGCAATGCGGGGAATGATCAGACAAAATCTGAGTCAAGTGAGTGACTCGGAAGTTAGGGAACATAGATATTGCAGCATTGTTCATCAAACATCGATCAAGCCGACAGTATGAATGCCCCCCCCCCCCACGTTGGTTGTTGCACCAGGTGAAGATATGAATGCCTCCCCCCCACGTTGGTTGTTTCACCAGGTGAAGATACTTCCCTCAAAACCCACATCCAACAAGCTGCTCTGATCCATGAAAGAAACAAAAGATTGATTGGCATTCCTGGGGAAAACTCCACCCCCATTTTTCTCCTCTGTACTAGCCATTATTTTTAAATCTCCACCAAAAATCCAGGGAGCCGCCACATGATTGATGCCCTCAAGATCACTCCATAAAGACTCCGTTTTGTGAGTATTGAACTTGGTATATATGAATGAGAAGAAAAACTCTTTGAGCCCCACTGTTATCTTTGTGTTAATGGATTGCTCGGTTGTATTCAATAAATCAACACTGATGTGGTCTTTCCATAAAATCCATATGTGATAATTAGGAGGGTACCCATGTAAAAATCCATGAACATTAAGCCTCTGAGCAAACTCAGAGATGTTGATGGATGCATGTTTAGGTTCCAAGAAGGCAACCAGAGAGACTTGATTATTACTTAACTCACTAAGAAGAAAATCTGATTTGACCCTGGCTCCAAATCCATGGTCGTTCCATATTATGGCTTTAAACATTGACACACACCCGTCTGGATTTGGCCCCAGACTCCTGGCCCATTCCCTTAAGATAAGAGATAACACATTCACCCTCATCAGCTCTTGATTTTTACCTGGTTTTAACACCAATTTGCACCTACGAGGAGGAGTACATAAGAGAAATTCTACTTCTGGACAACACCCTACAAGCGACCTCTAGAGTATCGAAACACATCCCCTGACTGTGACTCTAATCCATAGGAGGGGAGGCAGTAGCTGAAAGGATAGAATCTTTAAGCACTGCTAGAGAGGAAGGAGGAGAAGAGACCACTGGGCTGGTCAAATAGACCACTGGGAAGGTCGAAGAGGGAGACACCACTGAGCATGGCTCCAATAAAGGAGGGGCGGCCCCTTAGAATTTTGCAACTCTTTCTACTCATACAGGCCCGAATCTACCACAGAGATGACAGTGATGCAACTACTCGAGGGAACCTAGTTGTCCAGCTTTGGATCCCGAGGTCGGAGGAAACCCCTGATGCCCATCACTGTGGAAAAAAGCTCTGCCACTGAATTATGAACACAAATCCCTTTTCCCAGAGAACTTGTTACTAGAACCAAAGCACGATAGGGAGATGTAGTCCCCTCCCGTGCCTGTTTTGAAGAAGATGTAGCTGATGACAGTACAGAGGGATTAAAGACCATACCACATTCTCGACCACTGTCCTCAAGGCCCAGAGAGGGGCCTTGATCAGAATACTGATAATTCACCTGAACTTTAGCACCCTTCAAACGCACTTTTCGGCAGACCAGTAAAGAGTGGCCAGAGAGATGACAAAAAGAACAGAACTTGGGGTAAACAGGGTAGACCAGCGGTTGAAGCCTATCTGGAATCCCTTCAATCCGAAACACCAGATGATCCTACAACGGACGAGAGAGATCCATCTCAATGCACATATAAGCTATTGATGCCTCCTCCAAACGAAGAGTGGGAGCATCCACGCACAAGAAGAAACCCGAAGAATATCTGATGACCTTAAGAAAGGCTTCGCTCATTAGAGGCAGAGGTAACCCAGGCAGAGAGATCCAGACCGCCACGCGAGAGCATTCTCTTCCTTGATGTACATACATCGACCAACGCGAGAGGGATAACCTACAACGCCCCACAAACCGAGGCCTCATACACCAAGTAGTGACAAAGTCTTCCCTGGACGCCATCATGATGCAGAAGGATTTGTGATCCAGAATGGACACCGAAGCTAGCCGATCTAGATTCCAACTCCTCACGCAGTCTTGGAAAATTGCCAGAGAAGGCTTATCTACACCAAACCTAGCAACCAACATCCACTGGAGATTCAAATCCGCCTCCACAAATGAAACCGCTGAAACCTCGAGCACCGGCGAACCATTTTCCAAGAAAGCTGATGCAACATCACGGCCGGCTGGAGCATCACTATGAGGCAGATCGACACCCGAAGACTATTGCTGAAGAAGGGAATCCTTGGAAGAGATACCTGGAGGGCGAGGAAAACCCTCACTGGATGTCAAGGTGCCTGGCACATACCCATTTGCCAAGAAACCAGATCTGACCCGCGGGCCCACCGACGTAGCGCTATGAGGAAAATCGACACCTGATGGATGCTGCTGAAGGAGGACTTCCTTGAAAGATAGACCCGAGAGGCGATGCAAGCCCGCGCCAGTTGCCGAAGGGTCAGGCACCGAGAAGGACGCAATACCAGGGAGCGGCGGAGCATCGGGTCAGATAGTATTTAAAAAGCCCATATTATTCTAATACTAGGAATTCAATATATTAGTGATTGTGTGGTCGTGACACGTCAAATTGAATATGATTTAAAGATTTATTTATAGTCTAGGGAAGACCCTAGGTCTACTCTCGATGAGAACTAATAGGTTTTGAGTATGTATTTTTAATAAAAATTCATAAAATGGGGGGGAGGTTTTGAAAACAAATTTATGTAAATTAATTAATTAATGATTTAAATAGTTGATAAATAAAGGTGGTGTATTAAAAATTATGAGAGATGAATATCATTTCTTGTTCACTTCCTATCTTGGATAGTTAATTGTTCTAAAAATATAACATGGTTTTGTTTAATTCTTTGGTTGATGGTTGTCAATATCATGACTCCCCTCTCGCCTCTTCAAATGATTCTTAAAGAACCACACCTTGGAACAACAATCATGTTGCCAAGATTTGGTTATCAAACATAGAATAAGAGGTCTACAGAATCTTACTTAAATCTTATGTATGTGTGAGATAAATAGGATTATAGTGTTGTACAATTAAAAAACCCTAGAATCCCACTTGAAATGTCAACCCAATAAGTGTTGAAATAAAAATTGATCAATATAATTATATCCAGTGAAATGTAATTAGGGGGAAGCATGTCAAGAAAAAAAGTGAAATATTCAAAACACAAATTATAGTATTCCAATACTTGAACATGTGATGTAACTCCATCCCATGTTTGTGTAGCTCCTTCGAAATGATCCTCCACAGTTTAGATCGCCATCGAGAGGAGGAGGAGGATCAGGTGGTACTCCCTCTACATCCATCATCCCCTATGAGGATAGTGGCCTCTAAAACTCATTGTACGCTGATTGGAATTCTTTGAGTCTCCAAAATACCTGAGCTTTCCTCATAGAGAGACATACAAATGGGGATCCCATGGTGCCATTTTATAATAAAATAGGAAGGTGGTTTTGAGCGCACAACTTTATTAAAACTAAATGTCATATAAATTTTGACCTCCAGACTGCCTTATCATGATTCGGAGAAAATCAAAAAGATGTATCTGCACCTCTGTGATGTCTCCCCTGAATGTGTGTCACAATTTGGACACTTATATATTGAGATATGGACATATCATTGCACACCACTATTGGCATCGTGAAAATGCATTGTGCTGGAAGGATTAGGTCATTTGGGAAAACATATGGCCGAATGAGCATTGGGTATTTTCATATATAATGTAGAACCAAGAATTTGGGACCATCAAATAAACTGTCTTTCCATTTGGATTCACTGTTCAGGATCAGTGCGCGGAATTTCGGTACTTCAGTTAGCCAGTTGTACAATAATTCTAGTAGGATTCAGTTCTCGAACCTGCAATGTAGAGTAAATAGAGTGAGGTATCACATTTATAGAAGCACATATGTCAATAATAGCATTAGAAAAATAATACTCCCCAATGGTACATGTAATAAAGAATGTTTCAGGATCATTACACTTTTTGGGATGTGATATCTCTATTAATTCTGAAACATTCCTCCCCAAGATCACATTCTCATCACCTCAAAGTCACCTTTAGTGTGTACAAATCTCCTTTAGAATCTCGGTGTACCGTGTAATTTTCTTTACTTCATAAATCAATGGGTTGTTAACCTACACATTCTTGAAAATATCATATATTTACTTATCAAGTTCAGTTTTCTTTGGTTTTCTTGTATTGGTGGCCCTTTGAGGAAGTGAAAGAGGAGTGGTGGGGCTAGGTGACTCATCAATGTACACACTCATTCCTTTGGAAGGGATTATCTCAAGAAAAGGTTCTTTAACATTTGAAACATTATTAATGATTAGGATGGAGGTTTCCTTAGGAGGGGATAACTCTAATGGATGACTCATTTTACATTCTAGTTGTATTTTACACCTAAAGATGATGGCACTATCATTTCCATTATCCCAAGGGATAACTACTGGCTGAGAGGGAAGTTTACCTGATCCGTGACATTAAATTTCACCAACTGAGTTAGCTAATTACACAAATTGGGTTTTGTGGTCGTGTATAGCTCCTTTAGTGGTTTTTTGTAATTAAATATTGTTGGTAGCCATTTGATTCAACACATCTTATAGGCTAGGCTCGGGTTTTTGGAGGGGATTGTTGGAAAGGCCTTTTGGGTGGTTGAGAATTTCTGGGTGGTGGTGGTGGATGAATACTCTTCCCCTATTAGTTCCATTGTTGTTGAGGTTGGTGTGAATACCCGCCGTTTCTATATGCTTAATTCTCCTTCCACCCAGTGTTGGATGGATATTAAGGTTCTTACCTAAACGTTTGGTTATAGGGGCGGCCTGGAAATATTGAGTCAAAACTCTAAAATGTTTCCCTCAATTGAGGACATTGGTCATAGTAGTGGGTGTAAAAAGAACATATACCACAATGTATGGAAGGATGATATTGGAATTTTCATTGGTAAAGAGAAAGTTTTCGAAGAAGGGTACTTAACCCTTAAAACATTGTGTCCACCTTCTTCTAGAATTCAGTACTTCACACCTGATGAACACCTTGAATTTGTACATTGGACCTTGAACCAAATTGTTGTGTGTTTTTCTCCATGTTCTTAATCAGGGTTCTTGAAGCAATTGGTGTCTTATCAACAAGCTCACCACCTGCAACAACATCGATCATATTTCAATCAATAGGGATTAATCATTCATAAAAATATTGATTACAATTTGGTCACTTATTTGGTGGTTTGGGCAACTTGAACATAACCTTTTAAATCATTGCCAATATTCATTAATTGTTTCCCCTTGAGATTGTCTTATCCCTCAAATTTCATTCCATATTGTTGCAGTTCAAGGGCCTAGGAAATATTTCTCAATAAAACGACGTTTCAT
Organism: Viscum album; assembly: GCA_963277665.1. Taxonomy (NCBI): domain Eukaryota; kingdom Viridiplantae; phylum Streptophyta; class Magnoliopsida; order Santalales; family Viscaceae; genus Viscum; species Viscum album. The sequence goes on from OY728129.1 coordinate 310,289,822, forward strand.
ATCCGCCCAACCTCTTATTAGAGAAATAACATAATATAACCAACCATATGTTGTGTCTTTTAATGAAAAAGGGAATGCCTTAGATTTACTTATTCTTCAACCATATTTGCAAGTTTTAATGTAGAACACACATTGTGAAATTATTTTAAATTCTTGTGTGGACCCTCTCTTGGAAGTCCATGGAATCATGGTAATAGTTGAATTAAACTATATTTTATTTCAAAATTGGGTTCCTTTACTTGTAATTGAATATAGGAGGGTTTGATATCAACATCAGGAAAGCTATGTTATTTTAGTGTTATATTGTTTTCAACCATGTTATTCACATTAATATCAGTTTTAATGTGGGTTCCCTAAGAAGAAGAAGAAAGATCGATATGAGTGTGGATGTTTATTGAGTCCTCCTTCAATGGTTCCTCTTGTTTATCTCGGGGTCGCTGATGTAGGATCCTCTCTGGTTCGGGTTTGAAAGGTTGTAAGTCTCCTGGAGTATAATTCCTCATACAATGAACATACATAAGAAATAAATTACAGCACAAAAAAAATTTAAAGGTAGAACATAAAACAAAAAATCATTCACAAAATTTAAAAAAGAAATTATCAAAGACACGCACTAAAACCAAATCTCTCCCCAGAAATAGCGCCAAAATTTGACCGCGCTGTCATAACACATCAAATTGATTATTAATTTAAGATTTATTTATAGCATTTGGAAGTCCCTTGGTCATCTCTCGAGAAGCATGGATAGGTTTGGAAAATGTATTTTAAATAAGAATTACTAAAAGTGGTGGGAGGTTTTGAAAAAATATTTATGTAAATTACTTAATTAACGAGTTAAATAATGGATAAATATAGGATGTGTATTAATAATTATGAAAGAATAAGATCATTTCCAATTCACTACACATCATATATAGTTCATTGTTCTGAAAATTTTACTTGGTTTTGTTTAATTCTTTGGTTGATGGTTTTCAAGATCTTGAATCCCCGTATGCCTCTTCAAATGATTTGTTAAGCACCACCCCTTGACACAATAATAATGTTTCCAAGATTGTTTCATCAAAAATAGAATACGAGGTCTACCAAAGTATACATAAATCTTATGTATGTGTGAAATAAATAAGATTATTGTGTTATCCAATCGGAACAACCCATTATTCCTACTTGAAATCTCAACCCAATTCGTGTTGAAATAAAAAGAGTTCCACTAAATTATATCAAATGATATGTAATCATCAAGAAGCATGTCAAGAAAAAAATAAGTGAAATGTACAGAAAATTAATTATACAAAACTAGTAAAATAAATGTGTTGTAACTCCCTACCATGTTTTTGTACCTCCCTCGAAATGATCATCCACGGTTTAGCTCGACATCGAGAGGAGGAGGAGGATTGGGTGGAACTCCCTCTTCATCCATGATTCCAATATGAGGATATGGGCCTCCAGAACACCTTGTATAATGAGAGGAATTTTTTTGGTATCCAAAATTCTAGAGATTTTCCTCATGTCCTAACATACAAATGGGGAGCCAAAGGTGCCATTTTATAGAAAAATGGGAAGGTAGTTTTGAGCACACATATTTCATAAAACCAATTTTCACTTGAGTTTTCAACCTCCAGACAAACTTATCTATATTTTAAGAAAATAAAAAAGTTGTAGCCCCACCTCTTGGATGTCTCCAAAGAATATTTTGAAAAATTTGGACACATATAGATTGAGATATGGACAGATCATAGAACACCACTTTTGACTTCATGCAGATGTGGTGTGCTGGACATATCTGGTCTGTTGGGGAACAGGATAGCCAAATGTGTCTTGGGTTTCTTAATATTAAATGTATCACAATGAAATTTGGACCATCCCAGAAAATTTCATCTTATTTAGATACATGTCTAAGGAGAAGTGTGCAGATGAGTCCACTGGTGTGCATGGATCTTGCGCAGTTTGGCCCATTTTTCGTGGACATCATCATTGGCCCTCCAAATCACCTCCTCCTACAATGAAATTATCAAAACTAGTAACATTGACATTTTTAAAAGTGAAAATAAACAAATAAATGATTCAAAAATTAAATGGAAGTTGTCATTATTTTTATAATTCTCCATATAAAACTAGATTAGCATAGTGGGAGTAATGGTGAAAATTACACAGTGAATCATGGACTGATCAATTAGAAACTTCATTATGAATTCACTCATTAAGTAAATGATGTCATCATTAAAAAATGCATAAGAAAAAACATCTCTAGGAAGCTATAGGATTCATTTCTAATGAAAACCCTTAATCAATGATTATAAAATTTTATATACCATGTAAATATGTTTTTTATAAAATTATTTTCATTATAATGATAATTTATCTTCCCCATATACCAATAAGCTAGAACATTCATTAAAAAACACTCATGAGAAAACAAGGAAATTTACACACACACAAAATAAAATAATGAAATATTTTTAACAGAGGGGTTGAAAATTGTTATAAGGGGATTATATATGATATTATAAAAATTAATATAGTTATTTTAAAATAATTAAAAATATAAAAACTGTTATATATATTGTTAAATATATTACAATAAAAAATAGGCATTGTGCATGAGAATCTGTCTTAATTTATTCCTATAGAGTCATATTTTTGTTTTAATAACCAATTTCATTTTTATGATGTATATAATTCCATATTACATGTAATATCATGATTAATTTTTAATTAATTGGATTTTATGTTTCAATATGAAATGATTATCCAAGTAGATATGAAATGAAATTTACTAAGTGTTAAATAATTTCACAACTCAATTTCTTCTCATTATGTTTTATTAATTATATATTTTCATTTGAAATTATATGATTATGTGTACAATAAAATTTTATTATATTATTTTCTATTTCCACTTATTATATTTGTATTTTGAAATTGATAAACATTATATATTCATATATTAATTTTTACGACAATAATATGATCAGTGTAATGGGTTTCATCTTAATTTTATTTTTATTAAAACATTTGTATTGATATGAACATATTCAGTTTTTCATGGTTTATATACTTACATTGAAAATTTTTACATGAATACCCATTTATACGTGGAGGTTAATTTTTCAATTCATGGATATCCATGATATCATTTGATTTATATGATTATTTATTAATTAATATTCAATTTTTACTGATGGTGCTTAATTTGAATGTTATTCTAATAATTGGGAAAGTATTTATATATTTTTATCCTATAATCAACATGGTTATTTTTTTAAAGGTAGTGTTCTGGTCAACAACCAAAACACAAATTGTATTGATGGAAAAAACAGTTACACAAGTCTGAAATAACGAATTTTGTTCACATCCCTAACATAAAGAGGGAGTAACTAAGGTGGAATATCATCCCTCCAAACCATATCATGTGAAACCCCTATATTAGCAAGTCCATCAACAATACGGTTTGCTTCATGATACATATGAGTGACAAAGAATTTGAAATCTGAGAGTGAGTTTAGGAAGTCCATCCTGTGTGCAGTGAGCAACCAGGGAAGATGAAAGTTACCATTCCAGATTGCATAAACAATAGTTGTGGATTTACATTCAATTGAGATATTTATCCAGTTGTGCAGCATAGAGAACAAGATATTATGGATAATTCTCATCATATCGGCTTCAAATGAGGAAGAAAAACCACAAGATCCATAGAAGCAGCCAAGCATCTGGTCGAGGTAATTTCTGAAGATGGCTCCACCACCCGCTGGGCCAGGATGGCCTTTAGAGGAACCATCCACATTGATTTTAATCCATCCTAGGGGAGGGGGCTGCCAAAAAACATCAAAGGTATATATAGGATGAGGGTAACTCCCATAAACTCCAATACACCTATGAAACCCAAGGTCACAGACTGAGTTGCTACAATGATCTTTTTGAATCGAAACCTCCTCCCGTATCGTGATGAGAATTTTCCATTTCCCTGCATTAAGAATGAATGAGTTGTTATAGAATATAAGATCATTTCTAGTATTATATATCACATGAAGGAGCTCCGAAACAACGACAACGAAAAGATTCTTGATCCGTTGGGAGTCAGGATGGTTCATACACTAATGTATCTGCGAGGTTATATACCTAAAAAACGACCATCTACACTCAAAAATAAAAAACAATATAATGCCAGAGATCCATTTCCATATCACTAGAATAAAAGAGGTGATCAAAATCTTTGTGATTTTGGTTACACATACGGCATTCATAACAAATATTAATCCCAAAATATTGTAGGAATGTATCCATGGGGATTTTACCATGAGCGATATGCCAAAATAGGGTGAATCCTGAGGGTTTTATCTTTGATTTTTTTTTTATGTTTTTTAACCAGAATAAGTGTTTTTCCTCATTGATGAACAATTTTTGGTAGTAATTTTTATAGTCAGGCACCCCATTGTGAGAAGGATTCCAAATAAGAAAACCATCTGTATTATTTAAGGGATAACTGTCAAAAAAGTGTTCGATATCCTCAGGTAAACATGGATTTTGAGAATGTATGACTTTATTTATGGTGTCCTTAGAGTCGAGCGAAGGTTGGTTATTATGCCTTAGTGATATAATGGGAGCGCAAGTCCAGTTATCCAACCCAAAATTTAAATTTTAATCTTTACTATCCATCCATATGTAGTTTTCCATAATGAAAGTGAAGGTGTTTTTAATTGAGGGCCAAATAGAAGACGTGAGAAAGTGAGACTGGTTATTTCTATGTTTGTGAAAGAATATAGCCCTAAGAAAATTCATGGAAGGATAGTTATTATGAATGAGGTTCCACCTGAGCTTGGCTTCAAGTTCTTCATTAAAATAAAAAAGGTTTTTCATACCAATACCCCAAATATCAATCAGTTTGCAGTAAGTGGTCCAGGGAACCGTAACCGGTTTTCTCTCTACAGTACTCCTAGTCCAAAAAAAGTTCTTAATTGATACATTATTGCGATTTAGGTGACTCTTATAAAATTTGTAAATAATCATAGAGTAAACCAACATGGAGAAAATATTGTAATTAACAAGAAAAATTCTCCCATCCATCGATAGGTTCTTACCCATCCAAGAAGAAAGGTGTCGTAGTGTTTGATCAATGATGGGGGAGAAGTAATCCACTTTGGGTCTAACAAAAAAGATGGGAACACAGATATAAGGGAAAGGAAATGTGACATCCTTAACACACATGGTACTGGTGATATTGAGTTCCCTACACATGGGAAAGACTTTTCCAATGTAAATATAAGATTTGTGCTAGATAATGTGTTGACGAGACACTTCAAGGAATTGAAGAAGGATGTCCTTAAGGCTATTCAGATTTCTTTATCCCCTGAATAAAGAGAATAATTTCATCAGCATAAAGAAGGTACAAGGGGGAATTCATGTTTTGAGAGGCATAGATAGATATATTGTTACCTTTTTCTATATATTGCGTAAGCATTCTACTTAAATAGTTTTTAGCAATGGAGAAAAGATTTACCGAGAGAGGGTCACTTTGTCTAACTCCCATGGACCATTTAAAATAACCATTAGGGGATCTATTAATGAGGATGTAAATATGGGATGAATAAAACTGGGTTTTAATTCTGGTTGTGAATTTATCATTGAAGTTGAATAACATAAGGACATTATATATGAAATTCCAGTGGATGGTATCAAAATCCATTGCAATGTCATGTTTAATGGAAACATTCCCACCTCGATTTTTCATGTTTATGTGATTTGTGGATTCATAGGAAAGATAAATACAGTCTTGAATATATCTTCCTTTTATAAAGTCAAATTTGTTAAAGGAGACAATTTTATTGCAAATAACAGAAATTCAATTTGTAATTAATTTCGTGATAATCTTGAAGAGAGAGTTTATGAGAGCTAGGCCTGAAGAGGTATAGTTCATCCGTATTCTCAAATTTTGGGATGAGGACTAGGAATTTAGAATTTAATCCTTGAGTGAGAATTCATTTGGAAAAGAATGAATTCACCATGTGACAGACATCCTCCAGAATCACATCCCATTTTTTTATATAAACCATTATTAAAACCATCCGGCCCAGGAGCACCATCAGTGTTTAGGCCAAAGAATGTGTCATTAATTTCTTGGTCAAGAGGGATACTATTAATAAATGAGTTCTATTCCTTAATAAATAGATTGGGAATGACATTAGGAATAAGATATTTATATATCACATTTCCAATAAAGATATTATGAAAATAATATATCATATGATTGGGAATGCTTTCCTCAGTGTCAAGAATCTGATCCACCTCTCTAAGATAGGCAAGAGGAATATAATATTTTCTAATGTTGTAAAGTGAATTATAGAATTTAGTACTCATATCCCCATAATTAAGCCATTTTTCAGTAAAGATTTTAATTTTATGGATGTCTTTAAAGTTGAGCAGGGTGATATGTTTTGAGGAAATGATGCTTTCATGTTGGGTGTCTTGAGGAAAGTTAGATGAGGTACTCGCCGTTTGAATTTGAGAAAGTTATTTTTCTAGAAGGGTGATATTATATTATATTTAATTTGTTTTATAATTGAACCATATTTTGAGAAATTTCTTATGAATTTTCAATTTCACCGGGAAGGCAAAAGCATCCTTCTGACTATGCATATTATCTCGATATTTTCTGATGATATTCATACATTCTGGGTCAGAGGACCAAGAAGTGTTATATCTGAAATGGGGCCTAGGTTTTTTATTCTTATGTGAAAATATAATTAATATTGGATGGTGATAAAAAGATATCTTTGTAAGAGTGATACTAGAAATGTTTTCACATTTATCCAGGGCATGGTCATTAGTGAAGGACCTGTCCAGTTTACTAGCCACCATCCTATTGTAATTTTTTCATTACCTAGTGAATTTAGAACACATTAGATTATCCTCTATAATTTTATTGAGCATAATGAATGATTTTAATTCCCCAGTTTATATGGAATCTTGTGGAGGGCCTACTTTCTCACTAGGAACTGAAATAACATTAAAGTCTCCAATTATAAACCAAGGATTATTGATAGTGTTACTATGTTTAGTGGGATTTTTCAAAAGAGATATCCTATCTAGGTATTTATTACAAGAATAAACAAATGTAGTATAATCATGATCATTTTCAGAAATATAATCACATGTAATAGCTTGATTTAAGCTATTGTAAACATTAACATTCTGTATAGAGGAGTGACCAAATAACCATAAACATTCAGTAGATCTACCATTACTACAATCTCCTAGGAAAGAGTATCCAAAGGGAGAAAAATGATTGAATATAAAGACATAATTGACATTAAGTTTAGAAATAAAAAACGTTTATGCCAGTGAGTATTAATAAACCTTTTTACAACATTAAAGGTGTCAGGGTTGGCAATCCCCTGACCATTCCAGTATAAAAAATTCATTTGGACCTTTTTTATAGGGGTTGTACCCTTTCTTTTCGGATCTTGGGGTCATTGACCTTATTGAGATTCTAGAAGCAGCCTCCCATGGAGTACTACTCCGTGTAACATACAAAGATTGAGGGGCCAAAGGGCAGTTAAAAGCATTTGAATTTCCATAAACATTTCCATCATTTTCACCTTGGATATAAGTGTCTAAGGCAGAATGTTTGATTGAAGGAGAAACAGCTTGGTGCCCTTTATAATCCTGAAAGGTAGTAGCCAGACCATACAGGGAGATCGGACAAATTGGTGAGGAAAAATTCCCAGTCTGTTCTAGGAGGAACACCCTTCTTTCTTGTGTCCTATCCTTGCTGCTCGGGGAGGACAGAAGGGCAACCCTATAATCATGTTCCACCTGCCTAAAATTGTCCTCGTTTTCAGAGGGGGAGGAGCATCATGGATTTTTTAGGGGAATATGATTTGTTATCTTAGGGAGGATTATGCTCGTTATTAGAGGTTTTTGAGAGGTCACAAGTCTTAATATTTTGAACAGATGAATCAGTGTTTGATTCATTCAGACGAGGGTTCAAAGGAGCTAAATACTCTAATGAAGGACCTGCAAGATCCAAATCAGATTGTGGGTGTGAGATAATACCTAGGAAATCATCATCAATATAATTTCTAATATCATGTTCAACAGTTTCAATTTCTTGTTCCTCATCCATGTCAGCCCATGCCTTGCCTTTTTCAAGTTCCAACTGTCAAATGGGGTTGTTATTGACATCCCATTTTCCTCCCATTTCTGTGATGTTTTAGGTTTATCAAAAACAGCTTCCTTGTCCCTCCTATGGAGACATATGGGGATCGAAATTATATTTCCCCATGATGCATTGCTAGGTATCATGGGAAAAACCAGTTTTCCAAATTAAAAATTTTTTACCTATAGTTTTAAATTGTATTATGAAAGGATATTGACATCATAGGTATAATGATTCCTGAGACTGTGAAATCCAATAATTAAGAATGTGTTACATTAATAGTTCAAATATTATTATCCATAATATTTCAACAATTATATTATCTCTTAATGAATTTAATTATCATTTTAATTATTACATGGATTTTGTTATAAGTTATTTACATTTATATATTGATTATACCATATAGATATGATTAAATAGTATGTGTCTTCAGTTAATTTACTACACAAATTTATTATTCTTTATCATGTCATTTTTGTCTTGTTATTTAAATGAAATGTCTATTTTGTTATTTACTCTTATAAGTTGGTTATCATTATTGATTAATGATAGATTCCTTTATATATAACCCTTAATAATATTTTTAGCTCAACCTTTTTATATTTCCCTTCATAGGAATCAATGATGTGTCTTATGTTTGATATGAGAAGATATATTTATGGTAAGAATGATTATCTAAAAAAATATTTTTTAAATTCAATTTTCAAATGTAATATGGGAATTATCTATCCACCTAACATACAAATAGTACTAAACATTTTGGTCTTATAGGACGAGATTCCATTTATCTTATTCTAATGTAATAATGTAATAGACTGCCCAAAATTACTAGGATCAATGTTGTTTAACATCGTATCAATGGAAGTTTAATAGAAACATTGGGAACAAGATTACAAAAACAATAGATTTGAAAAAAATACACTTTGACGAAATTCAGGGATAAGTATAAAAGAAAATGATAATTTTTTAACAAATATATTATATGAGTTTTTAGAGAAATAAATCAATGTATCTATAAAATAATTAGGAATGAATATTGTACAATGGTATTCTTGATGAAAACATTTGGGGAGAATGATAACAAATGGAAATAAATAGGGTATGCCTCGCGAAACATGCCCGCGAAGCCCCGTAACATCACAACCAGCGCATAGCTCCCCCTTCATGATGTCATCGTGGAGCAAGGAGGCAGGAGGCTCCATGATCCCCTTTGATGATTGTGATCCCACTGAGGAGCAAGGAGGAATGAGCCCCTGTAAACCCATTGGTTGTTTGTGAACCCTGCAAGCAGCAAGGATGCGGTAGGCTCCACGAACCTAGTTAACATTTTCAAACCCTATAGGGATAAAACAGGTATGAGGATTCAATATTATGAAATAAATTTCACTTGACTTCCTGCCCAGTTAGCTGTGCTTTGTAGCGACACTTGTCTATAAATATCGAGCTCCCCTCGAGCCAAAAGGATGGATCCTATGACTTTTCCCAATCATAGATCCCAAATCACCAAGAAATCTATAATCTACGAACCATGATCTCTTCAAGGTACTTCAGCATCGTGAAGTGACTCTCCATTGGTTTGAATTCATCCCATCTTCAAAGAGGGATGCCCTTCACAGAGCCCATGGGCCTCCGCTAAGGAAGCAGACCCCAAAGGGACTTGGGTTTTTTGGGAGAACATATGCTTTGTGAAGTACCCTCCATGAACATGTGTCCCACATGCTAAGGCAGAGTCATTGTTCCTCATGAAGAACATTGCATCGCAATTCTACGCTTCACAGGGAAACCTTGCCTCAAGAAGCACTACTCTGTGAATGCCTTTGCACTCCACAATGCTCCTTCTATATGCACATATTCCTTATGCCTCGGCTAGGCCACATCACCTCATGAAGAATACCCCTTCATGAAGCCCCTCCACTACATGGATCACCAGATCTTCACAAGAATCTACCAATGAACACCTTTTCTCCACAACTCCTTTTCTCATGAGACCCTCCATGTTTTAATGAAGTATTTTTATAATCCCATGGGTGGTACATCATGATGTGTTTCTATGCCTCATGCTTCTTTGTGTAAGCATTCTAATGACTATTATTTCACCTCATAATCACACGAACATGGATCTATCAATGGAATACTCCATAACAGTCCCTCTCGAGGACATTTCTAATTCCATCCATTCCCCAGGGGTGGGTTTCTATTAGTGATGTATAGTCTAGGGGTCTGGAGAGAACCCATATCATCCAAGCTATATGATGTTAAACTACCAAGCACCATCATCCTCATCACATGATGTTAAACTATGACCATGCCTGATGCATCATACATGGGGTGCCCCATATTAAAATTCTAAATACACAGATGTCTCCATAGAAGTGGGATCATTCCTCACATGGAATGAGAGCATCTTTATCAGAGTTCCATCAATATAAGGGGAAAGGCCCACCACCAAGGTGTAAGCCCCTATCCTTTCTTGTGGGAGGTATCATCCATGCTCATCCAATCTTCTTCCTGGCCAATGACCCTTGGGGGGGGGGGATGGGCACCAGATCCCTACTTTATTTGGTTCCAAATCCCTATCCCTTTGGGCTTTGTCACCAGCAGACCTCCACCCTAAATTAAGTACCAATCTCTATATCCTTGGGCTGCTAACAATGCGTAATCTACTGTTTTCATTTTGGGCTATTAATTATGTGTTAGCCAGATTCCACATCCAATGGATACAACTATCACGACATGATCGTCATGTCTTTTATTACTCTTTTTACTCACACCAAGAAAGGCTCAAATGTGTATAGAGAATGCATCGACCATCGCATCCCTTCTGGGAAGTCTAGAGTGTAATCCCCCAAAACCCTTTTTGAACTACATGAATGATGATCATTGCAATGGAAAGGCATGTAGGATGCCTCTCTAAGGATCAATCCAACATCCATTGGTTCCAACCCACCCTCACGTCGGTCCCCACACCATGAACTATGTGGACATTGATCCTTTCCAAGGCAAGGTTCGTTGAACTCTTCAATGAGGTTCAAGCCCCACATAAATTGGTTCTGAACACCTTCACGACGGTTAACAAAACCTTTTTGAACTACGTGGACATGGATCATTTCCATGGAATGTTACATAGGATGTCACCATGAGATTCATCCCTACCATCTATTTTTTCTGACCCCCCTCCATGTCTGTTCAACACCCTTTTAAACTATGTGTACATTTATCCATACCAAGGAAAGGTACGTAAGAAGCCTCCTTGAGGATTAAGACCATCATCCATTGGTTCCATCCCCCCATCATTTCAGTTACCACTCCTTCTAAACTTCATGGACTTTGATCATTTCCATGTCAAGGTAGATAGGTAGCCTCCATAAGGTTCAATACCACAATCCATTGGATCTGACACCTCATCACGTCAGTTCCCACTTTTTATAAACTATGTGGACTTTGATCCGTGCCAAGGAAATGTATGTAGGAAGCCTCCATGAGATTCTAGCCCACCATCCATTGGTTCAGACCCACCATCACATTGTTTCCACAAACAATTCTAGACTACATATACTTTGAACCTTGGAAAGGAAAGGTATGAAGGAATCCCCCCTAAGGTTCAAGACCACCATCCATTGGTTCTGACCCCCATTCACGTCATTTCACTACCCTCCTAAACTATAGGGAGTTTGATCCTTTCCCTGGAAAGGAATGTAGGAAGCCTCCCTGAGATACAATCCAAACACCCATCATTATTGACCATTTTACATTAGTCCACCCTCGCCCTACATGATGTTAAAATACAAACCCCTTTTTATCTAGCATGACACAAAACTGTCCCCCAGTCATAGGTAAGCCATTATTTTCCCCAATCGATTGTACGTAGTTGTTTCCCCCAGTTGACAGTAATCCATTGTCCCCCGACCAGCAATAAGTTGTTTTGTTCCCAGAACAATGGTAATACTTATTCACCCTAATATAGCGGTAATATATTTTATACCCCATCCAGTGGTAAGATTTATGATGCCTATTTAGTGGTAAGTGGTTGTCAACCCGAACCCCGTGTTAATCCATTGCTGTCTCTTCCATTAGGACCCACATCTCAGGTCCATCCTAGATGCGTCAGACCAATCTCGGGCTGCAAACCATGCATAAGACTCAGTATAACATTGGGATAATGTGCTCTGTGCACACCCTTATCTTATGCCACATACTAAAATACATTGATTTTGATTCCATTCCATGGGGATACGTAGGAGGACTCTTCACGGCTCAATCCCAAATGCACTGTACCCCTAATGTCAAATCCATCTCATTCTTTTTACACTTCACTTAACCATCCATATTGATTCTTACCCAGACCACCAAATCCTAATGAGATCATGTTAATTCACCTCCTTGCGTCAGCGTTCCATCCAGGGATTGCACCCATATGATCCACTCTAGTCAGTGTTATAATCTATCTGATCTGTCTCCTCTAGATGTTAACCCTTTTACATACCCTTTGTTAGACATGGGAAGCTAAGGAAAATCTCAGAGACATGCCTATGGCATATAATTCCCCACACACAATACTGGATTCCTCGTTCTTACATGCCCTCGAGAATCCCTATAATAAAGAGAAAGCACCCATATGCGCTAGTGTTATATCTTCCAAACATTCCAGGGATGTCCAACGTGACTACTCCCCATACCGAAGGTTGCTGCCCTATTTGTACCACTTAGAATGTCCTAATAGAAGCTGTTTAATTAACTAGTGTCCTTGATGATATGGGACTGGGATGAGTTTCACAAACAACATCTTAATTTATAAGGGAGACCCAGGATAGGTAACCAGTTCAGAGAAGTAATCCATAGAATGAAGAACTGACATCCCATCATCCGATTTCGATCAAGGAGGAAACATTCCTAAATAAGGGATGGATGCCACCCACCATTGGAAAGAAGGAATTCGGGGACACAGTCAGTGCTTCCTCATCATACTCAAACCGGAAAATGGTCGATCCCTGGAAAAAGCATCATAAATATAAATGGTGAACCTGACGTGAATGATATTCTCCTGAATGTTGAGATTAGTAGTGTTCGAGACACCAATATATTAGTGGGTCCCCAGAGCCAGTTATCTGGCTCAAGGTCCTGCCAATAAAAAAGTGGGCCTGACGTAAAACTCACCAGAAGTTGGGGAAGTTAAAATGTTGGACATCTCGGTCTGTGATGTTGTTATATGGGATCCTTCTTACCTTCCATGGAAGACGAAATGGCGTTGGGGCATTGGACGTCAATTTCATTGTTTCAGTATTAATGGTTTAATCTCCACACTATCATGGAACCAAGATCGTGCATCAGGAATACGATCCCCCCCCACCCAACCATTGTAGGGGAAGAGGTTACGCCAATGAAACAATCCTGCATGACTCCACGGGTTTTGTGACACCTTCCACAACCACAACTATTAGGAGCCCATTCCCCATTTCCCCATCCAAATTCATACAACGAATAGTGAAAAATGACTTCGTATGCCTATATTAGGATGAGGGGATTATCCTGACTCATGATATGTCTCAATAGGATTTAAAGTCATCTTTGACTCTTCAACACCGTGACAAGCCACTAATCCCCATGCCAACATACAATCGTTACAGGTGCTTCTCCCCAGAATGCCTCGATTATTCTCTCCCCTACACCGAAGAGTTAGGGGATGTCTAGGAAAGCCCAGCTAGGGTCCCGTTTAAAGGTCCCTCAAGTCATGCACCACTAGGAGGCTACAACAACACCACCCAATCCCACCGGCTGAAGAGCAGGTAAGCTATGCACTAGCCCAACCAACCCCAGTCTGGTAGACCGGACACTAGTATCGGGTGCCGGCCGAGGAGGACACCCGCCAATGGGCATCAATGTTAGGAACTACTATCACCCATGCCACCGCTGAGGTGTATCATCATCCCCATATGTACAATGAGTTGGTTTACTTATATACCTAGCCTAGATCGAGGCCCCAACTTCCCCATGGGTAGTCTAGGTCGACTCTCTCGACTGCCTGCACACGAAGTGGTCGTCGCAGACCAAATCATGGAAACAACACCCAGTACGATAGTACACCCCATTCCGTCACCACTGAGAACATAGTTCATCTCCTCTTCCAATATCTACATAGAGGTCTTCCCCATGCCACCCTTAATGGAAATGAGGGTCACCACATGGAAGTGACACTCAGTACAAAAGCCTATCCCACGCTCATTATGTCGGGTATTGAGTCATTTCTCTAGCCACAGATTTCCAGTGAAGGGACATTTTAAATCCAATCAATCTTCAGCGTGGGGGCCCTCCACATTTTTTTGGTAGCTAGAGAATGTTATCTTCACCTCATTAATCAATGAATTGAAGGTCATCTTTGCATCACAAGCACCCAGCACATAGGTCATACTCATGTTCATCTTGACTAGTATGAGGACCCCCATCAAGTTGTTATTGCGAGTGGAAATAAGAATGGAGGTCCTACTCGTGCTCTCATCAGATCCAGTGGAGGTCCTACTCCCTCCAATGTGTCTCATGGAGATTCACACCACACATTAGTCAGTGGAAATGAAGTTTCTCTCCATGTTCCTTTTTTGTATCTGTCTAGGTGCACCTCGCACTCCAGCTCACTCAAGAAAAAATATTCTATGCCCCATCCCCAGTATGGCAGAAGGTCCTCCTTATGCCGGAAATCTACCCTATCCCACAGAACAATCCCGAGGCATGAGGGTGGGTCATCACCACCATAAATGAAATGATGAGAATATTCAGACTGAGATGAAACCTATCTCCTTCTTAGATTCTGATGGGGAATATGACTCAAAAATGGAGCCCTCTCAGAGATCAACCATGTTAATAGTTGGGGCAGGAAAAAGGCGCATCATCCTCATACATCCAGAATTTGATTTCCATAGGATTCTTGAATCCCTATGCAGGTACATCCATTAGGAAGAAAATTTGGCAACCCCACACGTTTGGTCCATGAAATCATCACCGTCATCACCAAAATTACTCTCTACTTAGATTAGAGATCACTGAGATCTATTCCAGAGACCAACACTAGACGAGAAGTAGTGTGGCCCGTCGTCGTTAACTATAGTCCTTATGCCAGAATCTGCAGTCACCATAATTTATAATCAGCACGTGGTGCCTAAATCACTATACTCTTCGAAGGATAGCCCAAGATGTGGTGCCTTGTAAGCTCACACGCTATATTATCCTCCTGCCATCCTACCATCTCAGCAGTATCCAACAGTACCACTACTAGTTCCCCACCCACCTCTAGTAGATGACTGGGGAAATGAAAGGCCAAATCCTGAATCTGGACCAAGGAGCTTGTGTGATATTCACGCAGTAGACCATTTCTCAGAGATGTTTTGGCCTGTTGTAGCACTGAATATCATTTCACCAGAATCACTTACCCACAATGTGGTCGATTGTTTCTTCCATACCATATTGGAGACTCATTTACATCTTCGTCATCAATGAGTGGCCTACCCCAAGAGTTATAATCACTTCGAAGACATCAACGTACAAAGTTGTTTTTTTGATTTGGCTGCACTCCCTATGTCCCAACTCCCTGCATCACCAAGCCTTCATAGTAACCTCCAACAAAGATGTGTTTAGATCTATAAAGTTATCTAAATGATAATCAAGGAAGCATATCACCATGTGCTAATTCATAGTTGGGGATAGTATGCGGCCTCTATTTATGTTCCATCTGACTGAAGCCCAATTTTCTGGGTAACAGAGAAGATATTCTTCCATGCATGGGTGTAGTTAACATGGCCGACCTTCTGGGGGCGAAAATGAGAAAGATATTCTTTAAGGGTACATCCCCCACGAGGGAGTTTCACACCTCTTAGACCCATTGGGAAGGATCAATCATCAACAGAGGAATTTACTAGGTCTTTCGGTTCCCACTGAGGCGTTGGTCCTCAGCCGAAATCCCAACAAGTGTAAGGAACACATTGAATCCATTAATACCTCTGACATGTCTGGCTTAGTATAGAAGGCACAAAATGATCCTAAAAAATTTGTATTGCATCAACAACATGCTTAACACCAGAAGATGGTTGATTAACTCCTTATTAAATGTGTTGCAGAGTTTTAGACAGACTATGGTGATCATCGACTAGGGAAGCAGGAGAAGGAACAACATCCCAATGGTTAATTTCCTCCAGGTGACACTGACCATCCTCCAAACATAGGCAGAGTTGCAGCTGAGACATAGGGAAAGAGGGCATGGAATGAGTCACCAAATCCACGTGAGAGGTGAGACAATCTTCGGTACCTCTCTCTGGTTCTCCCAGCTACACCATAGGC
Organism: Viscum album; assembly: GCA_963277665.1. Lineage (NCBI taxonomy): Eukaryota > Viridiplantae > Streptophyta > Magnoliopsida > Santalales > Viscaceae > Viscum > Viscum album. The sequence continues at coordinate 310,306,299 of OY728129.1, forward strand.
AGTTCCACCGGCCATTCCATGATCCATTGGGCTATCTTATAGTTTTGAAGAAGCCGCCAACACACTAGTGGTCTAGGATCCCCATCATGACATGAATCCCTACATAGATTTTCCAATGAAGTAACTCATTGCCAGCCTCCAATTTTTAGAGACATGAGTGATGGAAATCCAACATGAAGGAAATCCATATCCAACATGGGTGGATAATATCCCAAATCTTCTGTGTTTTGGAAATCCCACCTTTTCTCCCTTCAATGGAAGAGGGGACCCGCTACATCATTGTTCCCGCAATAGCTTGAGATGTGGGGCAATGATGGGGTCTCTAGTGTAGCTGGAGGCCGCTAAACTCCCGCGTTTCATGAAAACATTAGAGGGTCTGATCTTCATATATTATAGTCAGTACCACATCAGATTATTATCTGGTTTGTATGACCTCTGTATGAAATTCTTCTAGTATTTCAGTTTAACCAATTTGAAGATGAGTATAACTGTCTTCTTCAAGTGCAAGTAGAGACCGGATGAGCACGTTGTAGACTTTTTCTCCCAATGGAAAGGGCTATCGTTATCCATTAACATGTCGATGACTCATTATAAATTTCTTATGATGTTCGTAGGTAATGTTAAGATGGAAATGACCCCCTCTTTGATAACCCAAAACTACCCCGGTGTATTTTGATACTTCTTTGATAAGGCCCATAGCGTAGAGGAATCCTTATAGCAGGCTAAGATGGAACGTCTGTTTCCTCCTCCTATCCTCATGATAAAGGCTGGCAGGGTCGATCCCACCTTAGTGGAAAAAATATAGGCCCCAAGGAAACTATATTTCTTACCATTAGAGCCGCCTCAACCTCCTCAAAAAGGCCCTTCACCTCAAGCGCAGCCTCCAGTATTCCCCATCAACCTCAGAATCGACAGGTACCCCCACCTAAAGTGCCGCCACCACCTCGGTGAGATAACAAGCATACACCTTCTCGACAGGCCCCTCTAGCCTTATGTCCGAGTTTGGATCTATAGGCCCCCTTCTCTAACATGATGAACTGGTCCTGATCATTCAATGAGACATAGGTCCTCAGCTACTTCTATAGTGACTTGGAGTAGGGGACTGTACGTTTGTGTGAGTGCAGCAGGCCAAAAGAGGTGAACCTCACTAATCACCATAATTAATACCACTACCACCAGATCATGGGCAACGCCCTCAAATAGTTCTATGTGTTTAAATATTGGCTTCAAGGCATGGGGGATAACAATATAGTCTGGTTAGGCCCAGCTCTGGCATAGGTGGAAAGTGTCTTCATGAGGCCAACAATAGTTCTAACAGTGAAGGTCAGTGACATCAGGTTTCTAACCATGGGTCTTAGAGGTATGAAGAGTACATGGACCATAAAATAGTTTCCCATTCCCATGGTGTTATCCATGGATTCCTGAATCAGCCAGATCCTTCAGAATCCATAACTACTACTTTTGCATTATCATCTTAGCAGTACCCTTATGAGAAGTACAAACACTAACAGCGCGGGGGAAAACAGTGTCCCTATTCAATTCCATCATCATCTCATATTTTCGAGGAGTTAATTCCCCCAAAGATGGTGATTCTCCCCAGAATCAGATTTGTAGTGGATGAATTTTGAAACAACAATCAAGGGTATGCCTCGGTTATTACCGTAGAGCTGGTAAACCACTACATGATTCTTGATGATGAGGAGTGATAGGCAGTTCCTCCCAACATCCCCATCATTCACTAGTGTCGATGGAGTTGTGGCTATATGGGCCTTCGGAGTGCATCAATCAGCACTTCCATCTAGGCTTTGCATGCTACCTAAACTAGGCATCATTCCCAATGAAGAGCTCACCATACACACCCTTGTCATCTAGTGAAACCAGGACTTCCTTCACTGTCGTTTGTGTTGTTGGATCAGGTAGAGCCACCTCGACTGTGTCATGATGATCCACGCATTGCTCCGGACCAGCCTCAGTCATTGGTCCCACATCCAGTATTCTCTCTGTAGACTTCGACTAGTGAGTTGTGGGATATACCTAGCACTAGTCAGCCGATGGTCCACCCAGAAAGCCCCACCATACATCCTATCATAGGGCATCCTTTCGTAAGCAGAAGTTCACACATGGAACAGTAATACTATTTTCTAAAATATCTTGATAGCATAACAGAAAAGCTCTCCATCCTTGAGGCCCTTCGCCTATTATAAGATATGGGTGAGGCCCTCCCCGAGTCTTTAAGAATCCCCCTCCAATTTGAGATGGTGTTAGCAGTTGTATAATCCTTTTTGGATAAGGCGGTCGAGAATGTTGAATGTCAGTCCATCATCTCATTCTCTAGGGAAGATGAAGTCTCTCCTATAGAGGGACACATTTTCACATTATACATCACCATCGAGTTCAATGGTGTGGAGGTTCATCACTATCATATACACACATGCTCTAGAATCAACATAATCTCAACTCAGACACTGTGAAAACTATTGTTGTCTGAGGATGATCGAAGTCCCTTTGACCTATGAATCAAACTTTATGACAGGATGGTGAAGACACCGATTAGAAAGATCCATTTGAAAACCCAGTTTGGTGGTCCTGTTTATAGCACCGAGTTTATGGTTGTATCTCAGGACAACACCTATAATGTGTTGATGGGTAGGTCATGGCTCCACCAGCATGTGGTGGTTCCCTCATTATATCACCAGTGCCTCAAGTAGTCCTTTAATGGATGAGTGGGAATAATCCAAGATGACACATCTACCTTTTCCTCTTCTGAATCCCACTATCTAGATGCCGACTACTACAAGAGCATAGGCATGTAAATTCAGGATAACGAGGTTGAGTATGGCACGACCCTGACCAGCCTGTGGATAGATCTATAAAATTTCTATGTCTTTCTAATCCATCAATTGGAGGATTCCCCTCCAAACATGAAAAAATGATTTGTTGTTACTTGAACGAGGGAGGAACACATTCTCAAGTATATGTTACATTGGAAGATCACCTCATATTATTACACAAAATTGGTTCATGTGATCTCGGAGCCTTCTACTCCCATAAGGTATTGGGATGTATACCCCATAGCGACAATATTGTGTCATAATTTCTTATTTGTCTAGGCTTGGATAAACTGGGTAAAGCCTATGGACAACTATTTATTTAATATCATCATGCATGGTCCATTGGGCTGAACACCAGATGCGATTAGTTCAACAGACTTTATCGCTATGGTTTCGGCAGCACAAGAGCTCCCCGATGCAGTGTCCACTACAACTCTGGCTTGTACCAGCCAACCATTGGGATCTGTCAAGTTAGAAGAAACTCATCCCACCAAGGATCCCTCCAATATAAGTGAAATAGAGGATTTATAGGATGCTCACTCACCTTTGTAGAGGGAGTCTCTTCCATGGTCGAAGAATTGGTATAGGTGAACCTCATTAGAGTGGTATAATGGAAACATACATTGATCAGTGCTGCCATACTCTTCTAGGATCAACAATAGTACAAAAACATACTTAAACAACACAGTGATGTGTTTACTTAATGTTATGAAGAGATACTAGATCCTTAGGTAGTTTTGCAATGCCTCAGTCTCCCAGCAAATTATCACATGTTCAAGCAGCCTCCTAGAATGATGCACCCTTCTCACAGTGCCATGGTTGAGGTAGAAGTTGACAAGATCATCAGAGCCTATTTTTTTATTGTGGTCTAGTAACCCAAATTTCTATCCAACATTGTACTGTTCAGGAAGATGAACAGACAGATAAGAGTCTGCATCGACATCGGAGATCTCAACCATGAGTGACTGAATGATGATTTTACCCTTCCTCTGATAAAATTATTGATCGACGCTACAACTGGCTTCTAAGCCCATTCCTTCATGGATGGGAACTTTGGGTATAAACGAATACTAATGGACCCCAAGGATGAGGAGTTACAGCCATCAAGGAACCACAAGGTTCTTTTGTTCCCAGGTCATACCATTTAGTTTAAACAATGCTGGTTCCACCTAGTTGTGGTCTATGCATCACATATTTAAGATGATCCTCGAAATATTGGTGGAATGTTACATTGATGATCTGGTGGTTAAATATTTCTAGTGTCATGTCCATCTCAATGTCGTTGAGAATTTGTTTGGATTACTCTGTTCCAACCACTTGAAAATGAATACATTAATGTGTTCCTTCGAGGTCACCTATAGAATGTTTCTTGGAATTGTAGTTAGATGTAGGGGAATCGCGATCAACCTTGAGAATATCGAGGAAATTAGTTATATGTATCCTACTAGAAACCTATGGGAGCTTCAAGGTTTCCAAGGACACTTGGACTACATACGCTAATTCGTCGTAAATATGGCCGACATGTGTAACCCCTTTTAACAGATCATGAAGAACATAACTGTATGTGAGTGGGACAAAGATTGTCAGACTATTTTCAAGGAAATAAAGCAGTACCTACTCTAGATTCCAGTATTAATGCCACCTGTCTTTGGAAAGATGCATTTACTTTATGTGACAGCCCAGGAACAGTCTCTCGGTGCCCTTCTCACCCAGATGAATAACAAGGGGATAGAGAATAGTGTTTACCACACAAGATGCATAATCATAGTTACAGAGATGAGATACTTACATATCGAGAAGAGATTCCTTGCGCTCATATTTGTGGTACAAAAATTGTGACAATACTTGCAGCACCCTGACAAACAGTTGGTGTCTCATGTAGATCTTCTTATGTACATTCGGAATCACCCCATTTTGACTGGCTATATAACATGGTGGTTTGTAATCAGTCAATAGTTCATCATCATGTTTGTCCCTCATAAGGCTATTAAGGGTAAACTGTTGGAATACTTCCATGATACCCATCTAGAACCTGTAGACCAGTCCCTGGATCTCTATTTACCTAATGAAGATATCCTATTAGAGGAACAATCCATGTCATGATGGAAAATGCACTTTGATGGTGCATCCCAGAGCCGCATATGCAGAAGGCTCAATGACCCCACACTCAACAGAGTGGTCTAGGGTGTTGTCATCATTACCCCAACACAAGCCATTCTTCAATATTCATTCTAGTTTTCCAAACGATGCACCAATAATGAGGTAGAGTATCAGGCTCTCATTACTAGCCTCGAGATGGCCCTCGAGAATGATGTGACCCATTTTCATGTTAAAGGGTACTCAAAACTAGTCATCAATCATATAAATGGATACAATGTCTCCATATATCTAGATCTCATACTATTTTGGGAACGCACTCTCGAGCTAGTGGCCCAGTTCTCATCCTAGCTAGAAGTTACTCATGTCCCTGGAACTCAAAACATCCGAGATGACGCCCTGGCCAACCTAATTGCATCACATGAAGAGCCTAAATAGGTTGATAAGATTATCCACATGGAACATAGAAGAGTCATTGCTCCCGTCTGTCTATATGATGATGACATTCCACAGGTAAGTCACCTTAATGTCAGTGCCTCCATGTCAGGACCCCTAGGCCCCCCAAATGTAATGATTGATTTGACTCCTAAATACAGAACCTCCTATGTGGAGTAGCTCCAAAACGGTAATCTCCTGGTAGATTGGGTTGAGAAAGAGCAAATTTGATTCCTCACATTACACTTTTCCATCCAGGATGGTCCTGGTCATGAGAAGATCCACTAAAAGCATAGGTTTGATGGGGCTATCCTCGGTCCCATTAAAGGAGTCCAGATTTCTCACGTCATGTAGGAGGTTCACGACCGTTGCTACATGTATCAACACACTGGGCCAAAACGCTCTCACCCGATCCTGAGACTGGGGTACTTTTTGTCTCCCCATTATCCATGACTATATCATGTTCGCAAAAAGGTTCCATGCATTCTAGATTCTTACCAAATTTATGCATAATATTCTAGAGCCTATCCACACTACCATATACTCTAGGCCATTTGTGGTTTGGGAACTCGACATCGTGGGACCATATGAATTAGTGACAAATCGCCAGTACTGTTTCTCCTGACTGTTAGATAATTTTTCTCCAAGTGGGTGGAGGCAGTTCCACTCAAGGTGGTCAAGGCCAATTCTATCATTGAATTTGTGAGAATTAATATTATCTACCTATTTGGAGTCCCTCACACTATCCTCACCGATAACAGGAAAAACATCTTTGTAGTTGAGATTATAAATTGTACGCTATGTTCAACATCCATTCTAATCATACCTCTTGTTATCATTCACATGAAAATGGACGGATCGAGGTGTTCAACAAAATACTCTCTAACATTATGCAAACATTTTTGGTCAGAAAAAGAAGAGTTTGCCATAAAAGCTCCCTAACTGCCTCTGGGCTTATCGGACGAAGACTCATAATTCCACCAGGTGTCCCCATATTACCTAATATATAGAATGGATTCTATTCTGCCAATCGAGATTCAATTTCCCTTATTTCGCACAATAGTGCATGATTTGAAAAAATCAGATAATTTAGCTAAAATCTATCTCGCTGAGTTGGACGCACTAGGCAAGAACATGCTTTGTGCCATGCACAATTTGTAAAGGCATAAAAGAATATAGCTAGAGTTTTCAACAATAAATCTTTCCTCTTCTCCTTCCTACAAAGGTGTCTTGGTGTTAGCCCTAAGAAAACCGATGATACCTAGCAGGAAACCACCCATGTTGGATCCCAAATGGGAAGTACCATACATCATTCACAAGGTGTACTCCAATGGTGTATACTCCCTGGTTACTATAGATGGTGAGCATATATCTCCTCCCACCAATGTCATGTTCCTCAGGAAAAAGATTTCCCAAGTCACATAGTCTCACGTCAACATAAACAGTATGGTCATGCATGACCTCAAACTAAATTCTGGTCCTATATGATGTTAAACAATTTGGTCCAACATGAACTTAATCTGTCTGGTTCTACCTGATCTTAAAATGTAAAATGTCCCACATGTAGTTAAATTTTATGTCGTCCCACATGATGTTAAACTGTAGGTCATCCCACAAGATGCTAAAGTGTATGTCGTCACACATGATGTTAAACTGTTTGTCGTCCAACATGGCCTTAAACTGTATGTCATCCCACAAGACGATAAACATTATGTCATCCCACATGACATTAACTATAGGTCATCCTACATGATGTTAAACTATATGTCTCCCTACATGATCTTAAAAAATGTCTCTCCGTACGAGATGTTAAACCAAAATAACTATGTATGGCTTGATTCAAATTCTCATGGGATACATAGGAAGGCTTAGATACTTTGTCTCGAGATGATCCCTAGTGTCCTATTTGACTTTCCCACCCTTGGGTATAGTTCTCTTGGAGGATCCCACATGGTTTCATATAGGATTTTTGGCCCTATTTATATCAGGATTATAATGACTAGACCATGTTCCCTCCTTCGTTATTCTTTCCTCCGACATCCTCACAACGCGATGTTAAACATCACGGACTTTAGAACAATGTATTGCTTGATTCCAAATATATGTGATATGTAGGAATGCCCATAAATTTCGTCCATAGGCCCATATCCAATATTCGGTACCTCCCATTGGCTTGATGCCAATGGTGTGGTACTTTCATTTTCCCACATCCACGTCAATCTCATCATGACCATGCTATTTATCCCTCTTCTCGAAAGATCCCCACTTCTTCTACTTTCCATCATGAGATTAAGATGCACAGTCACTATTATGCCCCACACACTCCTTCATCTAGGTTTTCATTATCTCTCACATCTGAAGGGACCCCCATAAGGCATGGATGCTCAGCCCAAGGTCCCTACAACCATTACGGGCCAACATCTTTAAGGGTTTCGAATGAAAAATTGCTACAAGTCCTGCATTGTGAACGTGGTCAGCGATTGATGCTCATTTTTTGTTCCCATTTCAGGTTACCACGGTGTGGATGATGTGTTTATAATTTGGTCAAATGTTATACTTTGTTATTTTTATCACCCTAATATATCTAAAAAATGGAGTGTAGTGGATCATTTTTTCCTACAATCTCTTCATGATTCGTCCTGCCTCGGTCAGGAGTGTGATTCCAGCTATTAGAACATTATGTGATTGGAAGAGCCTAGTCCTACTCCTTGTTTTCCACACCGAGCATTGATTACATTGGACTTAGAGCTTAGATAAGGAAGTACCCCCATGAGACATCATTTGGCTATAGGTGGCTGGGATGCCTAGCCTCAATTCCCTCGACCCTTTCGGCCACCTAGTCCGAGTTCTCATTTAGGAGTGGGCAGTGTGGTATAGACTCATGTCATTATTTATGTCAAGATATTTTAACATGCCGTACATACCCCCTTTCATAAATTCCTCTGTTTATCTTCCATTCCGCCATCAAATGCGCTTCCAAGCATCATGATCACCATCATTTGGTTTTTCATCAACCTTTATACCCAAGAATACCGCTGAATGGAATGGATTCTCATCCCAAGAGCTCTCCTTCCATTACAGGCTAACACCCTCAATGATTGCGAGTGAAAAATTCATACAAGCCCCATATCTCGAACGAAATCAATGGTTGACACTCAATTGTTTTCCTCCTAGACCTCCGGTCACAAAAATAAAAATATTGTGGTGAGTACATGGTAAAAAACTATCCTCTATCATTGTTTCCACTTTATGGTCTTGTATAGGTAGGATGATTCATCCTCTATTCAGCTGTCCCATGCATATGACATTAAACTAGGCCTACGGTATGAGCCCTACGACCTTAAACTAAGAGCACCATAGTACTTTGTACATGATGATAATCTGTATAGCATCCAAATTAGAGATATATATGGCTTGATTCCCATACATATGGGATATGTAGGACCACCCATACGTCTATTCATTGGGCCCATCCCCATATCATAGAAATATCCCTATCTTATTGGCCCCTTGGCCCGCATTCTTTCAGGGGAAGGGTATATGGTGTATTGTGAACATCATATGTATCCATTCAAGTAGGGTTTATAAAAACCACATCAAATAACCCTATCTCTCCGGAGATACCTTTTCTCCCTTTCCTTACACTCATCTTTTCTAGTCAGCTGGTCTTATGTTGGGTCCCTTGACCCTCTTCGGTGATTCACCAATGTGCCCATGAGTACTCTAGTTCAGAGCCCGGAGATTCAGATTCAACCTAGTCATGCTTTCAATTATTTTTTCATGCTTTGTGTTCCCCTTAATTTGGGAATTAATTATCTTTCACATCTGAAGGGACCCCCAATTGGAATTGATGATTAGCCCAAGGTATCTCCTACTATTACATGCCAACGTCCTTGAGGGTTTGGAACAAAAAATTGATACATGTCCCGCATTGCAAAAATGATTAGTGGTTGATCCTATTTTTCCATTCCCATTTCAAGTCACATAATTTGGATGTTGTGTTTCGAACATGGCCACTAGTCATCCTCCATCATCACACCAATCCCATCAGGAATTATATTTTGATTACATGATTCACATCATTATCAACCTCACTTTGTCCAATTGGAATTTGGAAAGTCTGGGTACTATTCATTATTTTTCATTTTCACATTAGCAGGACAAATCTGTGGTGAGGCGTCATTCAGGTCTCCCCACTGACAAACCATTTACATGCATCCCATGTGTGGAAAAGACCTCTTCCACCATTGTTTCCCACAACGAGTTTAACTCATGTGGGCTTAGGGATGAGATCGAGGTATGCACCTACATGGAAGAGTTCCGCTTCAACATGGTCTGATATCTAAGACATTAAACTATGATCTATTTATGCGTCCCCTATTTAGAACTATGTATGGCTCGATTCGAACCTTATAGGATACATTGGAATGCCTTGATATCTCGTATTTGGGTCTAGCTCAAGTTCTAGTAATTTATCTCCTATGATATTCCATTTAGGCCATGAATCATATAGGGCCGTCTAGTGTGGCATGGGTGGGATTTTTCCTTCTTTCACATTGGTTTTATAATAGTTGCAGAACATGATCCCCTATAAGGAGCTGGTCCCTCCTACCTCCTGTCACGATAAAATTAAATTGTATGATGACCCCCATGAAATTAAACTATAATTTGTCCTGCATGATGTTAAATTTCACATTCTAGGACTATGTATGGCTTGATTCTCATCATCATGGGATACTTAGTAATTCCCGGACATGTCGTCATTGGGTCTATCTCAACTGAGAACTAGTATCTCCTGCCCCATATTCTCAAACCTTTTTTGTCCACTTATCCTGATGTTTCCTTCATGAAATCTCTCATGATGTCATGTGGGACTCATCCTCATTCATGTTGGGTATGCATTATCATGTCGTGCACATTCCTTCTAGAACCTCATCACTCCAATTTATGTCTAAGCCATATGACTCTAAACAATGCTTCCTAGTCCCACATAAATTTAAACTATTATATTTATTGTGAATGATGTTAATGTTCACGGTTTGTCGCATCACATGACCCTATACTGTGACATTTACGTGCAAGCCGCATGACGAAATACATCACTACATCATGGTATCCTCACTAGATGGGACATGTTGTTTAGTATCGATCACCCACCATACCATTTGTCTATTCCTGCACATTTCTTGATTCTTGTGGAGATTTCTAGACATTCTATCCTATATCCTTCGCTTCACAAAAAAACACATTCATCCAAATGGGCAAAGATGATCTATCAAATGGAACTTATTTTGGTTTAATGTCCATACCCGACCGACCTTTTTATCTCTAGAACTAGTATCATACCTTTACACCCATAGAACTACATATGGCTTGATTTCCATCCTCATGAGGTACGTAGGAATGCCCAGGAATTTTTCCTCGGGCCCAGCCTAACTTTCACTTTCGGTAGCCTAACATAGATGTTTACCAGTGAGCGCATTGTTGTGATACAGACTCATACCATCCTCACTCATGTCTGGTTGAGTAGTTATTTTACCTCGTGTTTCTGTTCTTCAGTTCCAAAATTGTCCGAGATCTATATCCATAAACTAATAGTACTCTGTATCATTGCCACAATATGTTAAAATGAACGACATCTCCAAGAACTACATACAACTTGATTCCTGTCATCATGTGATACATAGGAATTCCAAGACATATTGCCTATGGGTCCAGTACTAGGAATCTAAAAACATGTCCCCTCTCTTTATGCCCCTAGGCCCAAACCCATTTGGGAACATGTGTTGTGGCGAGTACCTCATGGGTTCTCATTCACAATGGGTTTTTTCATGGTCACTCCATGGTCCTCCCATGAATTTTTTACCTAGTCCGAGTTCTATGACCCTAAAATAAGATCTCTCAATGGGAACCGTGTGTCATGTTTGGCCACTTCACCACCCTACGCACAACATATAAAATCAATCCCTCGTCAATGGATTATCCTACGATCATTAAGTTGAAAGAGTGCAACCTTAGGACACTTTTCCTTAGAGGTGGACTTGACTCCCTCTATTTGATTCGTCTTATTGTTGTACTCATATGAATTGTGGTAATGATTCTAGAGAGTGGAAATTTCAAAGGGACATTTCCTCATTTGATGTCCAAGCATGGGAAGCACATTATATGGATCCTCATCCTCATCCATGTCTAATGGAACCCTCTTATGACCTAGTCTCATTACAAATTGGCTTACCTACCATCTTAGGCCAATGCCCCTGATGAACCCGGATGACATTTGAAACATGTCCCATGTTTCAACATGGTCCACGATCGACCATCATTTCTCTATCCCCATTTCATGCTAATGAGATACAGATAATGTTTTTCCAACATGTTCAACAATTATCCCTTATCGTCATGCCAACATCATTGTGGTCATGATCTCGAGCATCATGATTCACATGTTTCCACATCCTTAAGTTCATTTGGAATTCCATCATACTCAGATTTAATCCTTTATGAATCTAGGTGTGGTTTGTAGGCATGTTAGCATTATTGTGAGACCATTCACCTTGAGTCCCATCACCCCTAACAAGTTCCTTTCTGTTATAGGAATTTCCCATCATTACTCCTTATTTTCCACGTCGAGAACAACTCACATGGGTTTAGTAGTTCTGGTAAGAATTGTATTAGCGCAGCCATGCCACACATGAATTTCATCATCCCGCATGACATTAAACTGTGCTCTCAATAACTACATTTGACTTGATTCTCGTCCCCATGGGATACATAGAGATTCCCAGACATTTCGCCTTGGGTACAACCCTAGGGTCATTAACCCTTCTGCCTCTGGACCAATCCGGGTCCAGAGAGTATGAACATTAATCTATGTTCATTTTCCACACCGTACAATGTTTAGACTACGCGTCTATTATCTGCATCTGTATGAGATAAATCTACCAATCATTGAAGGTCCTTAACAGATAGGTCCTACTCTGATGTATGTTGGATCCATGATCTAGCTATTATGCCCACCTAATTAGTTTCCACTACGGTGGAATGATTTAATGAGTGTTGGAATACATTCAAACAACCCATCACTCCACACTCAACACTTTGTGTGCCCATTATTTAGACTCTCATACTATTTCACTTCTAAAATATCCCGCTAACTGTATTGATGCTTGGACAATGGAACACCTACTGTCCTGGGCCAATGTTTTGGAAGACTAGTGGATGGGATTTCAAGTCAGGACATGTGTTTCGAATATCATCAACGGTCAGCCTTCATTTGTTATCTCCATTTCAGGCTATCAAAATAAGGATACTATGTTTCGTACATGGTTAGCGATAATCCTTCATTGTCATTCCACCCCCACTGTGTTTTGATTCTAGGGTATAGTGATTCACACATTCCACTCCCCTATGTTTAGACTAATTCCATACACCCATGGAGTTACCCCGCTCATTCGCTAGAGCATATTGGGAAGACGAAAGGATGATTGTTTTGAGGTCCTCATCCTCTAGACGATCCAATCCATTTTTTCTGGGAAATCCATATTGCGTTTACAAACCCCATATGCCCGGAGATAGGTTTTCACTCTTATATTCGAATGGAATGGCAAGGTGGTCATCCCATGTTTCTCGCATTGGGCCCAACCCACATCAGCTTACAGATTGATCAATTGATGTTCCATAAGTGTAACATAAATCCAATGGGCCATGAAATGAATAACAGAATTCATGCATGCACATAGAGTGAGTAATCAAAACTTTAATGTGCATTCAAATGTTTCATGAATCATAGTACCCAAGGATCGACCCCTCCCATAGATAGGTTAACCCCGACAAAAGAGCATTGCAGATCCTCCACCCTCTGGCCTATGTCGTCCATGATTTTTTGTCGCTTATTCAGTTCCTACTCAACCTCGGCTACAATGGGGCGTTGTTATTTATATTTTATCATGGACCTATCTTCATTGGTTCAGATAATGGTCTTCTAATTGGAGCCTTGCCTCACGTGCTATTCAGATTCCACCAGTGGGGCCTTCATCCCCGATATAATCTATGACTGCACATTGTGGGAAGAAGAATGTTTATTTTCCAGAATTTACATCCACAGAATATCGTTTTCACCCTCTTGGAGCCTCTTGATGGTCACCTCTTTTCTCTACTGCCATCCCACACCGAGGCCGCTATCAAATTCGTGGATCTTCTATGCCATGTGATCTCAGACATACAAGTGGGGACCCTGGGCATAAACCCCCTCGAACATAGATCACACATTCACGAACAAAGTATCACTATCTAGTCTATCCATTTTGTAAGATGGGTGTCATTAATGAAGCGCTTGATCAACTTCCATGACCGAAAACATAATATTTTTCTATCCTCTTCATCAGAGGTCGTCTAGTCCCAGTATTCATGGTTGGTGGGATCATGTGTAGGGAACAACCATAAGAACTCATCTGCAGGGTCTGCATCTAGTGTTGGATAAGTTAGGGCTATACCCATGATGTCTGATCGATCTTCATTATTGGACCCCACCTTAATAATTTCAGACCCAGCCCTGCTAACTATCCCACCAGTGATTGGATGTGTCGCCGCTTGGACAGTCTTGATATCTGCCTCCCTGACCACAAGTATTTCCTTGGTAATGGTGCCTCTAGGAGTACCAACCATCCTGGCCAAGGAACCCATTAAATTTGAAGAACTTTGCATACCATGAAGTGCACCAATGTTAGTTAAACGGATCGATGGGTGGAAGTCACGAATTTTGTAGTGTAGACTTACTGAGATCAAATTATCAGCCTCATTCCTACGTTGTTTCCATCGTGACCCCAAGGCATGGCCCTTTGTATATTATTAAAAGGTTTGAAAACTCTGTAGAAGCCAACTTGGGTGTCCTGGCCTAGATGGACGTATTAATCTTCATCAATGCGGTCATATATCTCTAATACCCTGCATCTTCCTCCCCTGAGGGGTGTGAACATGTTGTGTATAAGGACCTCTTGTATAGTTTAAATATTTTTGAGGGGCTAAATGTAGTTTCGAAGAAGATCCTATGGAAGGAAATCTATGTATTACATCAAGAGCCACTGCAAATTCTTCAGGCTCTGGGTCCAAATCACCAACTTCACCCTTCTTCAATGGGCTCCCTCTACCAACCTCTTCTACCAAGGAGGACATTTCTGAATATTTCGGAAAAGGGAACTGCTTCCTCAATTCTGTAGCTGACAATTGTGGAGGGGTTGTTCGATCCAAAAAAACCTTCACCCAGTCTGTCATTGTAAGCGGGGAACATGAGATTTCATGAAGTTCTCCAACTCGGTGAGGTATTTATTTTCCCTTGCGTGGGATACTGCAAAGCCGTACATGGACAGGCTAATTTCTGGAAAATAATTCCTGCTATGGTTCCACTGTTTCCACATCTCATATGGGACAAGGAATTTCATGTTGATATCCTAGATGTCCCAGGCCTCCGGGGAGGCAACATTCAGCAACATTTCTATATTACACAGCCGCTTCCCTGGAGCCCAGGGTGGATATTCTATCGAATCCTATTGGTGGACTCCCCTCTAGATAAATGTGCTCTTCTGGGTCGATTGGTTCCACTACCACCACCGAATCTGTTATCCCTATCTCCACCTCAAGCGGTGCGACCCTCGCCGCCACGACACCCTCACCCCCATGGGATGTCCTTTCCACCTTTCGGCACCGACATCGATGTTGGGGAGGCACACCATTGCAGGATTGAATAGTTGGCTGCTTCAACATCTCCCCTGGGTAGGCCGCCTCCTCGAATTTGGAATACTCATGAACTAGTTTGAAGATTGTCGTGGGAGGAGGTAGGTCATTCCATTTATTACAATATTCACATGTGAACCCGATCCACATCATCCTTATCATTCCCAGATGGTCCTCATAGCGCACCTCCGAATTGACATGTGATGTCAATCACTGCATGCACTAAAATTTCCTTGCAAATCAGTGTGGGGTTTACAGTTCATTAAGGGGCTCACGGACCACCCGTGCCACCATGACTCCACCTCGAAAGTATATGTGGTATGACTGATTCCATTCCATTCCCTAGCCCTAATCTGTTAATACAACCATTGAAAACGAGAACACGTGAATGTTGAATTGTTCTACCTTCCATACTCAGGTCAGTACTGACTGTATGGTTAGCTTTGATGGAAATCTCCATACAGCATTCAAAATAGATGGGAGGATGTTAGATCCTATGGGGGAGATGGGGTTTGTATATTCATAGACCCCCCTGACGTGCTCCATGATGAACCCATACAAGAGGTGGAATGGACCATATATTCTTGGTATCATATTCCCCACACTAATATGACACAAAATCATGTACAACTTGGAAAGCATCATGATCTCAAGTTTGACCTTCCCTCCTTTCTCTATCATGGACTCCATGATAAACATGCTCGGTCGCATGACCATGTTCATGTCTCTCAATGGCAGTATCCAATCGCAGATGATTTCCGCAACGAATGCATCCAACATGACTACTAGTTGTTGCCTTGTACAGATGGTGAACCCCCTCATCTTCCACATGCTATCCTCCAAAATCTTTCTGTATGTGGGCTCCTTTCCCAGTTGGCCCCCCTTCAAGAAATTATGATCCCTATCCTGGAACTTCCTATTTTCTATGATTTTCAAGAACTAATTGAACTACCATTTGAAGTGGAAATACCTCACCAGCTTCTTGTCCTATCCCGGTACTAGGTTCATCAACTAATTCCCCAGTGGTGGAATCTGCCCCGGTTCCTCGCACACATAATAGCGAGGAACTCCTCATACATCCCCCCCAATATTGGGTCCCCATACATCTGATGAAAATCCCATAAACTAATGTTGAACTCTCCCGGGTGGAAATGATAGGAATTGGTCCTCAATGACCATCTTCTTAACAACTCAACATTAGCTAATTCTGCTGATAGATGTAGAATTGTGAGCCCCAAGCCGCCTCATATAGGCAAACCCTTTTCAGTTCTTCCCCAAATTCCTTTCATGAGGCACCTACCCAGTAGGCCTTGGACTTGTCGTCTGTGATGTTTCCACCCCAGTGAAAATACCACTCCTCAGACCACCCATTTCCCTTGTTCCATAGGGATTCCTTCATGATGGTGTGGTATAGAGGGGGGATATCTATGGGTGTAGTTATTTCCGATAAATGTTGTTTAGATGATTGCAAATACATTCAGTGTTGATAGGCCTAAAGTCCTCTTTGGCTTCATCCTCATTCACCGTGAACCAATGGACCTGGAACAATGTTCCCTGGAACCAGTAAGCTGGCTTGTCCCTTAGTATCTTCAGGGATGAAGATGTCATCCCTTAGTCCAAATCCATATAGATGCCGCCTATTTCACACCATCAATTTCGATTGTCTTTCTGACAACAACTCCACCAAAAAATTGTGGTAAAAAAGGCTCTGAAAAAACTCCGTTATACCTTGAGTTATCTGATATCTCCTCCTTCCGAGAATCATTTGTAAAGACCCCTAATAGCCTCTTGGTGATCCATTCTATTTTTGATATTTGGACACTTTTTGTTTTGGATCATGAGGCACTTTGGATGTGATTTTTCGTGGAGTTCGTTCATGAAGTTAGTTCATGAATCCACCCCCTTTCCATTCGACATTATCCATAGAGTTCACCATCGCGAATTCAAAGACTCGTTGTGTGCCACGAAGCAGAAGGCCCACATTGCGGAGAGAAATCATGGAATTAGTGGAGTATCGTGAATTGATAGTTCTAATAGAAGAAGTGCAGAGATGAAAATGGAAAAAATAGAGGTCATCCACCACTATTTATAGGAGAGGACCTATGGTTCTACGTGACACATCTAAAATTTAGTGAGCTTCACAACAGTCTCAGCCCACATGTCGTATCTCTGCATCACAACCCTCCTTCGCGAGTCAGTTGTGTGAGTTAGCTTCACGATAGACTGAGGAATTTTAATGATTAACCCTCAGAATTCGATCCTATCATTCTCATCCACTCCCAATCTAATAGGGAGAATTTGTTGGCACCAAAAAAAGGTAAGATAAAGAACAAATGGAAAGAAGTAGGGGTTACCTCATGAAGCTTTCCCACGGATCCCCACAGCACCACGACCGGTGAATAGTTCACCCTTCGCGCGAAAAAATTCTTTGTGTCTTCCCACCCAATGAGCTCTGCTTCGTTGAACCGCATTCCTATAAATAATAGTCTCCCATTGAGACCAATGGATGTATCCTCCAACCATTCACCTTCTTAGCTCCCAAATCTCAATGTAGTCTCTTCTCAGTGAACCATGAGCACTTCAAGGTACATGAGTATTGCGATTCACATCTCCCTTGGATTGAATTAATCCATTCTTCAAAGAGGGATTCCCTTGATGAATCCCACAAGCATCGATAATAGAAGGGGACCCCGAAGGGGACTCTGGTCTTCATGGAGAACTTCTGCTTCGTGATGTACTCTCCATGGACATGTGAGACAAAAGCTAAGGCAGCGTCATTGTGCCTCACGAAGCACATTGGTTCACAAAGCTACGCTCCGTAGGGCAACCTTTCATCGCAAAGCACTGCTCAGAGAATGTCTTTCCACTTTGTGAAGAACCTTCTATATGCACATATTCCATATTCCTAGTCTAGGAAACTTCACATCGTGAAGCATACCCCTTCGCAAAGCCCCTCCTCTACATGGAGCACAAGAGCATCACAGGGCATCTACTTATGAACCCCATTGCTACTAAACTCTTTTTCTTGTGCAACCCTCTAGGTTTGCAATAGGTAATTTCAAGATACCATGGGTGGTAATTCCTATTTCATTGCTTCACATCATGCTTCTTCAAATAGGCATGGTAACAACTATTGCTTCTTCACAAATACATTCTTACATGGACCATCAATGGATCAATCCATAAAACCCCCTCTCCATAGCATTGCTGATGTCTTCCCTTCCATAGGGGAGGGTGGGTATTAGTCATGTAAGTCCTAGGGGTGTAGAGAGAACCCACCTCATTTGAGCTGCAGAACGTTAAACTACCAAGAACCATCATCCTCGACAGATGACGTTAAACTATGGCCAAAACACATACATTGTACATAGGGCCCCCACCTCAAACATTCTCTACTCTAATGGGTCTCCACGGGAGCGGGATCATTCCCCAAATGGAATGAGATCCTCTTTATCAAGGGGTCATTTGTCTGCAGGGAAAGGGAAACCACCTTGGTGTAATCCCCTAGCCATTCTAGAGGGAGGCATCATCCATGCTCCAATTAACTTCTCCCTAGAAAAAGACTAGAGGGGGTGGGGGATGGGCACCAGATCCCACCCTTAATCGGTGCCCTATCCCCTCACATTGGGATTTTTTCACCACTAGGCCTCCACCATAGAGTAAGTCACATTATCCATCTCCTTGGGATGCTAACCAAGCGAATTCCCCTGTTTCCATTTTGGGCCACTGATTACATGTCAGCCCCATTCCACTTCCAACAGACGCACCATTCACGACATTATCATAATGTATTTTATCCATTTTGTTTCTCATATCGAGCATGACTCACTTGAGCATAGATCAAGAATTGACCATGGAATCCTCTCTGGGATGCCTAGAGTGTAAGACCCAAACACCCTTTCTGAATTACATAGCCTTTGATCCTTTCCAAGGAAAGGTTCATAGGAAGTCTCTCTATGGTTCACGCCCATCATAAATTTGTTCTAACCACCCTTCACATCAGTTACCACTCTTTCTGAACTATGTGAACATTGATCCATCCCAGGGAAAGGTATATAGGAAGCCTCCCTGAGGTTCAAGCCCACCATTCATTGGTTCCAACCTCCTTCACGTCGTTTCACCAAACCTTTCTAACCTACATGTACTTTGATCCTTGCCAAGGAAAGGTGCATAATAATCCTTCATGAGATTCAAGCCCACCATATCTTGGTTTCGACCCCCCTTCACATCTGTTCATCACCCTCCTGAACTATGTAGACATTAATCCTTGCCAAGTTAATGTGTGTAGGATGCCTCCTAGAGGTTCTAACCCACCATCCATTTGTTCTAACTCCCATTAACTTCATCTCCCAATCCTTCTAAACTCTATGTACATTGATACTTACCAAGGAAAGGTACATTGGAAGCCTCCATGAGGTTCAATCCCACCATACATTGGTTCTGACCCCACTTCTTTTAGGTTACAACTTTTTTTGAACTATGTGGACTCTGATCCATGGAAAAACAAGGTACACAGGAAGCCTCACTGAGGTTTATTCCCACCATCCATTGGTCTTACACACCTTCTCATCAGTTCACTAGACCTTCATTAACTACATGGACATTGATCCATGCCATGAAAAGGTACGTAGAATGCCCCCATGAGGCTCAAGACCACCATCCTTTGGTTCCGTCCCCCTTTACGTCAGTTATCCACCCTCCTGAACTACATGGACATAGATCTTTTCAAAGGAAAGGTACATAATAAGCCTCCATAAGGTTAAAGACTAACACCAAACTATCCAGACCACTTTACGTTGGTCCACTAATAGCCATCAGGACATTAAACTAAATTCCCCTTTTTTCCTGCATGACACTAAATTTTCTATCAATCACTGGTAAGCCGTTGTTTTACCCAATCGATGATAAGCTGTTGTATTCCCTAATCGATGGTAAGTAGTTGTACCCTGACCAACGGTAATTGGTGGTGTTCCCTAACCAATTGTAAGAAGTTTCCAACCTTATTCAGTGGTAAGAAGTTGTAAACCACATCCGTCAATAAGAAGTTGTGATCCCTATTCAACGTGAACCCATTTTCAACCCAAACCCAGTGGTAAGCCACTGTCGTCCCTACCATTGGAATCCGCAATCCTGGTCCATCCTAGTGGTGTCAGACCAATCTCAGGAATCTAACCACATTTAAGCCCCAATATATCATCGGGCCGCTTTCCTCTATGTACACCTCAATCTTATGCCCCATCCCAGACTACGTAGACATTGATTCCCTTCCACATGGAAACATATGAGGTGTATTCGAGGGTTAGGCCCATCTTTACTTTCACCCTCAGGTCGACTACATCTAATTATCCATTCACATCAATTAACCATACAACTTGATTCCTAACCAGGACACGACATCCATGTGCGATCATGCCAATTCACCTCCTAGTGTCATTGTTCCCTCAAGGGGTTTCAAGCCATCTGATCCACTCTTGTCGGAGTTCTTATCCATCTGATCCATCTCTTATGAACGTTAAACCAACGAAATACATTGTATTAAAAATGGGAAGATGGGTAAAACCTCAGAGACATTCCTATGACATATAATTCCACACACACAACATGGGATTCTTCAGGCTTTCGTGACTTTGAGAAGCCCTATTATAAGGGGAAGAAACCCTAACACGCTAGTGTTCTAGTGTCGAGACATGCCAGTGATGCCCAACGTGACTACTCCCCTGACTGAAGGTTGATTTTGTGACTGGTCCCCATGGAATGTTCTAGAAAAATAAGTGTAATTAACAAGTGTCCATGAAGATATGGCACTAAGAAGAGTTTCACAGACAACATCTTAATCTACAGGGGAGACTCAGAATAGGTAACGAGTTCCGAGGAGGAATCCAGGGAAGAAAGAACCTACATCCCATAATCCGATTTTTATTATGGAGAATACATCTCTGAATAAGCGACGGATGATTCCCACCTTTTGAATGTAGGAATGTGGGTCCACAGTTAGTGCATCCTTTTGGTACTCAAAGAGACGAATGCTCACGCCATAGGGAATGTGTCAGAAACAAGTATAAATGGGTAACAACTCCGAGAAGGGCACATCGGGCTTCACCCAATCATCACCTTATGAATGAAAATAGGCCTTACCACACACCTAGTATGACACTCATGGGTGATATTGGTAAGGAAATTCAAATTTTATTTGAAAAAAAATATTATGTATTAAAATTGTTATAAATTTAGAAATAAACAACGTTTAGGATTATAAAATTTCCATAACATAAATTTTTCAATTTATATTTCTTATTTTCTTTAAGATTATAAATTATTTTACTTAATGATATGATCTAATATTTTGTAATAAATTGATTATAAATTGATCTAATCTGAATGATTGGGACCAACATGGATTCACAAAATTCATATTGAGAAAATGTCTATTTTTATGGTATTAATATAATATTTCTAATAAAAATAGTCTCCCAAGTATTCTCATCATATTAGGAAATTATATCTTATTATAAAAAGAAAGAGAAATAACTTTTTAATTATTAGTTATTCGATGAGAAGAATGTTAAGAAGATGACGGTATGGGAAATGGTGGTTAAGGGAATAATAGAAATAAGGATTTTGTAACATGTGACTATTGTGACGAAACCCTTTTAAATGATTAAATGGAATTGGAAATTTAGAAAGTGTAGAGAGAACAAACACTATTTTCAATAATTAATGAGAAAGAAAAAAGATAAAAATGTTCATATATTCAAATATAAAAGAATTGGGATCAATATAAATCAATTCCCCAGGAATCAAAGGAATATAACTCAAAAGAAGATAATGGATCATGATCAATATTATTTTCATACCATATACATAGTGGACAATAAGTGAGTTTTTTTTATGTTATGATATAGTGGATTTTATTATTTTATCAATGATATCATGGTTGTAATAAATATTTAATGTATAAGGATTGTAATACATTAAATATTAATTTTGTATTTGGAATAATATGTTAATGAATTCTAATGACTACGAAAAATGACTAAATGTAATGTTTAATTTCATGGTAAACAACGTATTTAGGGGAAGATAAACATTAATGTGTTCATAATATTTAGATCATTATGTTCATGTAATGATATGATTGATATAGATACAATAATTTGGATTGTACTAACTAATATAGAACTGATTATTGATTTGATGAAAAAATGGTTTGCGCAATAATTTTGGAGTTTACATCGATTATTTTTTTATGGAATATATTCAATAATCTATGTTTAACATAATAAATAAAAATTAATTAATGTTTTCATTATGGTTTTATTGTAATTAATATTATTTTACTATTTCAAGATAATAAATAATGATTTTATTCACATGTTTGGTATGTGATTATTTATAAATGAATTATATAATTTGGGGATTAATGATATTTTCATTTTCCAAATTCAGAGACCATCCTTCTACTATTTGGTATCATACCCTTTTGGGAGGATATTATGTTTAACCATTTATGAAATTGTATCTTTTGAACATTGAAGATGTTTTTTGAGATTAATGTATTACATTACCATATGGTTATTTTTTCATATTGTATAACATGTTCTAACCATTTTGGATTAATAATAACTATAGATCAATGGAATGAATTTCCACTATATAAATAATTTTAAAATTCATTAAATGTAAATTTTTATGCTTCATGAATAAATAATTAATTTTATCTATTCATTTCTAAGAGTAAGATATGAATTAAAAATTGGATAGAGTACAAAAAGGGTGAAACTATTCTTATAATGTATAAATGAATAATATAAATATATTTCTTTATATTATTATATATTAAAATAATTTATCACCTTATGAAAAATGATTTCAAAAAAATCATAATAACGTAATTTTTATTTAAATGATAGAATTTTCAATCACTACAGATTTGTGGAAATGAGGTGCCTAACATTACATTAATTATTCATTTTTTCACAATCCATGAACTCTCTTAAAATCTATAATTATTTATGATTTTCTTCTATGTCCATTTATTCACATTCTTGAAATATTAAATTACAAATAATCCTAGTTATGTGTTTCTCCATGTGACCTATATACATTGATTTAAATATTATTAATATTATTTTTCAATAATCGTTTATATTATATGGGTTATCAATTAATGTATTTTTAAATGTATAACCTGTGATTATCATGATCGTGATTAAAATGTGAGGATGTAATTTATTTAAAGAGAGTAGAAAGTAACACCATGATATTTTAAAGGAGGAATGTATTGGTCAATATAATATATTACACAATAAACCAATATTATAATATAATATTACATGCCTAGAATTTATGATATATATATTTTTAATTAAAATCAATACCTTTTATAACATGTAATGCACGTAACACCATGTCTGAAGGAAATATAATACTCTATTAAAAAAATTATATTACAATTACTAATATAACTTTGAATTTATGTTTGGAAGAATGAATATTACTAACTATATTATGAAATTATGGTAAATTTGTTAATAGAAAAAAATCATTAAAAATAAAATTTAATTTTTTATGTAAAATTGTATTTTTTTAAAAGATTATTTAATTATGATTTGTGAAAATGATTTAAAATTATTTATTATGAACAGTTGAAACATTATTTATAGAAATAAATATTTTTTTTAATTATAATATCAATATTAACTTACTATGAATTTCTATATTTTTATGATAAGAGTGATACATTTATAAATAGTACAAAATAAGGGATTTTAATTTTAAACTGCATTTTCAATTAAATTATTTATAATGACAAATTATATTAATAATTGGATTAAAAGTATAATTATTTAAAGAATTTTTATATGAATCCAATTTATGCCAATATAAACGTTTGGATACATAATTTGGATATAAAAATTGTAAACGATTTATCATTTTCTCTATAAATACAAGCTTTACTGTCTCATATATGGGATTAAAAATTAAATAAACTTCACTAATTTATCTATTAGAAGTTAGGAAAATAAATTCTATATTTATAATCAGAATAATTATTACTATATAGTATGTTTAAATTAATATTTGACTAAAATAAATAGTAAAAAACTATAAATTTATTTTATCGTGATTAAGGTACAAATGTGTTTATCTGGGGATAAAAATAAAGGATAGGGTTAATATGACAAATAAAATTTTATATATTTTTTACATTTCCATATTTATACCCTTTAACATTTGAGACACTAAATTAATCCATTTTGTAAACTTGTGTAGTTTAAACTGGTTTGAAATAACCTTTTTATTCTCAAACATTACATGTGTTCCACTAAAATCACATATAAGAGGCCACCCACTCTCCTCAAATACCGAAATAATTAAACCCATTTGGTTTAGAAAATAATTCAGTTAGTATGTTATATACTATATTTTTATAAGTCTTTGTTTGGGTAGAAATCTATCATATGATGGCTTTTGGTGCAACCTCAAAGATGATACCTAGTGAAGAGGTAACGTTATTCAACATGCGTTTTTATTTTATTTCTTTGTCAAAATAATTAATTTTTTTTGAATATTATGATATAATAAACTCATTATCTTACTTATAATGTTTTTTTTATATTTTCTAGTAATTTTGATATAACAATCTCTACTTCTATATAATGGTCTTAATGTCATATTTTTTGAGTACAGAGGACTTTGACCTTGAAAACTGATGTCCGAAATGTTTTCATAACCACCAAAAATTATTGTGAATTTTGATGGATATAAAGTATATATAAATTATATATAAATGAATTATACTAGATTTTTAATTATAACACATATTATTTTGAATGTTTCACTCCATTTACAAAAACAATAATATTGATTGTGTCTATGGTGTAGTACCACCTCATGATGTGATGTGATTCATTTAGACATTAAAATATTAATGGTTGAAAATGAGTGTAAAATTATTGATTACATGTGATATATATGATATTATATTTATTCGATAAATTTAATATATCTCCCACTTCCTTACACTTTCACTCATTAATGGAATGACATTGTCACACATATATACGTAATACCTACCATCTCCATGAAGTGTTTTGATAAATTTCCTTTCCCAGCCATCAATAATGATTCTAAAAATATATATAATGACTAATTATGGATTTTATAACATTATTATATTTTTTGGGATTACGTATTTATACCATATACCTAATAACTGGAACATCGATATTGAAACATTCAAGACAATATAAGGAAATTAACACCTAAAACACCTACAATAAATAATTATTACTAAAACAATGGTTGGTAAATATCATGATGGGGTAATATAACATATTATATATATTAATATAGTAATATTATAAATTAATAAAATGAATTTATCCTTAATATAGTTAGTTAAATCCTGTATAACCAAATGAAAGTGTGAGGAATGAGATACTGACTCAATTTCCATACATTAAGGCACATTTTTATGTTATAATAAAATTTATTTAATATGGAATATTTACTAAAATTTAATATTTTATAAAATTATTCAATAAAATTTAATGGTCCATTAATTTCATCCTATATGATTTGGCATTATCATTAACAAGGATAAAATAAAACCAACAATCAATTTCTTTTAATTATTCAACATTACCTATTTGTTTCCATTTTATATTATTAAATTTAATGTATATTGGCTTTTGGTTGTTTTATAATGTATTTAAAGATGTTATTTTTTGATTTAAATTTGATACACATAATAGTTTCATTTAAAATTTTTAATTTTTATGCAATGATATTTCTGATAGAATTCATCAAAATTTCCATGTCATCTATGAATTGTTTTAAAATATTCAACAAATCACTTCTAAATGATATATGTACAATCCAATTAATGAATTTAACATTAAAACCTAATAACTCATTATTGTTTTTTTAACTAATGGATATCAATATTATCATATGATGGATATGTTTATTTTCATAATTTCATAAGATTTTTACATTTGTTGTATACATAGAAATATATTTTATTAACAATGAAAATATTGAAAAATCTGCATCCTTTAATATATATTGTTATTTTACGAGAATGCTCATTTATTAGTGAATTAATTATTTGATTTCATATTCGATTAATACATTGGACATGTAGTGGTGAGTGGGGCCTATAATTATATTTCCCATGGATGCATTGGTTGGTGTAATGAGACAAATAATTTTTCCAATATAAAACTTATTCTATCTATATTTTTAAACTATATTCAGTAATGAACATTGTATTTTAGGTATAATTAAACTTTAGATAATAAAATACCAAAGTTAATAATTTCATTCATTAATAATTTTGTTTTTATTATACATTAAATTTTCATGATATTATTATCTTTATGCATTTCATTCTGAGTTTATTGATTAAATAAAATGTGTTCTTTGTTATTTATATTTCAATATTGATTAAGTCTTATCAAGTTATATAATTGAAATGTGTGTTTTGTTAAATACCTTGACATAATGATTCTTCCTTATCTTATTATGATAGTCAAGGTATTTAAATGTAATGGGTTTTTAGTAATTTACTATTCCATGTTATTTTTGATTATCGATTCATGATATCTTCCATTGTACATAACCCTAAATTAGAATTTTACTAATCCATTTTTTTATCCTTTATCAGGAATCCATAAAGTGTTTTCAATTTGTTTTTAAATTATACGATACAAATAATAATGTTATTCTTTGTTAAAAATATTTTAATTTATTTTCAATGTAATATGGAATCATATATGTATCCAATTTACTAAGACTACTAAACTACATGTCCCTTTGTGATATTATTGATTTCATCTTCTCCTAATTTATTAATTCTAAAAACATTATTATAGTTACAGGAGTTAGGGTTTTTATAGCGAATACATGTATTTGATTTGAAATTATTAGGTCCCCACCTTGGCTAAGAATCCTAATGTATCACCATTTATGATTTAGTTGAGATCGGTGAAAATAAATCAATATATAATCCTTGGTGTAAAATTGGTGTATGAAATTTCTCGCATAATTATGAACCATTAGACTAATAGTGGGTGTCGAACAACTAGGTCCAACCCTCTCCACTCAATCACTAATAGCGGGGAGAATCATGGGAGTGTTGAACTATTTTCCTCTTGAAGATCTCATAGAACTATAACCATAAGTCTACAGTAATGTGGTATACATATAAATTTCGTATGATAATAATACAAAAAAATAAGCATCACAATAACGTAGTTTTTTTAGATAGAAAAAAATTTCCTATTCTATTGAGTTAATTGAAAAAAATGATCGCAAAAAAAAATTATTACTAGGGCTCTTATTATTTTTTTAACATAATATTTTTAATTTATATTCTACTATGGTTGTTATGGTTTTTTGAGATTATTGTGTATCAATGTGTTTTCATTTATTTACATTTTCTCGACAAAGTTATGCATATTTTTTATTATTCATGTATACATTAGTCGAGTTGGGGAATTGGTTTATTATATGAAATTGGTGGTCATGATAGATATTGAGTTATATAATTGTCGATTTTCAATGTATCATGAGATAATTTGGTATATTTTATTATTTAATATCATTTAATATGACATTTGATATTATTTTTTTTACCAAAATTTCTTGATTTGTTATTTTAGAGCCGATTTTTAGATGAATCGATGTAGTCTTTTGAATCAAAACATGGGATATTAAAATCATGATTGAATGATTTCCAGTAGGGTCTTTATTATTTTATATTATGATAAGAAATGTTGTAGTTAATTTTTAATTGTTTAATGTGATCATTTTTTTAGTTGAAGAATCTATTGATATTGAAACACCACCCACTAAAAAAACTTCCTACAGAGTATCTAAAAAATATTGTTGATGCATTTGGAGAGTTAATTAAAAATATTAGTCTTTATTCTGAGAATAATAATGGTAGGTTTTAAAGAAATACATTCCTAATTTTTATCAAATTTTTGTTTCTTTTGTATTTATTTTCTATGTCTTTAGAAATTTACTTCTAACTTATGTGTCTGGAATTATCCTCATTCTCCTTTTGTAGTAAAATCTACATTCCCATTTATTGGGAGTTACCACTATCATATATGTAAATAAATATCTATATTGTATTTATATTGTAATGAGAGATTTATATTCTCAATAAACAATTATTAAATCGCAAATATCTATGGATGAAGAAAAATGATTGGTTCTAAAATTATACAATTTGATTTTTTTTATAAAATTAAATATATTAGATATTTAGTCCAAATATAAATGGCTAAATGGAATTTATTTTTTTTGCTTATTCAAGTATAAGATCATGATTTGGAACCTAATAATTTCAAATATTCAATGAAAATACACCAAATCATATAATGGAAATTATATAGTGCCTAATAATTTAATCTCTTTGAAAAAACCGTTTGACATTTGTATATACTCTCTTATTAGTCTCATTACAAATTTCAATAGACATATGTAAAAGAAGGATATTTAAATAGTATTTACATTTCTTATTCAGTTTTAATTTACCAATTGGATATTGATCATAATTAGTAAATTGTATTTCTATATCATTATTGAGATCTAATAAGAATATAATTTTTACTGAATTATTATGAATAATAATATGAAAATGTTATCCATGAATTATTTTGATTTTAAAATACATATCAACCCACACACACATAAAAATTCATCACAAAAATCCGGATTATTTTTCTTGGATTGAAATGTTTTTTTGCACCGTATAATTATCAAGGATTTTTCTTGTTTTATTTAAATACCATTTAACATGGATTGGCACACAATAAAAGGTGAAGATGGTTATTTTTCAAAAAAATCATGTTAAATATTGATTCGATGTTTATTGAAATATTCACTGATATATCAATGATAAAAATTAGAATTTTATACTTGTATATCCTAGTGTCTTTAACATCTATACGATAGTGGGACATAGTATCTCCAATTTGAGGATAATAAAAAATCATTTAAATCATGTGGGAATATACAAATGTGGATCTCAATATGTCGACATAGAAAAAATGGAAATAAAGAATAAAAAAATAATTAAATCATTTTAAAATATAAATGAATAGTATGAATAAAAGTTTGAGGGAGATAAGCTTGAGTCGTAAATCTGAAATTGGGGGATGAAACTAAAAATCGGTGATTCATCAAAATATTCCACATTAACTGAAACCAATATGTTTTATAAGATAATTTTGTTATCAAATTCAAAAAATATGAAGTAAAAAATTGACCAATGTGGGATAAAATAAATCTAATGGAAAAAATAGAGTTATATGTTTTTAAGGAAGTAAATGAGTCTGAAAAAAAATAATTATTGAATAATTGAATGAATATTTTTATATATTAGTTAAAAATAAAAATAAACAATATTATTATGTGACAATTTCCAAATATAAAAATTCATTTGGATATTTAGTCATAGTTGAAGTAAAATTGGATTGAAAATGTGGATCTTATATCAAGTAATGATGTGAAGGAGAATAAAAAAATATTATGATTAGGGCATATCTAATGTTAAATAGAATACATATTAGTCTTTAAAATATTTTGAATGACTTATAATAATTAGTAGGGAATATTTTAAAGAGCATGTTGAAATAAGATACCAACGGATGGGTGGATAAAACATTGAATCCAATGGATATATTTAAAGATATTAGTTTTAGGGCCCAAAAATTATAATATATGATAAACCATAAATAATTCAATTATTTCAATACATTGAACAATGTGAAACATTAAACTTAAACGAATATTTGATATACAATCATAGGAAAAAATATTCATGTATGACCATTTAAATCATTCCATTAAATTATTTGGAATGAATATGAGTATGATCGTAATGAATTATATTCATAATGATAATAAATATACATTTAATATGAATGATATGTAATTAATTTACATATAATGATGCATAAGACCATGAATAGTTTTAAATATTAAATTCCAATAAAACAACTTTTATGGGATTCAATTTTCTATTTCAAGAACTATATGATTAGTTATTGCAACATCCTGACTTGGTTACCACACATAGGGTCCCCAAGTTGATCAGTTACCTGACTTTAGGCATTCCACACTGTATACGAAAGACTGCTGATTAGTCGTGGGGGTCTAATATAGATCGCGGGGAGACTATAACATCATTATCAAAGTAGAACAATATTAGAAATAAATAATAATCCCAATATGATATAAATAATACCAAACCAAGAAAGTATCACTTGATAAACAAAAACATGAAATAAAATATCCAAACTAAATAGTAATTATTTAATTCCACATATGTTCCAAGTGCCAGTCTATAAAACCCCAAAATAAATAAATACATAGACAAAACCCATGCATTCCTCAAATCACATTTGGTTAACTCATCCATGCTTTATCCCAACATATACAACAAACATAGAGACTTTTCCTTTATCCTATACTGAAAATAGGAAGTCTATTCAGTTAATGATTAGGAATTCCAAGTAGGATTTAAGTATAACTCAGATGGTTACCACTAATGTCTTAAAAAATAATTTCTTGCAAAAACAATTTTATGATGTTTTATATACAACAAGATAAAACTAATAAATTAACATTTTAAATTTATTCAATTACACTAAATTTAGCCACATAAATCATAGCTCACCAAAGAAACCTGAACCCTCCATTCCTTATTCAGCCCATTCCATAGTCTGACCTATATACAAAATCGAATAAAAAATCATTATATCACAGGGATTTTATTGTCCATTAATTTTTATTCATTATTATGGAAAATTAGAACCATAGTTCATTGAAAAGAAATTAGTCATATGTCATCATGCCTAAGACCTCATGGGTATTTGAATCAGTAGTCTGTGGCCCAAATCTCATATATCAGTTAATCACATTAGTGGTCTATTGATGCAAAATTCCATGACCCATAATCATTTATCATAAAATAACATTAGTTGTATTTTTATGTATCAGAACATGTCCCACATTTATTTATCTCTATGGTAATTTTATATAAGTTTCCAAGACACAATTTCATTTTATCACAATTTGATTTTGATGTTTCATAAAATGTCCCAAAATGGATTATCACATATATCATGACATCAAACATATCACAATGTCACATATATAACACCAGTCAATGTAAATTAATATTAATCATCATATCACATTTAACATGTATCATAACATCCCATTAAATATTTCTCTATTTAATTTATCCAATTAAACATTTCTATAATCACCTCACTCCATTAATTAATTATAAAATAAATTAACCACACCATTCAATTATGTAATTCAAAAATTATTTAATCTCATAATTTAATTAATTAGTTAAAAAATTAATTTATCTAATTTATCAATACCTAAATACCACTAATTAATTCAATAATTAATTAATTAAATTCCACAATTCAATTTCAATATTTAACCAAAATTCTTAACAAACTTAAATTCAAAAAATTTATTTAAATTATATACAAAAATTACCCAATCACTAAAATTTCAATATCACAATTACATATAAGTAATTACATCAAAGAAATTATATTTTAATTTAGACCACGTACCTCAAATCATTAATGAGAAGTTTCCCGAAAAAAATATCCAAATTGAAAAAAAAAGTTCTAACCCAATATAAAGAAAGTGATATTGAATCAAATATTATACACAAGTTCAAATAGATCATGAACCATAAACCATGGAAATAGATCTAAAAAACATACAGAAAAATATCTTAAACAATATGGGAGAAAAATGGAAATGAGGGAGGAAATAATAGTGTATCATTTTAACTTGTTTGGATAGGTTTAAATAATCAATTTTGGAAACTAATCATCCTGAATAGAGGTTGGAACAGAATGGAATCCATCTGAGAACCTCTAAAAGAAGAAAATTTATTTAGGAACAATCTTGGGTTTATTTGTGGTTATTAATGGGGGTTATTTTTTTAATATAATTTTTGGTGTAATTATAACCATAAGAAACATTTCCTGGTTAGCGACACACACGTTTCCAAACCACGTTCCTTAGCCATGAAAATATTATAAGGGGGGGGGGGGGGTAATGATTACTCCTAATATGTTAAATGGTGTGAAACCCAATGTTCCATCTATGATAATCACTTCTATGGGTTCACATGGTTTTTCAGGTTGGGTACATGATTTGGGAAAAACATTCCGGAAACTGAGCACTGTTAATCCTAATTTCAATATTCTAAAATTTTCACCCAAACACAGACAAGATTAAAACTCGAACCAAATGTGATCAAAATAATGTAAATTAGATCTTGTAAAAGAGATCAAAAAACCTATATAAAATGTTGGGATCTTCCAATCTCCAAACCTTTTAATAGATTGTTCTCAAGCTATACTCCCAATTAGCTCTAAAACTATAAGTCATATATATTTCGACACTAAACCACATATCTAATTATCAGTCCCATGTTTCCCACATAACACTCTTATTTTTCTATAATATAATAAAAATTGGAATGCTCTTTCCCTACAACACATTCTAACTTTGATCCAACACCCATATTAGAAGATCATTAAATGAAACATTGGTCTCCGAATAAACATTAACCCCATTTATTACATTATAATTGTCGGTTTGATACTGTTGATGATGTGACACATGAAAAAAATTCATTCCACTATAACTTTATAAAAGTGATAATTAGTAGGAAGCTGGCCTAAGACTCTCTAAGCCCATAAACAATCCGACAAAATAATTCATTTGCATGTCCTGTCTCATTATCCTGTTGTGACACAATATAGTTTGTACCTGATGGAATAAATGGTCACCCACTACAAACTATAGGGGTAATAATTTTATATTATCATACATATTTTTTTAATATGATTCATATATTTATGAATTCAATTTATCTGATCCTTCTATGACTTCTCCTTCATGAGACTCAGTCCCAACAACTCTAACTCACACGCCACCATTAAATATATAGTTTATCTTTATAGAATTAAATAAAGGGACTTGTATGGTTATATATGAATAGTTTCAAGATAACCACTATTATAGAAAAGTACAAATAATTATCTGTTACTATCCCATGATGAACCAAAGTCTAGGGTACACTCACCTTTTTCCCTCAAGAACCTATATACTACATTCTGATAGGCCCATCTATCTATAGGTCTAATAATGTACATAGTGAAAAATTTTTACCATGATCCTTCTAAAAGAATTATTATAATTATAATGTAAAAAATGATTCCGGGTAAAAACAATTATCCATGGAACCCCAGGCACATGGTAAACCTCCCAAATGTATATATCTCCTAATAGATCCACTAAAAATTATAACTTATATGCAAGAAATGTGAGACTTTCATTATTCGATCCTCAAATATCCAAATTGATTTATTATTACATTGATTTATCCAGATAACCAACAAAAAATACATAGCAACTTTATCCAAAATCCATTCCATAATCATTAAAGGTTTTATAAAACCACCAAGTAATTGATACTCGACATTCACCTGATAACTAGTCTAGCATCGTGTCAATTCCCTACTATCTTCTTTTTCATTCCATGCCACCAAAAAAATATTCAACGATCCCAGTACATTTTTGGCAGACCTGGATGAACCACACACATTTAATCATGAAAGTCAGGCATCGGCTCCTCATGCATTCTCATATTCATAAAAACATTATTCCTGACATAGATGAATTCAACTCATGTATACATTAATCAGAAGGTGGATCCACACCATCAAGGATTTCCCTCAAGGATGAATATTTGGGATCCTGAACTAGTCTATCCCTAGTCCATCATAATACTGTACACCCCAATGAAACTAATATTAAATTCATCTTCTCCCAAACTTAATGAAACAATACATGCATCTCAACAAGTAAATTCATCATCTTCCACTCATCACTAGTATCCTAAATAAAATGAGTCTGTGTATTCCATCATAGAGCATCAGTAACCCAAATATTCATCGTGAGCATATATTATAGATAAAAAATAAAATGTTAAATATAAACAACCGACCTACACATATATTAATTAAAATCATTATTGGAAATCATATTCATTAATCCTGTGAAATCAGTATACGTTCTAATTTTTTCACCCAATAGATAATGAATCCAATACTTTAAAGTATAAACCATTGTTACCAATTATCGGTTGTACATAGGGAAATTACATTCATGTTGCCTCAGCTACTGAGAGACAAACACCATAACACAATCTACCTATATCAATACTCCTCCAATCATGATTCCAAATGAATCAAAAAATTACAAATAATCATCGCCAGTCTCTGGTAGGCTCAATATGGATGTTGACATCAAGTGATACATCGACTACAAGAAGACATTATAACATTATATAGACCATTCAATCATTACTCCATTTTTTGTTAATCCTTAATGATTTTATTCTAAATGGGAAAAGTCATGGATAAACCACTGATAGTATCATATGAAAACCAAAAAGTAATATATGTCAAAAAAATTTATCTGATGCTTTGAAGAAAAAAATGCATGTACATTATCTATGTCCACTGACACTCCTTCAACTAAAATTTTGTGACCTCGGAAGTGTACATAATAATTCAATAACTAAAACATTGATAGTTTGGAATATAGATGACGATATCTTAGTCTACTTAGGCCGATGATATGATATTGAGCAGGATCATTGTGAGTGTGGATGTAGACCAAGACGTCATCAAAAAACACAACACCAAAAAGATCCTAGTACGAGTGGAAGATTATACTCATATAAGAAATTAACACTTAATAGAATCATTCAAACCAAACTATGTCACCATGAACACATACTTTATATACATTCTTCTAAAAGAATTTATCATTTTATTGAATACTCAAACTCTCAACTGATGGTACCATGATAAAATGTAAATTCTGGGGAAATAACAAGATCCCTCCAATGTTATAAAATAGATAAAACAAATTGAATATGATACCTATTACTCAAAGTCATTTGGTACATCTTTGGTAATCAACACAGAAGAACATGGTCCCTGCATTATAGTTGGAAAAGATTTTGGAGAATTTAAAGAAGACACACTCGATTGGATGAATACATTATCCTCCAAATCCTCCAGTTGATTCATAAGTCATATAAGCTCTATTGGTTTTATAGTGTATTGTGAAATAAAAACTGGATCATCCCCCAAAATTATCTCAATAGTGACTTAGACATATCTATCTAGTGTAATCCTTTAATAGTATTCAAGAAACTCATCCAGGAACATGTCCACAATGGGAGGACTAACACTATGTTTTACACATCTATCATCAATAATCTAACTATAAACCCACGTAATGTGATCCCATAGTTTTTGGTGAACTGTACCTGCGAGGCCGGCCTAGATAACCCACTCTCTGTGATGAATATAATTTACAATATCTAGATATGTAAAAGTCACTCTCCTATAGTAAAAATATGTGTTCTCTTGGTAGGACACCAACCAAACCATTAAAACAATTATCTGACAACCTAACATGTCAATGATGATACAATTTCAATGATAACGATACTACCAAAACATAAGTGAATAACTCTAGATCAAACAATTGTCTCTCAACCGTACTCCCAAAGCTGTATCAATCATCATAACATAAATAATGAACTGCTAGTTAGACACCACCCATCCACAAGTCGTGCATATATAAAGGAATTATAGGAACCATTATCAAATAAGGAACTATTTATTATATAATATATATGAATAGAACCTATAAATGATGATGGTCTATCATCGATATCCCCAACTGTGGGTTGACCTACATGTAACTCGGGTATCCCACTTTCAAAGGATTAAGTATGAGTCCCATATGTTAAACCACTATGACGATATGAAAAGTCTTTTATTCAAAAACCTCACCTATTAACTCTACTACCATGACTATTAGAACTCTTACTAACAGATAGATACGGTGAAAAAGATCACATTCTGACACACTCATTTTGTTGGAACCATGACCAAAGCTGGAAATGAAGTATGTTTTCTGTTTAATGCTAATATTCATTGGCATTTAAGTTTGTTTTCCTGGAATGGGAATATACAGTTCAAGTGGGAAACACTATTGAAGGTGGTTTTATTTCCCAGAGCTTTCCAAATTTTTTTGGTCAAAAAATTGGAATATAGAGAAAAGATTATATGAAAAAGAGAGTTACACGCATGATTGATGGGTTTCTAGAAACATGTGAACAAGGCCTGATTTGGGATCAGTGCATCAAAATATGAAAAGGGAAAAATTGTATGTAAGAAATAAATTTTTTTATGATAATTTTGGTTATGCAGAATAATATTATGCGGCCAATGTGACATCAATTGGGGTTTTTTCTGTGCCTGAAGACTCTTTTTTCACCAAAAAAGGCTTGTTATAAGCTTGATTGAAAGGTCATTTAGCCCTATAAATATGTGGCTACACCCATTAATGAAGAAGAAGAATTTACCAACAAATGTTTAGTGGAACTACCATGAGAATTATTTGCACGCGAAAGAATTACAGATATTGAATCTTGCGTGCAAGGTGTTCCTTTAGTCAGAAAAGACCATGTCAACCCTCTAGTATAGTCACACGAAACATAATGGTTTCACAAGAAGTAGGGGTTTTGATAAATTAATCTTTTGAGACAAATCACAAATATTTCTTGCATGCTCAGGTTTTTTGTGTAAGTGTACTGTAATGCTTATGAGATGAAATTAAAAATCTAGATTGGGTGATAAATTCTTTCAAGTGAATGAATTTCAGGCATATATGGAAGTACTATCTCATGCAGGAATGACACAAAGTCTTCAATGTAAATATGTTGATATAACCCTCATGTCAATAATCTTAGAAATACTTCTCTAATGGAAGTGAGAAAGGGGGAGTTAATAGAATTGTTCTAAGGGGCGTAGTGAGATATATTTGAATTATTGTAAAGGCAGTGTGCCTGAACATAGTGACTGTGTTAGAACTCTTATAAACTATAAATATTAATAATTATTGAGTTTTGGTATGACCGACACAGTTTCCCCAAATGCTCCTTGTATTTATCCCTTTGTGGTCAACCGAGTTGAAGTATTTTGCAATGTCTTTTCATGTGATTGTATAATTAATGTTCATATCCATCTTATTGTTTTATCACATTTCTACCAATTGGGGAACAATATCATATACATTAAAAGAAAAAGGATGACAAACTGATTCATCCATCCACTATCAGGGAAACCTAGGGTCCTACAGGTTCTATCTAGGACCACCAGCATTCACTGTATACTCTGGTTTTCTTGTAGAACCTCTATAGATTTCTTAGCCTTCAATAGTATTATCACTCTACTAGTGGTTCGGGGAACTATCTATAAATGTGTCTCGACCTACCACATTGGTGACATATTATCTGGTGAACCACTTGTGTGACTGACCTTTACCCATTTAAATTATTCTTAATATCACCCTATATATAAATCTTGTATTGATTTTTCTTACTCTTGGATGTTATAAAATTTTACCATCCAGTAGAAAACTCATTTCCTCCACAAGATCCCTCTTTTAGGTTACCTTCTGATATGAGATATAGATTCAAAAAATCTTAAAAATATTTCATCCTAAAGATATTAACCAAGGATATTTTTCACATTTAAACCCATCTTGAAACAAATTTTTATAGTAGTCTCATCTTATTCCATCATTAGAACAAATCACTTGAAATAGGTAAAGTGTTCAGCATATTCCATTATATAAATACACCATGGATTCAACCTCATGAATTCAATGGATCTATTTTTTCTGATCATCTTAGGATAAAATTTGACCAATAATATGTCGTAAAATTTCTTCCACTCCATAGTCTCCAACTACCATCATGAGTCTACATGTTCCACCATCGCATCGCATTAACACATATCATTTAGGAATCCAACATAAATATCATCTTAGTAGGATTCCCCGCGTAGTAATGTGTAGTCTATATAGAATCAATACAAAATTCAACTACCTTATTCCCACCCACTATGGTAAACATTAGAGGGTGATTCAACAAAAAATAATTCATCAGATCAGAGAATTTTTTTCAGAACCTGAAAAAGGTCCCTTTCCATAAAAAGAAAAACAGTGAAATATTAGACTATAACTTCTCTCTTCCCCCTCACCCAGCACTATCGGTGCCTCAAGTTATACAACTGGTTGATCATTCCCATATATATCCACCGGTATTCCCCTAAACAATCGTTTTTATGTATGATTTTATCAATAATTCGAAAAAAATTCTTAGGACACACGTAACACATTAACATGATTACAAGGATTCAAATTAATCAACAAAAAAATATCCCTCTAGCCCTGCCACATGCTCAAAACTGAAGCAATATCATTCCAACTAACAATCATACATTTAGTAAATGATTAATATGGGTAAAAAATTCTAATTTCCTAGACTCATTATACTCCCAAATTCCATTTTAATTTAATACAACTTTCTTCATTTCCTATATATCATTCATATTAGGTACCTATTTCAGTTTAAACACAAATTTAAGGGAAATTTTATTATGTTCAATAACATACCCAAAACCTACTTTTATGTGCATTCCTAAAATGTTTCATGTCACAAAATAGTTTTGAGTTCTTATAATAAATCATGAATACTTAACTCTCTGGTTCTTACATTCCATGAGTCAATTATTAGAAAACCTAGAACCAATAGTCCAACCACACAACAAGTTCATCCCATTATGTGAAATAGAATTAATTGTCATAACACACATCAAAAATAAAAATCCCATCCAATGTACATGGATGTTACACTGGTACATGGTATATCTACTCCCATGAATGACATCATAACAATGGTTTTAATGATCTATTTCTCATGTCTACATTTCCCAAGTAGAAAGGAAAATGAAAATGAAAAGAAGCAAACTATGATTATACTTTTTAATCACTCGATCAGTGTTCCACAAACCTATTTTCAAAGCCATTCTATTACCTGACCTCATGTGTTCCTCCCCATATGCCTGGTGTCGAGGACTACCAACAAGGGTCTAATATCGATCATGGAATGAATATCCCCTATTTATCAATGTAGTAAAATAGTTGAAATAAATAATAATAACCATATGATAAAACAAATAACCATTCCAAGCTTGTATCACAAGACAAAAAAATTGGAAATACAACACCCAAATTAAATAGTAGATATATCATGAAAATTTTATTACAAGATTCAATATGAAAAAATAAAAAAAAATTCAATGCAATCTCCCATGTTGGTTACAAATCAAATATTGTTCCCTTATACATGCTCTATCTGAATTCATCCATCCAACATAAGGCCTTTTCCCCTATCCTAACATGATGTCAGTTCGGGTACTAATTGGGCAGCACGAGTAGGGTGCGAGTACAATTATGTGTGACACAACCAATAGTTTCTAGAAAAATATCTACTCAAATTAAGTTTATGTAGTTTTATAAAGAATAATATACAATAAATAAAATAAATAATGTACATTTATTCAAGTAATATTTATTTAAAAACATAAATATCGGGTTCATATAGACAACAAAAACCATTATACATACATCATCCCATGTCGGAGTCGGAACCATATAACATACCAATTCAAAATTTATTATATCACATGTATTTCATTATGAAATTATTTTAATTAATTATTTTGGGAAATTTGAACCATAGTTCAATGCCCCCATTTTAGGCCTAGATCTCGCAACATAGAACATTGTGTATTTTAAGAACAAGTACGTGACCCAAAACTCATATAATAATTAATTCTAATGTCATATTTGGATGTAGAATACCATTTAAAACACTCACTTATCAAAAAATAAAACATGTTAGATTTTGAGGTAGCATAACATGTCCCAAACTAATTTATCACTATGATATTTTGATGTAGCAGTCCATTAACCACAAATAAATATCAATTTATCAATATGATATTTTCATGAAGAAGGTAATGTACCACACACAATTGTAACATATATCAAAAGATAAATGATATAACAATATCAATTATATCACATCAATCATGGATAATCATAATTAACCCTAATATGAAATTTATCATGTCTCACAACATCCTATTAATTTATTCACCTATTAATTAATCCAATTAATAATTTCAGAACCATTCCATTCGATTAATTAATTGAAAAACAAAATAATCATATTATTCGATAATCTAATTGAAAATTTTATTAATCTAAACATTCAATTAAGGAATTAATCAAATTCAATAATCACTATTTCTCATTAAATAGTTCAATAATAAAATTATTCATTTCTATAACTTAATTGACCTATTTTTTCATAAATTTGATAAAGCATGAAAAATAAAACAAATCAGTTCAATTTGATATAAAATTTCCAAATCATGGAAATTGAAATCTTAACATTATATATAGGTAATTAAAAAATGTTATTGAAATTTATACTACATATATCAAATCAGTAATGGGATAATGACCTGTAGAAACATCCAAAATTGAAATAGAAACATCAAAACCATGATGAAGAACGTTATCTTGAATCAAACACAAGAGAATATATCAAATAGATCATGATCAATAAAAACTATATATATATATACAATTGTGTAAAATATCCCTCAAATGATGGTAGCCAAATGGGAAAGATGGATGAGACCACATCGGAAAATATTTACATTCTATGAGTGTTACATATCTTAAATATGGGATTTGAATCATTTTTAATGAGGTAGTATAGGATAAAATTACACATTGGAGCATAAAAATGAGACAATTCATTTTGGGTCAATCTAGGGACAATTTTGTGTTAATACCAAGGGTTTGGGTAAATTTAGAAGAATTTTCAGGGTATTTAAAACTGCATACATTGTTTCCTAGGTTGGGCATAGGTAATGAAATATCGTACACCCAAACTATAAACCACTATTAGTGAGAATGGTTATTCTTAAGAGGGTAAATAGTTTGAAAAATATATGTTCCATTCATGTGAATCCCTTCTATTTAGATTCACATGGTTTTCTGGGTTGGGGACATAATTTGGGAAATCTATGCACCAATCATGCACTGTCACTCTACATTAAAAGTTTCTCCAATTCCCACCCAAACAATAACAAGATAAAACCAGAAAAAAGTGCTTAGAAAAAGGAAAATACATATTTATAAATGATATTTATACTTCTCTAGAAATTGATGTGATCTTATAGTGAAACAAAATGTTTATATTACAAAAAATTAACCCCATTTTTTGGTAAATGATATGAAATAAGTATATTAATAATTAATATTTGGAAATGACTTTTTTAATCAAAAAAGGGTTTCATTAAATTTTATGAAATTAAAAAAAAATTGGGTTTATAAATTATTTAAATTGAAAATAATCAAATACACATCAATTATGAACTCTATATATCATATTTTATATTGTAATAATTTTTATCATTTTCTTAAAAGATTGGTTAATAATCGTGAAATTTGGGTTTCATGAAAATTTTATTTTTTTGAATTTATAATTATATATGAATTATATATAATATATAAAAACATGTTAGATTATAAAGTTTAAAAAAATCGAATAACACAAACAATGTTAAATTTTTCTTTGAGATTATATTATCTTATGGGAATCATTTTTTGATATAATTAAAATTTTTATTAAATATATATATTTTTTTCAGAAATAAATTTGAATCAAATATTTTTCAAGAGACATTATATTATGGATTTCCTTGTAATAATAAAATAATTTTTTATAATAATATAATTTGGGTTATTAAAATCAAAATCTTAGATATTTTAAACTTAAATAAAAATATAATGGTAAAAACCATTATTTCTATTAAAATAGCTTTTACATGATTTTATGAATTAATTTTAGAATTAACATTTCACACCATTAAAAGTAAATTTGATAAAATTATTTTAAAATATGAAAATATGTCACGACCCGTCCTCGGGGCCCATGCCATGACTACCCCAATCCCTCATTCCATAGGCTAGGGGCTGGCGACTAGCACCAAAGGCGTAAAATCCCGATAACTGGGAAGGAATTGCCTTTATAAAAGAAAACAAGCACCATAGAGTACAAGCGGAAGCAAAACACTAAGTACAAAAGAAATCCTGAAAAGTAAATGGGCCAGAATACAAACCCAAAAGAAAGTACGACTACAACCGAACAAGGTACAATAGCAAAAAGACAAACAGCTGGAAGAAGGAAGCAGCTCCTGGGTCGTCCTCCTTGGATCCTACCTGAAGGGTAGGTTCAGATAGTGCATCTCCTGGTCGTCCACCACGGATCCTACCTGAAGGGTAGGTACAGATAGCCTCCTACATGTTCTCGTCCGTCAACCTCCTCTGTGAGTTGTCACGTCGTGTAGTCCACCTCCGGGTACTGACTCGTCGTGTAGTC
The DNA here is from genome assembly GCA_963277665.1 of Viscum album. NCBI lineage: Eukaryota > Viridiplantae > Streptophyta > Magnoliopsida > Santalales > Viscaceae > Viscum > Viscum album. Next base: position 310,348,851 of record OY728129.1, read on the forward strand.
CACCTCCGGGTACTGACTCGTCGTGTAGTCCACCTCCGGGTACCGTCCAGTCCTCGAACACTCGGCCTCCGTCAGCACTGCCCGTCGTCTGCAACCAACACAACGAGGTGCGGGCATAGCCCGTGCAGGGGTGAGTATAACGATACTCAGTAGGGACCCCGAGACCCTCAAGGTCCCACTAAACCAACAAGGATAACCACCAAGAAGATCTCAATAGATAACCTCTACTTAGGTATATGCCCATACATATACCTAAGTTATCAAATAACCCATCTCAATCATGAGGAAAAACAAGGATTGTGAAATCAACGGATAACCACTAACCAGGTATATGACCATACATATACCTAAGTTATCAGGTGACCCATCTCAATCATGAGGTAAACACAAGGTCAAATAGTCTCAGCTCAAACCAGGATTTTCATTATCGAAACTGTAACTGCTGAAGAGCTCCGTCTCTGGAGTGTACAGTGGTCCTGTCACGACTCCGAGGTACTGCTCACTAACCTTTGACTACTGAAGTACTCCTCTTGTCGAGTACCGCGGGTCAGCCACCCAGACACAGTAGTGCTTCCCGCCGAGGTATGTCACCCAAACACAGTAGTGCACACCCCCTAGTATCCTGCTGAGGTACTCTTCGGACGAGTACAGTGGGTCTGCACTATCACACAGGTAGTGCTCCGTCCGCGGTCTGCACCTGAGAAAGTAGTGCTCCGACCACTGGGCTATTCGACTCACTCCAAGTCGAGTCGGTCAAGCAGTCGTCAGGTCTTAGCCAGCTACACGGTCTACGTACTCCGCACGCTCGTCACTGGGAGGGTCCTCTCCACGAGCTACAGTTCGATACTCCAAGTATCTCAAAGTCCCACGAAAAGTATCTCAAAGGACCGCCTCGTCATAGGGGTCTCAATGCAACAGACGGCGCGTCAATCGGACGCCCGGTCTGTGAGTTATTTGCCTTTTCGTCCTAGGGCCCCGGTTGGTTTCGTGAGCGAACCAAACCCGACCGTATCTCTACTGTACCCCGAACTCTCGTAGGGTATACTCATAGGGACCGTTTCTCAACGAGATCTCCAACGTCATTGACGTTTCGTCAAACGGACATTCTGTCAGAAAGGTATCAGCTTTTCCGTTCTAGGGGCCCGGTTTGATTTCGGTGCGATCCAACCCGGCCACTATTCATCTGCATCCAAATCTCGGGCGGAGGATGCCAAAAGTTCCGCATCGTCAACAGGAACTCAACGCAACAGACGGCGCGTCAATCGGACGCCCGGTCTGAGAGTTATTGGCATTTTCGTTCCAGGGGCCCGGTTGGGTTTTAAAGCAAAACCAACCCGACCGTACTCCACCTGCGTCCAAATCTCAGGCGGAGTATGCCAAATGATCCGTCTCACTAAGAGGAACTCAACAAAGCTGACGACACGTCAATCGGACGTCCGTAGCTCAAAATATGAGCGTTTCCGCTCCGAGGGCCCTGTTGGTTTCGTGTACGAACCAACACGGCCGAACTCAAAGTAATCTGAAACCTTGAGTGTGATATACCGAAACTACCGTCTTGTTTCAAGGATCGCGTTGCCACTGACGGTGAGTCATTTGGAGGCCCGTAGCCCATGTTACAGACATTTGACCGAAAGTGCTCCGAAATTGGGGGGTCTGGGCCTGGGCCGACCCGGCCCGGCCCCCCCTGGGTCGGCCGAACCGGGTCGGCCGAACCGGGTCGACCCGAACCGGGTCCCACCTGGCTGGGCCCGGCTTGGCCCGGCTCGGTCCGGTCCGGCCCGACCGGCCGGTCGGCCGCGGCCAGGCGGTCACCGCAGAGCGGCGGGGGTGCGCACGGCCGGCAAACTTCGCCGCTAATTGAGTCCGACGTTTCGCCGGCCGCCTTCCGCGGACCACCGGACGCGTTCCGGTGGTCCGTTCCTCCTGCTGTCTCCGCCTATGGTCCCCCTCGGGACCCCACCTTCACTGCGAAGAAATTCGAACTCCCAAACAGCCTTCTTCGTCATCGCCCGTCAAACCGCTCGTCAAAAACGAACGCACCGTCATCGTGGTTCTCCAGCGCGACGCGTTGGCGCCGCGGCTCCGCTCCGGCCGCGGCGCCTTCGACTTTTTTCGACGCGGCGCGGCGGCGTCGCGTTCTTGTTCGGCTTCTCGGCGTAGCGCGACGGCGTCACGTAATACTACAGAGTGATTCTCGCGTGGTGCGACGGCACCACGCTATCCCGTTCCATCCATATTACAAACAATATCAATAATGGAGGAGGGTCAGCCGTGTTTGTGCGGTCCGGCCCCCTCTCATTAATCGATAACAACTGTTTGTAAAATCACGAAGGATGACAAGATAAAATTCACTAACAAAATAATTAAATAAAAACCCTCAACATCAAACCGCTTGATAGGACGATCCGCGGATCAACCCGGTATTGGTTGGTCCGCGCTCATCATTCTTTTCTCAAAAGATAAGAGAATTCCAAAATAAATTCCCCTACCTCGATTCAGATACGGTGCACGTCAACAACCCGTAGAAGACGAGCGTCGCGGAGGTCGGGCGTCGCGGGTAAAGAACGTCGACTTCGTTGTCGTCGAGGTGCGTTCGAAGGGGAAATGTCATTGGAAGAAGACGTCGCGTTCTTCGGCGGAGATGTTCTTCGTTGGAGGTGTTCTTCGCGTTCTTCGTCGAAGGTGTTCTTCGCGTTCTTCATCGATGTTGAAGAAGAAGAAGACTTAGCCTTTTCTCTTCCAAGTCTCCACCACAAGAACAACTAACCCCAAAATAAAATAATCCTCCCACTTATTTTATTAACCCAATATAGGTTTTGAATTTCAAGAGTCAGAAAATTCAAAACCAACAATTATCTCACTTAAGTTATTAACATAAGATGTTATAAAATTAAGGAGGTGATAAGTTATCAAAACTTAAATGGGGGGTTTAGAGGGGTTAGGAAAGTTAAGGAATTTGAAGAGGTGGGGAGGGGTTCGTGTGGTCCCCACCCTTTCATATATCCACACATGGGATGTTGGATGGATGTGGGCCCACCACCAACTTCCCATGGGAGAAGTTAACAACTTCACATGAAATAAAATTGAGTTAACAATTTTATTCACTTTTTTAATTAAACCCCAAAAATTAACTTCTCCTCCTGCACAAACGAAACTAAGGTAAAGGTTCCCTTAAGAGATTACCGGCGTTGCGAGTTCATCGGTGCAATTAGATTTCAATTCCGAGCATCAATTCAAAGGATAGAAATTCCCGCTCGCTCGTTCACTGAACGTACCCGAGCCAAACTTCGGAAATTAATTCCGGGCACACCGGGCCTCGGAATCAGGAGCCGTCAGAAACTGCGTTCTTGTAAAATTCCAAATAAAAATAAGAAAAAGTTTTCCTTGAAATTTCCAGGTCATTACATTACTCCCACCTCAGGGCTTTACGTCCCCATAAAGCTTCAACACAAACTAGGGTCACAAAAGCGGTACAGAGCACGCATCTGAGCCTTCCGCTCCCATGTGCTTACCTGGACGTTCCGTACTGCCAAAGAAAGTGCACCCGAGGAATCGATCATCCTCGTAGGATCTAATCCTGTCGATCCTCGATCCCCACTGGAACCTCCATGAAAGACACCCCATCGCCATCTTCCAGCTTCTCATGGTCGATGATATGCGAAGGGTCGAGCACGTATCTCCTCAGTTGAGATACGTGGAAGTCGTCGTGCACCTGGTGCAACTGCGGTGAATGGGTCAAGCGGTAAAAAACCCCGCCTACCCAGCTGGGGACCTAAGATGGTCCGCTGAACCCCGGAGATAACTTCCCGCCTTGGCCACATCTCTGTAAACCTCGTTGAGGTGAGACCCGTATAAGGACGTGACCGTCATCCTCGAACTCCAGAGGTCTCCATTTTCTGTTAGAACTGAAACTCAAAAGACTGCTGCCACGAGGGTAAGGTTGACCGAATCAAGAGTGATCAGTCGCACCCTCCTGTGAAAGAGTTTATCCTGTGCTGCCTGGGGTTTCCTTTTCGCTGACCAAGTAAAACCCATCCAGACGTTTTCCTAAAACCATCAATTTGGGTATGAACAGTTATTGCCCATTCCATACTCAAACTAACGTCGTAAGGCCTCGACGCTGCCACCAAGAGATTCCAACCGGAACTCTCGTCTCGAGGGTCTCACCACACTGTCGGCGTAAGTGTGATTATCGAGTCTCCTCCCAAGGTATCTCCAGACATGAGGGTCAAGTCCACGGCTTACCAGAAACTCTAGGTCTGGAACAAGATTTGTGGAAGAAATGAATGATTCATATCGACGTCCGTTACTACAACAACTAGTGGTGGACACAGACTGTCCCTTGAATCATTTCTAGAGCCATTGGGTCACACTCCTTGACCGCAAGCAGCCGCATTCTTCCTCCTTCCTCCAGCTCCCTGAGCCTGGTGGGAATAACTAAGGCGGGAGGTTGTACCATGTTAGGATGTACACCAACTCATGCTGCTCTCCTAGCTCTGCCTCCACGTCTACTACTTCGTAGACACATCTCTCTTTTAAGCTACCTCTTCTTTAACAAGCGCGAGTCTCTAAGACTGGCACCAGTTTCCTGTTTCTTACTGAACTGTGTAGTCTTCATCCTCTCTTGGATGTCCTGGACCTCCTTTAGTCTCACATGAGCTACTATGATTTCTTCTTTGCCGAAAAGAGAAACCCGGTCTCATCCCCCGGATGAACCACATTCGTTGCCTAATACAGTCAATCCTGACATGAATGATGCATTCATGCCATGGATGGCGTCGTAAGGCCTCGACGTAACTACCAAGAGATCCAACTGTCACTCTCGCCTCCAAGGGTCGAGTCACACTGTCAGCATCAGTGTGAGGTCACTGGGTCTCCTCCAGTAGAAATCTCGAAAGTGAGGGTTAAGTCAACAGTTTAACCGGAACCACTCAGTATCAACCAAACAAAAGGACAAGAAAGAAAACGAAGATTTGTGTATTTTTATTATTGCAGCTCATAGTACAAAGACACAAATACAAAAAGCAAAATGGAACCAGAAGTACAAAGGATGTATCCTCTAGTTCCTCTCCTGTCCACCTGCTCTTGGAGCTTTACTACCTTGTCCACTACTCGGCTGTTGGTCAAGCACTCGTCGTTGCTTCTGTCTCGGTGGCTCCTCCAACACCCGCTGATCAACCGTACGAGGATTCGGACAGTCACGTGCCAGGTGACCCTTTCCGCTGCATGAGTAACACGACCCGCTTCTAGCACGCCTAGCTCTGTTTCCACTCTGGGTGCCCCGCACCACCGGTCCTAAAACCCGAGATCGTCCAACTGCTAGTCTGGTCTTCCTGGACCTCTGCATCATCTGTCTACTGCCCACAGATTACTCAGCTACTGATCAAAAAACATGCGACAAAGTCAGAAGCTTCTGTACACGCTCGGGGTGTAGAGCTACTGGCACAAACTCCACCCTGAAGAAGGTCTCGAAGTCTTCCCAAGCGAAGTTCATCCCGTCGCAAAACTGAAACAAGTGGCTCCACCACCTACCTGCTGCTTCCTGAAGGAGGCTGGTAGAAAAGATCACAATGAGGTCTGTCGGCGTCCCCACTAGCCTAAAGACTCTCACCACAGCCTCCAGCCAAACCTCAGCCGCCTGTGGGTCCGTCTCTCCTCGGAACCTGGGTGGCCTCTGGTGCTGGAACTCGTGCCGCACGCTCAAGCGTTGTGCATCGCCTATTGCTGGGGCTGGTGGCATCGGTGGCCCAATGGGTAGCAGTACCGCTGGTGCCTCTGCTGGTGCCTCAACTGCAAGAGGGCCCTGTACCGAAGCCTCATCACTCGACATGCTGTCAGCACGCACATCCCTCTGGGCTCTAGCTGGTCGTCTGTGAAAAGGAATCCTGAAAGAAACATCGTGACATGGTCAAACTTTTATACCTGGTGAGCTGACCTAGATTGAGCTGTTTTAAGGTAAAACCTTTGAAAACACACACGCAATCAGTGTTTTCGTGCACAAAGTCGGAAATCAGTTGTCAGGGTCCTGGTGTATGGATACGTCGGTCGCCCGCACCAACACTGGACTCCTTGAACTGAAGACCACACTTGGTACCTTTAACACTATTGCTTTACAGAAAGAAAATATCAGAGTTATAAGGTCTGTGGTAGAACCGACTCCTCTGATACCAATTTGTCACGAACCGTCCTCAGGGCCCGTGCCGTGACTACCCCAAGCCCTCCTTCCATAAGCCAGGGGCTAGCGACTAGCACCAAAGGCGTAAAATCCGGATAACTGGGAAGGCATTGCCTTTATAAAAGAAAACAAGCACCACAGAGTACAAGCGGAAGCAAAACACTAAGTACAAAAGAAATGATGAAAAGTAAATTGGCCAGAATACAAACTCAGAAGAAAGTACGACTACAACCGAACAAGGTAAAACATTAAAAAGACAAACAGCTGGAAGAAGGAAGTAGCTCCTGGGTCGTCCTCCTAGAATCCTACCTGAAGGGTAGGTACAGATAGCGCAGCTCCTGGTCGTCCACCACGGATCCTACCTGAACGGTAGGTACAGATAGCCTCCTCCATGCTCTCGACCGTCAACCTCCTCTGTGAGTCGTCACGTCGTGTAGTCCACCTACGGGTACTGACTCGTCGTGTAGTCCACCTCTTAGTACTGACTCGTCGTGTAGTCCACCTCCGGGTATCGTCCAGTCCGCGAACACTCGGCCTCCGTCAGCACTGCCTATCGTCTGCAACCAACACAACAAGGTGCGGGCATAGCCCTTGTAAGGGTGAGTATAATGATACTCCGTAGGGACCAGGAGACCCTCAAGGTCTCACTAAACCAACAAGGATAACCACAAAAAAGATCTCAATAGATAACCTCTACTTAGGTATATTCCCATACATATACCTAAGTTATCAAGTAACCCATCTCAATCATGAGGAAACACAAGGATTGTGAAATCAACGGATAACCACTTCCCAGGTATATTCCCATACATATACCTAAGTTATCAAGTGACCCATCTCAATCATGAGGTAAACACAAGGTCAAAAAGTCTCAGCTCAAACCAGGATTTTCATTATCGAAACCGTAACTGCTGAAGAGCTCCGTATCTAGAGTGTAAAGTGGTCCTGTCACGACTCCGAGGTACTGCTCACTAACCTAAGACTGCGGAAGTACTCCTCCTGTCGAGTACCGCGAGTCAGCCACCAAGACACAGTAGTGCTTCCCGCCGAGGTATGTCACCCAAACACAGTAGTGCACATCCCCTAGTAGCCTGCTGAGGTACTCTCCAGACGAGTACCGCGGGTCTACACTGTCACACAGGTAGTGCTCCGTCCGCCATGGGTCTGCACCTCAGAAATTATTGCTCCGTCCACTGGGCTAGTCGACTCACTCCATGTCGAGTCGGTCAAGCAGTCGTCAGGTCTCAGCCAGCTACACAGTCTTCGTACTCTGCACGCTCGTCACTGGGAGGGTCCGCTCCACGAGCTACAGGTCGATACTCCAAGTATATCAATGTCCCACGAAGAAGTATCTCAAAGGACCGCCCCGTCATAGGGGTCTCAACGCAACAGACGGTGCGTCAATCGGACGCCCGGTCTGTGAGTTATTAGCCTTTTCGTCCAAGGGGCCCGGTTGGTTTCGTGAGCAAACCAAACCCGGCCGTATCTCAACTGTACCTCAAACTCTCGTAGGGTATACTCATAGGGACCGTTTCTCAATGATATCACCAACGCCGTTGATATTTCGTCAAACAGACGTTCTGTCAGAAAGGTATCAGCTTTTCCGTTCTAGGGGCCGGGTTGGATTTCGGTGCGATCCAACCCGGCCAACTATTCATCTGCATCCAAATCTCGGGCGGAGGATGCAAAACGTTCCATATCGTCAACAGGAACTCAACGCAACAGACGGCGCGTCAATTGGACGCTCGGTCTGAGATTTATTGGCTTTTTCGTTCTAGGGGCCCGGTTGGTTTTTAAGGAAAAACCAACCCGGCCGTACTACACCTGCGTCCAAACCTCGGTCGGAGTATGTCAAAAGATTTGTCTCACTAAGAGGAACTCAACAAAGCTGACGGCACGTCAATCGGACGTCCATAGCTCAAAATATGAGTGTTTCCCCTCCGAGGGCCCGGTTGGTTTCGTGTATGAACCAACCCGGCCGAACTCAAAGTAATCCGAAACCTTGAGTGCGATATACCGAAACGACCGTCTCGATCCAAGGATCGTGTTTCCACTGACGGCGAGTCGTTTGGAGGCACGTAGCCCAAGTTACAGGCATTTGACCGAAAGTGGTCCGGAATTGGGGGGTCTGGGCCCGGGCCGACCCGGCCCGACCCCCCTGGGTCGGCCGAACCGGGGCGACCCAAACCGGGTCGACCCGACCCAGGTCCGACCCGGCTGGGCCCGGCTCGGTCCGGTCCGGCCCGACCGGCCGGCCGACCGCTGCCAAGCTGTCGCCGCGGAGCGGCGGGGGTGCGCGCGACCGCCACCCTTCGCCGCTAATTGAGGCTGGCGTTTCGCCGGCCGCCTCTATTCCGGCGGCGCGCCGCCGCCGCCTTCCGCGGACCACCAGACGCGTTCCGGTGGTCCGTTCCTCCTGCCGTCTTCGCCTATGGTCCCCCCAGGACCCCACCTTCACTGCGAAGGAATTCGAACGCCCAAACGGCCTTCTTCGTCATCGCCCATCAAACCGCACGTCAAAAACGAACGCACCGTCTTCGTGGTTCTCCGACGCGACGCGTTGGCGCCGCGTCCATTCGCCGCGTCTCTGCTCCGGCTGCGGCGCCTTCGACTTTCTTCGACGCGGCGCGACGGCGTTGCGTTCTTGTTCGGCTTCTCGGCGTAGCGCGACGGTGTCGCGTAATACTACCGAGCGATTCTCGTGTGGTGTGATGGCACCACTCCATCCCGTTCCATCCATATTAGAAACAATATCAATAATGGAGGAGGGTCGGCCGTGTTTGTGCGGTCCGGCCCCCACACTTTAATCGATAACAACTGGTTGTAAAATCATGAAGGATGACAGGATAAAATTCACGAAGAAAATAATTAAATAAAAACCCTCAACATCAAACCGCTTGATCGGACGATCCGCGGATCAACCAGGTATTGGTTGGTCCACGCTCGTCGTTCTTTTCTCAAAAGATAAGAGAATTCCAAAATAAATTCCCATACCTCGATTCAGATACGGTGCAAGTCAACAACCCGTGGAAGACGAGCGTCGTGGAGGTCGGGCGTCGCGGGGAATGAACGTCGACTCCGTTGTCGTCGAGGTGCATTCTAATGGGAAACATCGTTGGAAGAAGACGTCGCGTTCTTCGGCTGAGATGTTCTTCGTTGGAGGTGTTCTTCGCGTTCTTCGTCGAAGGTGTTCTTCGCGTTCTTCATCGATGTTGAAGAAGAAGAAGACTTTTCCTTTTCTCTTCCAAGTCTCCACCACAAGAACAACCAACCCCAAAATAAAATAATCCTCCCACTTATTTTATTAACCAAATAAAGGTTTTGAATTTCAAGAGTTTGAAAATTCAAAACCCACAATTAACTCACATAAGTTATTAACATAAGATGTTATAAAATTAAGGAGGTGATAAGTTATGAAAACTCAAATGGGGGGTTTAAAGGGGTTAGGAAAGTTAAGGAATTTGAAGAGGTGGGGAGGGGTTCGTGTGGGCCCCACCATTTCAAATATCCACACATGGGAAGTTGGATGGATGTGGGCCCACCACCAACTTCCCATGGGAGAAGTTAACAACTTCACATGAAATAAAATTGAGTTAACAATTTTATTCACATTTTTAATTAAACCCCAAAAATTAACTTCTCCTCCCGCACAAACACAACTAAGGTAAAGGTTCCCTTAAGCGATTACCGGCGTTGCGATTTCATCGGTGCAATCAGATTTCAATTCCGAGCACCAGTTCAAAAGATAGAAATTCTCGCTCACTCGTTCACTGAACGTACCAGAGCCAAACTTCAGAAATTAATTCCGGGCACACCAGGCCTCGGAATCAGGCGCCGTCAGAAACTGCGTTCTTGTAAAATTCCAAAGAAAATTAAGAAAAAATTTTCCTTGAAATTTCCAGGTCTTTAAAAATTATATGTATCATACTTGGTAAAATTATAAATATAATACTTTATCATTAAAATTAAATATTATGGTTTAAAAATAAATTTACATTGTAAACGTTTGTTTCGGATTAAGGAAAAAAGATAAAATAAAATAACCAAAAATATAAGTTTGTAGCCTTAAACATTACATAATATTGATTTAATTCAATTATTCCAATTGATAATATTTTTAAGTTTATAATTTTATATAATTAGGCCATAACTATTATAATAAAACTTAATATATTTCAATGTAGACACTTCTACTATATACAAATTTTAACAATAATAAATATACTTAAATAAAAAAGAATTATTTTCTTGATAAAATTCTTATTGAATTATTATTTTATCCTACCCTCCATTATACCATGTGAAAAACATTTAAAAACATGGAATGAGTATAAAAAAGATTAGTAAGGGATATAAAATATGGAATGGAAACATTATACCATGAATACATATAAATCAATGAAATCATACATTTCAATCATAAAACAAAATATCTTTAACATACCTCATGAAATCAAATGATTTATTAATAAAACATAGAAATCATAAATACTAAAGGTAAATTGTGGTATCAATAACATACATACACTAGTGGTTTCACATCCACACAGGGAATTACGTTTTCAATGCCCATCATAGTATTTTCCTTAAATCTCATAGAAGAAAAATTAATGTTTACCTCTATCACATTACCCAAATAATAGGAGAGATATATCATGCTCACTTTCCCTTAGTTTATCACAGAAACACCCATATAAATATGCAATTCTAAATAACAATAACATTTTCATAACACAAAAAACAAGCATAAAGGAAATATTACATTTCCACATTACAATCATAATATATTATTTCAATATATTAACAAAATAAATGATTTATAAAAACCACTATCAATACCAAAATAAGTAAAAAGCGTATATGGTATTTATTTTCCTTTTAAAAAAAATTACGTCTTGTTATGGAATCCACATATCAAATAATGATTACAGTGGCAGAAAGGTCATTGTCACCACATACATTAAAAAGAAACATTCCCTTGTTGTTTAATAAAATGCTTCATAAAAAAATCCTTATGAAAACAATTCAATGATGTTAATTAAAAATATTGTAATTATACACCATATAATATATGGTTTTGTGTAAACCAAAATATGACTCAATGAAAGGATATTAAGAAGAAGTCCCTTATAATGATGATTTTGTAAATAAAATAGATAGAATATGTGTATTCACAAAATACACATAATGCAAGTATCAATACATGATATGATATAAAATGTTATTTCTCACATAATCATAACACGATATAGTCAATAAGTTAATTTTTAACCGAAATAAATGAAATTGGGTGATGAAGTTCCCTTACAAATTTTGTATAAATGACGTAAGAATTTATCAATGGGGTGACAATGTGAAGAAATATTATATCCACAAAATGGATGTGGAAATTATAACCTTAATAAATAAATAGTGGTTTCACAAATAATCACGACATAATATAATCATCAAATTATGTGTAAAACCAAATGATAGAAAAATGAGTTTAGAAATTCCCTTATAAAAATTTGGCAGCCAAACAGCGTCACTAAAATATTCATATAATTAGTTGATGAGAGATAAAATGGTATATCATAATAATGACATAAAATTTAAAAGATATAAATATATATAAGATCATATCCCAACATACAAAAATCTAAATTAAAATATACAACATAAAATAAATCATTGACTAAAAGAAGAGGGTGAAAGGATCATTTACCTTGAGTCCGACATGTCTTGTTTGTACTTTATATTCCTAAATAATAAACATAGGTTAGTTTAGACTAGATTCAAAAACATTTTCAAGTTTATTATTCATTTCATATTACTTATTATCATTTTATAAAAAATACATAATTATTTTAGGTCATATCTGTCGTTTTATCGATATTTGGTCCTAGAGTCGAAAATGAACATGATATAATTACAAATTGTCCATGTAGTTAAAAGTACATTATCTACATAATGATATTAATGATTTAAATACCATATATATCAATTATATATATTTTTTTAAAATATTAACTATCATTTTGTGATAAGAATTGAAATGCATTGTTTATTGAGACAGTAAGCCATATGTACCCATGAAAGCTACATTCTTTTTGTTAATATATAATGGAATGAAAAATAAATTATACATAGGTATATTATAATTATAATATAATATAATATTTTATATATGTGACATATGTTAATTAGTTCCACACATTATACATTCCATTAATGGCATGAATAAGTAATAACACTTTGAGGGGGTGGTAGTCCACACATCCTTAAATGAAATTATTGTATTTACACATTATGGAAAGCATAGCGGTATTATTTTAATGAAAAGATAGAAGAATAGAGAAAATATAAATTTAATATATATCATATATAAATATATTTACATCATATTGTTCTCTACGAGAGGTGGTAGGGGAAATTGAACATTCATCATTTCATGAGGCAGCAACTCATTATCCATAGAAACAGTATGTTCATATCATTTAATTGGAGATGAGTGTAAGTGTAGATATAATATATCTCCTAAAAAATTATTTTATATTGAGGATATTTTTTTGTTATTTAATAAAATAATAATAATAGATTAGACAGTGAATAAGTAAAAAAATGTAAAACAACTTTATAGAAGATGTTACATCTTAAAACATGTAACTCCCTTTGATTTCTACCAAACAGTTTACTTGAATTTAATTCTCTTATAGAAAGGCCTATATTATTAATAAAGGATTATTTGGAGATTATTTTTGCATATTTTTAATGAGACATGGTACTTGATAGGTGTTATTAAATCGGTAAAGGTGATTACATTTTTTAAGTGGGAGGAATGGCACATTTGGATGCTTTTGATGAATAATTATATAACAAAATGATTTTCGTTTTAATATTTTCCAAAATTAATTTTGTTCTAATATAATATGTTTTTCTGTTTAAAACCACTCATCCAATAGGTTTTAGACAATTAATGGTTACAAATTTAACCTTAACTTTTATCATTAATCCTTAGTTATCTAATTTAACTCATGCAATGTCTTCTTGTATATTCATAATATATGGTTAATATAGTTACTATAATATGATAATATAACCTCAAGTTGTCCAATAATGATATTTTCAACATTATCTAATTCATTTTTCGGAATATTATATTTTTAATAATATTATATCATTAAATAAATATCATTTGTATTAAAAACACATTAATTTCAATTTTTATACTATTCAAATCCTGACATTTTTAAAATCCATAAAAATATGATTATTTTAAAAAAAATAATTCATTAAAATATATCAATTCATAATCATCCATAAAATTTTTGGATTATATTTAATGTTTAAAAATAAATTTATATTTAAATTTATATTCTCCTTTATTTAAATAAATCATTATTAAAGGAAAAACTCCATCATCATTGTGTCATAAATAAATTTATTTATAAGATGTATCAAAATAATAATTAAAATACCATCAATTATATATTTTGTTAGATTTATAACTAATTTTTATAATCAAATAGATCACTTATATGACCCCCCAATGTATATTGTTTTAATAAAAGCACCATGTTTGTGATGTATTTTTCTTTACATTAAATAAATTATTATAAAATTCCATTTTCACATCAATGTTGATCCATGAAATACCCAAATAGTCCCAAGTATGACCATGGTATGAAAAATGTCCTAAAATATGATTAAAACATATTTTATGGTAGTTTTAAATTATTAAAATATTATTTTTACCCTTATTTACCAGATTTAACCTCCTACCTTAGTAAATAAAATAATTACTGAAGTTACAATTCATAATGTCTATAAATAAAAGTAACATTTTACCAAATTTGGATCACCTAATTCCAAATATGAATTCAAAATTTTCAAATTCAAAGCACAAATTTCTCGATTATTAATATAAAATTATTTCTTGTTGTTAAATCCAAAAAGAAGGTTTTTAATTAGTGATAACTATCAAAATAGTATCATGAGTTTATATCCAATTTAAATGTGAAATTACTTATAAGGATATTCCCTTTCTATTTCGTAATGTTTTCATTATTTTAAAAATTAATCTTCATCTTCACTTCTGTATTTTAACTTTTTTATAGAGTTTAAAATGTTGAGATATTGAAATAAAATAAACAAGATACCATGACCCATAATGTTTTTTATAATTTAGTATCTATTGCATAACTTTGTCAATTTCATAGAGGTTATTTGAATACTCCAGAAGCTATCAAAATCATTCAAAAATGTTTTTCCCACAATAGTAATGATCAAATCATTGGTGGGGGATTATAAGGTTGTGCAAGATATCTTTCATTACATCTTGACAAATGATCGTTAATCTGCTGAAAAGAATCCACACTTAAACATGAAAGATTTTATTATAAAAAAAATAATCCACTATAGTCCAAAGATAGCATAATTATTTTTATTACTCTATTCTATAAACATCCTTATATATCTATTTATTAGGTTATAATACAATCAAACTATTTTTCCATAACACACCAAAATAGTATATATGATTATAACTCTCTTTGTTTTATGAGATCTTGTACCTAAACCGATATTACACCATAATCTCTAATGCTATATAAACTAACCTCGAATACCAACTATGAGGAACCAACCTTATAAATTACATAATCTTATGTTAATTAATGAATTCAAATTGAGGATCCTTTGAGGATTGGAGTTTTTGAGAAGTAGGCCATAACTATTATATTACATCTCAAATATTACAATGTTGACACTTATCCTCTATTCAATTTTTCCCAAAAAATATAGTTCCTTAAATAGAAAAAGAATTATTTTCTAGATATAAATAATCTCGAATTTTTTCCTTTCACCTACAATTACTTATACCCAATGAAAAACATTTCCAAAACACGAGAAGAGAATAAAAATAACAGTCTGGGATATAAAATAAGGAAAGAGACCATTAGTCCTTAAATACATAAAAACAACAAAATATTACTTTTCAATAATAAAACATTATATTGTTTACAAACCTCATGAAATCATATTATTTATGAATGACACATGTAAATAAAAAATCATACTAGAAACATGTGGAATCGATAATATACACCCATTGTAGCTTTTATAGATACATAGAGAGTTACATTTGGATTAACCATCAAAGTATATTCTCTAAATATAATAGGAGAAACATTCAAATATACCTTTGTCACATTACCAAATGCATTGGAGAGCTATCTCGGGCTCACCAACCATTGGTTTATCACATAAAAATCGGTATACATAATAAATTCCCTTGAAACATAACATAATCATAACACATAAAACATTCATAAAGGAAAGATAAAATTTCAACATTCCAATAACAATATTTCATTTCATGATATTTAGATAATAAATTATTTCTCAAACCCATTTTCAATACCAAAATACATAAAATGAGTGTATGGTATTTATTATCCTTTTAAATAAATTATTTCTTGTTAATGAAGCCAAATATCAAATAATGCTCCCCGTGGTGGAAAGGTCAATACGTACGTCAAAAAAACATCCCGTTGTAATTTATTAAAATGCTTCATAAAACAAAATATTATTTCTGAAAACCTTTGAATGACATTAAATGAAAAATATTATAATTATATACTATATAAATGAAGGTCATGTTTAATCCAAAATATGCCCTAATGAAAGCATATTGAGATGATGTCTCGTACAATGATCATTTTGTAAATAAAATAGATTGATTATGTGTACTAAAAATAAGTATACATAAAGAAAGTATAAATATAGGATATTATGTAAAAGTTATTTCTGTAATAATCAAAGGATGACATAATCATGAAGTATAATTTAAACACATAGAATGATAATCGGGTTCAGAAGTACCGAACAAGGTTTGTATAAATTACGTAAGAATTTATCAATGGGGTGACTACGTGTAGAAATGGTATATCCACCCAAAGGGATGTGGAAATTATTATATTAATAAATAAATAGTTATTTTATACATAATCATGGAACAACATAATGAACAAATAATTCATAAAAACCAATGAGAGGTAATTGAGTTTAGAAATACCCATTTAAAAATTTGGTAGCTTATCTGCTTCACATAAAAATTATGAAAATAAGTTGATGAGAGAGAAAAGGTTATCTCATAACATGAACAATAAATGTAAAACATTAATTATATTTATGAACATATCCTAACATAAGAAAATTAAAATTAAAAGTTATAACATTAAAGAAGTCTTTGACTAAAAGAGGATGGTGAAAGGTTCCCTTACCTAGAGTACGAATGGTCTCTTTCATTATTTATATTCATGAATAATAAAAATTGGTTAATTTATACAATATTTAGAACCTTATTCAAGTTAATTATCAATTTAATATTACATATCATCATGTTATAAAAATTCCATAATTATTAATATTCATATCGGTCATTGTCTCAATATTTGGCAGTAGATTAAAAAATTAACATTATATAATTTCAAATTGTCCATGTGGTTAAAATTACATTATATACAAAATAAAATTAATGATTTAAATTTAATATATATCCATTATATAATTATATTTAAAATAGTTCATATCATTTGGATATAAGTATTAAAATGCACTGTTCATGGAAACAGTAAGCCGTACGTACGCATGAATGCTACATTCAATTATTTTTCATATTTAATGTAATGAAAAAAATTGATACATAGGTATATTATAATTCTAGAATAATATATCATTTTATATATGTTACATATGTTCATTAACATAATCTTTTATCCATTCCTTGTATGGCATGAACGAGTCAAATCACTTTGAGGGGTGGTAGTCTGCATTTCCTCAAATGAAATTTTCATATTTACACATTATGGAATGCATAAATGTATTATTTAAATAAAATATAGATGAATTGGGAAAATATAAATTTAATATATAAATATATAACCATAACAATGGCCACCATGAGATGTCTTATGGGAAAATCGAACAATCATCTTTTCATGAGGCAGTAGTTTGTCATCCATAGAAACAGACTGATTACATCCATTAAATGGAGGAGTGTATATATATGTAGTTATAATAATTATCATAAGAAGATTATATGATATTGAGGATAATTGTGTTGTTATATAATTAAATAATACTTATATAATAGAGGGTGGTAATGTTAAATAATTGAATGGAACATTAGAAAAGACACAACCTCTTAAAATGTGTAACGCCATCTAATTCAAGCCAAAATGATTTCTTGAATTGCCTTATGATTTTTGTAAGGCCTCTAGTATTAAAAGAGGGATGTTGGGAGCCTATTATTGTAGATTATAAATGATCCAAGGGACTTGAGTGGTGTGATTAAATGGGTAGATGTGATTCCCTTTATTAAGAGGGACCCGGGGGACTTTAGGAATGTTTTGATGTATTATTTTATTATAAAATGATTTTCAATTTCAAAAGGAACAAGAGTCATTTATTTCAAATTTAATATTATTTTGTGTTGAAAAAAACTCTAAAATTATGTTATAGACAAGTCAAGATTAAAAATATGACCTTAAATATTATCATTGACCCATAGTTAATTAATATAACTTTTACTATGTCTTCTTTTATATTCATACTAAATGGTAAATTTAGTTACTATAAAATGTCAATAGAACCTCAAGTTGTTCACTAATTTCATGCTTTATACTATTTAATTAATGTTTATTAATATTAAAATTTTGAGAATATTGTATCATATAATAAATTTGTATTTGTTTTAAAAACTCATTTATGCCAATTTTTATACCATTCATATGATTACTTTTTAAAAATAAAAAACAACATGATTATTTATAAAAAAATTATTAAATAAAATATAACTACTCATAATATTACATAAAAATCAAGTATTTCCTAAAATGTTTCAAAATAAATTTATTTTTATACTTAATATCCCATTTATTTAAATCATTCATTAATAAGTGATTCACTACATCATCATTGTGTCATATTTAAATTTATTTATTTGACGTATAATATTAGAAATAAATTACCTTAATGTGGGAAATATTTATATATTTATAGTTAATATTTATAGTTGAATATATCAAATATATAACCCAATATAAAAATTGGTTCAGTAAAATATACATGTTTATGATATATTTTTCATTACATTAAATTAATTCTTATAAAATATCATTTTTTCACTTCAATGTGGCTCTATAGGGTCCTTGAATTGAACCATGGATTTCCATGGTCAAAAATATATAATCCAAAAGGATTAGGAAACATTTTATTGTTGTTTTATATTATTTAAATATTATTATGTCACCATTACATACTAGATTTACCATTTAACCATGGTAAATAAAATAATTACTAAAATTACTATTCCTAATGTATAAAATTAAAATGTATCTATTTACACAATATGATTCTCCTGATTTCAAATATAGATTAAATTTTCCCAAATTAAAAACATAGAATTTACAATAATTAATTTAATATTAATTCTCATTCTGAAAACCATAAAGTAGGATTTTATGACATAATAACTATCAAAATATTGAAAATTTTTTCATATCCAATTTAAAAGTGAAATTACTTCTAATGACATAAATTGTTTTAAATGATAAAAATTTAACCATATTAATCTTAAAAACCAATTAATAGGAGAATATAACTATATAAATAAAGTATAGGAAAAGATTGTTTGGAATTTAAATGTTGTATTTCTCACTATTCATTAGAAACTTTATTTTTATCAAAAAAAATACCAAAATTTCATCCAAATAAAACATAGATTCTCTGAGTATAAAGATGAATTTTATTTTTTCAATTGTAACATAAAAATGTTACAAAAAGGAATTTAAATAACAGTTAACCATCAAAAATAATTAAAGCATACATTTTAAAATTTTAGAGTTGTTCATGTTTAAAATTGGATTCATTCTTATTTTAAACCACTAAAATTTATCAGATAAATATAAAGAAATATTAAAAAAATGTCTAATAATATTATAGTTATTTTTTTTCATTTTATCATATACAACGG
Source organism: Viscum album (assembly GCA_963277665.1). Lineage (NCBI taxonomy): Eukaryota > Viridiplantae > Streptophyta > Magnoliopsida > Santalales > Viscaceae > Viscum > Viscum album. The sequence continues at coordinate 310,368,041 of OY728129.1, forward strand.
TTTGGTGTTAACTACTAGCTAAAATAAAACTACTTTTATAGTATTTTTGGTATAACTCAATGTTGTCTGCAATGCAAGATTTAAAAGAAAAAACATTCTTTCGTGTTTATTATGAAATTTGAGAAAGAATCCCCATTAATGTTAAAATTATATATTATTCATAAATATTAATATAAATTTAAAAAGTATTATTCTATAGATACATGGTTTATTGCAAACAAAAACACCATTATGTCAAAAAAATGAGTTAATTGGGTGAATTTAGAACCACGCACATACTACACTACTCTTTTTTATATTTTGAGGGAATTTCAACGCAATTATAACATTATATTCTGTAAAATGTATATGTTACTACCAAAATACCCTTCCATTCACTAATATAAGGTTAAGATCGACATCTCATCAAGAAACTCCTTTCATTAAAATTTTCCTTGAAACACCTCCATTTGGATCCTCAGAAACTATCTAAAACATTCAAAATATTATTTTTAATATTAGATATCATAATAACTTCATTTCCAAGGAGTCATCCCTAGAAAATTCATGTACCTATAGTGAGTATGATCAACTAATTATATTTATTCATAATTACCATATAATAAAACTATTATATCCAGGATATTGTAAATATATTAATAATATTTATATAATTATATGTTAATATATTAATTGAATTATAATTACTTATTCATTTATGTCATGTACTATGAAAAATATAACTCATTATTTTGTATTATATTGACATCCAGCGCCATGATGTTACATGTTTAATTTTCCATATCCTCCAATCAAGGTAATATATAAGTATTGTATTAAATGATAAATTTCACATTTATGATATAAATATGTTTACAATATATAAAATTATATAACATGTTATTGAAATTATAATCAAATTAACATTGTTAACTAAATCATTTCAATTATGTGTAGCAAGAGGATAATAGATAATTCAAATTAAGTATTATTTTCATATATATTTTTTCATGTAATTTTGATTAATTATTATAAATAAATCCAATATAAAATAAATAGAAAAATTATTATGCATTTAAAATGATATTATTTCAAAACTATCTCAGAATCATTCAATAATCATGGTCGGTTCATATTAGGGTCAGTTTAATAAACAATATTACCAATGCCATTCATTTATGAAATAAATTACAATGATAATGTTTATAATTGTATAATCAGATTTTAATTTGTAAATAATTATTTACTTATAAAAACCTTATATCAATATTTAATAAAAAGTGATGATAACACCATTTGATTGAATAAAAATAACCAATACAAGGTCAGTATCAATTTCGAATCCAAGGATCAAAACTGAAAAACCACATGTAATGAAAATGTAATGTCATAAATTATTAAAAATAAAACGAAATATAATATTTATTGAAGTTTTAATGATTACTCATTGAATAATAATTAATACAGACACTGATAATATGAATCTAATGCAAGAAATCAAAACTATAAACAACCATAGTGAAAAATATGAAGAATTCATGTACAGAATGACTATTAATTTAGTGAATGAATGAATATATTTGAATTTAAGGATATAATATTTTTATTAATATATATATATATATATATTTGAGTTTGTGTTTATGATATAGGAGGTAAATGTACATTCGTGGAAATTTGGAAAATAGTTGATGGTTTCGGCCTCAATTTCCAATGTTTAAGACATGTTTATGTTGAACATTTTTTTATTTATTACAGTTCTGAACACGCCCATTGAAATATGTATATCTTGTTATATTATATTTCATTATCTTCAAATTTCATTGACATTAAAACATTATCATTCCATTTTAGTTCCCATTTTATAATGTTTTGAAGGGTTTCTATATCAATTTCCCTTAATTAGGACAAGTGTTGTATTTATAAACATATTTTCATTTTAAATTTCATATACATAAAATTTGAGATATTTTATTACGAATTAATTTTATTAAATGGAATATGATTATAATTATCATGTTTTAACAATAACATATTTCAAATCCAGAATTTACCAAATCAGTAATGGTTTTTGATCCAAATTACTCTCTTTGAGACATAATTGTTATTATGCACATAATAGAAATTTTATAGTCAATATACATAACATATGGGATACCATATCGTGAATTTTATTTTAATAATTTATATTATGTCTAATCACAAGAACTATTGTTCAAGGATTTTTTTTCTTAAGTATCACTCAATCCAAATAATTTTTTCGTTTTCAATTATAATTCATTGATACGTAATTAATTTTTTTTAAATATTTCTCATTTAAATAGTGTATTAATTTATTATTGTTATATTTTTTTATAATTATTATAAATATTGAGATATACTACCAAATCATAATATATTAATATAGTTACTATAAAATTAGTTATTCCCCTACGGATGTGGAGTTTTAGTAACTCAATTTTAATTCAATGAATTATGATCATTCTATTTACTTATTTCATATATGTTTATTACCTTTCAACATTTGATTTTTTTATATGGTATTTTATAAATTTTTATAAATTTTACAAATGAACACATTGAATAATATCCCTCCCTTATTGGGAAATGATATTTTATAACCATATGCATTATTTTTTCATATGGCTTATTATTAAGTTATTATAGTATTGTCTATGTCATATAACAATTTCCCTTTATATGATTAACATCAATTTTTTTAAAAGGTAAATTTTATTAAGTTCACCTAGAATAAATATTATTCAATTGTAAAGGAAAAACTATTTTTTTCTTTTTATATTTTCATTCTTGTATAAATGTCAATTGAAAAGTTGATTTTCAATTTTTTACCATCCACCTTCTTTTTCATGATGAGTTATGATATTGGTACTATAGTTGTTAAAATATATTAAATTATTATTAGTAATTTTGATTATTTAATTTAATTTTTTATTGATAAGGTATTTATATTCATTATTATTCATTATACATTAAATCATATTATTATTCAGTAAGATGTCCCTGAGGTAATGGTATAAAAAGTCTTATTAAATATTATAGTGAATACAGTGGACATAATCAAGGAGTGGTTGGTATATGTAATTTGGTATCCCATTTATGTATGGATAGATCTCAAGATTCAATTATGTTAAGTTATTTTTTTCATGTTACCCCAATTAAATAGGATTTCATGATTGTGGCATTTACAATGGGTAATGGTCTTGTCATAATGGATTGATAATTGTTTTTATATCCAGCATTATGCATTCCATTATTATGAGATTAGTTATATTTAAATCCATATGTTCATTTCTTCCCATATGTATAAAATTATCCAATATTAAAATTTATTATAGCTTTGTTTTTTTATGTTATTCAATCGATAATATTTATGCCATATTAATTTCATGATTTAAAAAATTTTATGTTTTACCGTATTGAGTGTTTTGAATTACCCCTTCCTAGGTTTTCATTCCCCAAATTTATGAATAAAATTTAATTTCTATGAAGTCTTTAAAATTATAACACAAGTGAAACAATTTACGGAAAATTTTGAAGATAAATTAGAAATTAAAAGGTTTTTTATATAAATAAAAAATGTCCAAAACATTCAAATGAAATATGATTTATTGGTTTTTGTTTTTTATTAATTATATAAACCACAAAATCTATAATTATTATCATGATATAATAGATGTAATAATCAGTACGTATTATGTAATTATAGATTGGTGTAAAAATGATTTTGATCTCGTATCAAATAAAGTATATAGAGAAAGTTTTTATGAAACCGGACATGGAAGCATGTTTTTGGGACATCACAGTTTCAATTGATATATTTTTTAGATAAATTTCGATATTATGATTTTTTTAGGATAAATTGAGGTTCCACATTATATGGTTGACCATATTATATAATTATTATGTTACATTTTTTTTCAAATATATTTTTTAATGTGATGATAATATGAACATTTTATATGTGGATTATTATAAAATATTTCATTGAAAACCCCATTAATTTTTCAACATTTTATATAACACCTCTATATTTTTGTAAAATATTGATTATATTGTTTATTTAAAAAATATTACCCTATTAGGATACTATATTTTTTTATGAAATTATGAAAGAGATTCACCAAAGGATAATACCCCAAAATGAATTGTTTGAACATTAACTCTGTCATCACTCTGATGCACGGTTAGTGGGACTAATATTTTACCACTAGGGATATAATCATAGGAGATATTACTTTGTTAATTACAATCATCATATGCAAATTTTAATTTTATTGAAATTTTTTGAAAGCAAATTTAATTATATAACACAATATGAAAATGACCTTAGATAAATGATGATTTATCAAAGAGAGTCACAGGTAAATCGAAAGTATCATATGTTTAAATTAATGGTGATAAAATGGGAAAATATTTAGATTTAAATTCACATATATATTTTATATTATAAAATCCATTTTGTTTTTTGAATTTTTTTGAAAGAAGATAAAAAAATTGTAACTATGAATGGAATGTATCAAGAAACATCTATGTATTTTTCCAAATACAAAATCATTCATAAAGGGTTTAAATTCATTGTTTACTATTTTATGATAGATACATTTATTTTCCTTGATAAAACTTTGGTAGTAAGGTTTATATCAAAATTTAAACTAATACATGATGCAAATCTATTGATTAATTATTGTTGGGTAATTATCATTGGAAATTTAATATATTATAAATGACATTATGGATTACATGAATAATCTATGGATCTTCCATATATAGTTGTTCATTAATGTAAATGAAATATATATTAAATTTGTAAAATATCCTAGAAATATTTTTATATAACTAGGTTATATTATTTTTGGTCTCTATTTAAGATAAAATTATTTAATGTTGGATAGTTATTAGGATTAGTATGTACATGTTGTTTTAGAAACAACGACTTTGTTGAATTTTAAAAACATGAGTTTGGTACAACTAGAAATGATGATTGAAAATGTAATCCAAAATATTTTCATTGATTCTAAACTAATTTTTCGGATTCGGTACATATTTAGTAGTTATGTGACTTATGTTGTAATAATTAATACATATGGTGGTAAAATATAGATTTAGTTTTTTTAAGAAATATAAAACACCATTATAGTCTAATGTCTATAATATTCAGATATATTTTACGAAATATATGATTTATGGAGTATACAATTTTTTATATAAATACACTATTAAATAATTATTGCAGTAATTAATATTGTTTGATAAAGGATAAGTTAGATTTTGAGATTCTATATCTCAATTATTTTTGGGTTTGGAATATTTCCAAAAAGATAACAGTAATTTGGGATCTCAATTTTATGGAATGGGGAAATAGGTATGTGGGAACCCATCTCAATATGTCCAAGGATTAAAGAAATTAATGATATATATTAAACTAAGTGTAACATAGGTTAAACTGAGTCTGGTAATAGTTGAATTCGTTGGTTTTGGCTATTATGATATTATTATAATGTGATATATCATATTAATAAATTTTTTATTATTTTTAATAATTCTCATATATTGTATTCTAATTATGTTATATATCTTTGTTTTCATAATACATGATTCTTTGATGAAGAAGGATAAATAAGGATTCCTTTAATAACCCAAACACAATACTAATGAATAAACTAACTGGATTAGGGTTGGATTGATAAATAATTTAATCAGGAAAAATTAAAAATATTGAATTCCGATTAACAACATGAATATAAATAAATTCACAAAAGACCGTTGATGAAAATGGACAATTCTCATGGAATATCAGACGGTTAATATAATTATGTAAAAAATATTTAATTTTTTATACGTAAAAAATGTGGGATAATACATGGGGAAAGGATCGTTACATAGATGGGTTAATGAAATTAATTTAGATTTAAAGGTCATCAAACACTAATTTTTATGTAAAATTGGAAATATAAATAATTCATTTCATTTTATAAAACATAATATTTTATTTTGTGGAGTAATGACCAAATCTAAGGGCTTCTAAGGGAAATAGTCACCAACAACCATGTGGTCATGGAAAAGAAAATGTAACTACTAAAAATTAAATTGATATTGAGTTTTTAATATAGATCATCTAGTGTCCTATTGAATATTTTTTTCTCCAAGTAGCATATATTAACTTATAAGAAAATAATTATTGTATGGTAAACATATAAATTATTTTAAAGGATTGTGGTAACTTGTACCATATCGATCAAGATCTACATCACTTTGTAGAAGTGGATGTGAAATTAAGAATGGGTAAATCTCTTTACAAGGATAGTATAATAATTTTACCTATAGATAAATCAATCAGAAATATCGTGGAACGACTCCTCTAATATAATAAAAAATATTATTTCTTTTGGGGGATGTGTTGAACTCATAAAAAACATCCTTCTGGAAACCCATATCCATGCATTATCCTTATTAAAGGACCATAGAGAGTTATCAACATCATCGACCAGCTGTCAGACGGTTTTATCTGGGACCCTCAATTCGATAGAAAATGTCATTGTACTTCCTTGATAAGAATTTATTGGCCAACTAGGGAAGGTGAAATCAATGTTCAATGCCTCGATAATAATCTTCATTGAAAGGATGAAAAATTGGTCTAAGATGTCATGTAACAATGAATGATGTGTGGTCAAACTATGCATAACTCTCAGCATGGAAATCTAGAATCAATTGAGGGACATGGATATCCTTTTTGAGCCATTATTTATTCGATTGTCACTAATCATCAAATTCATGCTTGCTGGATTTTCGGGAGGGGTAAAATCTAGTTTTGGCACCAAAAATGGTCCTGGGAAGTTATTTGAATCCCGGGATGTCCATAACCTTTGATTTCGTTTAGGGATGCATGAAAATATCAATAACATCATTACGTCTATTTTTTATGTGTATGAATAGGACACTTTCAACCATATAGATCTCTCCTCAGAGAATAATATATATTCTTTCACACCATCTTTCTCATGGGACATCAACTCTCAAGACTTCAGTCACACCCAGGGTATGCAGGAGATTATGGATATCAGGAACGATACGATTTTTCTCAAATTCATTCATACTAATTACAAATTCTTTTCATATAGAATTAGAAACAAGTCCATACCCATGTATGTGATAATCAAATGTGATGGGATCCATTTTGAATCTCAATGTAGATGCAACAAAATTTGTAAAGAAGAAATTTTGGATTACATTTTATCTAGCGGAGACTGGGCGTGTGTTGTTTGAATAACTTTTGGGAAGTTCACGGGACTCTTTGACTACTCCATTTCTAACCTCTTAGTCATAGAGAATTGGTATAATGGATTTGGAGATATAGGATCATAGAAGCTTGCCCACACCATGATCAATCATACTAGGTGCTGGTGCATATAGAAGGCTAAACACTAGGAAATGAATGATGTGGGTCTATCATATGTCAGTTTCATAATAATCTTATTAAAATCCCCTCCTATATATGGATATACTCTTTGTAAATTGGCGGAAGGGACGCTCTCTTTGTAGTATTTAGGTTATCTCTCATGTTGATCTATCAAAAAACAATAATGTCAGGAGGCAATGAGTTTGAGGGAACCCACCATCTATTGGCCTTTTACTATATATAAATTGTTCTTTCCAAATGGGAGTATTGTGGGGTATAAGGGTCATGCATGATTCCCTTGGTTCGATCATTTTGGATTTATCCTCCTAGATGGGGCATGATTCCTCTCTTAATGCTGATGATAAGGCTCTGCTTATGGGTCTCTGACTCACGCCTGTCGTGGGGCATGGAAAATCAATATTTTATTTACCTAAGTATAGTATAGAAGTTAATCCTAGGTAGTCTCCTGAAGAGGAGTGCACACAAAACAATGTTTTAACTTTTTGTTGGTTTTCTTAAAAAGATTGGTTTTAATTAATTTTAATGACTACGAGAGAAACAAACAATAGAAATTGATTGATTTTAACAAATGATAAAGACGAGGATCCGATTGGGTTTGGCTAGACCAAGTGTTGTGCCATCTTGGTTACTAAATTTTATCTCTTCATCATCCTTAAACTCGTAAGAGAGAGATTCTTCTACCGAGTACTCTCTCTCCATTATTCAGATAGATGTGATGAGAATTTTTATTTCTAAAACCTTAGATTGGCCTATCCTCCTTCCAATGTGCTTAGGGTTGTAGAAGTTCTCATGATTAATTAGAGCAATCCCAGACATGGAATCGTTGTTCCCTAATAAACCATGATTTTGACATACAATACTACCCATGTGCTTGACCACTTCTGAGAAATCACCACCCAACCCTAATATATTTCCACCATATACATATTAGAATTGGGTGGAGAGAGATGTGATCATTGACCAAGGCAATTTATAATTTCATAATAAAAAAATATAACACTATCGCATTCAAAATTTAATACTAAATTATGAATTGAAACCAGAATAATAAATAAGAATAAATTTTATTCTTTTCAAGCACAAAAACTCAAACACAACACAATGATCCAGCCTCCCCTCTTTCTGATCACTCAAATGAAACTAACCCTCCATAGATGTGGTAAGCGAGATGATGCGGGAGATGAGAGACATTTTAATGTAAAGAAAAATAAAAGAAAAAAATAGAATGATGGTGAAGAAGAATTTCACTGAGTGTCCCTTGGCTTTCTCCCATCTCCGATTATGGTGTCCCAGAAGGAATAGGATGGAATATGAGATTCTTTGAGGAGGAGGAGCTCTCCTCCTTTTATAGCCATATTTTTGTCCTCCAAATGTTGTCGCATTTAGGACCCCATAAATGACCTCTTAAAGAGTTGATCCCTTCTTCAATGTTGTTCATAATTTTCTTGGTCATTTTCCGTCAAAATATCATCGGATTTGGACTTGTGTTCCGAGAGTTATTGCCGTTTTACTCTGAAACATTATTCGGTCCAGTCAGACTCGCCAAATTGCAAACCTCCGGATTAGTGTGATTTAATCACCCCAAAGATGGACAATTATAATGGCCCTTTCTTCATAAAAGATGCTCAAAACCTATATTCGAGTCCACCCACAGAATATCACAACATTTGGAACCACCATAGATGCGTTATGGTTCCCACACCAAAACTAGGCAGAACAGAAAACCGTTTTTTTGAGCCAACATGTGAGCTTCTTTTGAGCTTCCCTATGGACGATTCAGCTTTTAGTACAAAAATAATAATTGATTCCATGGATGTTTAGAAGATGAAAATGAAAAAAAAAATTTAATTTTGATCGGTTTAGATAATGTTATTTCTAATCTATAGAAATAATTTAAAACTGTTAAAAATCCAAAATGGCCAATTTTTACAATTTAGCTCAAAATAACACCAATATAATAAAAATGAATCAATTTATCTTAGAGGAACACTTTTATGAATTTAAAACAATGATATTCAATATAAAATAATTGAAATTATTTTTTCTATCAATTCCCCCACACTTAGCACTTGGACTCCTAGATAAGTAAAAGTCAAATCAAATCAATTTCAAAACACATATCAATGAGATCTACCAAATCAATTCCAAGAAACAAAAAGATATCATGCCTTATAAAAAACAATTATTTCAAGTTCTCCATTTTTTATTATAATATATTTCCACTTTATTTCTTATCCAATGCACACAAAACACCTACCTCACATGAATTTTCTGTCATCTCAGAAATGTAAATACTAAACAAGGATTTTCTCATCAAAAATCAATCAAAGGTCACCATAGAATTGATAAATTGCTACTTTTCCACCCGATGTGAGTCATGGACATTTGATTCTCTTTAGGACTTCTCAGGGTTGTTCTATGTCTTCCGGTTGGTAGGATTTAGATGTTATAAATTCTGAGATAGAAAAAGGAGGGCATGTCTCTTATTGAAGCAAAATTGCAAGATTCTATTTTTCACTCAAATATGGTCTCCTTATCTTCCCCTTTTTAGAAACTCAGCTCCATCATCATTCAATCAGATCAATATTTTAGCATCAATAATTTCAATCTTTTCAAACATGATTTTTCTTGAATGCTCCATATAGGCACATCTTTCTTTTTTTACATCGGAAGCTCCAGAAAGGAACAACTTCTCTTATCATGAAATTTTCAGTAAGACCATCAACTATTAAACATTTTATATTCCACAAAAAGTATCAACAAATGAGGTATTACAACAAAAGACATCTTCCCCCACACATAAGTTCAACTAGATCATGAAATTTCACATTAAGAGCAGGTAGGATAGGGAAAATTGACTTGTAATGTGGATGACCTAACAGGGAATTCATGGATACTAAGGGATACAATAAAGGATAAATGTAAACGTGGGCCATAATGAAATAGATTATTTTGAAAATGGGGATTCAAACCAAATAAATGCCTCAATAATTTAAAACACCTGTACCCCAAACCCTCAAGTTCTGAATGGAATAAATCAAAATCTAGTTAATGTAGAATGGTCTGGTTCTCTCAATAAATGAGGTGAATGAAAAGAATGTGACTAAAATGGTTCAGAAGCCTCATAGGAAAGTGATTTCAAATATACTGATAGTGAAATATGGCATGGGTTTCAAAAATCAGTGTACTTATCTTGAAATTCCAAAAGATTTGAACTTGAAACAAAAGTAATTTCAGTATTAATTTAAGCTCAGTTTCAAGAAATAGATTGGTTCACTCATTGAAATGGGTTTCAAAAATGGTATTGATAATCATTTCAGCTCAAAAGTTTCAGAAACACACCAAAAATTGAAAAATAAACACACAAAAATTTCAAAACACACAGTTTTTATATTTTTGTGAAAACAAACCCAAAATGAAAATACTAAACTACAAAGGTTCCCTCCCACACACATAAATGCGGATGTGTCTTCAGTTAATTAAAATGGATTAAATAGGTAAGCATATTTTAAAATGAATCACAAAAAGCAGGAAAATGTAAAGAAGAGGTACGACCTGACTTATTGGGAATTCCTCATTGAGATAAGCTCATATGTGTTGATCTTTGAAAACCTAATAAGGTAGAAAAAGATAGCATAAGAATTTTTTTAAAAGAAGTGAAAATAGAAATTGAATAAGAAAAGAAGGTAAATCTTTGTTTAATCCTCCAAGTGGGCCTTGGGATTTAATTGCCTCTAGAAGGGCAGTTCCAGCTTTAATCCATAATTTATTGGTTGATGAAGCATCTTTGATTTGAACCACCACATGTGGCTCTTCCCAGCTAGAAGTTCTTTGTTCTTGTTGTGGAGGAATCCATAGACAGAGTATACCATATCCTCCCCCTTTACAATTTGGTACAGCTTGCATGGCAGGGGTAGGATGAAGTATGGAACCTCCTCTTCATTTGTTGCTACTTGTGCAACATTATTTTTCTCTTCCTGTACTCTCTCTAGTGAATATTCAATGTATTTAGGGAGAATCAAGTGTTCCTCAAAAGGTTCAGGTTCTTTTACACATTCTCTTAACGAAATATAAGGATTGATCAAATTTGAATATTCAAAATTATAAGGAGTGATGCTCAAATCGAATTGAATAAAATCATAAAAGGTAGATTTCATGGAAGGATCATCTCCCTATGTGGGTTCTGGTTCAATCACTTCTTCAGCTGAATGTACCTATTGTAGTTGATTATCACTAGATAGAGGTAGGTAGTCGGTCTCCACCATCATGACTTAAAATTCCACCAATTGGGTGGGGTCCTCATTCAGTGGGGTTGGATCTTCTTCTTTGCAATGCTTGGGGAGATCAAGAATCTCCTCACATTCATTCCAGAATTTATCCAATTCTTGTTGACCTCCCATATTTGGCTCTACATGAAAGTCATCCTTCTTTACATCTATCTCAGGTATAATTGGTTGAGTAGGGATGAATTAGTCTTTAGATACCCCGACATTTACCTCCTCTGGTTCTTCAATGATGAGTGGTGAAATTTCTTCCACCACTATCTCAGGTTCTTGCTCGAGCTGAGGGTCAGGTTGCTCCATCCTTGCACAAACATAGTCCATTTCCCATTCCATTTTCCTCCTTAAATCATCCAAATTATTACTAACCCTTTCAAACCGGTCATTTAGATCACGATAATCAATTTCCAGTTCTTCATATTGCACATGCGAGTATTCTTCCAATTCATTAAAATTTAAATTTTAATACATCAAGGAAAAAAGAAGTTTTTGTAATTTTTTTTAAAATTTGAAAAAGTAAAATATTTACAAATAAGTTGTGCCACTTCATCCCCGACAATGGCGCAAAGTTTGACACACACCTATCATGGGGCGTGGAAAATGAATATTTTATTTACCTAAGTATAGTATAGCAGTTGATCCTAGGTAGTAATCCGAAGAGGAGTGCACACAAAACAAGGATGTCACTTTTTGTTGGTTTTCTTAAAAATATTGGTTTTATTTAATTTGAATGATTATGAGAGAAACAAACAACATAAATTTATTGATTTTAACAAATGATAAAGATGGTGATTAGATTGGGTTCAGCTACACCTAATGTTGTTCCATCATGGTATCCAAATTTTATCTCTTCTTCTTCCTTAAACTAGTAAGATAGAGATTAATCTACCGAGTCCTCTCTCCCCCTTAGTCAGATATATGTGATGTCAAATTTCCTTTCTAAAACCATAGATTGTTCTATCCTCCTTCCAATGTGCGTTGGGATGTAGAAGGTCTCTTGATTAATTAGAGAAATCCCAGACCTAGAATTGTTGATTCTGAATAAACCAAAATTTTGACATAAAATCTTACACACGTTCTTGACAACTTCCGAGCAATCACCACCAAATCCTAATCTTGTTCCACCATATACAGATTAGAATTGTGTGGAGGGATATGTGATCATCGACAAAAGTAGTTTATAATTTTATAATAAAAAACATAGAACTACCACATTCGGAATTTAATACTGAATTATGAATTGAAACCAGAATAAGAAAGAAGAAGAAATTTTATTCATTTCAAGCACAAAAACTCAAAAACAACATATAGGTCCAACATCCCCTATTTCTGATCACTTAAATGAAACTACCCCTCCATGGATGGGGTAAGAGAGATGATGCGGGAGAGGAGAGACATTTTAAAGTAAAGAAAAATAAAATAATGAAACAGAATGATGCTGAAGAATAATTTCCCTGAGATTCCCATGGCTTCCTCCCATCTTCGATTATGGTGTCCCATAAGGAATGGGATGGATTATGGGATGCTTTGAGGAGAAGGATCTCTCCTCCTTTTATATCCAGATTTTTGGCCTTCGAATGTTGTCGCATTTTGGACCCAATAAATGACCTCTCCAGATGTTGATCCCTTCATAAATGTTGTTAATAATATTCTTGTCCGTTTCCACTCAAAATCTCAGTGGATTTGGACATGTGTTCCGAAATTTTATGGACGTTTTACTCTGATAAATTATTCTATCCTATCAGACTCTCCAAATTTCAAACCTCTAGATTAGGGTGATTTAATGACCCCATAAACAGCTAAATCACGCTTCCCTTCCTTTATAAAATATGCTCCAAACTCCTAGCACGTCTACCCACTGAATATCACTACATTTGGGCCCACTATGGATGAGTTATGGAGCCCACACCAAAACTAGGAATAATTGCAAACAGATTTCTTGAGCCAACATGTGAGCTTATTTTGAGCTTCCATATGGCCGATTCAGCTTTTATTCTAAAAATAGTAAATGAAGAACAAGATGTTTAGAATATGGAAAAGAAATAATTTTTCAATTTGTTTCAGTGTAGATAATGTTATCACCAAACTACAGAAATAATTTATAACTGTTAAAATCCAAAATGGCCAATTTTTACTATTTAGCTAGAAGTAACACCAATATCATAAAAATTTAACAATTCATCTTATAGGAACACTTTTGTGGGTATAAAACAATGATATTCAATATAAATTAATTTAAAATGTTTTATCTACCAGTCTCATCTTGTTTTATCTCAAGAACATATGTGTTTCGAAGGTAGAAAATGTTACAAAAATACTCCATTTCATTTTCATGATCAATTCACCACTCCATGGACCATCACATATATCATAAAAATGTACATGGTATTTCCCCAAAAAAATAATATTGTTTCACTCATGGTGTGAGGAGAACCAAGTCACATACTACCTTTCTTCTCCTGATGTTTTTGGTTGTTACCACATTTTCCATTATATAATTAATTCCATAAAACGTAAGTGTGCCAACCTGGTAAGATGGGATTCCCTTTTCCTTCATCATTATAGACTGACATAGGTCCATCTAGCTGTGTGTATATTTTTAGATTCAATTTTATCTTTTATTATTAATATAAATCTAGATTATTATGATATAGAAACCTAAAAATATTCACCCAAAATAAACTGATGATTATATAAAGATGTATTTTTAAATATATGTTCATTATTGAAATTACTCTGGTGTTCTGAGAAAAATTGAAACGATGAAATTTTTTATAGCGTGGGGAATGTAAAACATATTTATTTTAAAATATTTTTACCATTAATTGTGTTAATTTAATTTATATATTTTACCTCATAAGACATTGATGTAGGATCCGGTCATTTTCCAGGTAAGTTCCACTTTGAGTTTTTTATTTAATGTCTCTTTTTTGGTTTTCCATTGCCTTTAATCCTTGGTGGAAGAGTATTTTTCATAGGAATAGAGTCTTTCAAATACAAAGTGACCTAATTTATAGGGATTAATGTTATTTTTCATTAACGATGTTGGAGTTTAAATTATTTTAATGGTCTTATAATATATTTATGTGATTTTGGAAGGCATTAGTGGTGTCCACGAATATTCATAAGAGATGGGATGAAAACTATTCACATGTCATTTACATGACACATATATGTTACGTGATGTGTAAAATCCTTAAATCAATTTTAGTGAGTTGGTTCATAATGTTATGTGGTTACTTTTAGTGAGCATAATTCACATCTGGTAAATTCCTGTTGGGATAAATATTAACCTGAGGTGATGATATTTGGGATATAACTTAAATATAATGGAAAACATGAAGTATTTCATAACACGTATTCAACATAACTTGTAGTTATATGTTTTTAGTACATATTATTCATTCATTTTTTTATTCATACCTTCATCCTCTCAAATCCTAAGGTTGTACATGCGACTTTGGGTCCCTTTCGGCTATTCTGGAAGTCCTGATCCTGCATTTGATATATTTTAGAATTTCTTTTCTTATGTTTCTCTATTATCCTATAATTTTTCTTTCCATTACAGTGTAAATATATTGACTGTGGTTTAGTTTTGGGTTTTCATATTTATATTGTAATATCATGGTTCTTTGTGAAATCATATGCACCTCATTTTATGTATAAATTTTCTATAAAAGTGTTTTTTAATATCTATATAAAGTTTTGGAGTCTCAACCAATACATATGGTTTATTTAATTGTGAAGTATATGAAATATTATGATTTTGATAATTTTAATTGATATATAATAAAATTAATAACTTGATTTATGTAAATAGTTGATTTAAATATTTTTTGGATTCAATTATGTTGAGTTTTTTATGAGACATGGACAGTGGATTCCGATTCAGTGGGAAACCATTTGATTAAAAAGTAGTTGGGTATTCATTTAGCATGTGTCTATCATGACATGTTATAGTATGTAATTTCATGATATATAATCCCTAGGTAGTGTCTTATTTATTATTGATATGACTATTGATCATTTGAGAATTAACTGAAAGTGTGATGGAATGGTAAATTGTATCCTGAATAATAAACCATTGGGACTTGTGATGTTATATTGTTATATAAATGATGTTATATCTTTTTATGTTAAAATAATCTAATTCTTATATTGACTGTGCCCAGTACAGTTACTTATTGTAATGCTTATATTGTGTGGTATTGGCCAATTCCCTTAATTTAATTCTTTTATTGAGTACGCCCTACCCAGTCCCATGTTTTAATGCTTATATTTAGGGGGATCAATCCAATCCCATGCTGTAATTCTATTTCTGAGGAGGCTCTTCCCCATCCCATGTTGTAATACTTATATTAATTGAGATCACCTAGTCCAATGAAAAAATTCATATATAGTGGGATTGGCATAGATATGTGTGATTGTTTCCGGGATATATAGTTCATAGATTGTATTATTAGGTAACATTCATAGAGACATTATGGAATGTGGTTGAGGTAGGTTGATTTATGCAATATTTTAATTGATTAAATAAAAAACCAACTTTTTTGATAACATCACCCACTAATTATCATTATAGATTAGTTTAGACATAGTGGTGTCGACCTACTATGTTTTAATACCATCATATTTGGGTCCCTATTTGGTACCCCCATTAGATTACATAGATGTAAGAGTGGAAAAGTGTGAGGGACCTTGTTGCCGATTAGTTGATTGTTGAATGGGATGTAATTTGCATATGGGTCAAACATCATCCACATTGAATGGATCTAATAGAAATAATTTTGTAATATTTTTCATTTATTTGTGTTTTATCTTGTTTTATATTTACATTCATGTCATATTTTCATTACATGATTAATTATTATTGGGTTTTTAGTGATTCCCTATATTTTCAAAATTGTATTATATTTTTTTTCTATTAAATTTTTTAATTAAGTATTTTTCTATTTAATTTTATTATATACAATGGGTTATATAATACCAAACATACATATCACCACCCCACAAATAGTCGGTAGCCTTGGTCTTATGTGGAGGCGTTTTGTGGTCCCGTAACAAACCTATTTTGGACACATGAGAGTTTTTTAGATCCTGGTGCATTAAAATTGGTATCAATGCTATATTTTTCTATTCATTTTCTATACTATTTATGAAATGTATAAATGAGATTATGATTTTTTAGTACATGTTTTTGAGCATGTTCATTGAAGTATCTATGCCATGAATGTGGTAAAATACACATTCATAGGTATTTGATAATTTTTACGCAATTATCTTCTTACAATTGATGTTGTTTCACCATAATTGATTCAAATATTATCTGATGATATTGATTCCTACAATTAGTATATATTTAGATTTACTCTCAGGGCCCAGTATGGTATGAGGTGAGTATGCATTAATCATGATTAAAATTTAGGGATATATATTGAAATTCATTGTTCACAATATATATATTTTTATTACATGATTCATATAGTTTTTCATATGAAATATCTTATATGATACTTGTTATATTGGTTAAATAAAATTAAATGAAATTTTATTTCATGCTAAAAAATATCAGTAATGTTTAGAGAGATATGGAGTTGTGGTTATCTATTTTTTCCACCTATTTAGTATGTATTTGATTTTAATGAATGTTTAATGGTGTGTATTTTTATTTTAGAGAAACTGATTCCACGTTATATACAGGATAAATAAAATATTAATGATTAGTTGTTTATTATAGGTGCATTATTGAGTAATTATATTTTATAGATGCAACAATGTATTGGATGAAAAATAAAGGAGTGAATTTTGTTTGGTCAGATTCATGTGAGAGAGATGATCAATATAAAAATGCTAGGCTAGCCTCATCGCCTATCCTCACTTTACCTATATTAGGAAAATAATATAACATTTCAGATGATGCATCTGGAGTGGGACATAGATTAGTTCTCATGTAGGAGGATAAAGTTGTTGCTTATGGCTCTAGAAAAATTATTCCACATGGGAGGAAATACTCTCCTCATGATCCGAAGTTAGATGTAGTGGTACATGCCATGAGTAGGTAGACTAATAGTCTTATGTGTGAGTGGTTTTTGTTCTACATGGTCCACAAGAGCCTCATTTATATCTTTTCAGAGTGAAAACTAAAACTTTAGTAAAGGAGGTCGGTAGAATATTTGTATCCTTTCGAATTAATGATGGGTTTCACAATGCTAATGGGAAACATCACTGCATTTTTTTGTTGAATGACATTGATAGAGGACATTTGAGATTCTTATGATGAGTGGATGATTATTGAAATTGTTTTAGGAATTATTCTAGATGTTTAGTATTCTTAGGAATGAGTATATCGGACATCAACATATATTACACACACAGTTTTGGACCTGGTCAAGATATTTAAAATATTTGACCATATGGTCTTTCTTCTGAGAGACAAATTATATGGTGTAGATAAACCATCTAAATGGTCTATTTGAAGTGGAAATTGTATTATTTTTAACGGTTTAGTGTTCATTACTATGGGATTTTGTGAGGATATATTGAGAGAATCCCATGATTCTATATGGTCATTACATCCTATCTAGAAAAAGATATAACTTCATCTCTGTAGATAGTACCGGTGGATAGGAATGATGAAAAATATTGCATTTTTAAATTGAACTATTTTATCTTTTAGAATTTAATAGACCAGCATCAGAGGCTAGATGGGATGTTGTATCTTGAACCCATTCATGAGTTTATATGGAATGATGTCATTTTTGGATTTTGTCACAGGAGTGATTATGAACAAATATTAGTGTGAGGAAATATGGGTGTTCATAGATTATCTAATAATGGTATCCCACTACATTAATATCAGTTATAATTCAATTATATGTGATATTCATAGAATGTGAATGTGTAAAATATTTTTTTGGATTATATTCTATGTAGTATCATTTTAGATGGATATCTGAATTTCACATCACATTTCTTATAAGTTATTCATATGGATTTGGGATCACATGATATTTTTATACAAGCATTTCATCATTGGTCTGAATGTAAATTTTATTAGATGATTCACACAATGGAAGATATGTTACGAGAATGTTTTAAAGATTTCAATAATACATGGGAGTAGCATTTAGCAATATAAAAGTTTTCATATAATAACATAATCAAGGAATCTGGAACATTTTAGGGTTTTTTCACACATGTCTATTCTATTCACATTTTTGTCTGAGAGAGGTAGGTGGTTGAATTATTGTTGCACCCAATATCATCTATAAAACTTTTGAGTAGGTATAGAAGATCATTAACTAGTTACTGAACATGTAGAGTAGGGGGAGTTGATATGAAAACACTTAGTAATAACCAATGGATTTTGAGCATGGTAATCATGTATTCCATCGAGTATTTATGTGGTTTTAGAAATTTCATATCATGTAATAGGGAAATCTAGTTCCTTGTTTTTTCAATCTTTTTGATATATTTGATAGGTTTATTATAGTGGAATATTAATTAGATCTTCCACAATTCCATAGTTCCATGGATTAAATGTCTCAAATGTCATAGCCTCTAAGGTATTATCATGATAGTTCTCCATTAATAGATGCTGGGGACATCTAGCTTTTTATGGTTCATAATTTGAGGAGAATACAATATGGAATGTGGTTCATTGTGAAATATATCTCCAAGGTAAGAAAATAACTCCGGTTTAAGTGAACTGGTATCATGGGCGGGTTCAGTAGGATATTTGGTTGAGGAAGTCTGATATGCATGTATAGTGTCCATACGTGTTCACTGATACCCCACATTGATGGTTGGAGAATATCGATAATGGGATATTATATGTTGGGGAGGTTGTAATATTTTGTTTTTTTCTGCTATGTATTTTTCTAATATTTTTCAATAATAATATTATTTTGGGTTTGTCATTATCATTAAGCATTGGTGGCAAAGCCACGTTCAGAGATAGAGAACCATTGTTGGGTAAGTAACCTAATGTCCATGGAAGTTTAATTATTTGAATAAATAGTGTCATGTTACAAATGTTTTATGTGTGATTATATGGGTGTACCATGATTTTTAAGACATCATAGGTAGTTCGGGAACATTCATTAAAACTAAGCTAAAAAGTAGCCGTTGAATAGTTTAATGTCAGTTATATGTTACATGATGTGTAACTTCATCTATAAACATATTGTGCAACTATTAATGATGCAATGATGATTCACATGATGAACCTAAATCATTTCATGAAATTTTCAATGATGAAAAATATTAACCTGAGGCATATGGTTTTTTTAATAAAATAAAAATTAAGAAATATAGAATGTGAATGAATGAAATTTCGTGCATTCCCCAAAACCAGACGTTTTAAAGATGAAATGAATTAAATTATTTATTTTCTTTAATTAAGACATTTATCCTATACAAAAATATGTTGATAAAAGCGATTTTCATTCAATTTCCTCCATTATGGACATCTTTTTTGCAAATCTGTTCACTATTGAGTAGTTTTTCATCATTTTTTGTCTTCTATTCCATAATTTATTTTCATTTCACTGTAAATAAAATGAATTTGGGTGAATTTGGGGTTATTATCATTACATATTTTGATCTATTTTCTTCATGAATTATTATATTACATTTTCCATGAAGGTTTTTTCTTTTGGAAACATTTATTAATCTATATATATAGGAACACATTTTGAACCTGACCCTATGGTTTATTTAATTGTGATGTATATAAAATATTTGGTTTATGTTATCACCATATGATCTCAAATATAATTAGTCAGTTAATTTAGTGTAAATAATGGATTGAAATATTATTAGTATTTATTTGGGTTAGACTATTGATGTGACATGGAAGATGCCTAACCATTGTCTGAGAAGCAAATTTATTAATAAGAACATGTATAGTGGATAAAAGTGTGTTTGTCTTGATATGAGAAAATAGTTTATTACATGATATAGAATCCCTTGGTAATGTATTTTTTCTTAATAATATTATATTTGATCATTTGAGATATAGATGAATGTGATATTGGATTAGAAATTTGAATTTCCACAACCAACCATTGTGACTTGTGATGTGATATTATGAAATCTTAAAAATTATGAATTTTTGTGTTTTTGTGTTTTAATTAATATATTTAGTGGGATTAGACCAATATAATAATGAAACACTTATATTGAGAATGATGTACCAAATCTCATGTTGTAATGCTTATATTGGGTTGCCTCTAACCACTAAGATGTTTTAATACTTATATTGGGTTGGCTCTACCCTGTCTTATGTTGTAATCATTACACTAATCTGGCTCTTTCTAATCCCATTCTATAACAATTATATTGAGTGGTATCATTCTATATCCCTGATCAAATTATTATATATAGTTATTTTATGACATATTTTCTTTGATTTTTCCCATGGATATATGGTTTTTTATTGAAATGGTTTTGTTACATTCCTATAGACAATCCAAAATAGGGTTGAAGTCGGCAGATTTATTTATGGTATTAACTGATAAATTAATTAAACTATTTATCATAATATTGAATGATGTTTTTATTTGGGATGTTTTGTTTAGACGTGATGGTGATACATATAATGTTTTAATGAAACCCTCTTCAGGAAGTATTTTATACACAAGAAGACTACATGGAAGATGGTCTAGATAAGGGTGAATCACATTGTTTCTGATTAGTTTCTTAGTTGATAAGTTGGAGTTTGGATATGGGAATAACATGCTGTTTGGGATAGAGATCATTTTGTATTATGTTTGTTATTTGGTTCATTTATTTTTTTTCTTATTTCTAGTTTTACCATTAGTTACATTCCTTATTTTCAACTGAAAATTCATAAATATTGTCTTATAAGTGCCTCTATTTATATTTTGTGTCGTATTATAATGTTACCAACTTTTTCGAATACATAATTTTTTATTATTGATTATTGAATAATAGTTTACTCTATACCATGCAGTATAGACTCCCCACTATATATTTCACACCTCCACTAATTGTCACAATACACAAGAATACCAGGAAGAGCTCATGATGTCTCATACCCAACCCATTAATGAAATGACAAAGAGTACCCAGTCGAGGGATGTTAAAACTGAACATAAATTCGACTATGGTATATTTTGAAAGAATATAAAAGTTCACATTCGACCAACAAATACAATCCATATAATTATTCGGAATGAATATGAGTAAATAATTTATTAATTATTTGTATACAATATTTAAATGCAACTTTTAATATGAATGAAATATAGTTTGTTTACCTAAAATGGATAATACAATATTTTATTATTATAAAATATTTTTTTACCAATTTCTTATTTATAGATATTCATTTAAATTTAATGAAACATATAACAAATGAAACATTACGTTTGATTTTAATAAATTATTAAGACAGATTTAATTGGAAAAAGATATAAAATAATAATAAAAGTATCTATTATTTTGAAAATTTAGTTTTCTAATTAAAATAGTTTCTCATTATAATTTAGGATGTTATAAAAATAGTTTATTTTATAATGATTTATTTATAAAACTAAAATATATATTTAATATTTCATATCAAAATATACATATTATTAATTTTGATCATTTTCTAATACAGTCGGTTTTTAGCAAATAACATTTTTTCATGAAACATGCAATTTTTTAGAATTACTAATAATATTAAAAAGATATATAAGACTAAAAACCATTTAAGAGATAAAATATAAATCTATGTATAAATATTAGAAATTTACAAATATTAGTTTATCTTATAAATCATACAACCCACATTTTGAGAACCAACTAAAATTTTATATTAATATAAAAATTATTCTCTTAGCTATCGTTAAATCAATTATAAATAATGGGATTTTAGGTTATGGATTATTTTTGTAGCCTAATATATTTTATTTATTTTATTATAACCTAGTTTATTTCATTAAAATTGGAATGTAAGGTATTTTTTTGTTATTTATAAATATAATACATACATCCATATTTATTTTAAAAAATATAAATTATTTCGTGAAATAATTTTAATAAAAAAGGTCACATAATTTTAAATCATAATAGAAAAAAGTACATTAAAGTTTAAAATTATATGTAACAAATATTTAAAAAATTTAAATACTAGATGTTGTAATAAAAAATATTTACCATTGTTTCAAATTAATTCACATAGCAAGATAAATTTAGGGTAAAGGTAAAAAACATAAATAAAAAGGCCAAAAATCAGTCCAAGTTGTCTTAAATGTACTAGATATGGTGATTGCAAACAAAAAAATCATTATAATCTTCACTTTATTCAATTTTATCTCCATTTTCATTTAAATTTTATTATTATATTTATGAAAATATAAGTATTACTCCCAAAATACTATTATAATCAATTAAAAATCATGAGAAACAATATCTCTTAAAGACACACTATTAATTTGAATATATCCTTGATAATTTTCCATTTTTCTTCTACTAAAAAAACCTTCCACCTTAAAATTATGATGGTCACAAATATTTATCCCAATTCCATCATTTCTAATGTGACATCCTAGGAAAACTAGTTTCCTTGAGGATAGTATTATCAACTACATAATTTTGTTATTAAATTCATTCATTAAAACATATTATGTCAAAAACAATATAATGATATTTTTAGAATTTACATATTATAAGATTATTATATAATGTTCATTATAATTAAATAATCATTTGATGAATCCATTAAGAAAAACAAAATCACTATATTTGTGTTTTTTGGACTACCTCATCCAAGAAATAACATTGTTTTCTTCCCCTCCATACATGGTAATATATAAGGATTGTATTAATGGATAAATAATATTTATATTATATAACTATGGTTATTTTATGAAAACATAGATGAAAAATTAGTTATATGACTAATAGATGATCATCGTTAAATTATTACTTTTATATGAACATACTAATATGATAACCATTTATTCAAATAATATAATATTTTCATATCCATTACTTATTCCACTAATTCCTCCAATTTAATATGAATCAAAATAATAAATATTAATTATGAAAAATATTTTATTTCTATAATGATATAAAAAAATATAACCTCACATAACCACTTATTAATCATGGTGGGTTCATGTTTGGGTGTGTATTAAAATCTACTTGAACTATATAATACATTTGTGACCGGGATGACTATATTAGATTGTCTTTTTCAATACACGGATATAAATAGGTAAATAATTTTTTAAAATTTATTATGATTTTAATATATCAATATTAAATTCAAATTTTATAAAAATGTCCATCTTTCATCAAAGTTATTCAAAATACACATATTATTGATTTTAACTTTAATAATAATGACTACATCACTCATGAATGAAATTTGAAACATAAAAATCATTATAATTCATCACTATTTGTATCATTAATGACATCTTATTGAGTGAATTTTAAATAAAAATAAATGTGTTCTTTCAATAATTACAATAGTTCAAATGATCCAAACCATAAACAATCGAAGTAAAAAATGGAAGAGTTCATATAGATAATGACTATTTATAATGCAAATGAATTGAAAATAGATATTATTAAGGATATAAATTATTTTAATAATATATATATATATATATATATATTATTAACTACATTAAAATGTTTTACTTGATGTTAAGACAAGAGGAAAGGGTTTAAGTGTAAATTTTTTTTCATTGAGAAATGTTTATGGTATACACATTGTTTTCATTTTGTAGAGTACAAACAACTAATTTTAATATTTATATCCTTTTTATATTATATAAAATGATATAAAATTTCGTATTTCATGTTTACATTTTCAGTGTATTTTAGTACAAATTTTCTGAGGGTTTTAATGGTTTCCATATCAGTTCCACTTCATCAAGAAACATATTTCATTTACTCAATTTTTCTAATTTTATAATTTTGTATTCAAAAACTTTCAAATATTTTATCATGAATTAATTACCCTTTGGGGTAAACAAATATATATTTCATGTTTCAACACTAAAGGATCTATGACCTAAAATTTTCCAAATCATTAGTTATTTTCATCCTAAATTCCACTCTTTCAGAAAACATTTTATTATGTAAAAAAATTATATTTTTTTTGGAGTAATACATATGAGATACAATATATTATACTGAAGTATATTTTAATATTTTTATTTTATTTTCAATTATAATTCATCTATTTGGTTATTTTTTAATTAAGGATTTACTCAGACAACATGGGTTGAGTTCGATTCAATTATGATTATTTGTGATATAATACATTTGTGTGAACCATGTGTCAATTTTATAGAGTATTCTGTTCATATGGATATATTTTTTAACACTACATGTATTTTTGGATATTTAATTTCCAAATAATGTTCTCTTATTATAGTGGATAATAACTTTCTTTCTTCCCTAATATTAATTTTTTTTGTAACTGATTTTTTTTCAATGAGTTATGATAATTATTTCAAAAAACTTTCTATATGTTATGTACATTCTATAAATAGTTTCTATTGTGTTGTATAATTGCATTTTTTTATTTAAACCCTATATTTCATTTTTAGATTAATTTTTTAATATTTGGTAATGTTTTTTCAAAACCATCGACATTTTTTATAGATTTATTGTTGTCATATTATTCTCATATTGATCTACTGATATAATAATTTCTTATATGATTTGAAAGTTAATTTTTTTTATTTAAAATGTAACATTTTCTATAAATAATGAATATTATTTTATTATAATGGATCAATTTATAGGTCATATGTGTGGTTTTATTACAATACGGATGATTATTAACATGTTTATTATGTATATTTTACCATCCACCTTATTTGTCTAGATTATTTATTATTAAGTTAAACTTTATTTGACCTGAATAAAATTATTTCAATTATTGAGGATTATTGATGTCCAACACTAGTTGTTCATTTATAGATTCTAGACATTCTTCATTAATTGGATAACCAAGATTCTATTCTATTATAGGGTCCATACGAAGTGAAATAAAAATTTTATTTGACTCTTATAATAAATCCATTAGACATAATCATGTGATGGGTGGGGCATGGAAATATATTACACTGTTCATAATTGAATGGAATGATGAGAAAATACAGGTTTGGGTTCTTGTAGTATGACTTTATAATAAATCATGATATATTGAATGTGGTCTCAATAAATAATTGTCTTGGAAAAAGGTTGTGACATGATGTTTTTGACATCTGACTTTATAAATTCACTTAGTATGATATTATTATTATTGATATGCATGATTTCATTTAAATTCATTATTATAAAATTATCCGAATTTCATGTTGACTATGTGTTCATGTTTTCTCATATTATTACAATAATATTTATATCATGATCATTCCATGATTGATCTAGTTTTATGTATTACAATATTGGAAATGTTATCTCACATTTACTTAAGTTTCCACATCCAAGGTTACGAATAAAATTTGTACCTGTTAAATGTCTAGAAGGGTAACATGTTTTAATGAATTATAGGTGATGTTGAATACTTATCATGAATTTAGTAGTATATTATATAGTGAAGAATTTTTCCATTTAATGATAATGGAATAGGATTTCTTATATTTATTCTTAATCATATAAGAATATAAACATGAAATGATCCTCATGGTATATGAGATATAGTAATAATTATTAATTATTTGGTTTGGTAAGTTTATATTTTGGTATTTAATTCTTTGGTAACGTTTCTATATAATGTATGTGTTTATGGAACCAAAATAGGGTAAATTATTATGGGACATAATAGTAATAATGTTGATGAACTAGTTTTATGTATTTTTGTTTAATAAATTTAAATTATTCAAGGGATGATTTCCATTTTATTTGACAACAATTCTCACAATTAAAAACATTACTGAAAATATTTACCTTACATGTTTATGGATATAGGAGAAATAATAAAGGATGAATCAAAGGTCCAATGAAGATCTTATACTGGATTTTTAGCATGTATTTTAATTTTAAATAACATGAAATTATTTATTATATATTATTTATAATAACTTAGTATTGTTTGAATAACTAAACCCATGTAACCCTACCAATGAAAACATTTGAGATATTTTAAAAAGTTAGGTTATATTTTTATAGTCTTCAATGATACTCGAGTGGAAGTAGATTCCCAATGCATCCTTCTAATAGTACATTTTTAAATACATACACACTAAAAAATGGAGATTTGTTGATAATTGTTCTTTAGAATATAATTTCTAATATAAATTTTATTTTATTCCCATGTAAATAAGAAGTATCAAATAACATAAACACATTTGATGGACATTCATGGATGTAAAACAATGATCAATGGACTTTTCATTTTGATAATAGACTTCAATACCATTATGGATTTTAAGGATAAATATATATATCCACCCCTTCTTGTTTAATACTAGATATTGAAGGATATTAAAAATTATAATAAACCTATAGTTTTTTACCTCATTGGGTTAAATAAAATGGAAAAAATATAGGTAAATAAAATTATTGGTGGTGAACATAATAGGGTTCTTCCTAACATAGAATTAATATATCTATAAAAAATAATGTGAACTCTTAACATTAAATGGTAAAATTAATGTCATCAAAATTTTTTATTCTATCCAATGATTGGTTAAAAAATATAGGTTTTCCATTTAGATTTAATAATTCATAAAAAACCAAATTATAGGATATTGGAAACAAATTTCTTGAAATAGATCAGATGAAAAACTAATCTATAGTTGTGATATAATTCTTTGAATATTAAATTTAATTTCATAAACCTATAGATTTTTTTAGGAAATAAAAAAGTGACGGAAAAAACACTATCGAAAAAACATCACCAACTCCAGGAATAGTGAATTGAGAATCATTGTATGTAGATCGTTCTTCAAAATGAAACTGTTATAATTAATGATCATAGGAAAATGCTATATTTGAATCATTAAATAAAAAAAATTATATTTTAGGTTATGTATATAAGGTAAGGGGATAAAGAAAATTCCTCTCATATATCCCTTTAATGATCTTGAAAAATATAAAATCCTTTTACCCAAAATTTGGATGTTGAAATTGTACATTGTGAATATAAGTGTATAATAGAGTATATTTTCATTTAAAATGATATAATATTCTATAAAAAAGTTATCATTTCATGATATCATTAGGAAAATATAATACTCTGAACTATTTATAAACAATTGATCTAGTCTCTAATCATATGACCAATCTCCTTAGAGATAAAAATTGTTGTTTTATGACTTAATTCTTGATTTTCCACATGTCTAAATTCATTCACTAAACATTTATATTATTTTTTCTATTATATTATACTTCAATATTTTTATTATGTATTATGAATTTATCAAAGATTAAATCCTCTAGGGAGTAACCAATTAGTAGTTTTTCAAATTGATCCCAAATTAATAGAATAAAATTAGTTTCACTCAGTGTAGACTATTAGAAATGGTTCAATAATATTAAAAAATTAGTAAAAATATGATTTCTAATAAATAACATCTATTTTCATTCAACTTTATCTAAAAAATAAAATATTCATTCATCAAATATAGTAATATTAATTGGTATATAATTAGGATTTAAACATATTTTTACATGATTAAGAAAATTATTATCTTCCAAAATATTGTCCTCAATATAAATATTTAAGAAATATTTTTACACCTTCAGTTTTTATTTTATATTAATTAATTAGAGAAAATTATTTGATTTATTAATCCTTTATAATATCTGTTGAGTTTCCAAACTACTAAATAAATTTTTCCATTATTATAAATGGTTCCCCTGAAGTGTAATTTCTTTCTATAGTTGTGTAAGATTAGTATAACCCCTCCTATACTTTATCTTCTATATTAAAAATTATTATTTGAGTAAATGTATTAAAAATGTAGTGTAATAGGGATAATACTAAAAATATAGTTCACAAATGTATTCATCACACCATCTCACATTATCTAAGCATATTATACTATAGGCATCAACTAAGGTAATAGTTTGAATACCAATGCATTACTCTTCAATATATTATATTATTATAAGATTTGAAGTAGATTTTTTTTATATAAATAAAAAATATATAATTTTAAGAAATAAATATTTCTAGAATTTTTTTTAACTAACATGATATTGGATAATAAAATTTTCCATTCATTGTCATAGGTGTCCTAATTTTGCGGGTGAGACCAAAGGTGAAACTCTTTACTGAAGTACGAATATCTATTAAATTGAATAAAAAAACATTATCAAATGATAATAATTTTCCAAATAAGGAAGGATATAGATTTATAAATATATATTTATTTTGAATTTCCAAAACAAATCAAGAGCTATTTGTTTTTATATAGGTGATTTTTAAAAAGATTCAAAGGTGGTAATAACAAATTTTATCATTTTATCATTTATCTAACATAATGATAATAATATAATGATATAAATATATAAATAGTTTGTATATTTTTTATTTCATTATTTAATAAATTCTATAGTAAAAATTCGATTAGTTCTCATATTATAATCATGGTTGATAATGTTAATAATATTGATTCAAACATAACAATTGAAAATGCATGTTAATTTAAAGTAAAGGGAATCCCATATATCAACATTTAATAGATAAAGTATTATAAATCCAAATCATTGATGGATATAAAAATCTAGGAATTGGTAAGAAATGGGTTTCAGAAAACAGTGTAGTAGTTTTATTTAAGATATCAAGGTAGGGGTTCTATAATTTACAAAAATTATGGATCCAATCCTTTATTATAACAATTTTTTTTCTATTTTTAAAAGTAAAATATGTTTATTAATATCTATATAATTATGTTATGTATACATATAAATATATATATGTTAACATTACACATCATCTATTAATATTGATTATAATTACAAGTAATATTAGATCAATATAATCACAAAATAGAATTTCACATATAGGGGTGAACACCACTATCTTGAATCCTATCATATTAATAACTCCATTCATGGATACTGATGAAAGAAATATAACCATTTAGAATATTAAGTAAATATCCAATGGATGTATAATAGATTTTTTATAAAGCAATAAATCAATATTTATTACAATAATGTTATTTATATATACTCAAATTGAAAATTTGATCATTAGGACTAGACGGCTGGTCATTTTGACAGTTAGGAATTATGACTATTGGGATATATAAAAAATTATCATTATTACTATTTATAAAAAATATATTATTATTATGAGTTAATGAAAAGGGTTATGGTGAGAGATAATTTTTTTTATAATTAGGTTGTTGTCCTCGACTCGTAAGATTATGCCTTATGAGTCCCATTGATATGGGATTTTTAGGGATATCACATATTTAGTTCTTACACTTGACAAATGAAAACCATATATTCCTCAATAAATTATAGAGTGGAACGACATACAATAATATTTCATTTTTTGTTCATCACCCCATGTGAATTTTATCTAAACCACCCATTGAAATTAGAACCATAAAAAATAGTTCCCTTCAGGCATACACAGGTTTACTAAAGTGTTATGTATAAAAATATCAATTTATATTATGTTGCAAATTATCTTGGAAATTAAATAATAGTTTCTCTATTCTCATTTCACATTTTATGTATTTTGAATACACCTATATAATATATATTCTTTACATGAATGTAAGATGAATATAATAAATTTAAATATTGAATAAATGAAACAAATTTTGTATGAAAATATATACATCTATTATTTTCTTGTAAATATATTTTTAAGAAAAAAAATTGTCATTATCATCAAAAGGTTGTGAAAAATAAATATTTTTTCAAACACAAATAATAAAACATTTCCACGAAATATTTTTTTGTTTTTATAAGTGTTTTTAATTCTATTGTGTAATAAAAATTTGTATTCTTAAATAAACATTCATGTTACCTTAAAATATATAATTATTTTATTTAGATATTTATCTATAAGAAATTTATTTCAGTTTCAAAAATTATCAAATTGGAACATTATTATTGTTAATTTTTCCAAATTCCTTAATATAGTTGAACATTTCCATCAGTAGTAAAATATAGTATAAATGTAGGGTAATATTTTTGGTATCAAAATAAAAAAAAGATACTTCATAAAGAATTTAATGTCGTTAACGATTTAATTTATTTTATCATTAAAATAAATTATTTTTATGTAATAAAATTATTTTGAAACCATTAATAAATAATCCTAAAAATAAATAATTTTATATGATTTTTTATATAATACATTTTGAAAATGAATCACTTACATGTAATGGTTGATCTTATCTTACTTAATTTAGTTTTGTAACAAATAAAATAATAAATACTATTCCCACAAATTTGATAACAACTGTAAATATATTGGTATGGATAATGTTTTTGGGTTTTTATTATCTTTATATCCATGGACTATGATTATAAATCAATAAATAATTAAAATAATTTTTCATCAAATAGTTAAGAATTATGCTTTTACACTTTACTCCAAATCCATTAATCATGATTTTAATCTCATTTTACCACCTCAAATCCCTTAATGGAGTTCCTATGGTTTAAAGGATCTCCAATCAAGATTAGGGTGACATCCTGTTAATGTATGGGATTCTCTACCCCTATCACATTGTTCATGTACATTCATATTTATAAGAATTTTTTTTTAATTTAATATGTTTAAATTTTTTCATGATAATTCACATTTTATCCAAATGATACAGTATTATTGAGGGACTACCATTATCATTTATTAATCGAATACAATTATATGATTTTTTACACATTATGCTATCTAAATAATTCCTTCAAATTTAATCTATACATCATTATTTTGAATATACAATAATATTATCATTCTACAGTACTTATATTATTAATATTATACTTCATTGATAGTGTAAATCCAAGAATTGCCCTAACATTCTTGAATCATGGGATAATGTGATAAAAAAAATTTCAATGATTTATTATCTATTTTACAAATTAATTAAGACATATGAAGGGATAAACATAATTTCACTCTAATATATTTGGTAATGAATTAATATAAATATATTATGTGATTATGAAACCATGATGAATACAAATTTTATTGGTTATGACACCTTAGTGATGGACTGCGATTATATTCTTATGCATATCTCATTTTATGATGTAACACCATTTCCATTTATTAATTTTGTACTTATGATAACTCTATTACATTACACCTCATGTGTATATGATAATTCTATACTATAATTCATCATAATTTATACATGTTGTTCACCCCTACTCTATTTCATTTTTATGTACATTACATGGTATTATTCTTAACATTTTTTGTTTATGTGTGTCCCTAGAAGATAATTTTTCATGTGGTGACTTAGTAATAATTAATAAAATAGTCATTCATGAAGAGTAAATATTGATTATGTATAGGATATACATATAATAAACATGTATTATGAACCTTGATTCCATGACACCAAATATCAAATGATCCATGGGGGTCATTAATGAATTATTTTGTTAAAGAATTATGTGTAAAGCATTTTTTGAAAATTTAGTGTCTCCATAGTTTTTATCAAAGATTGGATTGTTTATTTTGTAGAAATTTGTACTAATAATATTATTCCAAAAAGATGATACGTATTAAATTATGGTTACTCTAATGACTATAAAATTTCATCAATTATTTATTTATTTTTTATGGATTATTTTTGAGACCAGGAGTTGAGAAAACATATGATTCGATGGCATGTTGTTCCTAGATTAAATATTTGAAATATATTTAATATATTAAATATCACATACATGTGGATTCCCTAAAATTGTTCATTAAATATTTAACAAGGGAATAAATCAAAAATCTGAGGGAACCATTGAGTTATGAATTGGGGTTTTATTCTAGGAACAATATAACATTTTTTGGTGTAGGGTGATTGAGAAAAATCATCATGGATGTAGATTTAATAAAATAAATTAAATAAATTCGTTTAATTTTCATTATTCGACACATTCCATAATTATCCATTAAATACATGTTTTTGATTATCTCACCTAACATGGACAATAAAACACATGAGATATTGAAATTTTTTTTAATGATTATGTAGGGAATGATGTTATATTTTGTCAAGATCAAGGATTGGTGTTTTAATAGAGTTCATGTGTCTCGTTAATTGTAGCAATGCAAAATAGTTCATCATCAACGATAAATCAAAACTACAGTAAAGATGATGTTTTTACTTTTTTAAATCATTTCGTAATCCTAGATGAATGGTTATGAATTCAATAATTTGAAATGATATGATCATCATTAGAATATATAAATTGATGAAATTTTATTTTCTCTATTTTGATTATTTCTCTTCAATTTTCCCTTTTCCAAGGACAACTAATTGAGGATAAAATAAAAACGGAAGTTGTTTTTTTCATATAATTATGGATATATATTCTATCAAACTAATTATATGGTGGTTCATAGTAGGGAATCAATTATTCCCATGGATCAAATGGATACTTGGTATTAGGGAATTAAAAGACCATTATTCTCCGTAACTAATCCATAATGTAGGTGTGGTTTGGTAATGATACCAAATGGGACCCCTGTGTAGTGTTAGAATTTATGTGAATTGTTAAATATCACATGCCATGAGATATGGTATCTCACCACATGACCCATCCACGATGGATATGTGTGTACTTTAGAGGTTATATAGACAAGGCCCAAAGTAAACTACCAGTGACATGATGTGTACATGGAATAGAAACACCCACCAGTACACGAGTTCATACATGGGTTACCAAAAGTATATGGACATGTCCAGATGAAAGGACCAAAGTGAGGTAACCTCTAAATGGAATTTTTTCTACTCACACAATATGTATATTTATTTTTACATGTTTTGTGATTATTTACCACATGGGAAGACTTGGTGATAGCTGGGAATACCATGCATCACCTTAATGAGTGTTTATATCTTTTCATTTCATTAGTCTAGACCGTTCTTTGTGGAGTGTGTTCACATAGTTCATTACCTGAAGAGTATAGTTGGGAAATATATCCACATGAAATTATTTTGATTCCTTATGGATGATGATTCTTCAGTGGAGTTGTGTTGTATATTAAAGACACTATATTGAGGGCATCTATCACATTTATACCCTTTATGAGGTTTGAGAAATCATAGTGACCTCCTGGTGTAGGGAGTTCATCCAGCATATAATAGTTTTTATATAAAGGGTTTGTTGTATCATAGTCATATTATCCACTATATATCGTGTTGTTCCAGATTGGGTGTTTGGTGTCCCCCATTAGTTCTGGGCATGAACTGCTATTAGTGTCTAAGAGTATTGTGAGACAAATTATGTTCCATTGATTAAGCCCAATTATCTTGGCACCTTCAAAGAGTGATTCTGGTGTTATCATGGATCGTGGAGTGGATTCTTCTGTAGCATTCATTGCAAAAGGTATAATCATATTGTTGGTTGTTAGTACTGATGGTCTCTTGGCCCTATGCTTTTTCATGAGCATATCTTTTGTAATCAATTATAAAACGGTTTTTATATAGTTGTATTTATATGAATATACTTGATAGTTATTATTTCATGTTTCTGTGATATCATATTCATTGTTGTTATAATCACCCATGGATGGGATCTCCCATATTTTTTCATGTATTATGTAGATGAATGCCATATAGACAGTTTCCTCAGAGTATGGGGAGATGTTAGAGCATAGAACGAGATTTTCATACTAGGTTTTTTCCAATAACATTTATTTGATCTTATTCCTCACCATTTTTAGAAGGTTATAGTCATTATGTTATTTTGATTGGACTATATTTCAAACCTTTTCCATTATTATTACACTTAATTTGTACTCTCATTGTGGAATTTTAAACATCTACAGTCATTTTTCAGTAGTTTTATATTTAATCATAGTGTGGTCTTTGATATGTGTTCATGTGTGTAAATAAATTAGGTTAATTCCTACAACAAGGGAGATATTCCTTCTCTGTGTTTGTTACCACCCCATATCCTAGTTTAGTTTGGATTGTGGAGGTCATGGTCCACACCACAAAGGTATAAGTAGTGAAAGAGTGGAATCAAATTATATGGTTCTATCATAAAACCTAAGTCAGTGAGATTGTTTTGGGGGTAACCGTGTTTTGTGAATTGTGTCCATCATTTAGGCAATCACAATAGTGTTGGTCTGGAAGTTGGTGTATCAATACACCAAGAAATTGATCACCTAACATTCAATATGGTACATATAAAAAATTGATTTATGGAAAATTTTGGTACATGATTCATATTTGAGTGTGTGTGTTTTTCAATGTACTTATTGAGTGAGCTCCCCAATTATACTCTTTTGACTGTGGAACATATATTTTTTCTGGTAATTCTCCATAAATAAACACAAATAGGATTCGACTATGTGATCATGACGATGATTCACATAGTGACGAGGCATTAGTATTAGGGCTCGTAACAGAGATAGAACCACCATGTGGTTTTACAGCTATATAACCAGTTGTTGAGAAGAAGATATCACTAGACGTTCCAACCGCGGATGAACACAGGCTGAATGCGGTGCACATGTTCCATAGTTTGGGACCAACTAGGTGTCATGGTAATATAGAACCACAGGTGGTTGATGAATGAAAATAGGAAGTTACATTCATTTTATGTCTAATGAGGATGATATAATTTAAAATTGTGGTCCTCACAGCAACTCTTTTTCTGAGATCATGTTGGTGATAGTGGAAAATAAAGACTCAATCACATTATAAGATATATCTCTCCTGTTCATATATTATGAGTCCCTTTGTAGCTGTTTTATGTATGGACATGTTGAGATTTTTGTGCATTCAAGAGCTTCTGTATCTGTAGTGGGGTGTTCTGAACAAGGTGGAGTACTCACAAATGTTTTCAATTCTTATTCAATACTACATGGACATGATTTTGTATGTATTCTTCAGATCATGGACCTATATGGAAGAATCAATATAGTAAATCTTGTCTTTAGTTGTACCCTTTTTATTCTAACAAATGTTGGGGTTCTTGAGAAGGGATTAGTGTTAGATAGATTCCTTTATGATAATTATTCATTAGTGGGTGATGGTAGTAGAAACCTTGGAGTTTAGACCCTCACATCTGTAAGCCAATGTATCCACTGGGATCCAATCATGTCATACAATTCAGGTTGTGGTCTTAGGACATACCATTAGAGGTAAAGATATCACAGGATGGCTATAGATTATGAGACCATTGAGGGACTATTGATGTCGTATACAAAACTTATTTTAAAGTTATTTTTAATTTATTTTCCATTCATGCTTTGTTTTGGGGGTTTCCAAAGGTTTTACAGAGAATAGGTGAGTTTTCATTAATTGGGCCAAACCGTGAGCCCAATTCCAGATTTAAAAATAAATTTTGTTTATTTTATAACTTTTACATTTTTAAATATTTTTTAGTCATTCCAACTCCAACATGTCCTCCCCTTATATAGTAACACCACATGTAAATTTGGAGCCTTTATAAATCCATAATCATGGGGGATCTTTGTTTTTATTTGAGAATTGGGCCAACCAGGAAGCCCATTTTCCAGTTTTAAATTGTTTCTTAATTTTTTAATATAATATTCATTATAAAGAATATTTCGGTGATTACACCTCCCCCTCGACCCTAATAAGCCCAGGCACTCTCCCATTCCTTTCCCCCCCTCTTTGGATATCGTTTTCATCGTGATTGAATGCTGAAATTCTTAGGGTGTCTAAAATCGAGCATATTTGAGGAGGTAAGTTATTTCCATCATAACTCTCTCAAATATTACACTTTTTTCCAAAATTCCAGTACCTACATGATCTCATAATCCTTGTTCGAACATCCCATGAATGTTTGGATGTTTTAAAATTCAGATTATAGTGGATTTTGGGTCGTTTTATTCAAGATTGTTTTGATTAAGTGTTTTTCTCTTCAATTTATCATTCTCCTTATGGTTTCCTCCGTCTTTAATTATGTTCTAAAATGTATAGAAGTTAGGGTTCGATCCTAAGGTCTGATTTGGTATATTTTGGGTCATTTTTTGGTGGTATAGGTCTGGATTTATATTCCTTGTGGTGTGGCAGTGGTGCGCTTAAGGTGTCACACCAAGTTTTGAGGGTTTCGACTCAAAAGGTAGGTGATTCCATGTGTAACCATTTTATGATGAGTTATATTGTTTGGATTATTAATTTAGTATGTTTATAATCTGTTTTGTGTGGTGTGAAAACTGTTTTTCATGAATTTGGCTAAACATTTAATTTTTAGTTGTATTTTATCTTGAAATTTGGTACATTTCATGTGTGACTCTTGGGGTAATGTTTGGGTTTAGATTATAACATATGAAATTTATTTATTATTATTTAAAGGGGCTTCCCTTTCTGGTTTGGTAATTCTTTATTATCATGTGGGCCTTGAAAAGAGGTTTTTGATTGAGTTTAAGGTGTAAAACTGTGTTGTACTTCTTGAAGGTGATTTATGAAAACGTGTGTTTTTCATGTGTATCTCTGTGGTATTATTTGATGTATTTTTATAACACTTGGGGGTGGTTTAATAATTGTTTTAGGGCTGAAAATTATGTTTTTGATTGTTATTAGTATGATTTTGGTTTTGAATGAGGGGTTTGAAAAGGGTTTAGTGTGCAAACAATGGTTATACCTCTTGGGTTCGTTTTATAAAAATTGTAAATGTTTTATTTGGTTAAAAAAAGTTGGGAAAGGGTGTATATGTACAGTTTGGGTGACTGTGTTCACCTAATGTGGGTTTTTTAATGTTAATGTGCTGATTTGAGATGTCAATTATTTTTAGAATGTTTTATAAATTTCCGAAATGTTTTACTAAATTGTGTTTTTTGTGCGAAACATGGGTGTGGGATGTTTCGTGTGAGTTTATTGATAAAATGAATTGTGAAGGTGTGAACGGTATTCTGTGAAATGTGTGTGGGCTGTTATATGAGTTGAATATCTTGTAATGGTTTTATAAAATCGTCTAAAGGATTTGTGATAGTGTTAAAGAAATCTGAAAAGTGTTGTAGGCAATTTTGGTGTGAGTTTGATTTCAAAATGCATTTGAATGAAAAGTGGAATTTTTTACTTTTTTGATGTACATGGGGCTGTTTGGATATTTTGTGATGTGGAAGTGGTATTTTCATGTGAAACCTATACTTATTGTATTGTTGAACTTGTTTGAGCACAAAGGGAAACCCCGGGTATCTATGTGGGTTGGCGTGTATTAGTATGCTATTGAATCCGTGGGGTTTGGCCTCAGTTTCACTTAGCAAGATTAACGCTTAGAACTATAACTAAACTATGATGATGATGATTGGGGACCACTAGGTTATAGGTATGATCCCTACTAGTGGCTCGTGCACGAGAACTGAAATTTTATGTGGTTACTCTCACCGAGATACGAGGTACCTGAGACCCACAGCTAGCTAGTGCCTTGGGGTTATTTCCTATTACATGTGCTCATTAAATCCTTTGTACTTACCGTCGGTATATGGTATTGTTGGATGGAAAATTTAGTAGCTTTCTAATTTATTTTAAAATTTTTGGTCCATTAAAATTATCCCACATGAAAATTGTTTTCATTTATTATTGCATCCTTTAGAAAATTGTAACAAGCATTCCTTATTTACAAAACTAGCAATGTTTTTTTTTCATGAAATGTTTATCACATGGAATATCTTTGAGGTAGTATCCTACTGGGCTTTCCCTCACACTGTACATACACCTTCGGGTTTAAGTAGACTTTCTTATTTTATGTCACAGGTTTGGGTACAGGTTTTATGCCATTGGTTCAGGTTTTTAGTTGTCCATTGGGATGTAGTGTTGTGGAGATGGCTTGAGGGTGGTTCCTCTTTCCATGTGTAGGTTCTCGTGCTGTCCTTATTTGGTTTTGTACCTTTTTAATGGTCATTAGACATAGTTTTAACTTATGTATTTCAGTTCTTAATATTTTTAAAAGATGGTTTTAGTTGAAAAATCCAGATTTGTTTTATTGAGTTTGTTTGTTGTTTAATGTTTATAAAATCAGGTAAAACGTTCCCAATTATCATGATATGATACCCGGGGACTTGTGCCAAACCATGGGGATCGAGAACATCCTTAGGGCCTTGGCACATGCCTGGTTTGGTTCCGGTTTGATGGCAACCAGATCCGGTTCATGACAAAATGGTATCAAAGGAGGTTCTGGTTAACTCTTTGGGTCACGTTATTTTGGGAAAAGTCGGGATAGTATAAAGATAGGATTGTTGGGACATTAAAGTTTGGTTATGGGTAGTGTGCTTGATCACCACACCTCATGACATGATTCGTGTCACCAGGGGAAGTCATGATTTATCTAATTCCATTGGTTTTCTTGGTTTGATGATGATAAGGGGAAATGAAAAGAGAGTTGGGTTAATGGTCTCAGTGAGCTCGCAGGGCCTGACAAGACATGTGAAACCAGGGATATTCTCTAGAACACTATCTATGACTATGATGTGATTGGAATATGTCCTCCAACCATATTTCAAGTCACCCACTACAAATAGTTTCCTCTCGCATTGTTTTGTTCTTTAGTTTTGTAATCTCGGCACTTTGGTTTTCAGGTGACATGGTTTTAATAAGAGTAAAGTTTTTATGAAATGATTTTCAAATAAAGAGGGAATGGTTTGGTTTATGAAATGGAGGAACTAAATTTTCAAAATTGTTTTGAAATGTAAAATGGTGTGCTCACACCTATTTGAAAGCATGAACTATATTTAAGTTGGTTTTGAAAAGTGTTTCCAATAGAGTTTTCTAAAAAATCAGAGTGTGTTTTAATGGGATGAGATGTTTTTAAATTGATGTGAATATCTTGAAAGAGAGTTATTTTCTAAATGGTTGTGACTTTCTGAAATTTTTTGTAAGTTGTGAGTTGGGATTTTTATCTCGTGGTAAGCGGTTTTGAGAAAAATGGATGTGTTGGTTGACCGTTTTGGTTTTGAAGTGGAAAGAATTTTTGTTTTAACCGTTGGTATTTTCGTGAGAAACTAAATGCATGGGGTTATATGGGAATATGGATGGTTGATGACATGACTGGATGAGTGTCGTGATGGATATGAGGAGGGTGCCCGGTGTGGCACAGAAACATGCATGTGTAAGGACCATGGGTACCATTGGTGGATGCGCTAACCGCTAAACCATTTGTTTTCAAAGAAATGTTTTTAAAGAGAAACTTGAAGATGTGATGCATTGTTTGGAATGGTTCATATTATGCGTTTTTGGAAAATGTTTATGTTGTGGGATGTTTTGAGTCCAAGAACCCCTCCTGTT
The DNA here is from genome assembly GCA_963277665.1 of Viscum album. Lineage (NCBI taxonomy): Eukaryota > Viridiplantae > Streptophyta > Magnoliopsida > Santalales > Viscaceae > Viscum > Viscum album. The sequence continues at coordinate 310,408,120 of OY728129.1, forward strand.
TGAACTGTTTTTTTGGGTTTGGGTTTGGTCAGTAAGTTGTTTTATAGGGACAGTTAGTGGTCTCTTTTGAAAAATGTTTTGTGGTGCCTTTATGATGGTTCCCTTCATTTTTTTGGATCTGGTTTGTGGTATATCTTGACTAATGGACCATCTTGGTTGGGTCCTTGGGTTTAATAGTTGGATAAGGTACACCCCCATTAAAGGTTAGTGCACAACTGAAGTGCAAACATGATTATTTCTGTGTTTGAAGACCCTCCAGTTGATCAATATAAGGAATATTTTTCTTGAGATTTTAAGATTGAGTCTACAAACATTCCTTTCTTTTATTTTTAGATCCTCTTGTAACGGGAGAGTGCTTGTGGAAGGTTGAAAGAGACCGTAGTTTCTTTTGTTTCCTGATTCGTCGAAGGTAGATGTGGTCTAGGGTTGTTAGTGTGGATGAGTATCTCGATGGTGTCTAAGAGGGAATTTGGGGTTCTTCAAAGTTTCTTTGAAGCATGAGTTCATGTTAAACCACCAGTGTGGGAAATATGCTCACAATAGGATATTGTGACCACTTTATAGAATTGTGTGTTGTTTGGGGATGTTGTATAAGGTCACTCTCCATGCATTGTTTATATCAGTCTCAATGGCCATGCTCGGTGATTCCTTCTGATGTCATGCGATCGATGGACCATATAGGTGAATGTCGTGAAATCCTCCGAGAGTTCGTGTTGTGTTGGGTGAATTTATCCCTTGTAAAAACATCAAAATCATCCATTTTAGAGGAAGGTGAGTGTAGGTGTTCTTTACATCTATTGTTTCTCACCTAAAGAAACAAGGTGTGATGTGTGTGCATCTTCTTAGCCCTTGTTTCAGTGAAATATCGGGATATGGTAAAGTGAGTATGGAATTTGTTATGTCTGGAAAACTTATCTTGGGTTACGGTGTAGTTGTTGGTGGCATCAAAAAGAGAATTCTCATTCAGTGGGTTTCCGAATACTAACTACGAGGTTGAAGATGCTTCAATCATTTAAGCTCCAACCATTGGTCTCGGAGAGAAGCTGGATCATAGTCAGGGGAAATCATAGAGTCATTTAAACCCTTGTACTAAGTCCTATCATAAATATGAAAGATAGGATGAGTTTAAACCTATGGTATCATTATCTTTCTTCTTTTGTTCACGTTTGGTCGAAATAGATGGAGGGCCTTGTACCCATGACATCGCCCAATGTCATTCCCTCCCCCATTGGTTTCCATTGAGTCTTTAGAGAATGGTTGGAAATTTGGCTAGACATGATGTGCACATGGTTTGTGAATGATTAAGAGAAACTTTGTGCCTGGAAGCCATGCAGGATGATTGATCAGCACAATTAGTTCACAGTTTAACAAACTGTGCGGACTAACCGTGCGACCTTCCCAAATCTTGAAATATTTTGGGTCTTTCTGTGTCATCTCATGCTGGTCGATTAAGATGGTTGGTTCTTATGGTGGGGAGAACAACTATAATTCTCATGTATGTTCCTTTGGAAATTTTGACTGGAATTATACCCTAGGTACCAGTGATTCCGTTCAGGCCTCCCCCTATTAGTGTCATCATTTTATCTCGAAAAAAATATTGGTTCTCTTATGGTGGGGCGAATATAGAGTCCCCATGTACCAGTAACATAGATTTATATATGGTTTTGTCTTGGTGTAGATGTTCTCTTTCGGAGATATCTGTCTACCAACATCTTCCATGAGTAAACGTTGGGACTGGAGAGTGCCCAATGGTTTAGTTAAAGTAAGGTAAGTGTAACCTTGTTCAAAGTTGTAGTTCGTTTGGGTGAATTTCTTGAGTCTTATTCAGATAGTGTTTGAAGAATTTTATTTTGGAATAAAGTATGAATGTTATTGATCCTTTCAGGAAAGTGGTTTATGTTTTGGTTGTTAGAGTAATCCTTCCTTAATTGATCACTGGAGGTGTTTTGGCCTTTGGGGGTGAAACCTTGCAATGGAGTACCTATTGGTTTCTCAGTGGGGTTTGGTTGTTGCTTTAACCTTGCTGTGACATTCCAGGGTGGAAAGTTTTCAATGTGGGGATAATTGTCATATACATAACTTATATTAATGTTATTTTTAATTTATTTTCCATTCATGATTTGTTTTGGGGGTTTCCAAAGGTTTTATGGATAATAGGTGAGTTTTCATGAATTGGGCCAAACCGTGAGCCCATTTCCAGATTTAAAAATAAATTTTTTTATTTTATAACTTTTTCATTTTTTAATATTTATCAGTAATTCTAACTCCAAAATGTCCTAACCTTGTATATTAACACCACATGTAAATTTGGAGCCTTTATAAATCCATAATCATGGGGGATTTTGGTTTTTATTTGAGAATTGGGCCAACCCAAAATCCTATTTTCTATTTTTAAATTGTTTCTTTGATTTTTTAATATCATATTCATTATATTGCATATTTCTGTGATTCCACCTCCCCCTCGACCCTAATAATCCCAGACACTCTCCCATTCCTTTCCCCCCTCTTTGGATCTCGTTTGCATCGCGGTTGAGTGCTGCAATTCTTAGGGTTTCTAAAATCAAGAAGATTTGAGGAGGTAAGTTATTTCCATCATAACTCTCTAAATTATTACTCTTTTTTCCCACATCCAGTTCCTACATGATCTCATAATCCTTGTTCTAACATCCCTTGAATGTTTGGATGTTTTCAAATTCGGATTCTGGTGTATTTTGGGTCGTTTTATTCAAGATTGTATTTTGTAAGTGTTTTTCTCTTTAATTTTTCATTCTCCATATGGTTTACACCCTCATTCATTATGTTATAAAATGTCTTGAAGTTAGGGTTCGATCCTAAGGTCTGACTTGGTATATTTGGGGTCAATTTTTAGTGGTCTAGGTCTGGATTTATATTCCTTGTGGTGCGGCGGTGGTGCGCTTAAGGTTTCGCACCATGTTTTGAGGGTTTCGACTCAAAAGGTAGGTGATTCCATGTGTATCCATTTTATGATGAGTTAGCTTGTTTGGTTTATTAATTTAGTATTTTTAAAATCTATTTTGTGTGGTGTGAAAACTGTTTTTGATGTATTTGGTTAAACATTTAATATTTAGCTGTATTTTAGCTTGAAATTTGGTACTTTTCATGTGTGACTCTTGGGGTAATGTTTGGGTTTAGTTTATAACATATGAAAGTGATTTATTAGTCTTTAAAGGGGCTTCCAATTCTGGTATGGTAATTCCTTATTATCATGTAGGCCTTGAAAAGAGGTTTTTGATTGAGTTTATGGTGTAAAATTGTGTTGTACATCTTGAAGGTGATTTATGAAAACATGTGTTTTCAAGTGTATCTTTGTGTTATTATTTGATGTATTTTTATAACACTTGGGGGGTGGATTAATAATTGTTTTAGGGCTGAAAATAATGTTTTTTATTGTTATTGGTATGATTTTGGTTTTGAATGAGGGGTTTGAAATGGGATTAGTGTGCAAACAATGGTTATACCTCTTGGGTTTGTTTTATAAAAATTGAAAATGTTTTATTTGGTTAAAAAAAGTTGGGAAAGGGTGTATATGTACTTTTTGGGTAAGCGTGTTTAGCTAATGTGGGTTTTTAATGGTAAAGTGGTGATTTGATATGTCAAACATTTTTAGAATTTTTTATAAATTTCCGAAATGTTTTACAAAATTGTGTTTTGTGTGCGAAACATGGGTGTGGGATGTTTTGTGTGAGTTTATTGATAAAATGAATTGTGAAGGTGATAAGGGTATTATGTGACATGTGTGTGGGATTTTATGTGAGTTTAATATCTTGTTATGGTTTTATAAAATTTTTAATGGATTTTTGGTAGTGTTAAAAAAATGTGAAATGTATGGTAGGCAATTTTGGTGTGAGTTTGATTTCAAAATGCATTTAAATGAAAAGTGGATTTTTTGACTTGTGTGATGTACATGGGGTGTTTTGGTTAATTTGTGATGTGGAAGTGATATTTTCATGTGAAAACTACACTTCTTGTATTGTTGAACTTGTTTGAGCACCACGGGAAAACCCGTGTATCTAGGTGGGTGGACGTGTACTAGTAAGCTAGTGAATCCGTGGGGTTTACCCTCAGTTTCACTTAACAAGATTGACTCTTAAAACTATAACTAAACTATGATGATGATGATTGAGGACCACTAGGTAATGGCTATGATCCCTACTAGTGGATTGTGCACGAGAACGGATATTTTTTGTGGTTACTCTCACCGAGATACGAGGTACCTGGGACTCACAGCTATCTAGTGCCTAGGGGTTATTTCCTATTACTTGTGCTCATTAGATCCTTTGTACATACCGTCAGTATACGGTATTGTTGGCTGAAAAATTAAGTAGCTTTATTATTTATTTAAAAAAAATTTCCTTTAAAATTATCCCACATGAATAATTTGCATTTATTATTGCATCCTTTAGAAAATTGTAACTAGCATTTCTTATTTACAAAACTTGCAATGCTTTTTGTCATGAAATGTTTATCACATGGAATCACTTTGAGGTAGTATCCTACTGGGCTTTCTCTCACACCCTACTTACACCTTTGGGTGTAAGTAGACTTTCTTATTTTATGACACAGGTTTGGGTACAGGTTTTATGCCATTGGTTCAGGTTTTTTGTTGTCCATTGGGATGCAGTGTTGTGGAGATGGCATGAGGGCATTGCCTCTTTCATTGTGGAGGTTCTGGGCTGTCCTTATTTGGTTTTGTACCTTTTTAATTGTCTTTAAACATAGTTTTAACTTATCTATTTTAGTTCTTAAATTTTTTAAAAGATGGTTTTTGTTAAAAAAATCCAGATTTGTTTTATTGAGCTTTTATATTGTTTAATGTTTATACAATCGGGTAAATCATTCCCAATTATCATGATATGATACCCGGGAACTTGTGACAGCCCGTGAGGATCGGGAACACCCTTCAGAACTTGGCACGGGCTGGGTTTGGTGCTGGTTTGATGGCGACAAGATCCGGTTCGTGACAATTGAGGTATTGAAAAAGGATGGAGTAGGGTGTTCAACTAGGTGGACGAAATTTTATAGGGGATAATAGACTAGTAGGAGGTTGTTAGAGGATTGACCTATTACCATCACCACCCCCAGGTGGTCTACACTAGGTTCATGTGGCTGGTGATCCTCGACGTAACCAGCTACCATCAATAGAGTCTTATAACCTAAAGGATATAAGTATGATATGAGGTTTGATATATATCATTTCTAAACTATATTTAGTACATATATACATAGGTTTAGGTATTTCAATCGAAGTCACTACTATTTTTCAAGAATTATAAATTCCAGGTGAGCTATGGACTCCACCCTTGTGGTTGGAGAATCTGATAGGTGGTGACTAGATGATTTGGAGCATAAGATGAAAATGTGATCACACACATAGAGGTAATAATTTTTTATTGGATCTCACTTTAGAAACGATGAAGCCTTAAGAAATCATCATAGGTGTTGTCATATTATCCAAACTTCATTTCATGGTTGACTATTTTTTGTGGAGGATGAGGTAGAGTAGAATGTGATCATTCATAAGATAGTAAAAGGATTACTATCTAGTTTGATAGATTTTCAATTGGTTGATTGGATGATATGTGTTTCTAGTTTTATATGGACATGGATTGTTATGAGGATGTATTTCATGAATAAATATGAACGTTACCTCTCCACTAAGAAATAGACTTCTCCAATATATTACATATAGGGATGACCCTGATATATATACCATCGTATCATATTTCTCTTTTTAGAGCTTTGTGAGATAAGGGGGATATTAGAAGACTTATATTAGACGACATATGTGAAAATAGTGATTCCCCTTAGGAATACCATGTTTCGTTAGCCACGAAGGATGACGTGCGATTAAGGTTATGTGTGTATTACTGGAGCGTGAACCCGGTGACCGTGAAGAGTAATTATCAAATACCAAGCATTGATGAAATCTATTATCAATTATGTAGGGGATTAAAGATCTCGAAGATATATATCAGATCAATATATCACCAACACTGTGTGTTTTATGAGGAGATACTAAAGCCAATATTTATATTTTCTTATAGTCATAATGATTACATGGAAAAGTTTATTCATGTGATGAATGATCAAGCAAAATTTATTGTAATCATGTAATATCCATCCTATCCATTTTGATACAATTTCATTGCGGAATTCATAATCAAAATCATAGTGTAGTCGACGTCTATATAGGAGCACATTAGAAACATGAGGATGGTCCTAAAAACACTCCATGATCACCAAATATATGGGAAAAACTTGAATCATTAGTTTAGGACAAGATATTTCTACTTTTGGGGACATGTTATCTCCAAGGAATTAGTTGAAATGGATCCAAAAAAGTTTGAGATGATGCATTATTGGAAGTAACATAAGAGATTTATCGAGGCAAAAATATTCATGAGGAAGTTAGGGTATTATTATAGGATTGATCCCAATTTCAAAAAAGTGGAAGCACCATAGACAACACCGACCCCTAAGGGGAATCCTTCCATAGAGATGGAAATAAAAAAAAAGTTCATTCAAAAGTCGAGGTTGGGGATGGAGAGTTCTCCCATCTAGAGATTACCAGCCGAAGGATTCAATTACATAGTGTTCTTTGATTCATCTAGGACCGGACTAGGTTTCATTACAATACATATCTAGACAGTGATTATCTATTTTTCTTTTCATTAAAACCTCATGATTAGAACTACGGGACCAACACTCTTGAATTAGCAGTTGTAGTATTCACACTAATGATGTGGAAACACTAACTGATGGTTGAGTAGTTTAATATAAACTATTACCATAAAGGTCTCATGTAAATATTCTATAAAAAGTATCACAACATGAGGAAATAGAAGATGGAAAGTGTTCCACAAGGAGTATGAAATTGATATTTTATTTACCCATGGGAAGTGAAATGTGGTTAAAATTTTCTCCTATTATGTGATCTTGTTCTCATTTATTGGTCATTGAATCAGAGTAGTTATCCTCATTAGATTTTTCATTAGTGATCATAGACATTGTTTGATATCTATAGATAATGGTTGTCACCCAAACACTTTAAAATTTTTTCAATGATACTTCACATGGAGATGTTGACATTGAGACATTACATTATATGATATCCACTGGACAATATCATGATTTATGTTCTGAATTTGGGGAGGATGTTACCCTTTTTAGAAGACATATGATGGTACATTTGATGTTATGGGAGGAGGGGATTTTGGAGTTATATATATATCCCCTTCAGAGGTACATAAAACTACTGAAATGATGTACCATGAACTCCTATGGATGTTTTCCTAGCCAAACATGAATAAGAGAGTTACATAGTTTGTCTCTCTATCTCTCACTTTTCAACAGATGTAGGCTAAGTACAATAATCCAACATGTTTAGCTCATCCCCTTGAAATTTTATATTGTATGTGGCATGGGATATCCATAGACATCATGAAAGGATTACCACGAATATCCATAAGACACAATTCTATATGGGTGATCATAAACACACTCACAAAGTCATCCAAATACCTATAAAATCAAGATAAGATATCATTAGAGAGCTTGGGGAAACACTATGTATAGGATATAATTTGAATCCATGGAGTTATCATGAATATTTTTTATAATGTGAAGATTAAATCACATATATTTTATGGACATTATTAAAGGATCCCTTCGAGACATTGTTATTCTTGAGAAAGATATTTCACCCCCAATACTGACTGCCATATAGACTAGACCATTCATGTATGGAGAAAATGATATAGGAATACATTTTAAACATTAACTATTGTTGTGAGGAAACTCTACCATTGGTAAATACAAATAAAACACCAAATACCATTCCCCCATTAGAATGGTAGCATTTGATGCATTGTACTTGTGACCATATGAGTCACCACTTTGTTGAACTGATCTATTAGTGTTCACACTCATGTAAAATTGGTTAGTGAGGGATATTACAGAGAAGTTGAAAATCATCCATTAGAATATGATGACTTCATTTAGATTTATTATGTCTTATGTGGACCAAACATGATGACCTATGGTGTTCATGGAGTGAGAAAATATGTTTCTAGTGGTCTTAACATGACAAGGATTAAGAATATTTGGTTATTGTGGAATGTTTTATATGATATTCATTTTTCATTTCTAGATATTGTGTGGTGTATTAGAGTTGTAACACCACATAGCTCTACCAACAATGTTTGACAGGGTACAGAATGTCATCCACATATCAAAGTTGAGGATGTAAGTGCACAACCCGTTACATGTCATGATCTGTCATGATTAAGCCAGAGATAATGGATCTTACATTGAAGAGTTACTGATGGATATCAAGGATAGGAATGGTTGGATATTTCATGTTTGATTAGCTCTACTAGTGAGTGTATAATGGAAGCATGAGAATATTGAATAGATAACCTGGTAGTGGGAGACCCAGATGAGAGACCAATAACCTAATATTTTAAAGTATATAATTCTTTTATCATGATTATAATCCAAAATATGTGGAGAATATAATGACTGGTATATTTTGGTTCTCTTTTCGGATATTATATGGATTAATTCCATCCCTATACACTATTACAAGGTGAGATTATATTGTCCTATGTGATTAAATGGTTAAAATATATTAAATATATTAAATACCATACATGTATAATTTCCCTAAAAACTATAATAACTCCTGAATAGGGGACCATGTTGGAAATATGAGGGAACCATTGATTTCAGAATGTGGGTTTTAATCAAGATGCATCTTAATTTTTTTCGACGCTGAGAATTTTTGAGAAATCATCGTGGTAATAGAGTTAATAAAATTAATTAAATATATTAAATATATTTATTTTATTCAGCACAGTTAGTAGTTTTCTTTTATGTACACAGTTGTGATACTCTTATAAGGGTTGAATGCTCAAAAAATATAAATCTATAAATATGTTGGAGAGAATTATAATTTAACAAAGATATATATGGATCAGAAGGATGATCATATCACCAATAGAGTTCATGGAACTCATCAATGATGGCAAGGAAACACCATAATTCATCAATGATAGATCAAAACACTTAGTATGATGACAATTTTAGATTTAAATCATGGTTCTTAATCCTGGATGAATGTGGATCAATTCAATTAATAGAATTTTTATGTACATTATCAGTAGATTTAAATTTATGGACTTATAATTTATTCATTGTGTTTGTTCCTCTCTCATTTCCCATTTTCAAAGGAAATTAATCAATGCCAAATGAAAAAAATGCAAAGTATCATTTTTGATATCTTATTTCTTATGGATTTCTACGTCCAATTCTTCTTATGTTCATCACAATAAATATCATTGGCATATGGTTCAACAGAAGCCTAATATTGGTCATTACACAATAGTTATTCACCAAAATGGATCAATATCATGGGGAATTTCCATTATGGTTATATGATCAAGGAATAACAAAAAATTAAGAATATAAAAGCAAGATTAGAATGGATTTATTTATCTATTCATCATGAGTTCGATGTTTTGGTTGTGGACGACATGAAAGAGTGTTCCTTGAGTAGATTTGAAGCACGTATCTATGATCTTCAAAGACAGTTGTGTAGGCCAACCCTCAGTCTATGGTCTCTAATGAGGTCAGCGGTGAGTCCTTTGTGTGTAATAAATGTGGAGGAGATCCCATGTGATATTGAAATGTAATGGTTATACGGTGAGTAATCTGGTGTTACATGCCACGTGGGACACCCTTTCTAGTAATAAAGTTTCTACTAAGAGTTAAATATTAATCACCATGGTACCCCTCCATGATGTCTTAGTTTATCCATATAAAAAACACATACATGTACATAAGTACATGGCTAGTGACACACCATGTAATTGGACATAGACATGGACCCCTATGAATAGGTGGTTACACGTGTAGGATAACGTACAAGGACATGACCAAATGACATGGGAAGGTGTTATGATACCTCTACATACAATGTGTTTCACTCAAACACCATGCATATTGATGTTTACATGATGTATGGGGCTTTACCTATAACATCCCTGGTAAATGAAGAATAATATATTTTAATATTTATTAATATTTTTGAATTAAATATTAATTTTACTTTAAAGTGGTTTCTATATTCAATAGAGTACTTGATACACAACAACAGGTTTCTTTGAAATCTTACGTTACACACTAATAATATAATATTATTATTTTAAATGGTAATTAACTCCTAGCTATTGTATTGGCATGAATGAACAAAAATAACTATAATATGATTATACATGATTGTTAAATGTATTTACATTTATCTAATCAATAGTGAGAGGCATAAAATGTGAATGAATCTAATTTTAAGCATAATTTACATTAGAAGGTCGATTTAACGCCTTTTAATGGATAACCTTATTTAAATGTAGTTTTGGTCACATTAATAAATTCTAATTGAACAAATAAAATCCTTATTTAGAATGGGGACATCAAAAATTACTTTGTGTAAAATTTTGGAATTTTTCCGATAAAATTCATTTTTAATGAATAGTGAAAATATTGTATTTTAATTCAAAACTGCATTTTTCTCTAATTTATTTATATATATGGATTTTCATTTTAATTGTTTTTTAAGTTTAATTAATTTATATTTTTACCATATAATTCAATTTTGTTCATTGGAATTAATTTCACTTTGAAATTGGACACAAACAAGTATCAATCTTTTGATAGTTATTGATTCTTAAAAACACGCTATTTGTTTTGATAATGAGAATTATATTTAAAATTAATTAATTCCACTTATATGTCTTTAATTTTGAAAAATATACATCATTTTTGAATTCGTAATATCAAATATTTTTTAGGCCGAATTTGTGGTATTTATCTGAATACATCAATTTTTTATGAATAGTGAAACCAGTTAGTAGTAGTTAAGAAAATGACTTTTTCATTGGGTAATGTGACGGTGTTAAATTTGATTTTTCTCCTAATATATTTAAGGAATATACTTTTATAGGTATTCCAAAGAAACTCCCTATGTAACTGTGATAGCTACAATGTATGTATGACATGGATGCCACACGTTACCTTTATGATTTATGATTTCATCTGTTATTCAAAATCTTATGATTTCATGAGGTATGTAAAAGGGTTCATGTTTTGTATGTATTTATGAACAAATTATTTCTTAATTTTTTTATAACCCTTACTGATCTTTTTATTCTCATCCCATGTTTTGAAATGTTTTCAAAAGGACATAAAGATAAATAGGGTCATGGATGGGATCAAGGAAAAAGTCATTCTGTCTAAAACCTGGAACTAGACACGAATCTTTTATTCAAGAGTTTTTAGTTTATGAAAAAAATGGAAACTGTGTAGATGTGTCTACTTTGTAATCTTTTGAGATGTAATATTTATGTCCTAATTATTTAAAACACTAAACCTGAAAAGTTCCTCAATGTTAATTATTCATTTAATTCAATATTATTAAAGCATTAAGGTCAGGTCCTTATATTACCACACAATAAAACATAGGGATTGATGAACATTCCATGTACACCGTGTAATCATTGTGTACCCACCTAATGAGTGTTTTTAGATCATTATTTCTTTAGTCTAGAATAGTCTTGGTTAAGAGTGTTCCCTTAGTCCATTTTCATGATGGTATTCCTTGTCATTGAATCCACATCACATTATTATGATCCTCTCTAGAGGAGGAGTCACCGATAGAGTTCGTGGTATTCCTCTTGTGAGATTAGAGTGTGATCCACTAGCACATAAATATACTATATGGGGTTTAAGGAATTCGATTGAAATCCTTGAGTAGGGAGTTGATCCTCCATATATAATGTCATATGAGTTGAGTTTTAGATTTCATTGTTATATGATCCTAAATGTATCATGTGAATCTAGATTGATATTGTGGTGCCCTCCAACAATCACAGGGGTGACCCTCTATCACGGTATCAGGGTATTCTGAGATCAATGAGACTTCTTGTACTAGGAAAAATGATTTATACATATTATATGAGTGTATATGTTGTTAAAATGTCTCATGGAGTGGATTCTCCCCAAACAAGAACTATTTCTATAAGAATCTTGTTGATGGCGATTATTTTGATATATGTGTGGAATACTTTATTTTAAAAGTATATCCAAGTGTTTTCTATTCCACATTGATTATTATATCATTTTTTTGAGATAAATATAACTGATTATTCATGTTTAGTGATTATAGGGTTTCCTATACACACCCCTACATGGGGTATGCCCATACATGTTGTTTCACAAGTTGATGATGAACTTATAAATAGTCTCCATTGAAGATGTCGATCTGGTTGATTGTAGCTTGATCTTATTAAAATTTGTTTTTTAGATATTCCATTTAATCTATTTCCTCACACTTGTAACAGTTTTTACCCATTATAGTTCATGGTTTGGATAATATTTGGCGCTTTTCCATTTTTAGTGATTTAATTTCATATATTGGTTAAGATTTTTTTGGATGTGTACATGCATTTGTTTTAGTGGAATTGAATTTCTACATTTTGTGTCCTTGGATATGTATCTCTCTGTGTGTGTATAGTTTCATTACACTAATCCCTCCCATTTTTTATATATTCCTACTAAACACTATTAATCATCCCCTGGCCTATTAGAGGCTGGAATGGGGTAGTCATCGGTCAGACACCATCGGGTCGACTCATGATAGTGACCCATGATTTTCACACATACATATTAAATCTTATTATATGAATATAATTTTTTTATAAAAACACATTATTTAGGTCCAAAATATTTTATTGTATTTGGATACTAGGTACACAATTATCTAATTTGGTGATTTATTTTCAACATATCCCATAAACACTTTCATCGTTAGTACTCTTCAGTAACATACCCACAGAAAACATTGCTTCCAAATATGGTGAAAAGAAACATAAGAAATAGTGAGCATAAATTAAATGTAAATGTATGTATTTAAGAAATAAATGATATAATAATAATTATTTATGAATAATTCAATGACTACATAAACTAGACATTGAAAATCCAAACACTTCATATCAGTGATTGTAATTGTGTGATGTGAAATAATTCTTGGGTGTTTATAAAATGTGAATCATAAAAAATTAAAAAACATTGTCTGTGAGAGAATAACATAGACAGAAGAAATTTAATTGTGGAAAATATATTTGCATGTAAGATCATTAACATTTTATTCATGGATTCTTTCCACATCTGTTATAATGGAATGAGTTTACTCTCTATGTAATCAAAGTTGTCAAGGTTTACTCGAAAGACAATCATAGCATAAAAATTACCTTATTAAACTATGTTCACTCCCAATTGTTGTTCTATATATCTCATGAGATATAAATACATACCCAATGCATTGGATGGTAATATAGATTCCTCCCAACACTTGATGAAAATCATATGTATGTGTTCCATAAGTTCATAAATCATTCACCATATCATAACCCATGAAATGAAATGGGTCTAATAATCATATAACTCTAACATAAACAATATAAATGAAATAGAATTCATTATAATGTCATCATTTAATCAAAAAAATAATTGAAAATTATTTGTGTTTCATAATAATTTTTTAATAATATAACACGGGGAATAAAAACATGTTTACAAAACATCATTTGATCATAAACATCAACAATTCATAAAAATAATAAAATTTTTATCATGGTATGATATCACTATTATATCATAGGTAACAACATATTTTGTCATATTATATGGAAAATGATTTTTGAAGGTCATTTATAACATTCTGTAAGGAAAATACCATTTCCATTGGAAAATAACTTTCTAAAATAGACCAAAATTTCAAAATCCATTTGTTTTAAAAATATATTTAAGGTAACTGAAAAATTGTATGAGTAAAATAGCCTTTATAATATGAAAAAAAATTAAAAATAAAATATTTTTAGAATACATTTATTTTAAAATAAATTTCTAATCATATAATGATAGTTTAAAGATAATTAATTTCACTTTTTAAGATATAACACATTTTCAAAATCCTTTTCAATATGAAATAATTTATTAATAATATTAAAAAATCCTAAATATGAAGGAACATTTTTCATAGAAAATATATTTTAAAACATTTTTTGAAATATTTAAATCACTTACCGGTCATGATAGAGGGAAATACTATTATTTCTATGCATGATAAAAATAATGATTATTTTTACATTTTCGTTTCCAGTGAAATAATAATTGTTTTTTTAAAATGATGGTATGATTGCCTTTTAAGCACTTGTGAAAAGTTAAAAATTTGTAAAAAATACATTAATAAATCTTTTGATAAAATTTAAAAAAATGAACCTTTTTTTAAATCATATTTTTGGTTGAAAAATGGGGTTTTTACTAATGATAGAAATAATGATGATTTTTATAAAAACAAATTTATTTTAACTCCTATGTACATGAATAGGGGGAAATTAAGTGACAATATGTTTTATAAGGACATATTAATATTATAAAAAATCATGTTTTTCATCGGATATAGATAATTATATTTCGTTATAAGAAGCTTAAACATGAAGAATCCTGAAATACATTGAGATTGTAACCTAAAATCCAGACCATGTTGTTTACATTGAATAATAATAATAATGGAATGATAATGTTTTATTAAACAAATAATATCATGATCTTAAATATATTCATAAAATTAAATGTAAAATGTGATTTTTTATACCTCATAAAATAATATTGGTGCATAATATAACATATTTTTCAATGAAGGAAAACTAAGAATAATATAGCTTGCATCATTGGAAAACATTGAAGTGTAAACCGCCAGAAATATATATATTGAAAATGATCTTTAAATAAAAATATTTTTCCAAATAATTTTATAACATTCAATCATGGTAATTATAAACAACATATAAATTAAATAGGTGATTAATATGATTTGTGTCTCATGTTAGTATATTTTGTGACAGAAATCCCAAACCTTAATTTTTTTACATCCTTCATACATGTTCAAAAAACTTGTAATATTTATATATTTTTTACATATATTAAGAAACCATATTCATATTTATCATACTATATGTAATTTACATATACCCATTTATTACATGTTTATTAATAGTTCATTTTTAATGTTATATTTTAGGTAATAACTCATTAATTTTCCATATATATTTTGGTTTTTTTGTCCATTTTTTGCATTGATAAACATTAAATATTATAATAAATGATAAAAATGAGATAAATATACTATATATAAATATATATAGTTTATTATTGCATAAGTTTTATTTATAGAAAATGAAATTCACAGTTCATAGAGAGGGTGGGTCGTATATACACATTTGTGTTATTTCCATTTTCTCAATGGATTGATGGAAATAAATATAAATGATATACAACCATTACAAAATAGTTTTCCTATACTATATATCATATATATTTATTAACATAATCATTATTACCCTACATATAAATCTTTATTGTGGACGTATTACATCGCATCATGACACAGATGTATTCCATAGACATGATCAAAGTTAGTATAACCCCTATTGAATGAAGAAATAAAATGTTATATTAGATATTATATTTCAATAAATGAAATTATTAAAAAAATATCATCAAATTATTTTAAATAAATCATTAATATCACTCATGTGATGATGTTATGGAAATTAAATTATGTTGGTCTGAGTGGTGGTTGTATACAGTACTCTCAATCAACGGTTTAGAATCCATTTTGAGGCGAAGGTATATGTCTATAGTTTATGATAATAATATTAAAACAAATAATTATATTTAATACATTGTGTATATTATATTATAATGTATTATTAAAAATTCATGGTGTTAGGAAAATAAAAAAATTAAGACACTACGTTAGTGAATATATATCTTTTTCATGAATGACTATTATGTTTACACCTAATGACCTTTTAGGAGAGACTATTAAGAAAAATAATACAAATAAGAAGAGATTGTATGGAATAAAGGAGTTTATTATGATATGTATTTTCCCATAATAATGAATTTTTTATGTTGTATAAAAGAGGATAGAGGAGGTCCTTTTTTAAGTGGGAACATGTAACTACAAGGAAACACATTGAAATATCCAAAATGAGCGCAAAATTCTAAATTATTCCACATTAAAAAACAAAAAAATTACTTTAAATTATATAGTTATATTTATATATTAGAATATTTCCAAAAAATAGAATTTTAACATGACTTGGGTAATTTATGACCATTAATTTTTATTTTAACCACTTAGTAAACCCATTTTCTCCTCAATCATGGTAATTATATATTCCAATAGTAATTATGGTAAACAAATTTACAATGAAATAATAGATTATAATTTATTAAAATTTAAAAAAGAAAATCCATGTTACAAAATTCAATTCATATAATTCTTAATATTAAATTTAATACAAAACCATAGACATGATAAAAAAGATTGTTTTCAGCTGGTGTAATTTTCTAGAAAATGATGGGTTTTAATTACGTATTTGAGTAATAATAATTTATTTAAGTATAAAAAATAATATTTATCTTTATTTTATATATTCTCCTTCTAATTTTTTTCATTTGCGGTTATTTTAATTAATTAAAATATATTTACATTATTTACACTAAAATAGTTTTTAGAGAGAACCTTTTTAACCGAAAATAATATTTTATTATAAAACAATTTTAATTTGATTGAAATGTAATTAATTTTATATAATAATAATAAATAATAACTAATTTACATTAAAAATAATGGGTTATTTAAATTACTTCATTTAATTAAAACTAAATATTGATTTTTACAAAAAAATAGTATTTTCACTATTCACTGAAAATATAATAGTTTCTAAAAAATCTAAACATTTCATCATATGTTAATTTTGATATGATGATTTCAAGAATGAAGTTTGTTTTATAAAATAAATTATACTATATTCTCATTAAATCAATAAAACACATTTTTGACGGAAACATATTGTTGCTGAATATAATTACTTTAATCAAAATTGAATTTTCATTTACTAAGAATTTATAAATTTATATTGAGCCATATATAAATAAATATATATATATATATATTAAAGTAATTATTAATATTGATTTCTAAATATTTGATATCTTTGTTATAATAGTCATATTTGAAATAATATTGTTTAATGGTTCACTAGAGCTAGGTGTTGCATGCTATGCACGCTATCAATGAAACTCATTGTTTCATGAAGAAAAATATCTAATAAATATTTTTATAATGAATTATATCTAAAAAATATTTAAAAAATACATAATAAATATCAATTTAAAATTATACATCCCATAATATTATTTTTCCATTGAAATTTCAACTAGTCATTATAAGATTACCATTTTAAAGTCCGTTATAAAAACCCACATCATAAAAATGAATAATAAATATTCCCATAAAATATAATGTTGGTAATATAATGGATGTCACAAAAACTCAATGTGAGTTTCCATATAAGTATAACACATGTGTGGCATAATATTATGGGCATCGAAGAGAAAAATAACGCTCGTTGGCTAATAGAGAGTAATGGACAACATGGTCTGGATGAAGATAACAATGAGAAAAACATTAATCTATGATGGGTTAGTAGACCATATATTAATTAAAAAATGAGTTAAAATTATTGAATTTTTATCCAATTACATGTTTCCTAACTGTAAAAGAATTTTTTTTATTAGGATATAGAAAAAGTGAAAATATAATTACATGATATTTTTCTATGTTATATGAACTATATTATCCTTTTTTTGTTGTTTAATCCATATACACTATATTTCCCATTCCATGAAAAAAATATTACTTTTTTAATCCTAAAGCACTAGTAGATAATAAGATCCATAATATAATGGTATTTTATTAATTCTATATCTATTTATCTTGATAAAAAAATGGTTAGCCCATGTTATTTAATATTCATAGTTCCTCATATCGTGAAGTAATAAATAAATATATAAAACATCAACAAATGTTAATCATAAACATTTTTATAAATGTCTAACATAATTCCCTTAAAAATTAATAAAATAAAATAAAAATAAAAAAAGGACACTATATTTACAAAATATACTAATAATTAAAACCATAAATACTATAAAGTAGATCTCAATTTTTACAAAAAAAATGTGAATAACGTTATTATGAATTCTTATGAATCATGTTAATAATATTAATTTACATGAAATGTTATTAAAAAATACATGATTCTATTTTTTATAAATAAATAAAATATTGGTGTCATTCCATAAATTCAAAAAAGATACAAACTTCATTAATGATATCAAAAACCAATTTTTGAAAAAATCATTAATCTATTCTAAGATAAGTTGTAATATCAAATTTAATTTATCTTTATCAATAATCACATTTTATGACATTCATTATCTCTACATATATAACAATTTAAGGATAATATTTAACATAATCATATTTTTCCCTTGAATATCACCTTATCATTTAATCAAATTTCTAGGTCACCAGCACTATTTATAATATTCATGTCTATTATAATTGAAAAAATTGTTATGATAAATCATTACATGTTTCATAATTCATGAATTCTAATACATAATATTATTAATTATTATAAATAATTATTAAAACCATAACTTGTATTTGTTGTCTTATTTATTAATACATCCCCCATTTCATATTTCATATGATGTTTCTTCATCTACAAAAAAATTATTTACTTGTACCTCCATATCGATAATGTTCATGGGTTTTCCCCTAAGGGAATCATTTCACATAATTCCCATAATTAACACAATTGAATCTTTCATACATAGATAATAAATATATGAAAACCTATACTCTCATCCATCCAATTAATTGAAATATTTATGTTTCTTCTATAATCACTTACTTTATGTCCTTCATCGTCACATAAAAATATTCTTTTTATTCCTTTGAGAAATTCCAGGTATTGATTTATCCCACATTTCATTCATATAAAAAAATAATCCAATATTCCTATATGGTCTCCATTAACCAAATAATATGTGAAATAAATCCTTCTCTTTATTGGTGGCTCCTAGGGTTTGTTAAGGAGCACATTTTTATTCACTTTCTATGAGAAATGATTTGGAATAATCACATTACCCCTAACTAGAGTCTTCCTCCCATATTGATTATCATTTCATGATTATCTATCATATTTAATGTTTTCGTAGTTCTTTCTTCCTCATGAAATTGAATAAATCCAAAAATAATAGTGAAAATAACAATATTAAAATTGTAGAACCACATAATGTAATATATATATAGGATGAATATATAAAGGAACCATCATCTTAATTTATAACATAATATGTTTATCTTAGATTTTCTATGATCATCATCTTTTTATATAATTCATAGTATATTATAAATTAAACTTCATTAACCAATGAATATCCACTAGGAGTTTCAATACTACTTTTCATTAATGATCATTTTCTTGTACAAGGTAATTCTCGAACCAAGACCGATATTACATTATTAGAGTTATTACCCCAAGGTATATTTTTTTATATAACGTCATCTAATTATGTCATATAGACATGAATGTAATTTTTGGAAAACCACAGTCATTTTATTATCATGGCATAGGATTTTCTCCTATAAATATGATTATCCTAAGTGTTATGACTAATAGTCTCTCATCCTAGTCAACATATGATAGTTAAATCTATCATTAAATAAAATATATGATTACATGGTATTTTCAAACATAGATATTACATATTTTTATATGAGTTTTAAATCCATTACAGAAACACACGCTTGATGATAGTAATAGTTTAGTGTCTTTGGATACTAGGTAAAAATTATTTTTATTTGGTGAATGATGTTAAAAATCCCCCTTAAATACCTTCCACTTAGTACTCTTCAGAAAATACCCTACATAAACTATTTATCTATAACCCGGCGAAAGGAAACAAAATAAAGGGTGAGATAAAATTCTCATTAAGGGTATGTAGGTAAAAATCAATGATCAAATAATCAGGAAATGAGAATATGGGTATGATAACATGATTTTAGAATTATAAAACCATACCATGAATACCAAATAACATAATCCTGATACATTACATAATGTGAGAATCTTATTATGACATGAATCATAAATAAATCAATTAACCTGGACCATTAGTGCATAAATTTCAAATAAATCATAAAATTAATGCATATTCAAAAGGCAAGAAATTACTATCATAGAAGACAATAATCATTTCCATGGATTTTATAGTGGAATGGGTTCACTCTATAAACCACCATATTAGTCATAGATTACTCTGAAGACCATCATATATGAAATAGTCTATTACTGAATGGCGATCACACCCATTTCAATTCTTGTTTATTTTAAAATAAATATGTCATTTCCTAATAAATTGTAGATATATATTCGTCCCACCCATCTCATCATAAAATTAATATGCATGTTTGACACAATATCAGAAATAAAATTGATCATATCATAACCTATGAAATCAAATGTGGTTCATATTCATTTCATCATTATATAACTTTAAATAAAATAAGACTCATAATCATTTAAATATTATCTCAAAGCATAACCCTTGGGTAAGGAAGTGGGTTTCATATGGATTTTATCACTTCATAACCATCGAATGAGAAACAAGATTCATAAACATCATTCCATCCTAATCATAAACAACTAAGAGGAAAATTAAGAATGGTTTCTAATGATCATATACATTGTAATAAATTGATATCATAAATTTATGTAATATTATAAGGGAAAAATAATATAAATATTTTTTAAAATATTTATTTAGTAAAATATATTTCCCACTTTTAAAATAAAATTTTAAACATAAAGCATTTTCATAATCTTTTTCTGTGAAGATAAGTTTGAAAAATGACTTTAAACATTTCTAAAGTAAATAAGCCAATCCACTATGAGAAAAAAATTAAATACATGGAGGTTTTCAGAATCATTTTCTTTTAATATAAATTTTTTAAACATATAAATGAAACTTAAGGATATTTTAAAACAATTTGCATGTCATAATTTTGTTTCAAAAATCATTATAATGTTGAAATCATATTTTTTAAATCAAAACGTTTCATTAATATCACGGAAAAAATTTCATTGAAATCTTATTTAAATACATGTAATGGAATATTGAAATTATTTAGAAATTATAACAGTGGGATATACTATTTCTGTCGTGCATGATAAAAATAAATAGTATTTTCATACTTTCAATCAAATACAACTGTGAATTGTTTATTAAAATAAAATAAATATTTATCTTAAAAAAAAATTAAAATAAAATCATGGTTAAAAATTTAATTAATAGTTATGTTGGATAATTTTAAATAAATTTTTTTAATACCATTTCAAAAATATTGTTTTGGTTGGAAGATAGGTTTTCAACAATAAGGAGAAATAAAATGTATTTCTTATAAAATAATTATTTGGAACTCTTATTTACATAAATATATAATAATAAAAGAAAAAAATTTATTATTATGAATTAAATAGAGGATATTTTAATTTATTTATTTAATGATATATGGATACATTGATTTAATTTTTCAGTGCATAAAAACCAATACACTGGATAAACATTGAGACTGTAACATAAAATCCTTATGACATTTTCAATATTGAATCATCATCTGAATGAAAGGATAACATAAATAAAATAATATGTCATGATATTAAATTAATTCATCATATTTCATGTAATGAGGATTTATATACACTATATAAAATAATAATGGGTTATTACATAACATATACATCGAAAATTAAAATTAATTCCAAAATCACTTGTCTATTTTTTATCCATTGAACCTAAAACCCAATGAATGGGATATCCTAAATTTAATATGTAAAGTAAAATAATTTTAAAGAAATGAATTTTAGAGTAAATTAATTTTCTGTAAATACACAACATAAATGAAATAGGTGATAAATATTTCATATGTTTGATAGAGGTTAAAATTTGGAAAAAAATACCTTCACTTATGCATTGACATCATTAATACACAATTTAAAATACTATAAAGTAAATAAATATTTATTATAAATATATTATAAAACCATATTCATATATATCATAACTTATATGACATACATATACCCATTTATTACACTTTGTAGTTCTTATTCATTGTAAATGTTGCATTTTGGGTAACAAATGTTTCATTTTTCATGTAAGATTTATCATAGAGTTTTCAATCCCATTAAATTGTTCATGGAAATATATTTTCCATAATATTTATATTTATATAAATATATTATATATTAGGTATATATTTTTCAATTAATCCATGAAAATTTGTAGTAAAAAAAGATATACACTATTTATGGAGATGGTAGGACGCATGTAAGGATGAACATTATTTTCATTTTACATATGGATTGACATAAAGAATGGTAAATAATGTGTTTAAAAAATATTATTTTTATTGAAATATATATATCAAATATTTTCATTAAAATTTTATTTATTACCCTACATGCAAACCATTAGCGAGAATGAATCACATCGCAATGTGAGATGGCAGTTTTCCATACAGATAAGCGACATTGGCATATCCCCCACAGAATGAAATGTAATATGGATATGTGTGATATTATATTTAAAGAATATAAATATTGTTACAAATATATAAATATATACATAAATCCACAATTACACACAAACTTGAGAGGTAGATATGGAAAAGGATCTTATGTTGGTGTGTGAGGCAATAGTCCACCACACAAAGGTTCAACAATTTCATTTCTCATATTATGGATAATTATATAGATAAAGGTCATTATATTAATATAATTAAAATATTTATATGTATTATATTAGAGTTATTATATGGATATTGTTATAAAATAAGTGATATAGGTGGATGTCGAAATTAATCCAGAACTCCAAGTTATTGAATACAACTCTTCTTAGGGGAAATCCATTAGGTTTATAATTAAAGCCTGCATTGAAGTGACTAATAATACAACTGAGGACTCTAGGCTGATATGATGAATTTAAGGACTATATTTATGATGTTTTTTATAATCTATATTTAAGGAGTGTATAGGGGTGGTATTGGAGTTATTTTGGTAAGTGGGTAATAGAACCCACATGGAAACTAATTGGAATTTTTTTGAATGGATCCTAGATGATCATGTCATTCACATGGAAATGTATTCAATATGAACACATATTTCAATCTAAGAAAGGATAACAATGATATATTTTATTAAAATAGTAATTGTTTGTGTTTTGATTCATTTTTAATCATTATATTTCTATTTTAACATCCCAATAAAAAACATTCAAATCAACTATGGTAATTAATTTCTATATTTTGGACAATTAGTTATTATTAAAAATTAAATTGAATAGATCAGCTAATAAAATATTATATAATTAATAATATGGAATAATTTTAACCAATTTAAAATTATAAATTTTTTTTAAATTTAATTTGAAATAAAACATGCAGATGTGAAGAAAAAGATTGTTTTCAACAACTATGATTTTTATATAAAAGATGTTTTATATCAACACATTGCGTAATAATATTTAAGCATTGGACTTAAATTAATTATTTTGATATAAAATATATTAAGTTTATTTTTAAACATATTATTTTTTATAAGTATATTTAATTAAAATGGAAAAACATTATAAACAATATAACATTTTTTAGAAAAAAACAATTTATTAAACACAGAAATAATATTCTAAAAAATAGTTTAATGGTAATTCCACTGTAATTATGGAAATAAAATAAATAAATAAAAATTATGTTAATTTCAGTCATAATTGGGCATTTGAAATTACATAATTATTGGAAATAAATGATAGATTGACTATAAATTGTATTTTTTACCATTCACAAAAAAAATCATTACTTTCTAAAAACTATAAAAATTCCACAATAATTAAATTTTTATATCATTTATTTGTAGAATTAATATTATTTTATACAATAATTAGAAAAATATATGTAAAAATTTGTTCAAATACATTATCCTAAAAATAAATAAAAATTGTTTTATAGGAAAACATATATTTAATGAATATAGATAATTTAATAATAAATATATTATTATTTACTTAGAATATTTAAATATATGTAGATTAAAAAATATAAAATTTAATATATATATATATATCATAAAGTTAATTATAATATTCCTATATTCCAATGTAAAAAATAGTTTAAAATTATATTATTTAAAATAATATAATTACACGGTTCACTGAATCCAGGTGTTGCATATTATTCACATTGTGAAAATAAAATTATTTTATCATTTATTCCATGCTCAAATATGTTTATGTATAAAAAACATATATAAAAAATTTAATTATTTTTATAGAATTAATAAAATCTCTATATTTTTCATTTTACCACCATTAAATGAATTTGTCCTCCGAAACTATTCATTATCTTTAAAGGGTTTCCCATTAAATAATTTTTTTTATGGAATACCATATTGTAAGTATGAATTATAAAACCTCTTATAAAATGATATTGTCGAAAACATAATTTTTACATAAATTTACTCATAACTAAGATTTCAAATATGGTTAACATTTGTGTGAATCCAAAATATGGACATAGAAGATAAACATAACTCCCAAAGACATATAAATATTAGTAAATATCTTTGTTAGCAGAAAGGTAACTAGTATAAAACCATTAATCTATGATGGAATAAGAGATATTTGATTTTTAATATATGATGATATAAGTATAAAAACAATATCACATGTTCTATTTACTAATATTAAGAGTATCTTTTCTATCATGATAAAACACATTAGAAAACATAATTCATATATTTTAAAATTAAAATCATAATCATATCCTCTTTCAATTCATCGACCAATTTCAACTTTAACTAATACACCAAAAAATGAATATGAAATTTTCATTCCTAAAGTGGTAATGGATCAAAATATTCCTAATATAATGGCATGTCATTCCTACTATATCTAGTTATCACAAAAAAAACATTTTTCAATGGATATCTAATATGCATTAATATTATTGTAGTGAATTAATACATTAATCACTAAATCCTAATAAAAAATTTAACATAAACTATTTCATATTATTATAACCTTATGACCCAATTTATTTTTTAATATCTATAACTTTTGAACAGAGATAACTAAATATCAAAAATCAACTTATCATTAATCCCCCCAATAACACGATATCCCTCTAAATTGTCACATACAAACCATGTCAATAAATTTATCATGTATTAACTTGAAACATGATAATAACATGAATCACTATATACATTTATTAAAAACATCCATTTTCCATGTTTTTTAAATAAAACATAAATTATAAGAGATATTCCATACAACAAAATATTTTATAAATTCCATCAACAATATAATAATAAACTTTATCAAAAATTCATTAATTATTTCTATAATAATCTATACCCCCAAACATACATTATCCACATCATTATATTTTTTATTATAACATCAATATTTCAAAATAAAAAATTACATAGGGTTATATTTTCGTTAATCAGTTTTTTCAATGAATATCACTTTTCCATTAAATCACATTTCATGTTCATCAACCTCATTCAATATATTAATTGAAATCGATAATGAAAAAATTATAGTTTAAAAATATTATAAATTTTATTATTATAAAATTTCATAACATAATCACATCAAAAATTCTACATCATTATTAAAAAATTAACTATTCCCCATCATATTATTCATTATTACCACTTTCTATTCAAATTCTATTGATAGTCTCTTTATCATCAATAGAAAATCCATTACATGTAGCAACATGATGAAATATATCATTTTATTTCCCCAAGGAAATTTATTTTCATTTTACCCATACATTACTAAGTTAAAAAATTCATCCACTAATAATACATTATGATGAAAAATATTCAAATCCATTGTGTTAACTAAACGTTTCATTTTCCCTCAACAATCACATACTTACTATCCTTCATCTCTGCACAAAAAATAGATTCTCATTCCATTGAGATATTCATTAGGTTACTTATTCCCAAATCATTGATGAATTGGAAACTAAAACACCATTATTTTATGGTCTCTACTACCCACACTCTCAGTGAACCCTATAATCCACATCATTATTGAATCTGAGAGTTGATTATGTTGCATGTTGTTAATCATGTTCCCTGATAACTAATGTAGAACAATAACAATATCCATCACTCCAATCATCATCACATTTTGATTCTCACCAGAAAAATGTTCATAATAGTCAAGGTTAACCACATTTCATCCTACTTCTATCATTGACTCAAAAAAAGCAAAGTGTTAGTATCAATCTTGAAAATGGAAACCAAAATTGTATTAAAATTGCATATTGTATTTATAAATAAATACATCTTCTATTAAATCTTTTACACATTAGGTTTATCCTAGGTTATCAGAGATCCTCAAATATATATATCCTTCATAATGGTTCATAATTAAATCAGCATAAACCATAGAATATCACCTATAATTGACAAACTATATGCATATTAAAGACTGTAATCATGTACTAGGTAATACTTGAGTGCAGACCAATGCCACTTTTTTAGAGTTATTACCCTTATATACAAATATTCAATAACCATGTTCACTTATAGTATCTTGAAAGTGATTTATTCCTTGGAATACCAGACTCATTTAAAGAAACATTATATCTTCATCTATACATATAATTATCCAAATGGTTCTCACTAACATTTTTTGATCCATGTTTTAAAATGTAAATTATACCCAT
Organism: Viscum album; assembly: GCA_963277665.1. Taxonomy (NCBI): domain Eukaryota; kingdom Viridiplantae; phylum Streptophyta; class Magnoliopsida; order Santalales; family Viscaceae; genus Viscum; species Viscum album. Next base: position 310,434,929 of record OY728129.1, read on the forward strand.
CCTCTGATACCAAATATGACATCCCAGGATTCTCATATATATATATTATAAATTTTTAGTCTAATATTAAATACCTAACAAAATCACATGTTTGCGTACTATAGTTGATCTGTGTATTTTTAGAATAGGTACATTATATGTCCCCACGCTTAAACATTACATAATCTTGAGTTATTTCAAGAATACACATTGAGGATCATTTTAGGTTTAGAGTTTTAAATAATTAGATCATAAATCATGCATTACATTCCACATTTAAACAAGGCGGTTACATAAAAGACCGTATTCATTTTTCCCATCAAAGAAGGCATGTTTAATATAAAACATAGATTCTTTCGTGACACTTCCTCGACACTATAAACACATCATGTACTTTTCCCTTGACCTGTGAAAAACATTTCAAAAACGTGGGATGAGCATAAAAAGCTCAGTAAGGGATATAAAAGTACGAAATGAAAACATTAGTCCATGTATACATAAAAATTGATGAAATCATAATTTACTCATAAAACATAAGCACTTTAACATACCTAATCAAATCATAATATTTATGAATAACACATAGAAATCATAAGTCATAAAGGTAACTTGAGGCATTCATAACATTCTTACGTAGGGAGTAACCCTCATGGTTGCGTTTGGAATACCCATCAAAGTATATTCCCAAAATCTATTCAGAGAAACCTTAATGTTTAACTCCTTCACGTTACCCAATTAATTGGAGAGATATATTAGACTCACCCACCTTTAGTTTATCATGGAACCACCCATCTTCATAAACAATGCCAAAGAACCATAACATAATCGTATCACATAAAACATTCATAAAGGAAACATAACATTTCCACATTTAAATCATGAGATATCAATACAACACATTGATATAATAAAAACAATATCAAAATCATTTTCAATACCACAATAAATGAAAGGTAAAACATGGTATTTATTTTTCATTTAAAAAACGTTATGGCTTGTAGAGGAAGCCGAAACTCCAATAATGGTCACGGTGGCGGAGAAGTCGTTGTCGCCGCATACGTACAACAAAAACATTCCCTTTTGTCATTTAGTAAATTGATTAGTATAAAAAATATACCTTTCAAATAAAATTAAAAGTCAAAGGGGTTTATACACTTTATAAAATAAAGTCGTGTATAAAACAAAATATGCCTCAATAGAAGGAGATTGAGACGAAGTCCCATACCTTAGGTCTGACTTGACTCGATCGTTCTTTAACCTTCTGAATAAAAACATTATTCAATTTCTACATTCTTAAGAACCTTTTACAAGTACATTATTCCATTTATATCACTTAGTACCATGTCATTAACACTATGTAATTATTTAAGTTAATAACGGTCGTTTTGACGATCATTGGTACATCAGTCAAAAATAAACTCCTTATAATTACAAGTTGTTCATGTGGTAAAATATCCATTATATCCAGAATTATATTACTGATTTATATATCATATATATCACATATATCCATTATATATATGCAGTTATAATATTACATAACATTTAGAGGTATGAAATAAAATGCACCGTTCATGGAGACGGTAAGCCGTACGTACTCATGAACGCTACTTTCATTTCTATTTCATATTTAATAGAATGAATTAGTACTGATATAAAGGTATATTATATTTCAAATATAATATCATATGTAATATCATTAACTCCATCCTTTATACGTCTCACATATGTCATTAACAAATCGAATCACTTTGAGGGGGCGGTAGTGCGCACTTCCTAAAATGATGATATCGCGTTTACCCATAATGGAAACCATAAAGGTATGCCATAAATTAAAAATACAGAAGATTAAAGAAAACATAAACATATTATATATCATATATAAATATAGTGACATCTTAATGGCCACTTTTGAAGGTGTTAGAATAATATTGAACAATCATCATTTCGTGAGGCAGAAATTCTCCATCCACGGAAACAATATTTTCTTTAACCATTAGATGTAGGTGTGTGTACGTGTATCTCAAATACTTCTTATAAAAACAACCTAGTATATTTTATAATCTGGTTTTGTTACAAAATAAATGAATAAAAAGTGTCTAGGGGGGTTGGAGAAGCAAAATAAAACAAAAGAACATTATAGAAGACATTGCATTTAAATCGGGTAACTCTTCTTGGTTTGCACCAAAAGGGTTTCTTGAAGAGGATTAGGCCTAAGTTAAGGATTCAAGGATGAATAGATGTATGTGTAGAGATAAAATGAGTAGATCTTGGCCGAGACAATGGCTTGAGAAGTGTGGGTAAGGAGGTAGAGGTGGGGGCCTTTTCTATGAGGGAGGAGGGGCACTCTTGGAATTCCAAGAAATGTTACTTTATTTTAAAATGAGTTTCAGATTTAAAATGTCCAAATTGATATATTTCTAGGATAAGGTGATAAGGGTTCGAAATATTCTCATCCAGTAGGTCTTTTACAAGTGTAAGTCTTAGATTTTACATTATCTTTGCATTTTATTTAAATCGTTCATTAATGAGGTAATCACTGCATCATCATGATGACATAAATAATTTAATTTATTTAATGTCTAAAAATTATAGAAAAATAATATGATGTACGAAATAGTTTTATATTTCCAATTAATATTTTTAGTATAAGAGATCATTTATACAGAAAAAATTAAAAAAGTTTTACTCGGGTGATACATTCTTTACTGATATTCTTTTTTCTGTAAAAAATAAAATTATAAAGTGTCACTTTCACCCAAAAGTTATTCCATGGGGTCCCTATGTTTAGAACAAGGCATCCCATGGTCGTAAATGACACAAAAAGTAGCATTATAACACATTATGGGGTCATTTTTTATTATAATGATATTATTTTATTATCCTTAATTCCCTGATTACTAATTAATCACGATAATTAAAGATAATTACCATCATTACGGTTCATAATATCAAAAAAAGAGTATTTATTACATAATTTGGACCTTATGATTCCAAATATATAATCCACTTTACCAAATTACAAACATAGAAATTTCAATAATTAATTTGAAAATAATTCTCGTTGTCAAAATAAATAGCGGGTTTTTTTGAAACAATATCTATGAAAAGTTTGGCACTTGTTTATGACCAATTCCAAAGTGAAATTAATTATAATGACAACCATTGGATTAAATGGTAAAAATATATTATAATTATACTTTTATACCAATTAAAAATATAATCTAACCATATAACTAAATTAGATGAAAAAGCAGTTTTGATGAAAAATGCAGTATTTTTCACTATTCATTTAAAAAAATGAACATTGTTAGAAAAATACCAATAATGTATCCAAAGTAAATTTCAATGTCCCAATCATAAAGAATTAGTTTATTTTGACAAATAGAGCCTATAAAATGGACAATATTTTGATCTAAAAATGGTTTTCAATCAAAAGGCAGTAAAACAATCTTTTAAAAAAAATAGTGTATTCCATGCTTAAGATTGGATTTATTCTCATTTTAAGCCTCTAAAACACTATCTAAATCATAAATAGACATAGATAAAATTATCTATTATTCATTAATTATGTGGCATGTTACATCCTTCCCCCATTAAGAAAATTGTGTCTCCACAATTTATTTACTTATCGAACAAGTGGGGGTATTTATCCCTCATTGCATTTTCAGATTCCCATGTTGCCTCTTAACTCATATGGGTTTTCCACTAAACCTTTACCTATGGAATCACCTTATTTTGCAACACTTGATCCATGTGGTCATGAATCTGGACTGCTTGTTCCTCATAAGGTATATTCTCTTCCATCTGTACTACCTCTGGACTCAAAAAATGAGATAGATATGGCATGTAATTCCTTAACATTGAAACATGAAAAACATTGTGTACCTGAGATAAACATGGAGGTAATGCCACTGGGTATGCAACTGATCCAACTCTCTCCAGAAATTTTTAAGGTCCAATGAACCTTGGACTTATCTTTCCTTTCTTATCAAATCACATCACACTTTTCCATTGTGATACTTTGAGAAAAACATGATCGCCTACCTCAAAAGAGAGATCCTTCCTCCTGTTGTCTGCAAAATTTTTCTGCCTTCTTTGAGCTGTACTCATGTGTTTCTCTATCTACTGAAATTTTTCTGCCAACTCTTCTACCAATTCTGGTCCCATCAACTTCCATTCACCCACTTCATCCCTAAAATATGGATTTCGACACCTCTTCGCATATAATGCCTCAAATGGTGACATCTATATACTGGAATAAAACATTTTATTATAAGAAAAATCAACCAAAGAAATATGTTGGTCCCACCTTCCCTAATAATCCATCTAAAATGCATGTAACAAATCCTCCAAAGTCTGAATTGTTCATTCTGACTGCCCATCTGATTGAGGATGAAAAGCTGTACTAACATTTACTTTAATACCCAATGACTTCTGAAGTCCTTTCCAAAAGTTAGAAGTGAACCTCAGATCATGATCAGATAAATTGTAGAGAGGAACTCTATGTAACCTAACATTCTCTTTAATATACAAACGGGAAAGTTGATTTAGGGAAAAGTATCTTGTATAGCAAGGAATTGAGCAGATTTAGTCAAGCGGTTAAAAATAACCCAGATTGCATTATTACCTCAAGGTGTTTTCGGCAATCCCACAACGAAGTCCATGGATATATGATCTCATTTCCACTCTATTACTTGTAAAGGCTGAAACATCCCTTTCAGTAATTTCCTCTCTACTTTAACCTGTTGACAAGTCAAACACTTCATAGTAAAATCAACAATATCTCTTATCATTCCATCCCACCAGTAATAATCCCGAAGATCTATATACATCTTAGTACTGCCATGATGAACTGAAAACAGAGAACTACGAGCTTCACCTAACAACTCTCTCTTGGATTGTGAATCACAAGGCACACAAAATCTCCTCCCAAATATCAAAACACAATCATTATCAATGTTGAATTCATGAAACTTACCATTATGAACCAGCTCTAACTTTTTCTGCAACTCACTGTCTTGCTTATGTGCTTGCTTAATTCTATCTGATAGAGAATATTTCACTGATACCTGAAACAAAACATAAGAAAATCATGCACAAACAACATCTATGCCAATGTTCATCAAATCCTTAACCAAAGGATCACATTCCAAACACAACATTTTTAATGATGCATTAATTTTTTGACTCAAAGCATCATCTACTTTATCTGCTTTTCCTGGATGGTAATGATTTGTACAATCATAATCATTGATTAATTCTAGCCATATCCTCTGACTCATTTTCAATTCGTTCTGAGTGAATATATACTTTAAACTTTTGTGATCTTAATATATTTCACACTTTACTCCATACAAATATTGCTTCCAAATTTTTAAAGTGAAAACACCAACAAGTAATTCCAAATCATGTGTAAGGTAATTTATCTCATGAGTTTTAAACTGACGTGAAGCATAAGAAATTACATGACCATTCAACAATAGGACTCAACCAATTCCTTTTAATGAAGAATCACTGTAAAAAACAAACTCCCCATTCCTAGAAGGTAGTTCCAAAACTGGAGCATTAACCAATCATGTTTTCAATTCCTGAAAACGATCATCACATTCTTTTGTCTAGATAAACATAACACCCTTCTGAGTTAGCTTTGTCATTAGACTAGATAACCGTGAAAAATTTCTAACAAACCTTCAGTAATATCCTAAAAATCCAAGGATGCTACGAATATTAGTTACAATTGTGGGTCTTGGCCATTCTTCAACAAACTTTGTTTTTGCTGGATCAACAGTTATCCCATTATTAGAAGCATCGTGAGAAAGGAAAGAAATGTGTTGCAACCAATACTCTCACATGCTGAATTTCCCAAACAATTTAATTTATTTTAATGTTTGAAAAATAACCCTTAATTGACTTTCCTGCTCCTATTAACTTTTAGAAAAAACCAAAATATCATCAATGAAAACAACCACAATCTTATCCAAGAAATCATGGAAAATTCTATTCATAAGATCCCTGAATACAGTAGGTGCATTTGTTAGCCAAAAATCCATTACTACAAATTCATAATGGACATATCTTGTACAATATGCAGTCTTCGTAACATCTACTTCCTTTACCTTCAACTGATGGTACGTCGATCTCAGGTCAATCTTTGAAAAATACTGAGTTCCCTGGAGCAGATCAAACAAATCATCGATATGAGGCAATGGATATTTGTTCTTAACAGTGATGTTATTCAAGGCTCTATAATCAATGCAAAGTCTCATTGAACCATCTTTCTTTTTAACAAATAAGATAGGAGCACCCCATAGTGATATGATAGGTCGAATGCAACCTTTCTCTAATATATCTTGCAATTTCTCCTTCAACTCTAAATGTTCAATTTGAGCCATTCGATAAGGGGGTTTTTAAATTGTCTTAGCATCAGGAACTAAGTAAACAATAAATTCAACATCCTGATCAAGTATTATTCTAGGAAACTCATCAAGAAAAACATCATTATACTCATTTACCACTAGAAAATCATTAATCTGAATATTTACTTTGTTTTCAACAATATGTGGAAGGTAATATTCATTTCCATCTTTTACAAGTTTCTCAACCTCTTGATATGTTGTCAACAGTAAGGGTTCATTCTTGTACACAAACTGAAAGTCTTTATGAAATGAAACTTCTTTATCTCTATAGTTAATCATATCATGTTAAATAGAGAGTCGATCCATACCCAGGAAAACATCAAACTCTACTAGAGGTAATACAATAAGGTTTGTAAGTAGGTTCTTTCCACGAATAAGGATAGGAAGACTCTTATAAATTCTTTTTGCCTCAAAACTTCCCCAGGTGTTTTTACCACAGGATTAAGAGTCATTTTGTGAGATGGTATTCCCAATTTCTAGAAATGTTTGCCGAGATGAAGGAATGTGTAGACCCCCAATCAAACAACACATTAGCATAATTTGAGAAAATAAACAAAGTAATTAATATCAGTTCATTTGATGGCCCAACATCTACTTATGTAGTTGAAAAGGATTTCACCACACCTTTCTGCTTGTAGTCTGACTACTTCCCATCATTTGAGCTCTTTTTTGGACACTTTTTTGCAAAATGACCCATCTCATTGCACTTGAAACACTTCACTAACTATAAATCAAATTTTGTATTACCATCACCCTGATATTTTTCAGTGAAATCAAGAGCCTTATGTCCCATATTACAACATCGGTAGAACATTCTAGAATTCAGAAGACATTCCCCAGCATGCCTTTTACCACATTTATCACAAACTGGAAACTTAGTTTTTTTACCATCAGTACTTTTTGAAGAATTCTTCCATTTCTCCTTCCACCTCAGTCTCTTCTTTTGTTGGTTGTTGTAGAACACTTGATCATCAGAAAACCCCATTTCTACCTTCTCAGCACATAAAACAAGATTTTCATAACTTTTGAACTCACGAGAATCCAAGGCCCTGCGATATTTTGGCATTAATCCGGAGTAAAAATGATTGATTTTAATATCAAGGTCTCTGATAAAATTTGGAGCATACCTTGCCAATAGAGTGATCCTCTCTTCATAAGAAACCACTAAGTCATCATGTTGCCTCAATTTCAATAATTTGTTTTCCATACTAAGTCAAACATCCTTAGGAAGATACTTCTAACGAAACATACCTTTGAATTCATCCTAGTGTAGAGCATCAATATCATCAGCGTCCTTGATATTTTTAACCATCAACCACCACTGATCTGCTTCACCCACCAAACAATAAATTGCAAGACTAACCTTTTGATTTCCTGAACACCCCATGGCATCTAAAATATTCTGTAGTGCATTAATCCACCCTTCAGCTAGCACAGGGTCAGATGATCCTCTGAATGATGGGGGATTTTGCCTCATGAAATTTTCCACCACTAACATGTTCCTCTGCGGTCGATCTGGATGATCCCGTGCATGGATACCACCACCATATATCGCTTAAGTCAACTTCACCATTACTGCAACAAACTGTTTAGTTCCAATTTCAACCATCTCATGATGTTGATTCGGAAGGTCATTTCCTTCTGTATGCATTCCTATCACTCCTTCCCTGTTTCCTCTCTGGAAAACCATTCTGAACAAACATGTCTTAGATGAAGCAATTTGGTAATCTTAAAATGCTATATCATTTCAATTTGACCATAAAATAATATTTTTGGATAATCATTTAATATAATTATAACTCCTAATGTTATCTAAACCGACCTCTAATACCAACTATAAGGCCCCAGCCTTATACATTACTTAATCTTGAGTTATTTAGAGAATACATATTGATGATCTTTTCAGGTTTAGAGTTTTAGAAAATTAAATCATTAATCATGCATTACATTCCACATTTAAACAAGGCAGTTAAATAAAAGACAATAGTCATTTTTCCCATCAATGGAGACATGTTTAATATAAAACATGGATTCATTCGTGACACTTCCTTGACACTATCAACACATCATGTACTTTTCCCTTGACCTGTGAAAAAACATTTTGAAAACTTTGGATGAGCATAAAAGGTTCAGTAAGGGATATAAAAGTACGAAATGAAAAAATTAGACAATATATACATAAGAATTGATGAAAACATACTTTACTCATAAAACATAAGCACTTTAACATACCTCATCAAATCATAATATTTATTAATAACTCTTATAAATCACAATACATAAAGGTAGCTTGAGTCATTTATAACATTCTTATGTAGGGAGTAACCCACATGGTTACGTTTGGATTACCCATCATAGTATATTCCCTAAATCTCTACAGAAAAAACTTAATTTTTAACTCCTTCACATTACACAATTCATTGGAGAGCTATATCGGGCTCACCCGCCCTTAGTTTATCTCGGAACCACCCATCTTCATAAACAATGCCCATGAACCATAACATAATTGTATCACATAAAACATGCATAAAGGAAACATAACATTTCCACATTTCAATCAAGAGATATCAATAAAACATATAGATATAATATAAACATTATCAAATCCATTTTAAATACAAAAATAAATGAAAGTTAAAACATGGTATTTATTTTTCATTTAAAAAAACATTATGGCTTGTAGAGGAAGCCGAAACTAAAATAATGGACACGGTGGAGAAGTCGTTGCCGCCGCATACGTACGACAAAAAAATTCCCTTTTGTCATTTAGTAAAACTCATAGTATAAAAAAGATTCCTTTTGAATAAAAGTAAATATCAAAGGGTTTATACACCATAAAAAATAAAGTCGTTTATAAAACAATATATGCCTCAATGGAAGGAGATTAAGACCACATCCCATACCTCATATCCGACATGACTCGATCGTTCTTTAACCTCCTGAATAATAAAATTGAGTTACTTTATACTATCTTAAGATCCTTTTCGTAGTTCATTATTTCTTTTATATCACTTATTACCATGTCATGAACACTATCTAGTTATTTAAGTTAATAACGGTCGTTTTTTCGATCATTGGTACTTGAGTCAAAAATATACTCCTTATAATTAAAAGTTGGTCATGTGGTAAAATATCTATTATATCAAGAATTATATTAATTATTTAGATATCATATATATCATATATATCTACTATATACATGCATTTATAATATTACATAATATTTAGAGGTAAGAAACTAAATGCACCGTTCATGGAGACGGTAAGCCGTACATACACATGAACGCTACTTTCATTTCTATTTCATATTTAATGGAATGAATTAACAATGATATAATTGTATATTATAATTCCCGTATAATATCATATATAATATCATTTACTCCATCCTTTGTACATCCCACATATGGCATTAACGATTCAAATCACTTTGAGGGGGCGGTAGTCCGCACTTCCTAAAAATAAGATATCGTGTTTACCCATAATGGAAACCATAGTGGTATGCCAATAATGAAAAATACAGAACCTTAAGGAAAACATAAAAATATTATATATCATATATAAATATAGTGAAATCTTAATGGACAAATTTTATGGTGTTATAAGAATATTGAACAATCATCGTTTCGTGATACAAAAATTCGCCATCCATTGAAACAATATGTTTTTTAACCATTAGATGTAGGTGTCTGTAAGTGTAGCTCAAATAAATCTTATAACATAATCCTAGTATATTGAAGATACTGGATTTTTTACAAAATAAATGTATAAAAAGAGTTTAGGGGGGTTGGAGAAGAAAAATAAAACAAAAGAACACTAGAGAAGACTTTACATTTAAATCGGGTAACTCTTCATGGTTTGTACCAAAAGGGTTTTTTGAAGAGCTTTTTGCCTAAGGTAAGGCTTCTAGGATGAATATAGGGATTTGGAGAGATACCATTATCAGATATTTGCGGAGCCAATGGCTTGAGAAGTGTGGGTAATGAGGTAGAGGTGGGGGCCTTTTATAAGAGGGATGAGGGGCACTCTTGGAAAGCTAAGAAATGTTACTTTATTTTAAAATGAGTTTAGGATTTAAAAGGTCCCACATTGATATAGTTAGAGGATAAGGTGATAAGGGTTCGAAATATACTCATCCAATAGGACTTTGAACAAGGAATCCCAGGGTCTTCTATGACACAAAAAATAGCATTAGGACACATTTTGGGTCACTTGTTGTTATTATGATATTATTTTATTATCCTTAACTACCCGATTACTAATTAATCACGATAATTAAAGATAATTACCATCATTACTATTCATAATGTCCAAAAAACAAAATAGTCATAATTACATAATTTGTAACTTCTGCTTCCAAATATGGAATCCATTTTACGAAATTAAAAACATAGAAATTGTAATAATTAATTTATTAATAATTCCCATTTTCAAAACAAATAGCGGGGTTTTTTGAAACAATATCTATGAAATGTTTGGCACTTGTTTATGCCCAATTCCAAAGTGAAATTAATTATAATGACCACCATTGGATTACATGGTAAATATATATTATAATTAAAATTTTATACCAATTAAAAATATAATCTAACCATATAATTAAATTATATGAAAAAGTAGTTTTGATGTAAAATGCAGTATTTTTCACAATTCATTAAAATATGAACATTATCAAAAAAATACCAAAAATTTATCCAAAGTAAAATTAAATGACCCAATAATAAAGAATAAGTTAATTTTGAAAAATATAGCTTATAAAATTGTCAAAATTGTGATATAAAAATGGGTTTCCATCAAAAGGCAGTAAAACAATCTTTTAAAAATATTAGTGTATTCCATGCTTAAGATTGGATTTATTCTCATTTTAAGCCTCTCAAAAACTATCTAATTCATAAATAGACATAGATAAGAATATGTATTATTCATTACATACATTTTATTTTACATACATGATATTATAATTTATTAAATGATCAGAAACATATCCCCTAAATATCCTAACCATAAATACATTTTAGACACATTCCCTAAATCAGTCCATTATTTATAACATGGTAAAGGAAATATAAGAAAGGGTGTCCTTAGATGCTCAGTAATTTTAATCATTCGAGATATAAATGATCAAATAATAATTACATGATCATAAGTTTATGAGAAAAGGATCTTAAAAATTGAAAAAGATACCATGTATATCGAATATCATAATATTCTGACATGTCATAATTCATTCCAGATCATATTTCATGATTCATAAAGTAAATAAAGAAGATTTTATATAAGATCATATCATTTCATAAAAAATGTAACAGTTCAATAAAAATAAAAATAGAAAATAATTCCCAATTTAGTAGAGGATAATTTCTAGGGCTATGATAGTTTAATGGTTTTATTCCCAATACAATAATAGAAGTCATTTTTAATACCGAGTCCATCATAGGAGAAAAAGTCGACAAATAAACCAGTTTGACTGTGCATTTAAATCCAATATATCATATGTGACATAAATCATTAAGAATTTTATTGTGGGGAGATATTGGTCCAACCCATAAATTCATGAAATTCATACATATGCGTGAGAAAATATTATAAAACATTCAAAATATAATAGCCCCAATAAAGATAATTATTTTATAAATAATTTTGTAAAATTATAAACTTTTGAGATTACCCATGTTTTATAATCATTTAATCATTTAATTAATTTATTAATCATTTAAAAAATGTTTATTAAAATTTTTTTCATGGTATAACTCGTGGAAGAAAAATTGGTTTTATAAACATCATGAAATTCTAAACAAAAAAATTATATAATTAATAAAAATGGTATCATTGATTCATATCCTCATTAAAACAGAGGTATCATCAAGGAATTTCATATTTGATGAATAATTATTTTTAAAGATCATTTAAACTAGGCCTTGTTGATGAAATAATTACTAATGTGAAATATCAAATACTATTACATAAAACATTTTTAATTCATTTGCTTTAAAAATAAGACATAAAGATCACAATAAATCAATAACTCTGTAAAATAAACATTCCATAATGAGAAAAACGATTTAAAACATAATAAAATCAAAATAAATTTATATGAAAATAACTTTGTAAATATATAAATTATGCTTAAAATGATTTATAAATATATTTAATACATTAAACTCTTTCAATATCAATTTCACATTGAAATAATTCAATTAAAATATAAAAATTTCCAAAATATTTACAATAGTTTTCAGTGAAAAGGGATTTCAAAAATATCAAGGTAATCTCGAAATCATATACAATTCGTGTTGATAGAAAATAATTTTTTGTTATTCATTTTAAAAGAAAAAATCATTTAACTTTTTTTAAAAAAATCAAATATCCAATGTTTTATAAATGAATAGGTTTAATCATTCAAAAAATTGAAAAATTCAAACACATTTAAAAAATTTATTAATAAATATTATGTATAAATTTATGATAATTCTTAAAACCCCATATATAGAACCTGTTTTTTAATGAAAATAGGGTTCTTGACGGAATGATATGTAAGCAAGATTCATTATAAAATCATTATTTTGAACGATTGAGTACATGAAGGGAGAAAAACAAATGGAATATATGTATTCTCTATATATAATCTTGGTATGATAAAAATACTAATTTTCATTATATATTTATTAAATTATTTCATCATCAGATGCATGAACATGAAATATCTAGAAAAAAATCGCTCCTAACATAAAATAGACAAAACTATTTTGAGTATGAATCATAAGATTATTGAAATGTTAAAATTTAACAAAAAATAAAATATCATGAAAATAAATAAATTCGTGATATTACATGTCTGATTTTATGAATATTTATATTATAAAAGAAGATAGGTGCATTATATAACATATGTCTCATAGATGGAAAATTGCGAGAAAAATATCATGCATCATTATTAATCATTGAATCGTAAACCACATGAAATAGAGATCATAAAATGGATATGTCACACACGTTTTTTTCTGTCTTTGTATTGATCCGGCCCATTAGAAATCCCGATCCTTTTCATGGGTATTTGATGAGATGAATATTGAGTTTTGAAGTTTCATATATGTCTAACCACAATAATTTGGGATCCCCATTGCTTGTTTAGGAGTTTTTGAAGAAAGGGTGGTTACTTCATGATTGGGCCAACCGTGAGCCCATTCCCAGTTTTAAAAACTGAATTTGTTTCTTTTATAAATCTTTAGTTTTTCATCCTTTTTCACCCATTCAAATTCCCACTTGTCCTATACTGATATATTAAAACTTATTTATCCTTTTGGACCCATTATAAATTCATAGGCCGGGTGAATTTGGGTTACTCATTTAGGTATTGGGCCAGCCCATGGGCCCATTACCTGTTTAAAAAAATAATTTGTTTCATTTATATATTTTTCTTTTTTTACTATTTTCCGGTGATTCCACCTCAACCTCGAATCTAATAACCCTATACTAACCCTCATAATCGATTTTACCTCTTTGGAGCTCATATTGGTCACGTATTAGGGCGAATGTTCTCTGGTTTCCTCAAAACGTCCAGAATTGGGAAGGTAACTTGTTTCACCCATAACTCATTCAATTCGTATTCTTTTGGCCAGAAATCTTCTTCCCCTGGTTCGTCCAATCCTTAGGAGTCTCTCCAAGAATTTTAAAGACATTCATTTTTCTCTAGGGCTTCAGATCTACTGGAAGATGAAGTGTTTTCTATGATGAAAGGTGAGATTCCTTCTCCTTTCTTCTTCCTCTTCCCCCTCCTTTCATTATTTCTTGGTTTTATATTGTACCCTAGTCTTGATAGACATATGGTTTTGTTATAACATGTTTTTTATGGGGTTTCTGTTTGTTTAGGTCTGATCTTTATAGTTTTATGATTTATAAACTTGCGGCGGGTGATTTCAGGTGTGCGTTTCAATTACGCCAAAGATTTGAGGTAGGATACCCCTTGCACATGACTTTATTATTTAAGTTTCATAATTTTATTATATTTAACACCAGATATATATGTTTATTATTTTTTTTCATCCTTTGGATAATTTTATTGGTGTTCGAAGTGGTTGTTTAATCATTGGTTTGTGAACGGTAGTGTTGTTTTGTCATGAAAGTTCTCAACAAGTGTTTGTTTAGATGTTCTGTTATCTTTTGCAAATATTTTGTGAGGTTTATAATCTGGTCTATGGTATATTTAACATGTTACAGTATCTTGAATGAAAATATGGCTTTCAATTGGTGTTTTATTCCTTTTCATGTACTTAAAATAAATTGTTTTGTTTAAAAAGGGCATGTCATGTGTTCGGTAAATTGCCCGGTTGGCTTTTATGTGTGATGTGTGATTTAAAAGTTATTTTCTTGGATTTGTAAAGGAATTGGAATAATTATAAATGTTATTTTTGGGTACTTATATGTATTTCCTATTTGTATTTGTTTTTACAATCAAGTGGGTTTTGATTTACAACATATTTTGGCCCGAGTTGCCCAAAAATGGACTGTTTCACTTCTTTATGAAAATGGTTGTGTTTTGAATATGTAACCTGAGTATTATAAGATATTTATGAATGTGGTTTTCTGATGTAAATTGTGTTTATACAGATCCTTAATCGAATTAAAATTCATACCTTCGTCAAAGGATAGTTTTGAGAAAATAATTAAAGGCATGTTTGGCATTTCCTAGAAATGAAGGAGTGTTTTACTTGTATATAACAATTTGTGCAATTGGGATTGTTTTATGGTCCATTAAATGATTTTATCAAATGTTTATTGGGCTGAAAAATATTATTTGGTTTGGTTATGATGTGTGTTTATAATTTAAAGAGTGTTTTTGAAAGAGTTTTATGTGAAAAGCCTCAATACACTTCATGAAATTGTTTTACCAAAATATTTAGCGGTTTGTTGATTACTGTTAGAAATGTGAAGAATGATTATGGGCTGTTTGTGTTTTTATGGTTTTGGAATGTAATGTGGATGTGAAATGTGTATTTTATAATACGTGTAACTTGATTGAGCACTAAAGGGAATCTCGGGTATCTAGGTGGGCGGACGTGTACTAGTATGCTAGTGATTCTATGGGGGTTGGCCCCTGTATCACGTAGCAAGTTTGAAGATGACAACACTAACTAAACTATGATGATGATGATGATTGGGGACCACTAGGTTATGGGTATGTTCCCTACTAGTGGTTCATGCACGATGACAGATATTTATTATGGTTACTTTCACCGAGATACGAGGTACCTGGGGCTCACAACTAACTAGTGCCTCGGGGTATTCCTGTGACTTGTGCTCATTGGCTATTTTGTACTCACCGTCGGCATACGGTGTGTTTGGTTGGTAAATTCAGTAGTATGTGTTATTTATTTGAATGTTAAAATTCTTTAAAGCAGCCCTCTTGAAAACTATTTTCATTTCGAAGTTTCACCTCTTTGAAAATAATTGTTACTTGCATTTTTGTTTATTTAACATGCATTTTTTTGTTTGATAATTATTATATCATGGAACCTCATTTGAAAACCATACTTTCAAATATTTAATTTAAAACTATAAATTGATGTTTCTTTTATTTTAAAGTAATGTTCATTGGGAATAGAATACCGGGCTAACCTACTGAGTTTTTATACTCACGCCTATAGTCTTTTTTTAGCCCTTGTGCAGTTTTCATCTTTAGTTCGATCACCTTGGGGGACTTTTTATCATTGTGTTGGAGAGTGACCAGAAGTGTCCCATGGAGTTAT
Organism: Viscum album; assembly: GCA_963277665.1. NCBI lineage: Eukaryota > Viridiplantae > Streptophyta > Magnoliopsida > Santalales > Viscaceae > Viscum > Viscum album. Next base: position 310,451,073 of record OY728129.1, read on the forward strand.
TTTTTTCATCGGGATTGATCAGTTGAGTTGTTGGTTTTGTTCTAATTTTAGTTTCTTGTACAAATAATATTTAGTTCAATTTTTATATAAATTCATTTTGGACTGTCCGTTTATTTCCGTTGTTTGATTGATTGTTTATATATGGGCGAAATCGTTCCATTATGTACTCTATTGATGCCCTTGGTGCTTGTCACCATCCCAGGAGGATCGGGAACGCCTCTCGGGACTTGTCGCGGGCTGGCCTGGGTGACCGGTTTAGGGTCGACTCGGGATGGTTCGTGACAAAATGGTATCAGAGGAGGTCGGCTATTAGCAGGCCTTTCTTTTTAAATCGCCCTTGTTATTTTGGGTATGTCAAGGTAGATGGAGTAGGATTTTGGGGACTTGAGGGGTAAGTGCAAGAAGAGCGTCGCGAACTCTTTCTTTTTCTAATCCTCAGGTTTCCATGGAAGTCCGGTTTTATTAGTGTCCATTGTTCTAGTTGATTGTTTGGTATTGGGATATGACAAGGAGAGTATGACCAATGGCCTTCGTGAGCTCACAGGGCCTGGCAAGCCATGTGGAGCTCGGGAATGGTCCTAATAAGTCTCTTTGTGTTTGTGTTGTGTTTGGCATATGGCCGCCAACCATATGGTCAAGTCACCCACTAACACTAGTTCCCTTTTTTGGGTCTCTTGAACCTTTCTTGAATTATGAATTTTTGTTTTTAAAATCCTTGTGTGAGAATTGTGGAAATGGGTTTTAATGTAAGGATAAGATTTTGAAAACTGAAAAAAGGGTGTTTCAATAATTAAATATAAGAATGGTTTTGGAAGGTTTTGTTTTTGGGAAAAAATGGAGGGAAACAGAGATGATTTAAAGGGATTTCATTATCCATAATCTAAATTTTTGGTTTGTTGAAATAAAATGTTTTGAAATTGTGAATCAATTTAAAGTGATTCTGGATATTTTTTTTAAATGGGGTATTTTAGGATGTTAAAAAGTTTTTGAATTTGATAAATTAGTTTTGGCAATTGGTTTTGATCGGTTGGTGTTTTACTACAAATGGTATTGGTCTCAATGGACATCGGATTATGAAAATATACCTTGCTGGAATTTTTTTTTTAAAAATGGTAAGGGGTTGTTTGAAGTGGATTGGTTATTTAAAAAGTTTTTTTTTTAAATGAAAAGGGGTAGGTTTTTAAGAAAATGGTTCTTAATGAATTTTGGTTTTTTTTTGTGAAATAGGAAAATGGTTTTTCACTTGGTGGTTGGTGTTCCTTTTGAAGGTACATGATTTTTGGAATGATGTTGTTTTGTTTTAGCCTTTCGTGTTTTCATGAGTGCTCACATGCATGGTTTTATTTATAGCTGCAAGGATGAAATATATGGTATGGTGGTTGGGTGCCTGGGGTGGCATGGAAATGTGCATGTGGGTGAGACTTGATGAAACACCATTGCTGAATGTTGAAACACACCAAGTTAGTTTGATTTTTCAAAATTGTTTTGAGCTGAAAATTGTGGCCTTTTTTTTAAAACCAACTGTTATGTGGCTTGATTTTTCTATGTCTTACAAGAATTATTTATTTGGTTAGCTTCCACATGATCTAGAATTCATACTCTTGTTCTATCTAGTGATGAGATTTTGTTGGTGGCTCGGTTTTGGAGTAATTTTCATTGGGTTTCTAAAAATGTGTTTGATGTTGTGATGTGGCCATGGATAGTTCTGTGTTGGAAATTTTTCCTGCTGATCAACATAAGGATTCTTTTCAAATTTTAAATCCACCTCTTTTGACGATGCCTCAACATTTTTGTTGGAATAGAGAGCTGTCTGAGAGCTATTAAAATTGCTTCTAGGTCATGATAATTATTTTGGACAGAGCAGTTGTGTTCGGTCATGTTGATGTGTTTCGTCATATTCCTTGTCCATTATACCCCTCGTTTGGAGTGAGATAGAATTTTGATATGTATCTATGAGTTCCTATTTAGATGAAGGTTTTTTTTTTGTGATCAAGTGTGGGTGTTTTGAGTGGTGTGATCCTTATCACCTGACTGCGGTGCAGCAAATGCTTCAAGAATCAGGGCTCCAGCCATAGGCCTCGGAGTGAACCTTTTCACGCAGTCAGGAAATCAACAGAGGTGTGGAGTGATATATTATGATCCTTACTCCTCTGTTTTGGTATGTTAGTTACTATGTCAATGTTTTGGTTCCTCATTTATATGAATTTCCCTTTGTCGCAATAAGCGTGGTGGACTTAACCCCTCACACAGTGTCTATGGTTATTCCTTCATGGATGCGGGTTTTCAATCAATGTCCCTGTGTGGACCGCCTGTAAAAATCAGGTGCAGTCTTGGTGTTACATATTCATATGGGGATAGTTTTGCGTAATTTCTTTGTTTCTTTTGTTGTTTCAGTGGCCAAATTATTGGGTCCCCTTCCCTCCCATCCCCAAGTGACGGGGGTCCAGAATTGTGCTGAATGTGTCGACCAAGTTATTTTCCCCTACATTCAGGAGTGGGTGGTTTATATGATCATGTTGTAACCCTATTAACTTGGTATAGTAGGTTTTTGTAGGAGGATTTTATTTGGGTTTGCGTGAGTGAGTCCCAACTCTAGCTCATGTTCAATTCTTGTCTATTCATTGCTAGTTGGTTTCTAATGGTGGGGAGACCCACCATGGGTCTCCTGGATTTTCATCCTAAGAAACTTTATAGTGCTAGTTGATTCTTAATGGTGGGGATTACATTCTGGAATCCTTAGGTGTTGTTTTTTTTTCAGCCGGAAAGTGTTATGGCTTTCCAGGGGCGGAAAGCTTTAATGGTGGGGAGAATTGTCACACACGTTTTTTTCTGTCTTTGTATTGATCCGACCCATTAGAAATCCCGATCCTTTTCATGGGTATTTGATGAGATGAATCCTGAGTTTTGAAGTTTCATATATGTCTAACCACCATAATTTGGGATCCCCATTGCTTCTTTAGGAGTTTTTGAAGAAAGGGTGGTTACTTCATGATTTGGGCCAACCGTGAGCCCATTCCCAGTTTTAAAAAACTGAATTTGTTTCTTTTATAACTCTTTTTTTTCATCCTTTTTCACCCATTCAACTTCCCACTTGTCCTATACTGATATATTAAAACTTATTTATCCTTTTGGACCCATTATAAATTCATAGGCTAGGTGAATATGGGTTACTCATTTAGGTATTGGGCCAGCCGATGGGCCCATTTCCTGTTTAAAAAAAATAATTTGTTTCGTTTATATCTTTTTATTTTTTTACTAGTTTTCGGTGATTCCACCTCACCCTCGAAGAACATAACCCTATCGTAACCCTCATAATCGATTTTACCTCTTTGGAGCTCATATTGGTCACGTATTAGGGCGAATTTTCTCTGGTTTCCTCAAAACGTCCAGAATTGAGAAGGTAACTTGTTTCACCCATAACTCATTCAATTCGTATTATTTTGGCCACAAATCTTCTTCCCCTGGTTCGTCCAGACCTTAGGAGTCTCTCCAAGAATTTTCAAGCCATTCCCTTTTCTCTAGGTCTTCAGATATAATGGAAGATGAAGAGTTTTCTATGATGAAAGGTGAGATTCCTTCTCCTTTCTTCTTCTTCTTCCACCTCCTTTCATTATTTCTTGGTTTTATATTGTACCCTAGTCTTGATAGACATATGGTTTTGATATAACATGTTTTTTATGGGTTTTGTGTTTGTTTAGGTCTGATCTTTATAGTTTTATGGTTTATAAACCCGCGGTGGGTGATTTCGGGTGTGCGTTTCAATTACGCCAAAGATTTGAGGTAGGATACCCCTTACACATGACTTTATTATTTAAGTTTCATAATTTTATTATATTTAACACCAGATATATATGTTTATTATTGTTTTTCATCCTTTGTATAATTTTATTGGTGTTCAAAGTGGTTGTTTAATCATTGGTTTGTGAATGGTAGTGTTGTTTTGTCATGAAAATTATCAACAAGTGTTTGTTTAGATGTTCCGTTATCTTTTGCAAATATTTTGTGAGGTTTATAATCTGGTATATGGTATTTTTAACATGTTACAGTATCATGAATGAAATTATGGATTTCAATTGGTGTTTTATTCCTTTTCATGTACTTAAAATAAATTGTTTTGTTTAAAAAGGGCATGTCATGTGTTCGGTAAATTACCCGGTTGGCTTTTATGTGTGATGTGTGATTTAAAAGTTATTTGTTTGGATTTATAAAGGAATTGGAATAATGATAAATGTTATTTTTGGGTACTTATATGGATTTACTATTTGTATTTGTTTTTACAATCAAGTGGGTTTTGATTTACAACATATTTTGGCCCAAGTTTCCCAAAAATGGACTGTTTCACTTCTTTATGAAAATGGTTGTGTTTTGAATATGTAACCTGAGTATTATAAGTGATTTATGAATTTGGTTTTCTGCTGTAAATTGTGTTTATACAGATCCTTAATATAATTAAAATTCATACCTTCATCAAAGGATAGTTTTGAGAAAATAATTAAAGGCATGTTTGGCATTTCCTAGAAATGAAGGAGTGTTTTACTTGTATATAACAATTTGTGCAATTGGGATTGTTTTATGGTCTATTAAATGATTTTATTAAATGTTTATTGGGCTGAAAAACATTATGTGGTTTGGTTATGATGTGTGTTTATAATTTAAAGAGTGTTTTTGAAAGAGTTTTATGTGCAAAGCCTCAATACACTTTATGAAATTGTTTTACCAAAATATTTAGCGGTTTGTTGATTAGTGTAAGAAATGTGAAGAATGATTATGGGATGTTTGTGTTTTTATGGTTTTGGAATGTAATGTGGATGTGAAATGTGTATTTGATAATATGTGTAACTTTATTGAGAAATAAAGGGAATCTCGGGTATCTAGGTGGGCGGACGTGTACTAGTATGCTAGTGATTCTGTGGGGGTTGGCCCCTGTTTCACGTAGCAAGTTTGACGATGACAACACTAACTAAACTATGATGATGATGATGATTGGGGACCACTAGGTTATGGGTATGTTCCCTACTAGTGGCTCGTTCAATAGAACGACTATTTATTATGGTTACTTTCACCGAGATACGAGGTACCTGGGGCTCACAACTAACTAGTGCCTAGGGGTATTCCTGTGACTTGTGCTCATTGGCTATTTTGTACTCACCTTCGGCATACGGTGTGTTTGGTTGGTAAATTCGGTAGTATGTGTTATTTATTTGAATGTTAAAATTCTTTAAAGCAGCCCTCTTGAAAACTATTTTCATTTTGATGTTTCACCTCTTTGAAAATAATTGTTACTTGCATTTTTGTTTATTTAACATGCATGTTTTTGTCTGATAATTATTATAGCATGGAACCTCATTTGAAAACCATACTTTCAAATATTTAATTTAAAACTATAAATTGATGTTTCTTTTATTTTAAAGTAATGTGCATTGGGAATAGAATATCGGGCTAACCTACTGAGTTTTAATACACACGCCTATAGTCTTTTTTTAGCCCTTGTGCAGGTTTCATCTTTAGTTCGATCACCTTGGGGGACTTTTTATCATTGTGTTGGAGAGTGACCAGAAGTGTCCCATGGAGTTATTTTTTTCATCCGGATTGTTCAGTTGAGTTGTTGGTTTTGTTCTAATTTTAGTTTCTTGTACAAATAATATTTAGTTCAATTTTTATATAAATTCATTTTGGGCTGTCCGTTTATTTCCGATGTTTGTTTGATTGTTTATATATGGGAGAAATCGTTCCCTTATGTACTCTATTGATGCCCTTGGTGCTTGTCACCATCCCAGGAGGATCGGAAACGCCTCTCGGGACTTGTCGTGGGCTGGCCTGGGTGACCGGTTCAGGGTCGACTCGGGCTGGTTCGTGAAAAAATGGTATCAGAGGAGGTCGGCTATTATCGGACCTTTATTTTTAGAGCGCCCTTGTTATTTTGGGGATGTCAAGGTAGATGGAGTAGGATTGTTGGGACTTTAGGGGTAAGTGCAAGAAGAGCGTCGCTAACTCTTTCTTGTTCTAATCCTCAGGTTTCCATGGAAGTCCGGTTTTATTAGTGTCCATTGTTCGAGTTGATTGTTTGGTATTGGGATATGACAAGGGGAGTATGACCAATGGCCTTCTTGAGCTCACAAGGCCTGGCAAGCCATGTGGAGCTGGGGAATGGTCCTAATAAGTCTTCTGTGTTTGTGTTGTGTTTGGCATATGGCCGCCAACCATATGGTCAAGTCACCCACTAACACTAGTTCCCTTTTTTGGGTCTCTTGAACCTTTATTGAATTCTGAATTTTTGTTTTGAAAATCCTTGTGTGAGAATTGTGGAAATGGGTTTTAATGTAAGGATTAGATTTTGAAAAGTGAAAAAAGGGTGTTTCAATAATTAAATATAAGAATGGTTTTGGAAGTTTGTGTTTTTGGGAAAAAAATGGAGGGAAGCAGAAATGATTTAAAGGGATTGGATTATCCATAATATAAACTTGTGGTTTGTTGAAATAAAATGTTTTGAAATTTTGAATCATTTTAAAGTGATTCTGGATCTTTTTTTAAATGGGGTATTTTAGGATGTTAAAAAGTTTTTTAATTGGATAAATTAGTTTTGGCAATTGGTTTTGTTCGGTTGGTGTTTTACTACAAACGGTATTGGTCTCAATGGACCACGGATTATGAAAATATACCTTGCTGAATTTTTTTTTAAAAAAAATGGGAAGGGGTTGTTTGGAGTGGCTTGGTTATTTAAATTTTTTTTTTAAAATTAAAAGGGGTAGGTTTTTAAGAAAATGGTTCTTAATGAATTGTGGTTTTTTTTTGTGAAATAGGAAAAGGGTTTTTCACTTGGTGGTTGGTGTTCCTTTTGAAGGTACATGATTTTTGGAATGATGTTGTTTTGTTTTAGCATTTGGTGTTTTCATGAGTGCTCACATGCATGGTTTTATTTATATCTGGAAGGATGAAATATATGGTATGGTGGTTGGGTGCCTGGGGTGGCATGGAAATGTGCATGTGGGTGAGACTTGATGAAACACCATTGGTGAATGTTGAAACCCACCAAGTTAGTTTGATTTTTCAAAATTGTTTTGAGCTGAAAATTGTGGCCTTTTTTTTAAAATCAACTGTTATGTGGCTTGATTTTTCTATGTCTTAAAGAGTTTTTTATTTGGTTAGCTTCCACATGATCTAGAATTCATACTCTTGTTCTATCTAGTGATGAGATCTTGTTTGTGGCTCGGTTTTGGAGTAATTTTCATTGGGTTTCTAAAAATGTGTTTGATGTTGTGATGTGGCCATGGATAGTTGTGCGTTGGAAATTTTTCCTGCTGATCAACCTAAGGATTCCTTTCAAATTTTAAATCCACCTCTTTTGACGATGCCCCAACCTTTTTGTTGGAATAGAGAGCTGTCTGGGATCTATTAAAAGTGCTTCTAGGTCATGATAATTCTTTTGGACAGAGCAGTTGTGTTCAGTGATGTTGATGTGTTTCGTCGTATTCCTTGTCCATTCTACCCCTCGTTTGGAGTGAGATAGAATTTTGATATGTATCTATGAGTTCCTATTTAGATGAAGGTTTTTTTTGTGATCAAGTGTGGGTTTTTTGAGTGGTGTGATCCTTATCACCTGACTGCGGTGCAGCAAATGCTTCAAGAATCAGGGCTCCAACCATAGTCCTCGGAGTGAACCTTTTCACGCAGTCAGGAAATCAACAGAGGTGTGGAGTGATAGATTATGATCCTTACTCCTCTGTTTTGGTAAGTTAGTTACTATGTCAATGTTTTGGTTCCTCATTTCTATGAATTTCCCTTTGTCGCAATAAGCATGGTGGACTTAACCCCTCACACAGTGTCTATGGTTATTCCTTCATGGATGTGGGTTTTCAATCAATGTCCCTGTGTGGACTGCCTGTAAAAATCAGGTACAGTCTTGGTGTTACTTATTCATATGGGGAGAGTTTTGGGTAATTTCTTTGTTTCTTTTGTTGTTTCAGTGGCCAAATTATTGGGTCCCCTTCCCTCCCATCCCCAAGTGACGAGGGTCCAGAATTGTGCTGAATGTGTCGACCAAGTTATTGTCCCCTCCATTCGGGAGTGGGTGGTTTATATGTTCATATTGTAACCCTATTAACTTGGTATAGTAGGTTTTTGTAGGAGGGTTTTATTTGGGTTTGCGTGACTGAGTCCCAACTCTAGCTCATGTTCAATTCTTGTCTATTCATTGCTAGTTGGTTTCTAATGGTGGGGAGACCCACCATGGGTCTCCTGGATTTTCATCCTAAGAAAATTTCTAGTGATAGTTGATTCTTAATGGTGGGTATTACATTCTGGAATCCTTAGGTGTTGTTTTTTTTTCAGCCGGAAAGTGTTATGGCTTTCCGGGGGCAGAAAGCTTTAATGGTGGGGAGAATTGTCACACAGGTTTTTTTCTGTCTTTGTATTGATCCAACCCATTAGAAATCCCGATCCTTTTCATGGGTATTTTATGAGATGAATCTTGAGTTTTGAAGTTTCATATATGTCTAACCACCATAATTTGGGATCCCCATTGCTTGTTTAGGAGTTTTTGAAGAAAGGGTGGTTACTTCATGATTTGGGCCAACCGTGAGCCCATTCCCAGTTTTAAAAAACTGAATTTGTTTCTTTTATAACTCTTTTGTTTTTCATCCTTTTTCACCCATTAAACTTCCCACTTGTCCTATACTGATATATTAAAACCTATGTATCCTTTTGGACCCATTATAAATTCATAGGCCGGGTGAATTTGGGTTACTCATTTAGGTATTGGGCCAGCCCATGGGCCCATTTCCTGTTTAAAAAATAATAATTTGTTTCGTTTATATATTTTTCATTGATTACTATTTTTCGGTGATTCCACCTCACCCTCGAATCCAATAACCCTATATTAACCCTAATAATCGATGTTACCTCTTTGGAGCTCATATTGGTCACTTATTCGGGAGAATGTTCTCTGCTTTCCTCAAAACGTCCAGAATTGAGAAGGTAACTTGTTTCACCCATAACTCATTCAATTCGTATTCTTTTGGCCACAAATATTCTTCCCCTAGTTCGTACAGACCTTAGGAGTCTCTCCAAGAATTTTCAAGACGTTCCCTTTTATCTAAGGCTTCAGATATAATGAAAGATGAAGAGTTTTCTATGATGAAAGTTGAGATTCCTTTTCCTTTCTTCTTCCTCTTCCCCCTCCTTTCATTATTTCTTGGTTTTATATTTTACCCAAGTCTTGATAGAAATATGTTTTTGTTATAAAATGTTTTTATGGGGTTTTTGTTTTTTTAGGTTTGATCTTTATAGTTTTATGATTTATAAACCCGCGGCGGGTGATTTCGGGTGTGCGTTTCAATTACGCCAAAGATTTGAGGTAGTACCCCTTGCACATGACTTTATTATTTAAGTTTCATAATTTTATTATATTTAACACCAGATATATATTTTTATTATTGGTTTTCATCCTTTGGATAATTTTATTGGTGTTCAAAGTGGTTGTTTAATCATTGGTTTGTGAACGGTTGTGTTGTTTTGTCATGAAAGTTCTCAACAAGTGTTTGTTTAGATGTTCCGTTATCTTTTGCAAATATTTTGTGATGTTTATAATCTGGTATATGGTATTTTTAACATGTTACAGTATCTTGAATGAAAATATGGCTTTCAATTGGTGTTTTATTCCTTTTCATGTACTTAAAATAAAGTGTTTTGTTTAAAAAGGGCATGTCATGTGTTCGGTAAATTTCCCGGTTGGCTTTTATGTGTGATGTGTGATTTAAAAGTTATTTTTTTGGTTTCATAAAGGAATTGGAATAATTATAAATGTTATTTTTGGGTACTTATATGTATTTCCTATTTGTATTTGTTTTTTACAATCAAGTGGGTTTTGATTTACAACATATTTTGGCCCGAGTTGCCCAAAAATGGACTGTTTCACTTCTTTATGAAAATGGTTGTGTTTTGAATATGTAACCTGAGTATTATAAGATATTTATGAATGTGGTTTTCTGATGTAAATTGTGTTTATACAGATCCTTAATCGAATTAAAATTCATACCTTCGTCAAAGGATAGTTTTGAGAAAATAATTAAAGGCCTGTTTGGAATTTCCTAGAAATGAAGGAGTGTTTTACTTGTATATAACAATTTGTGCAATTGGGATTGTTTTATGGTCCATTAAATGATTTTATTAAATGTTTATTGGGCTGAAAAATATTATTTGGTTTGGTTATGATGTTTGTTTATAATTTAAGGAGTGTTTTTGAAAGAGTTTTATGTGAAAAGCCTCAATACACATCATGAAATTGTTTTACTAAAATATTTAGCGGTTTGTTGATTACTGTTAGAAATGTGAAGAATGATTATGGGCTGTTTGTGTTTTTATGGTTTTGGAATGTAATGTGGATGTGAAATGTGTATTTGATAATACGTGTAACTTGATTGAGCACTAAAGGGAATCTCGGGTATCTAGGTGGGCGGACGTGTACTAGTATGCTAGTGATTCTATGGGGGTTGGCCCCTGTTTCACGTAGCAAGTTTGAAGATGACAACACTAACTAAACTATGATGATGATGATGATTGGGGACCACTAGGTTATGGGTATGTTCCCTACTAGTGGTTCATGCACGAGAACAGATATTTATTATGGTTACTTTCACCGAGATACGAGGTACCTGGGGCTCACAACTAACTAGTGCCTCAGGGTATTCCTGTGACTTGTGCTCATTGGCTATTTTGTACTCACCGTCGGCATACGGTGTGTTTGGTTGGTAAATTCAGTAGTATGTGTTATTTATTTGAATGTTAAAATTCTTTAAAGCAGCCCTCTTGAAAACTATTTTCATTTCGAAGTTTCACCTCTTTGAAAATAATTGTTACTTGCATTTTTGTTTATTTAACATGCATTTTTTTGTCTGATAATTATTATAGCATGGAACCTCATTTGAAAACCATACTTTCAAATCTTTAATTTAAAACTATAAATTGATGTTTCTTTTATTTTAATGTAATGTGCATTGGGAATAGAATACTGGGCTAACCTACTGAGTTTTAATACTCACGCCTATAGTCTTTTTTTAGCCCTTGTGCAGGTTTCATATTTAGTTCGATCACCTTGGGGGACATTTTATCATTGTGTTGGAGAGTGACCAGAAGTGTCCCATGGAGTTGTTTTTTTCATCGGGATTGTTCAGTTGAGTTGTTGGTTTTGTTCTAATTTTATTTTCTTGTACAAATAATATTTAGTTCAATTTTTATATAAATTCATTTTGGGCTGTCCGTTTATTTCCGCTTTTTGTTTGATTGTTTATATATGGGCGAAATCGTTACCTTATGTACTCTATTGATGCCCTTGGTGCTTGTCACCATCCCGGGAGGATCGGGAATGCCTCTTGGGACTTGTCGTGGGCTGGCCTGGGTGACCGGTTCAGGGTCGACTCGGGCTGGTTCGTGACAGGATATGTAAATAATTATATTTTATAGATATTAATAAAATTATACAGTCAGTTTTAGTATATATTCTTCATAAAAATAGGTGTTGAATTTGGCATGTGTCTCATAGAAATAAAAATATTGATGGAAATCCCTTACCACAAGACTCGAATTCCTTCATACATGTCAGAGCCTCAAATATAATAGATGTATTTTAATTATATTTATATATATTAAATAACATTACTCATATATATCACTTCATATATAATATTTATAGGCCCTTTTATCACCTGTTATATAATATTTCAGTATTAAAGTTAGATGTTGTGTAATAACTGCTTCATTTTTTACGTATATTTTGGTTTTCTGTTTTCAGTCCATTTAATTTAACTATGGTTTAATAATTTAAATAATTTTAACCATGATATAAATATAATATTTATTCATTATATGTTTGTTATTGTAATCCATAAAACATATAAGTATAAAATAAATACAACAATTATGGGGATGTTAGACCGTATACACACATGAATGATGTTTCCATATTCAAAAAGTATTTTAATAATGTAACTTAATTCATATATCAAAAATAAATAATCATTTTATTGTAATATATATTAAATATTTTCATTAACATTATCTTTATTACCCTCCATGTAAAGCATTGGTGATAATTTATCATAATGCTTCATATGGTGGTAGTCAGACATATACATGAGTGACATTTGAATACCCACAAAAATAAAAAAATTAAAAATTATATCTAAGATATTATATTTCAAAAAGATAAATTATTTTTAAAATGTTAAAAAAATAAACTAAATACATGTTTACACACAAATGGGATAGGTGGTGATGGAAAAATAATTATTTTGGATTATGATATGGAAGTCTATCGTACAAATTATCAACTATTTTATATGTCATTTGAGGAAAAATAATATGGATATAGTTCATGTTATTAATATTTAATAATCCTATTTGAATGATAATAATAATTTAATCATAGGAGAAGTGGAATCAAAATTTACTCACAGGGTTAATTGAATGCACCTCTTCTTCATAAAACTCTATTAGGTTTACATCTAAGGACATTATATTAGAGCATTAAAAATAAATCCTATAAGAAGTTTTCAAGGAATGGAAGAGTATATTTGGATATTTATTGGACTATCTAAATTGTATTTTTATTGGAGATAATTGGTGAGGTCCTTTTATAATTTGGGAAAGGAACCCACATTGAAACTACTGGAAATTTTACTAATAGAATCCAATATGATAAATACATTCACATGAAAAATTCTTGAAAATAACCATGATTATATGTATTTGTAATTTTAATATGTGAATATAACCATAAAATAGTATTTGACATGTTTTGAGGAATTTTCAACCCTTAGTTGTTTAGTTTAGTCCTCTATAAAACCATTTTCACCATAACCATGATAATTAATTTTTCTTCTTTTAGTATTCATTATAGTAATACATTAAGTGTACCATATTCGATAATATTATTTATAATGATTAAAAATAATAAATATATTTTCCTAAATTAAATTCATATATTTGGTAAAATTTTATTTTAAATTGAACCTGTAGACGAGACTAAAAAGTGGGTTTCATCAGGTGTATTTTTCAATCAAAAGATAGTTATATATTTACTTTATGAGTAATAATAAAATTACAACAAAATTAAATAAATAGTTAATAATATATAATCTAAAAAAGCATTTAGAAAATATTCATTAAGGATTTTTTTAATTAATTAATATAGATAAACATTATTCACATTAAAACAATATTCATAAAAATAATATTTTTAAAATAAAATATAATATTACAGTAAAATATAATATAATTTTTATGGATTGGTAATAATTTTTTTATAATAAAAATAAGGAAATATTTTTTACATTTAAACAAAATAGATCAATTATATTAATTAATTTAGCTAATATAAAAGATACTTTTAAAAAATTATTATTGATTAATAGTCGATAAAAAATCAATATTTTCCATGAAAATCCCAAAAATTCAGTATATTTTTATATGATGGTTTTAAAAAATAATCTTCCTCCAAGAAATAAATTTTATAAAACATATATAAACAATTTTTTTTTGTTTTTTAATAAAAATGAATTGAAATCATTTTGACATAAAATATATTTTTGATGAATATAATTACTTTATAAAAATTTAATCTTTATTTAAGAAGAATATATAAATTTATATTGAGTATTACATATATATATATATATTAATTTAGTAAATTTTATTCATATTAAACAATTTCATAGCTAGGTTAGAATGTTCATATTTCAATTAATATTATTTCATGGTTCACTGAAGCTTCATTATATATGATATCTACGCATTCCATGAAAACTTATTTCTTGTTTGTAGCACATGTTATTATCGATGTTTCATGTAATTATTGATAAATAATTTAAATTAATAAACAATTCATAAACACAATGGATGTAACAAACATCCTAATGATTTAATAAATTATATAGTTTTTTTATTAAATAACATCTTTTACAAAATAAAACCACATGGATATAGTTATAACATATATACACCTAAGGGTAATCACCAGGAAAAAAATTTGTTGAGTAACAATTCAATTTTAACATTGTGTAAAAAGAGTAGGAAAAATATTTCACTAATAGCTTTCCACTCCCCATGGATATTTTTTGGATAATTCATATACTCTTCAGAAACCATTACGAGGGATTTGGTTATAATGATATGTTAAATAAAATAATATGAAGTAGACCATAGATAATACTGAATAAAACAAATTAATTCATAAGATATAATATATATTTCATTTTTGAGTAAATTATTATAATATAATAGTTTCCCTTTTATATTTTTGTTACTTATAATATTCTCATCAATAATTTTTATTTATTTTTTAAATTATTAAAAATAGAAGGAATTATATCATGAAACAATGGGATGAGAAATGTTATTAATTATACAATGAAATGCCTAATATTGTTAGAGTTTTATTCCCAATTATCTATGATGTATCGGGAAAAGTGAAATAAATTATATGTGTTACAAGAGTCACACACAAATCCCTCCTTCTTGTAAGAGATAATGATCTATAATCAATTCCTTTATGGGATAATGGATCCAACCATTAAGTGATATAAGGACACTTAATTGCATCGAAATAATTTATCTCATTTTTGATTTTTTTTAAATAATCTATTTTTCTAATAGGATTAACTAATATTGGTAGTATAAAACTGAGGGGTAGTACCTAATAAGTTATTGACACTTGTCAAGAACATGGAGTTGTGAGATGAGGTTGATATATTAGGGTGGGATGAAATAAAAATGAAAATATTAAATAAGTAATATACTCATACCCTTGAAATATTAATAAAAATTTATTTCCATCAAATAAATATAACGAAAAAATAATTAGAGGTGGGGGAGTTATGAGATGAACAATAAAATGATTGTATTATATGCAACAGTATTTTTCATTTACTCTGATGGGATGATCGATGGATTAATTGGTGTAATAACACTGTATATATAGAGATCTATAAAAATCTAAATAGTGGGAGGTAAGAATAGATATTTTAGTGTGATCTGGTGGTGGAAATGAATTTTAGGTATGCATAGAGGTCATATAGATAGAATCATAAGAAAATGAATATGGAGTGAAATTTAAAAATAAATTGAGAGAATATATGAAAATTAATTATAAAATATCTCCCAGCATGTAAAAAGTGTGGGAAATGGTATTGGGGGAATTTTTATCTCGTATTTTGAATGTTTTATATTTGTATAAATTTGGGATATGTAGATCGAAACTATCATAATGATGTAACACATCCACAATTGAATTCACACTATAAAAAGGATATGGTGTCAGACATTGGACCAGTATGGCGATTTTTATGTGGGGACTATAGATTTTTCTCTAAATAAATTCCAAATCCACGATGATAGAGGGAAACTATCATTAACCACAATTGTGGCCAAGAGGGTAATGTTGTAATTTTTCGAAAATAATGGAGGAATTCAAAGTTCTAGATGATTTAGTTGTATGTAAATTTATTATGAGCTCAATTATAGTAATTACATTGTTTGATTATGGTTCAACATATTCCATAATTTTGTGAATTATTTAAAAGAAAATTAAATTTAACATTGAACAATGTGTGGAATATTTGTTATGTAAAACTAAATTGTGAACTATAGAAGTATCAGTGTGACGTAAATATTAACATGTTAACTATTTTGAGTTTGACATCTCAAAAAGCCTTGCACTCTTTCCGATTGTGGTATTTTACCTAGCACTCCATAATTCGTGGGTTTCAATATTTATTCAAAAATTAACAATATAAGGAAGGAAATGTCTATTTTTATGATGGTACAACATTTTTTATTTATATAAAGTGATATTCCAACATGATCTATATCATGAACCACCCTTTAGAACATTATTTTTTTAAATTCTTATTGAAGAAGTGGAAGACAATAAATTAATAAGGATTAGAGAATATCCCATTGGTAATTAAAATATTTATAAATTTATTATATAATTTCATGGTTCTCCACTTGAATGTAGTATAATTAACCACATAAATCAATCATAGAAAAACCTATATTAATGAACACATATAAAAGGTCATATATTGAGTTTGAGGAATTGAAGAGGCATCTTAATGGTC
Organism: Viscum album; assembly: GCA_963277665.1. NCBI lineage: Eukaryota > Viridiplantae > Streptophyta > Magnoliopsida > Santalales > Viscaceae > Viscum > Viscum album. The sequence goes on from OY728129.1 coordinate 310,467,185, forward strand.
TTTTGGAGAGGATTTTTTTTCAAAAGAGTGTTTATCCAAATGGAAAATATTTTATCACTGTAAGTATTAAGGATAGATCGATGATAATATTAAATAATTATACATAAATTAATGTTATAAAACTAATGAAAAATATAATCCTGTATGAATTGAGTAAATATTTGGGTAAATTTTTTTTGGCACAAAAAAATTTCTAGATTAATCAATTTTAGGGATAATATCAATTGATAAGGATTGATGGATATATTTCAATTACATTTATATTAAAAGGATGATGATATTTTTATTTTGTCATTGTGAACTTTAGTTTTACTAGTGGTACATCTATATTTATTGATTTTATTGTTTGAGTATTTATAAACTATATTGATAAATTATTTATGGATTTTATTGATTATAAAATGATATATTCAAAAAATATTCATGATAATGGGGAACATATTATAGAAATAATAAAAACAATGAGGAATGGGAATCTTTTTGGAATGATTAGAAAATATGAGTACTTATTACAAAAAGAAGAATTTTTGGGACACATTGTGACACATGATGAAATATTAGTTTGATGGAAATTGTAGTAAAGGCTTGGAATCATCCTAAAATGATAACTTATATTTCATTTCATTATAGTAGCAACATAATATATAAGTCATGTGAAAAAAATTCATGGATTTTTAATCAACAAACAATGTCCAACCACATGGGATTAAATTATCTATATAATAGAGTGTGATGAATGTTTCTATGAGATAATGAATATGATTGTTAGTGAACATATTATAAAATTACCATATAATTGTGAATGAATATTAATTTCTTGTGATTCATCCTTGAATGTTATATGATACATACACAAGTCGAACGATTATTTGATTGCCTATGTTTCTCACAAGTTTAATAATTTTGAGTTTTTTTTTCATTTCTTAGATTTGGACTTATATATAGTTGCCAGTAAATAAAAGAAATGGGAAACTATAATTATGTAGAGAGGTTTGATATATTCCCCAACCACTAGATAATGAATTATATATTCAGACAACATGAAAAAACATGAGGTACATGATATACTGACCCAAAATATAGATAATAGAATCTACCTTATGAAATTTTAAATGTGTAATATTATGTATAGTGGAGTTATTTATGTCAAATTCTACAATGGGTTAATGAAAAAACATATTATGATAATAACATGAAAATTATAATATGAGTCTAATTACACCAAATAAAATACAGAATATTACAATGTGTTTAAAAATAGACAATAAGAAAATTAAAAAATGAAAATTTTGATCTTCTTGATTCCCAAGAATGAGCTCACTAATTGAAAAATTATTAAATGCACTAGAAAATTAGTAATTACATTTAAATTTTTTAAAAAATATTTTATTTTGTGAGAAAATATAAATTCTTGTAAATTGAATTAAACTGTGGTATTTATTATAGGTAGGGAAACCTTATGATGATAAAAAATATTACATTTTTATAGGAACAAGGATATTAAGAATAAGTAGATGCCTGATATAACAGTATCTTTTACGATAAATGTATTAAATAATATTGATGTCTTTATGAAATGGATATATCTAAAATATATATCATCACATAGATAAATAAATATTACCAAAATTTAAAAATAAGTTTATTTTGATTTTTATAATTCATAAATGTTTTATTTCGATGTTTATATTAAATATAAAAATTTAAATGAGAGTCATTATCATAAAATTGTAATAAAAATAAAAAAATTATAATTAAAATGATAAAATATTTTATGATATAATGTTAAATTTTAAAAAGGGGTATAGATTTTATAAGAATTTTAAAAGAGTATTTTTGATCAAATAAATCATGAATTTTATAAAAATATATTTCTCATATTTATAATGATAATTTCAAAATATTAATATCCTTTTTACAATATTTTGAAAAAATTGGTTTATATGTTTTTGTTTTTCTAAAACAGTTGAATTTTATAGTGAATAGTGAAATATAATAAAAGATGGTACGTGTCATTATAAGTTATATAAAATAATAAATGATTCATTTATAATATCAGTAGAACATATATCTAAATAACTTGGAAAATTATTAAATGTGTTTATCATCTTTATAAAAATTGATTATCTTGGTCAAAAACATTAAAAAATGAATATTGTATGTCATAACTCTCTTATCTAACCTAATATGTAATACCCATCGCCACCAATTCTCCTTAAACCTTCTATGATATAAATCATTCCAAAGAAACACCCATTTCCTTTTACAGAACACTCCACTATGAGTTTAATGTGATCATCCAACATGACAATGATTCAAATGATTCATGAGTGGTATCCTAAGATGAGAGAACCAATGCAAGAGGGAAATTCTCAACTACGGTTCCTTTTAATTAATTATTCTTCAACCACCCCTGTATCATTTCTATACACCTTGATATAGTAACATGAAAATAACAAATATTCCTATATTTTTTTATTATTGTTTGACATACTTTTTTTTACCCACCACTCAATTCATTCTAAAATTAAAATTACTGTTAATATTCTGGCCGACTCACCACCTCTAGAACAACAAACTTCATTTTATTCTAATACCACTATGGATGGTCATAATATAGTTATTATACATAGAATTTTTATATATAGGTATATTTTTATCATATTCTATAAAGGATTAATATACAAAAAGTTAATATAAATCACATAAGTTCACCTTTGTCAAAAAAATTAGGTATAATGATAATAATATAACATGATGAAACATGTGTGTTTTAAAAAACTATTTGAATTTTACATCCATTTTATACTCAAAAAATAATATTAACATTATTCAATTACAATGGTTGATTTATGTAACCATTAAATAATAACTCTCATAATTTTCTATAAATTATTCTTACAATTGATCGATGAAACAAATATCCCCAGGACATTAATTATAGACACATTATCACAATTAAATGACCAGAACTGACAAATATATTTTTTGTAAGTAAAATATTGGGGAATTAAATTCATCATCAATTGATTAATATATATAATTTAATTATTTATGATGTTATGTTAATGTACACAATGAATCATAACCATACAAAAGATAACTCTCGGAATCCCCCAATTTGGATTTGGTTAGGCATTTTTCTCTCTACCTAAACTTTTATCTCAATCTAACTTTTTAAAATGAATTTATATTATATATATATTTTTATTGTATATATATATAAATATATATCTTATTCTACCCACATTATTTTGTTTATACATCCCTTGAATTGATATCCTAAAACCATCATTAAAGTCAATCCTCATTAAGGGAAAATATCTATCCATTGATCATTTCATGTAATATCCTTTTAATGTCTTGTTATAGTTCATATAATAATAGAATAAGAAAAAACTTATTGATCACCTATATTTTATACATATTCTTTTGAAATAAATATCCTTGTCCTTCCTTTCTGTCGAATCCTTCATGCCATTCCTTAAAACATTATTTTAATGGTTAACATTTATAAGCAATTTTTCACCGTTCCTGTTTAAATTAACTTCCAATGAAAACTATATTTGATGCTAATTATGAAATATCCAAATATCAATGTCAAAAATATTAAATTCCATAATCTCAATGATATAAATAATAATTGATGGTTTTTTATTCATGGATTAAATATTATGTGAAAATTTTATTAACATTATTATTTTTGATACTTATTCATATGATTAATCTGCATATGTAGAATTCATATGCAAGTACATGTCTAGATAGGTTCTCCATTATATATCAACTATGCATTGGTCAATGTTTTTATCTCATTAGAGGATATTTATGGGAAGTAGTAAAAAACATAATATAATATGTGACTCTATCAATCATGTTATGATGCATCTGTAGTGATCCATCAATTATAGTAATGATATCTTGTTTTATTTTATTTCCACTTTCAAAGGAAACCAAGATAATATGTTTCCATGATATTAATATTCCATATATATTATTTTATTCTATTATCATATTATTATTTATCTAGTTCTTTTAGGATACATTTTTATGTCATCTCACTGATGTTTTATGCTTCGTCGACATTTTTATTCATGTAGGACTCTTTATAGCTCACCGTGTTTACTTGAAGATTACTTGGGATATTCTATGGAGTATTATAATAAAAATGGGATCTTGGAAGACATTATAAATTTAAATATTAATATATTATATTTTATATTCATGTAAATATTTTTTAACTGGGTTTCCTGAAGACACTTAGCCTATTGATCATTGGTTTGAGGTTGTTAGATATTTATGTTATTATTATTATCATAATATATGCAAAAGTCTAATGTATCTATAGTTAATACAAGTCAATTGTGTAATTTTTATTTTTTATTAGGAAATGGAATCATTTTAAAAACAGTAGCGATAAGCCTATATATATTGGAACCAATTATAAAAAAAATTTACTTTATTAATTTTATTTGTTAACAATATGTGAAATCCCTATATAGATACTAAATATTGATGTGATTTTGGAATTCATGTTTTTAGTGTACTAAACGTGAAACATGTTTTTGGGTATTAAGTCAAAATGTTTATAGTGCATGAAGAGATTATTTTCCACAAAACTAGTTTTACGCACTGGAAGAATAGTCATTAATAAATCTATAACCAATAAACAAACAATTATGATTCAATTTATTTGTATTTACTGTTAAAAAACAAATATAAATTTTATTAAGGATAATATAGATTGAAATTGATAGACATTCAATATATGATATACATGTAATTTAAAAGATATTACTTATACGTTAATATTTTCCATTTGTTAATGTTTAAGTATTCTCAAAAAAAATTACATTTTATATTAGTAAATGGCATTAAATATGAGTAATCATGATAATATACATTATGAGGTGAAATTTAGTGATTTCCAAAATTATATTATTATCAAATGAGTGTTGAAGTTGAGAAATTAATTATAATACGTGCTCAACTAACAGATGTTATGAAAAATATCGTGAAACATGGGGAACACCCACATTAAATATTGAAATAATCAATTTTATTACAGGTATTTATGTGGGAAATTACTCCAACTTTTAGTTGTCCTATTTCCCATTTATCATAGAAGAAGAGATTAAATACATTGAGAAGATATTATTTTCTATATTTTTATATGAATAATAGGTTTTTCTACTAGTCATTTATGGCCCAGAGGGGATGTTTGATTACTGGTTGTCACTAATATAGAATATTATTCCTTATGGGAAATTAAAATTTTGGGAACGTAAAGAATTTAAGAAAATTTATTTCCACATTTCCAGGAAAATGAGTTCTCAAATGATCATAGGACAATATCAAAATACATGTCCATGACTCCCTAAATAATGTCTTCTATTAAATAGGATTAACTAAAATAATATGTTATAAGGGAATCTATATAAGGCTTTATATTCCCATGTTCATCATCCCGGGGAGTAATAGTCCACATTGTTATCAATATGTATGGGTTAATGTTCAATTTAATTTAATATTATATTTGTAAAAAAAATGAAAAACTAGTTTTACAAACAATGAATTTATGATTTGTTTGATTAGCTATGTGGGGAACATTACTTCATTATGGTGTACCATCAACTTGGATATCACTAATTAAATGTTTATAATGATGATATTATCTAAACTAACATTCAATAAATATATGGATTCCACATGTTTATATAGATTACCATCGGAGTCACTAAATATCTATAATAATTCCTTTCATTTATGAATAGATTATTTGGGAATTAGATCGAAACCATTCCATATAAATTATCAAAAAATATATGATATATTTGGAAAATATAGAGGGGGAAATGACACTAGAAGAGAAACTACTTATAAATTAACATTTTCATATATTTTATCGATAATAAACATGAAAATAAATTTATATTGAATTTTTAAATTGTGTTTTTCCATTAACTAGTGTTAAAACCCGATTTTTCAGGTTGGATATATGAAAATATACATAAAACTGAATATTTCCTGCTCATTTATGTCTATATTATCATTTAACTAACATTAATGATAAAATTTTTATATTGGATTTTATATAACTGATTTAAAAAATTATATTTAGTGTTGGTAATAAGATAACTAAAAGTATATATTTTTTAAAATATTATTAATCAATGGATGGTTCAACTTTTTGTCTTCCATTATCACAATGCATGCCTCGTTTCTTACTCTTTTAAGCCCAAACTCTTTCGACTCTTCAATCAGATGGACCAATAAAGTAGTATGATCTTAATACTCCCTAGGGTTTTATTGGCCCCATGTTATGAATCAATTTTAAATCTAAATTAATCCTCACAAATTTTCATTTTTCATTTTTCAATCATACATTGTCTTGGACTCTCTATCCATTGATTGTTTGATCCAGTTAAATTCAATTCAACATTACCATATTCATACACTCGTTGGTTTTGTTTGATTCATCAAATATAATTTTATTCTAGATCTATTCATTTCATAATATCTTTATAATAGTTTTTAATATCTTTTAGATGTGTTAATAAGTTGTTCCTGATTTTATTTATAATATGAATTAGTTGTTCTCATTCAATATATTTTTCATTTTTTTGGATTTCATTAAAATTATTATTTATAATAAGTAATGATTAATTATATTATTTAGGATACAAGATAGGTGTACCTATATTTTATATATATTATAAAATAGTTAAATGAGTTGATTTTTTTATTAATTAGGTTTTGATATCATAGTGGGATCATTTTTGTTTCGACAATGTTGGTGCATGATAGAGTTGTCAAATTATTTTTGATGTAATTGAAAATCCTTATATGAGTATATAGATATATGTTTTTAAGAGATGTAAATAGTGTATAATATATTAAAATGAGGGTTTTTGTTTAAAATGTATTTGGGATAGATATATCCTGGGTCTGATTTAGCTATGAAGTGTCTGAAATTGGTAATTAGAAGAGAAAACCATTTCTAATGGATAATTAACAGTAAGTGGATCATCACTTATACTTCTTAATAATGAGAATACCTATGTTGTTGAGTTTAATTTGGGTTGAGTCATTATAGTTTAACAAATTTAGTGCGAGATTTAATTCCTTGTATGGATGTTAGTGTGATTTGGTTAATGGGAATAATATGATAATTTTTAGACTATGTACATATATAGGAGGGTTTTATGCATGGTCTTGTGTTTCAATGATAATATATGTCATTGAAAAAGGGTATAATGTGTGATGGGTATAATTTTTAATGTAGAATACCAATTGGGTACCTAGTTAGGGAATAATATGTACTATATAATGTACAGTTATGCTTTGATTATAGTGTCAATTTTAAACTGAGCATCAATTTATTATTTGAATATATTGTTATCAACAAAATAGAATAATTTTTTAAAAAAGTATTCACTAATGAATTTAATTATATAATATATTAAATTTTAATAAATTATTGAAAAGGTATTTTGGGACATTAATTTAATTTATAAATTTTTGTCTATTTTAATGAAAACTATTATTTATAATTAAGTAATTATATTTTCTTAAAACATGAATTAAATTAATATAAACAATAAAAATTTATTTTATTTAAATAACACTTTCATGATATATATGATTCATTATTATTTGGATATAAAACGTATATATAGAACATATATGGGTTATTTATTATGGGTGTGTAATTTTGAAAACGAAGGAATAATAAAAACGTGTTTATACTTATATTATGATTTTTTATTTTATTTAATTAAAATAATTTTAAATAAAATTCTTATTTGAAAAATTATTTTAATCATATCAAGTTGAGTTTTGATAATTGATTTGATCAATTTAACAGTAGTTTTTAAATGTTTTATTAATTAGTTTTTCAAATTCTACATATTTTTTTATGGATGTCATTGTTCATATTTTTAAATAACATAATAAGGTTATAATGAATTATTTTTTACTTTAGATAATTTTGATATGATTATATTTTTTAATTCCTCCCACATGAATGAATTTTCCCATAAAAAATTTCTACTTTCTTTCTAATGTTTCCACTTTGAGTTTTCTATAATTTTCAATGATATTTAAAATTTCAATATTATAAAAATTACTCTTTGTTTTTGATATTTTTATTTAATATTTATGTTAGATAATAATGAGTCAAATTTTTATTAATTCACCTCATATAGATGATGAATATTAAGAATATGTAAATTTTTTATGGAATTTTCTAAAAAAAATGTTCCAACAGTGACATGTTTCTCATTCCATGCTATAAATGCTTAAATTTGATGAGTTTGGAAATCCAAGATATCAAAGATATTTTAATTTTTCAGGGTTTTAATTCGAGTTATATCCCTTGAATTTGGAAAGGTGAAACCAATTAAAATTTTATATCTAATAATTATGGTGTATTGTAAGATGATAAATATTATCAACATGATTAGATGATTCATGATTTTGAAGTAAAATCCATTGAGAAAGAACCAAAAATTGAACATTAATATCATGATGCTAAAAACCCAATCTATCCGATTTTTATTGAATATATTATTTTATCTATGGTGTTAATATTGAATAAATTGAAGGAAAAACATTTATGGATTTGTAAAATATTTATAGTACTACTATAATTCATGAAAGACAATTTTCTTAAGGAAACTGATATTCAGTGTTAACATTACAAATCTGTGAAATTAATATAACCTATGGGATTATGGTGAATGAAAATATGTTTCGTCCCCAATGATTGTGGGCTCTATAGAAATGAAAACTAATATATCTTAGAGTTTCATAAATGTGGGATGTCATGATATAGGTTGAAATAAAACACACCAGGGGATTCAGTAGTTACAGTGTCACATGCATATTCATTTTGGTATCTTCTAGTAATTATACATTTCAAATTTTTATATAAAAATTAAAATGATGTTAAAAAATTAATATGGAAAGAATTTGAGCCAATATGTGATATAATGTTATGGAATCCAGTTGATTATCTGTAGTGGAAGAAAATTGATAACCAGATTCCTACAAAAATAAATGATTTTAAAAATCATAGACATGAATGGTGCATGGATTGAATGAATCCATATAGAATACTTAATGGAACACATAGATTTTTTCCTATTTTATTGCGAATTTACAACTTATATTCAGAAAATTGCATGAAATGAAAATATTTGAGGTTGAGTTAAATTATATCTTGATGAAAACATCCCAAAAATGATATTAATTTTTTCTTATCACCAATAATTGATGAATTGAAGATTTTATGGGAGGATAGTATTAATATATATGATTCATATAAAATGGATTATTTTCTAATAAATTTGATGATTTTTTTGTGAAAATAACTACCCATTATATAGTAATTTTTCAACATATTGTTTAAAGAGGCATATGGATTGTGCAATTATTGAACAATTGACATCTTATTATAAACTTTTTCTTTGGTGAAAAATATAATACATGGTACATATAAAATTTTTACCAAAGGATAAATCCAATAAATTATTATAAAAGGAATTCAATGGTTACATGAATTTGATATTGCTCCAAAACCATTTTCTACCAATAGGTATTTTGGGATAGTGAAATACATTGATGAGAAATTAGAAAAGACAAAAAAAATATACTAATTATTGAAATAATTGGATAAAACTATAATTATTTTTTACATACCCTATTGGAGATATTATGAGGTAAAACATAACATTGATTCCATGCAAATGGAAATGAGTATGTGAGAGAGCATGATTGGAACATAGTTAGATATTACATGAATGTATAATAATGGGTTGAATGTAAGATTGGAATATATCATAATGGGGATACATTTTGTGTTAACTCCCAATCAAAATATAAGGTGAATATTCTTACCCCAGCATTTTATACTTTATCATATAGTGAGGAAATTATATTTTTTCAGTTTATATATGATATCAATGTGTCATAGGGTTTGTAGCGACCCAATGTTATATCAATGAAATTCCATTATTATAGTTAATCCTTATAGTATTATCCCATTAGGATGAAAATTGATATATTATGATACTAAATACTATGTGATCATTAAACGTAATTTTTATACATCTATCTTTTGAATTTTGAAAATTTAACAATCACAGTTGTGATCAGTATGATGTTTTCAGTCTGATAGAAAAAATATATTTATTGATGAATAATAACATAACATTGAGTATTATCATACCCTTAATAATAGTAATATGACCCTTAAAAAAAGATAATAGACCGAAATAAAATTAACCATACCAATTAATAATTAAATAAAATTTTAGAATCTTATAAGTGACAATTTTACAAAATAAATGTATTAGTATTTTTATAAGTCAAAAATAAATAATTATAATTAATTAATTAATTTAAAAGAATATTTTTAAATGTGTTCATAAATTAAAAAATATATGACTTATTGTTTTATGATAATTTTTCATGACCATATGAATTTTTTGAAAGCATTACAAAATTAGTTTTCATTTTAAAAAATGTATTTTTCATGTAAATAGTGATTTTAATTAAAAATTAAATTAATAGTAATTAGAAAATTGTTTTTTACAAATTGAAATAAATTTTTTATTCTACACATTAATAAATTGATGGTGTGATTTATTGAAATATTCCTAAAATACAAGAATTTTTATGAATAATGAAATAACATAATTTCCAAAATATGCTAAATAAGCTAATTATAGATTCACGAATGATGTTATTCTGATGTAATACTAGTTGGTTCAGGTTAACATGATATAATTAATATTCTTGGTCATGGAAGACTCACTATTAATTTTATTATAGTGAAATAATATACTAATAACTTTTTTAATGAGAAACCCCCTATCCCCTCCACTATAAATACCACCCTCAAACCCTCATTTTCACACCTCTCAAGATTTAGGCCTTGAATAAAATAATCCCAAATATCTAACCTACCCCCTCCTACACGTCCTGGAGCATCTTGTCTCATAAAAATACCAAGCCTAACTTCTTTAAGGAGGATCTCAATTAAATCATTCAAGAGGTAATTCGTCTATCTATCTTTTTCCTTTAAATTCCATTCAATTCCCAGTTCATTTCATAATATATCCCCACCTTTATTCTTCCACATTGTATGGAAACTGTAGTTTTATAAATATACTATAATGTTATGGTATTAATGGAATACAATATCTTCCAACCCCCTTCCCCTCTTCCTTTTATTTTATAGAAGACAATGTTGTTCGTGAGGTGTTAATTTATCACCTTCCAGAACAACATGTTTACGATTTCCATTACTTCTTTTAGATATGGGCATGAAACCATTTTTATTGTTGAACCAAATTATATTATATTTATTATATCATATTAAATTTTCTTCATCTATCTTATGTAGATATTACAAAATGAATAAACAAAACATGTTCGTCGTGGTGAAAAACTGCCCAAATTAACCCAAACAACAATCCTTAAATTTTTATCTAATGATTCAACCACATTATAAATAACATAATTAATTATATAATAATTTAAACTTCGGTAATATCATTTTTAAAATGAAATATTATATCAATATGTTTACCCATGTTCTACATAACCATCCATTTATTAATACATGTTAACTTCTTAGGAAAACCATATAAACGAACATTCCTGATCAATGTTTTTTAAACTCTATAAATAATCCAAAGGCCCATAAATAATCTTAATGAAACCAAAATGAACCATATTCATGTACATGAGGTTCTTTAATTGTCAATCAATGATGCTAATGTGGTTATATGGGACATTAAAGTGAAAAAGTGTTATTATACAATGTAAGGGAAAACTCTTGAACACAACTTTCTTTCTGAAGGGTTCTCCCTCTTAAACTCCATTTTTGGTATGTTCACTACATAAATATCATTTTTTCATCATTATAATAAAATTTCTGGGATATAAATGTTAGATAATGAATTTTATGTCAAACAAATGTTTTCTAAAAAATTCTTCTTTCAAAAACAAACATTTTACTTCCTCTCAAGGTTTATGGTGATCATATCAAGACATGATGATTCATTTTTTCATGCCTTGCCACATTTCATGTATATTATTAATAATTCCCCTCCATTTCATGATAATTTTACTTGGATATTATTATTCTCACACATTTTTATATAGTTCTTATCTATCCTCTTACTGGGCTTTTAGCTCACCCCTTTTAAAGTATATCCTCAGGATACAACTTGTATTAAAGAGTGGTCATGTGCCAATAAGAAGCTAGAGAAGAAGGAATTAAATAATTGATTATTCATGATGTTGTAATTGTTATGTATATTCCTAGTTATCCCAAGACACTAAATCTTATTATCCTCTATTTCTAATCCAATTATATTGTTTAACATTAAAATAATGTATTTGTAATGTTAAAAAAGGTCGATTTTATATAGCTGGTATCAAAAGAATGGATTAGTTAATTTGAGAATTATGATAAGTGATGTCACACCATGACTGACACATCCTTTTAATATAACTATTTTGGATCTCATTTGTTGAGTTGTAGGTTTAGCAAGGTTCTTTTTGTTAGAGATTTGGGTTCATATATGGTGTGCAACCATATGGGTGACCGTGCGTAGTTCCCAAATTAAATAACAAAACGTTATTTCTTTATTTAATTATTTTACAGGCGTGCAACTGGGCGCGTGACCGGGCACATGACTTCTCGCACAACTGCACCCGTGACAGTGTGTGCGATCGCGTACACGACTGCTCGCGTGACTACACACACGACCGCGCACGGTGTCCAACCTCAATTAATAATGATGCTATTAAGTTGGTTGGTTTTTTTACATTTGTAGTATTATTAGTATTATTATTACTTATGTAAATATTTAAATTAGGTTATAATTATAATAACTATTATTATTATTATTTTAGTTATTATTATGATTTGGCCATTTTATATTTGATGGTTTTATTATTTGTTTTAATATTTTTCATTTAATTGATTTTTTGTTTATTCTTTTATTTTTTAATTTATTTTCATTGTTTTTATTTTAACATTTTCCCCTCTATTTCTCTCCCTTTCTTTTTCTTTTTCTCTTCTTCCTTTCTCTCCCCTCTCTCCTTGTGGAAACCTGTCATTTTAGTGCGGCGCCCCACCTTCATCTTGCTCCATCCAGCCGGCCACCCTCCTTCCTTCACAGTGAACCACCACACTGTGCACACATCCTCCCTCACATGGACTCCCCTTTAGTTTTCCTTGACCTTTAATCGATCCTCCCCTATCTCATTCTGATTTGCTACGCACCCCCCCTGGACTAACTCACCCTGCTACCATCCGGAAAACCCGCTGTTTGGTATACTCACTTTTTCTAGAGACCAATTTCGCACACCTTCAGGCCACCTTGCACCCATCCCAAGCTGCTCGATTCCTCAGACAACATGGAATCACACCTACCCTCACTCTCGGCCGGATTTTCTGGTGCTGCACACCTCCGAAAGTTTCCTTCATGATCTTTCCAGCTCTCCGTACACTCGCTGAAGGTGCATTTTTCTTCAGTTTGATGTTTATTCAGTCGGTAGGTTTTCAATTATCATTTGGTATCGCTTTAGTTATATTTTGGGTATAATTAGTCTGATTTTTGGATTTTACGGTCTAGCTGAGTCATTTGAGGTGAAATTAGTGCAGTGGGGTTTACTCACCAAGTTTCCAAGCTTATCTACACCAATGTTGGTGGTTCTATGTTTAATTATTATTTGATTAAATAATTTTCAAGTTTAATTAATTTATCATTTTATTTAATTAATTTTTGTTGTGTACAATTGGTCTTTTCTGAGGTTTGATTTTCATTAGAATTGTTGAGTAGCATGTTTATAATATGTGTGCACTTTCTACTAAAGTCTTATTTCTACTTAATTGTTAGTGTATTTTGAGTTGTGCGGTCAGCTTATTAATTCATTATTTTAGTGTGATTTCAATTTTACTTGAGGTTTAGTGTGTTTTTCTGTTAAGTAGGGTGCCTCATGATATATATAAGTTGTTGTTGTGAGAACTCATGTTGTACTACTGATTAGTTTTTCTTTATTGGGTAGTTAATTTGTTAGGATGTGAAAAAGGGTGAAATAGGTGTTTTGATATTGCGTCTGGTTGTGTTTAGTAAAAAATGAACTTTTTAATTAGTCTTTGGTGTTTAATGTCATACATAAAGTTCGTATAATTATATTAATGGTATTTTTTAACTATGATGGTGGTTTCATAAATTGTGTGCGTGATGCAAATTTTCTTACTGAGGTGGCATTGTGTGCTTGTAGTCATGTAAGGGGGTTTAGGTCGGTCTATTATGTAAAGCATTGTTTTTCTCTTCAAAAGTTATTTCTGAAAATTTGAATTGATTTATTAATTAATTATTAATGGTGATAAATGGTCTTGATTAAAATGTGTGAATGTTTTTTTGCTGCTTAAAGTCATGAGACATGTTTGAAATTTGTTTAATAATTTTTTTTAGTGGTGTGTTTGATTATAAAAGTGATTTCTTTAAATGTGGAGTCATTATTTTGGTTGTGAGAGGGATGCAGATTTAGTTTTGGGAAATTCTTAGTGTCTATCTTATTTTAAATGGACGTTGTGTGGGTAAATGGTGGTTTTTAGTGTTCATAGTGCCTTGTTTTTTTCTAAGTATGTGATTATGACAAAAGACTAGAAATATTAACTAATTGAGCACAAATGAGAAGCATGGGTACTAGTTGGGAGGACTTGGACTATTGCTCTAGTGATTCGGATGTGGCATCATCCCGGTTTCACTTAGCTGGTTTGAGGACTACAACACCAACTAAACTTTTGGATGATGTATGGAGACCACTAGGTTATGGTTGTGTTCCATACTAGTGTCTCATGTATGGAACATATATTGTTGTCTTCCTGTACCATTATTCACCAAGACGCGGTGTTCTACGTTCCCACTTATCACTAGTATCTTTAGGGCCTCTCCCAAGTCTTATGCTCCTCTTTTGCTCTACGCTCACCATCAGTACACTTTTTGACGATGGGTTTACCATGAAAGTGTGTGTGTGTGTGTGTGTGTCAATTTATGTTTTTTTTCCATTTAGATTACTTTTCACTTAAAAAAAATTTTCATTAATATTCTTTAAGTAATTATTTATTTTTTCCCATTAAACCGCATATGTATTTGTCATTTAGTAATTATGCGTGGAACCGTTTCTTAGTGGCATCCTGCTGGGATTTTAGCTCACACTCTACAAACACCCATGGGTGTATGTAGATTATTTTTCTTCTACATTCCAGGTTGAGGCATCATTCACAACATTGGTGGATCATTTCTCCAGCGGTGTCCTCGTGTTGGTTTGGTGAATGTGGCTTGAGTTTGTTACACCTCATGGTTCTTGGAGGTTAGAGTCAGTGTTTTTAGTTTTCTCTTTATTTCCGTTCCTTTTTGGTTTTTTGGTTCAAGTTGTAAACTTAAATTTTAACTGTAGATTAATTTCATGTTTGGTTATATATTTTTTGTTTTAAATTATTCATCATGTTGTTTGTTTTATGTCTATCTATTCAGGTAAATAGTTCCCATGATTCATTTTGATACCTGGGGACTTATGCCAGCCTGTGGGGATTTGGAACACGCTTCGGGCCTTGCTGCGGACCGGGTCGAGCGCCGGGTCGGACGGCGACCCGGCATGGTTCCGGATAAAATGGTATGAGGTCACAGGTTTTGTTCTTGTAATTTGTGATGTTATGTAGATCAGATATGGGATTGTCCGTACTTGAGTGGTAGGTGTGGGAAGAGCGTCACAAACTCTTTCTCATTACGATCCTCGAGTAACCAGGGGTAGTTTGGGATTTAAGTTTTGGATTTGCTCTATGTGGATGGGGGATGAAAATAAGAGTAAACTAGTATTGTAGGCGGTCTCACATGGAGTAGCGACCCATGTGATGCCTGAGAGTACGGTTCGACACTGCTGGTGGTTGGTGGTTTCTTAGAGCATGGTCTGCTAAACCATGTATTCAGATTAGACACGACCACTAGTCCTCCGCCCAGGTGGTTTAATGTTTGTGATGTATTGATTTAGTTTTTAGAATGACATAAAAAATTTTTCCTTTAAAAAGGGAAGCATACTTTGGTGTTGCTCTTATTTTATTTTGGTTTGCGGTTGGCATGATATTTGGGGTGTGTTTCTCTTTGATCTTGTTTATGGAAATTTGGCATTTGAATTGTTGAAAATTTAATTCCTAAAATAACTTCTTGGCCTATCTAAAATTGAAGTGGGTAGTTTAAAAATGGAAAGCATTTTGAAGATTTTTCTTGAATCATTGAAAAGATTTTTGAAAAAAATAGAGTATTTTTGGAATATTGAAAATGATTTATATTTTAATGCAAAAGAAACTTACTTTGTCTACTGGTATTCTTATAGATGATCGCGTGTACATGTGGAAGTGATTAATGGATATTTGGTGGATTGTGTGGATGGGTGCCTGGGTGGCACAGAAATGAAAATCTTTGAGGCATCCATGAATATCAGTGGTGAGTGACTGATATTAAAAGCTGCATCTTGTTTCTAGAAATGTTAGTTTTTCTCAAAAAGTTATTTTTGGGCTTAAATGGTTTTAGAATTGGAAAATGGTTTTGAGTCTGAAGTGAAATTTATGGGTTCAAAAGAGTTTTTTGGTTTTATTGTATTTTGATTGGTTTTCCAAGACAGTGTTTTTATTTAAGGATGAATTGATTTTTTAAATTGAAATTGTTTGATTTGTGTCTGATATATGGATGTTTTATTTGTGATGTGTTTGGATTTGTGGAAGGTTTTTTTGTTTCTTTTTTGGGATTTGCATCTTAAAAATTTCCCATGGATTTCCATCAAGTTTTTCAGTTCTGGGCTCAGCCCATACACCAAGTGGAGTGGAATATTTGGGTTCTGCTCGGTGGTGTCGATTGTTCGTAGACTTCGTGGTAAGTTTTATATCGTTGAATGCTTTGGGGAAGTTGTAAGTGTCATGTTTTCTGGGAACATTAAATGTTGTGTGGGTGTATTTTTTCTCGTGTACGTCTAGAGAAGCGAGACTAAATCAGAGAATGGTGATCGTTTCATTTTTGTTGTGAAAGGGGATGTACTGAGTTATCCTTGAGACTAGCCTCATTCTATGGTTGTACCTAAGGAAGTGAAGGTGAGGGAAAGTGGTAAATTTCGTAGGTTCTCGACCAATCAGCAGGTGAAGATGTAGGTATGTTGACCTTTTGGATTAGATCATTTCATGTTACCTAGTGGTTGTGCAAAACAATCAGTTTAATGTTCGTAATAGTTGTTTGGCTTACTCATATTGTTGTAAGTGCAGGTTCCCCATATAATAAGGAGTGTGAACCAATAGAACTTATTCATGGAGTTCCCCTATCATCAGTTTGTGTTGTCCGTTTGAAAGACCGCTCAATATCCTACCTATAGTGTGTTCAGTCAGACACCTGAAGTTATTGACTGCAATTATTAGTTGGTATGTTGATGGAATGTCCACTTGGGTGACGAGGTGTAGTATGCAGATTTTTTTTCCAGCAGAGGAAGTTCCAGTCAGAGGTAGTCATCTTCTGACTGTGAGCCGACAGATGCTTCAAACATCATTCCCCAACCATAGGTCTCGGGGTGAAGCTTGCCCGTAGTCAAAACTCATCGTACATGGTGCGAGTTTGGTCCGACTTAAGTCTGCAGTGATGGATGGGGAAAAATTTAACTTCCCTTATTACAGTATTTCCTCTGAAGGAATCAATTTTTTTGTTGTGCTAGGTATGAATGCCATGTATCTTTATTGTATTCTTAGTTGTGGGAGTTCCTCATGGGCCTTATAGAGGTTCATAAAATCTATATTCTTGTAAAGACGATGAGCATGTGTTGTGAATATTCGTGTGTTCTGTTATGGATCAGAATTGTACTCATTTAGGGGATTCCCTCGTCTTGTGGAATTGACGCACGCCTCTCCAGTTTGCCGCAAAGTTTAGTGGTTTTTCTATCAACACCATCTTATGTGGTTGAGTGTGGTCCAATATGGGAATTTTCTCTGAATGTCAATCAGTGTTGGTGGGTTTGTGATGACGATTCGTGTCAGTGTATCTCAAAGTAAACTGGGAATGCCCACGTGGGTTTCGTGGTGTCATGAAATTTTTAAAAGGTGGGGAGACCCAGTGCAGGTCTCGTCGATGCCCCCTTTTATGTTGGATAAACAGAGGGATCTTGGATGGTCAAGCCAGTGTTAGATGTCTGTTTGGGTTGGTGAGTTGTCTTTGTTTGGAGAACCAATGTTTGAAAAGGATCCTAATATAGTGGGGAGACCACCATATGGAGAACTTGTGAAAATAGACTCTATTTCAAAATTGCGCTTTTTGGAGCAACACCTTTCTTCTTCTCCGCCCGAACTCGACCATGATAATTGGTTCGCTCAGATAGTGGGTTGCTGGACATTTGTTCTTGGAGACCTTGAACTTCCCTAGTAATCCATATGTTAGGGGGTTGGGTTTTCCATGTTGTAGTTGTGTTTAGAGGTGAGTTCCATGCTATTGGATATTTTTTGTACTGATTTGGTCTTTGAGTTCATTAAAGACTCAAGCCATCGGTGTTTTGAATGCCCAATCATCGGGTTATTGAGGTTTTGTTTTATGTGTTTTCATGGTCTCACTTGGAAGGATTGGTTGACATATTATTTTTGGACTTTCGGGGGGCATAAACTGTCATGGTGGGGAGAATTGTCACACCCCGACTGACACATCCTTTTAATTTAACTATTTCGGATCTCATTTTTGAGTCACTGGTTTAGTTGGGTTCTTTTTGTCTGAGATTTGGGTTCATATATGGTGCGCGGCCATATGTGTGACCATGCGTAGTGCCCAAATTAAATAAAAAAAATGTTTATTTATTTAAATAATTATTATACAGGTGTGCAACCGGGCATGAGACCATGCAGGTGACCGCTCGTGCAACCACACATGCGACCATGCCTGCGATCGTGCACACAACTGCTCCCGTGACCGCACACGCGACCGTGCATGGTGTCTAACCTCATTTAATAATGATGTTGTTATTTTGGTTGGTTTTATTTCATTATTATTATTACTACGTAATTATATATTTTAATTATGTTATTATTATTATTAATATTATTAATAATATTATTTCAGTTAATATTACGATTTGGTCAATATATTTTCTTGGTTTTATTATTTGTATTAAAAAATTTCATTATTAATTAAAGTTTTGTTTATTTTTTAATTTATTTTAAATATTTTCATTTTATCTTTTCCCCCTCCATTTATCTACTTTTATTTTTCTGTTTTTTCATTCTTCATTTCTCTCCCCTCTCTCCACGTGCGGACCTCCCATTTTCTATGCAACCCTAGCGTGCCCCCTTCCCCCTTCGTCTTGATCCTTCCGGCATTCCACCCTCCATCCTTCCCATCGAGCCACCATGCCACGCGCACATCCTCCCTCACATGGCCTCCCCGTCGATTTTCCCTTGCCTTGCGCCACACCTCCCCTCCCACATTCTGATTTGTACCCCCACCCTTGGACCAACTCCCCCTACTTCCCTTCGGCAAACTCGTTGTCCGGCGTCCAACCTTTTTCCAACGACCAATTTTGCAGACCTTCAGGCCACCTCGCACCCATCCCAATCTACTTCGCTACCTCAGACCACATGGACTCACACCTACTATCCCTCTCGGCTAGATTTTCTAGTTCTTTACACCTATTGTAGTTTTCTTCATGCTCTGGTCAGCTCTCTGCACACTCGATGAAGGTGTGTTTTTCCTCAGTTTTTTGTTTCTACAATCGGTAGGTTTTTGGGTTATCTTTTGGTACCTCTTTGGTTAGATTTTGGGTATAATTGGATTAATGTTTTGATTTTAGGGGCTAGTTGAGTCGTTTGAGGTGCAATTAGCATGTGGTGGGGTTTACTCACCTATTTGCGAAGTTTTTCTACACCAAGATAGGTGGGTCCATGTTTAATTATTATTTGATTAATTAATTTACAAGTTTAATTAATTTATAATTTTATATAATTAATTTTTGTCGTGGGAAATTGGCCTTCTCTGAGATTTGATTTTCAGTTGAATTGTTTATTAGCATGTTTATACTATGTGTTCACTTTCTGCTGAAGTCATATTTATAGTTAATTGTTTGTGTTTTTTTAGTTGGGTGGTTAGCTTATTAATTAGTTAGTTTGGTGTGAGTACAATTTTACTTGAGGTTTAGGGTGTTTTGATGTGTTGATTAGGGTGCCTCATGATATATGTAAGTTGTTGTTGTGAGAACTCATGTTTTACTTCTGATTTTTTATTCTTTATTTGGTAGTTAATTTGTTAGGATGTGAAAAATGGTGCAATTTGTGTTTTCATATTGTGTCTGGTTTTTCTTAGTCAAAAATGAACTTTTTAATTAGTATTTGGGGTTTAAATTCGTGCGGCGTATTTCGATATTGAATGGAAAATTTTCTGGTACTCCTCTTAATTATAGTAATGGTATTTTTAACTGTGCATGTGGTTTCTTAAATTGCGTGCATGATGCAGATTGTGTTTTTGAGGTGGCATTGTGTGCATGTGGTCATGTAAGGGGTTTTAGGACGGTCTAGTATGTAAAGAATTGTTTTGATCATTAAAAATTATTAATGAAAATTTGAATTGATGTATTAAATAATTATTAGCGGAGAATAATGGTATTGATTAAACTGTTTGAATGTTTTTTGGTGCTTAATATCATACATGTGTGTGAAATTTGATTAATAAATTCTGTTAGTGGTGTGTTTTATAATAATAGTGAGTTCTTTGACTATTCCGTCTTTATTTTGGTTGTGTGAGTGATGTAGATTTAGTTTTGGGATATTTTTAGTGTGCAAATTATTTCAAATGGCCTTTGTGTGTTCAAATGCTGGTTTTTGGCGTGCATAGTGTCTTGTTTTGACTGATTATGTGATTATGACATATGAATTGAACTCTTCACTACTTGAGCATAAACGGGAAGCCTAGGTACTAGGTGGGTGGACTAGGAGTAGCGCGCTAGTGATTCAGAAGTGGCATCAGCCCAGTTTCACTAAGATGGATTGATGACTACATCACTAACTAAAAATTTGGATGAGGTTTGGAGACCACTAGCTTAAGGATGTGTTTCCCTACTAGTGTCTCGTGCATGAGAACGTATATTGTTGTGTTTTTTTACCATTGTTCACCGAGAAGAAATGTTTCACGGCCCCACTTCTCGCTAGTATCATTAGGGCCTCTCCCATGTATTGTGCACCTCTTTTTATCTATGCTCACCATCAGCACACATTGTTACATTAGGGTTACCAAGAATGTTTGTGTGAGTGTGTGTGTGTGTGTGTTAATTTAATTTGTTTTCCATTTAGAGTAGTTTTCCATTAAAACAATCTTTCATTAAAATTATTTAAGCACGTATTTATATTTTATCCCATTAAACTACATATGTATTTGTCATTTAATAATTATGCATGGAACCTTTTCTCTCTGGCATCCTACTGGGATTTTAGCTCACACCCTACATACACCCTTGGGTGTGTGTAGATTCTATTTCTTCTTCATTCTAGGTTGATGCATCTTTCACAACATTGGTGGTTTGTGTCTTCGGCGGCGTCCTCGTGTTGGTTTGGTGAATTTAGCTTGAGGTTGTTACACCTCATAGTGCTTAGAGGTTTGAGTCAGTGTTTTTAGTTATCCCATTATTGCTGTTCCTTTTTTGGGTTTTTGGTTCAAGTTGTAAACTTAAATTTTTGCTATAGATTAATGTCATGTTTGGTTATCTATTTTTAGTTTTAAATTATTCATCTTGGTGTTTGTTTTATGCCTATCTATTCGGGTAAATAGTTCCCAAGTTTCATTTTGTTACCCGAGCACTTGTGCCAGCCCATGGGGATTAGGAATGACATTTGTGCCTTGCCGCGGATTGGGTCGGGTGCCAGGTTGGACGACAACCCGTCTTGGTTCATGGAAATTGAACCCTTGAGAAAACCCCTAGAATGAGACTATGTACAAATATGAACACCATAAGATTTAAAATGGGATCCCATAAGTAATTATTCTAGTGAAACTTTTCCAAATGAATAATTTATATATTCATGAAATGAAGACTTATATTTTGTTCAATCCTTGTCTATTTTATAAAATGGTGAGAACCATGAGAAACCATGCCGAAGTAATTTGTGAGGGCCAATGCAATGATTAAACAAATGGCATCCCCGATGATTTGGGAGGTGGAGTTCAAAACTTAATTGAAGTTCTTACACAACTATCTCAGGTGACGAACAATAACCATAATAATGGAGAAAATCCTCCTTTACCAAATAGGGAGAAACGGGATATCGATTTTTTATGAGTCAATGAGTACCGATGTTTAGTGGATACTCTGATCCACTCATTGTGGATAAGTGGGTCAACTCCATGGTGAATAACTATTCTGTTCTTAACTATTGTTCGACGAATAAGGTGACACTAGACATTTATCTTCTATATGTATGGGCTAATCAATGGTGTTTGTTGATTAAGTACTCCAAGACAAGGAAGGAAATTGAAGAGATGGAATGGTATGACTTTATGATAATGTTTCTTAACAAGTATATCTCAAGAACTCTTTTCATGAGGATAGAGTGGGAATTCATAGAGCCCAAAAAAAATAATTATAATGTGTGACATCCTACAGAACAAATTTCATAAGTCCTGTAAGGTATTCTTCCAGTTTTGATATCAACAATGATAGAATAATTGATATATTCATTAGTGGATTAAAATTACACTTTAATAAGGATCTTGGATTTCAAGACATATGATGTTATGAAGAATTTTTTTATGTGATATAATTGTTTAGATAGATTTTATAGAATGGTCCCATCCCTATCATGATAAGAAAATAAAGATGAAGTTTGAATCTGGTTGATCTAATGAGAAGGGTGGGAAGAAAAATAAACTACCCACAAGACAAAACTCTGGTCTAGTAAAGCATGGGAACAACCTCAAAGGGACTATAAGTTCTTAAATTGTGGGAAATAAGGACACCTTGATCTAGAGTGTCTAAAATACATGAAAATGAAGAATAATGTGGTGGAATAAAGGTGAGAACCACCCATGGTTCAATTCTAAAACTGTATGGAGAAAGGGAACTATGGAAGCTAGTACACTAAACCTCGTGTTCTCGAGGGTAATCTGCATTAGCATCCACCAAAGCCCAAGGAAAACAGGATGGATTTTTTCCATCACTACTATAAAAGTCAAGAAAGATAATTAAGTTATAAACGGTACAAGTCTAATTCACTCAAGAATGGAAAACGTATTATCTGATTCTGGTTCTACACAATACATTATATCTTGAATATTTTCTTGAACAATATAATAAAATCCATAAAACCTTTAAGTAGAGATATCAGTAAAAATACATTATGGTTTAATCATTGCAACCGAATTGTTTAACTCTTCTCCTATTGGCTTATGTGCGAAGATTCTTCTAGAAAATCTCATAATACTTCACTTGGGGGAATTCGAGGATATAATTGGAATGAGTTAGCTATTGTTATTTAGGGAACATAACAATTGTCGGGAAAAAGGAATATATTTTCATATTCTGAACCTTCCCATGATCCTTTAAAAATGCAAGGAAGATCATGAATTCCCTTTGAAAAATCCTTCAATGGTGTGGGTGTTGATTCCCAATCATGAAGAATACCTCTCCTAAATGGTTTATATATAGTATATTACCGACCTTGTAGGAATCCCAATGTTGAGTGAATACATCGAAGTATTTCCCAAAGAGTGAACCAGAATTCCCCCAGATCGTGAGGTAGAGTTTACAATAGAAATCATACATGGATCTATTTCTATCTCAAAGTGTCCATATATGATGGATCCTATCAAACTGTAGTAGTTAAAGAAATAATTGCAAGAGAATCTAGAAAAAGGGTTAATATACCCAAGGCATCACCTTGGGGTGTGCGAGTGCTCTTTGTTAAGTAGAAGGATGGGACAATACCGTTTTTATCGATTATCAAGAACTCAAAAAGATCCCCATAAGGATCAATTAACATCATCCAAAGAATTACGTATTGTTAAATAAAAAAGAGGAGGTCAATACTACTAAAAGGTGGATCTTTGTTCTGGATATCATTATCTAAAGGTGAGGAAAGAAGATATTCAGAAGATTGCCTTCCGTAAAAGGTATAGGAACTAGGAATTTTTTTTGACTCCCATCAGACACTCTAATTCCCCTGCAATATTCAAGGATTTTATATATATAGTCATTAGACATTAACTAGTCAAATTTGTTGACGTTTTTATTGATGATACTCTCATCTAAACTAATAGTAGTGAGGAACATGAAAAACATCTAAGACTTGTGTTGGCATCATTGAGAAAGGAGAAGCTGTACACCATTATCAGAAAGTGTGACTTTTGGATAAATCATGTAATGTTGTTGGTACATATGATGAAAAGTGAGTGAATTTATGTGCACCCTTCAAAAACAGAGGAGTTTTTGGAAATTATCAGGCCCACTATTGTCATATAAATCTGTTGTTTTCTTGGATAAGTTGGGTACTACCGACGTCATGTGAGAAAT
Organism: Viscum album; assembly: GCA_963277665.1. NCBI lineage: Eukaryota > Viridiplantae > Streptophyta > Magnoliopsida > Santalales > Viscaceae > Viscum > Viscum album. The sequence goes on from OY728129.1 coordinate 310,491,782, forward strand.
TTCTCATGAATTGAAAGCCCGATAACATAGCTAACAATGAGAGGAGTTAATTATTTTAGGAAAATTGAATGTGTGGGAAGATTCAAGGACCTAAAGTGAAGGTTGATCACTACACCTATACTCACAATACCAAAAAGTCGATAATTTATTTGTGATATAATGTGATGGTTCAAAGAAATTATTGTGTTGCATACTCATGAAAAATTATAATGTGATTTCTTAATCCACATGAAAGTTGAATATCCATGAGAAGAACTACATGACACTTGATCTAGAGCTGAAGGCTATGATTTTTTCTTGAAAATCTATTGACACTACCTTTATGGTGTTAAGTGTGACATATACAATGATCACAATATCCTAATGTTTATATTCAACCAAAAGGAGCTCAACATGCATCAAATGAGATGGATAGAGCTAATCAAGGATTACAATTTCTCTATTCACTATCATACTAGAAATGAGAACAATGTATATGTTGCTCTATGAAGAAAATAACCTGATAATCTATCCATGATACGGATTGAGAAAGACCTTGTCTTAATGGATATGGAAAGGATGGATTTAGAAATCATAATAATAAGGGATACATCCTACATTTACAAAATTATTACACAAATATCCATACAATAGATTATTAATTAAGCACAATGGGATGATTTAGCTATACAAAAGAGGGTGAATGTAGTAAAATAAGGGAATATGAAAGAATTCCATATTGACGCTAATGGTGTAATTCCGTCAGAATCCGGCTTTGTGTGCCCTAATCACCTAGGATAAAGAAGGATCTTTAGGACAATGCACAAAACTCAACATTCTATATCCATCATAGGAGTAACGAGATGTACTGTTAACTATGAAATTTTTTTGGTGTGATAACATGAAGAAGGAGATCATAGAATATACTTAAAGATGTTTAATATGTTAGTAATTTAATGTAGAGTGACAAAAGTCCAAATTGATGATGCAACCATTTCATAATCCCATGTGGAAATGGGAGAGTGTCACTATGGATTTTGTAATTGGTCTCCCGAAGACTTCAAAAGGAAATAATGCAATATGGGTTATGGTTGAGCAACTCACCAAGACTGCCCATTCTATCTCTACTCAGTAATACATCTTGCTTAAAAAAATTGCAATGATATATGCGAAAGAAATGGTGTGACTGCCTGGTGATCCAATCTCGATTGTCTCTAATCATGATCAAAGATTCACATCTAAATTCTAGAGGAGTCTTCAACATGCATTGATTACTAAATTAAATTTCAGCATGGCCTGTCACCCCCAAACTGATAGACAATTTGAACGGACTATTCATACCCTTGAACATTTTCTATGTGATTTCCCTATTGAATTAAATGGTGGATAGGATCATAATCTCTTATTTTTTGAGTTCTCATATGATAATACATTACACATGAATATTCAAATGTCTTTGTATGAAGCATTGTAAGGAAACCTATGTATAACTCCAACCTTTTCGGATGAAGATTGAGAAAGAATGCTACTTGGACCCGATCATATTCAAGTGATGATAGAGAATTTTAAAGTAATCCAGAAGCACATCAATGCTTCTCAATGTATGAAAAAGAGATACACTAACAATCATTGAAGGGTCATGGATTTTGACGTAGGAGATAATGTATTCCTTCAAATATAACCATGGGAAAGAGTCATGCAGTTTGGAAAGATGGGGAATCTAAGCCCAACGTACAATGGCCCCTTTGAATTACTTGACCATATAGGATCGGTGTCTTATCATATTTCACTTACACCATATATGGATTATGTTTATGATGTGATTCATGTATCACTATTGAAGAATTACATACCATATTTGACACATGTACCGAACTCAGAGGTGGTATATCTTTAAGAAGATATCTCTTATGAGAAGTTACTAGTAGAGATTCTGGAATGAAGAGATAAGGTTATGTACAACAAGACTACCAACCTTGTCAATGTGTAATGGAGTAACTATATGCTGGTATAAGAATCTTGGGAACAGAAAGAGGTGATCAAGGAGATATACACTCACCTGTTTCTATGAAGTAATATTTTGATGGTGAAGTTTCTTAATGGGGGAAGAATGTATGTCGCAATGTTTTATCAATGGAATTACCTACTTATAGTTATGGATTATAGTATTAATATATTAATAAGAACAAAAAAATATTATGATACTAAATACAATGGGATAATTAAATATAATTTTTCAACATCTATGTTTTGAATTTCGAAAATCTGATAAACAAAGTTGTGATTAGTAGGATGTTTGGAGTCCGATAGGAAAATAATAATTTTTTATGAATAGTAACCTACCCATATGAATACTAACCAACCCTTATAGATAGTAATATGACCCATATGAATAGTAAAACATCCAAAAATAATTGTTACCTTACCACAGAATAATTAAAAAAATTAGGCATCTTATATGTGACAGTTTTACCATAGTAAAAGTATTGGAATTTTTTTAAGTCATAAATAAATAATTATAAATAATTTATTTATTTTATAGAAAATTTATTTTAATAAAATTTTTACATAAATAATCAAATATATGTCTCATTTTTTATGTTAAATTTATAATAACAAAAGTAATTTTTGAAAGCAATATAAAATCAGTTTTATTTTAAAAAAAATTATTTTTCAAAAAGTTCTGATTTTAATTTAAAATTAAATTAATCATATTTATAAAATTATTTTTGACAAATGAAATTCAATTATTTATTATACAAGTCAAAAAATGGTCGGGTAATATTTTTTTATTTTCCTGAAATACATGAATTTTTGATGAATAGAGAAATACCATAATTTACAAAATAAGATAAATAAGCTAATTATAGAGTCATGCATGATGTTATACTGATGTAAGCCTAATTGGTTTGGGTTCACATGATAAAATTACACTTATTGTCCATGGATGTATCACTATTCCTTTTCTTTTGGATAAATAATAAACTAATGAATTTTAAATTGATATATCCCCTCTCACCCCTATAAATTCCTCCCCTCCCACACTCATTTCCCCACACCTCTCATGTTTTAAGGAATATATAAACTCATCCCAATAATTATACTTATCCCCTCTCCCACTTCCAAGTGCTTCTGGTCTAATAAAAATACAAAGCCTATATTTTGTAAGGAGAATCTCAATAGGAGGATTCTAGAGGCAGTTTCTCTCTCTCTCTCTCTCTCTCTCTCTCTCTCTCTCTTTCCTTTAAATTCATTTCAATTTGTCATTCATTTCATAATCTATCTGTGACTATATTCATCCATGTGATAGGGTAATGAATTAATTATACATATACTATAATGTTTTGACATTAATGGGATATTATATCATCCAACCCCTTCTCCTCTAATTTTTATTTTATAAAAGAGAACGTTGTTCGTGAGGTGTTAATTTATCACCTTCAAGATCAACATATTTTCAATTTCCATTACAACATACATATATTCATAAGATAAACATTTTTATGGTTCTACCATATTATATTATAAGTATTATATCCTATTTTATGTTATAGAACAAACATATGTATGTATTACTAAATGATTAGACAAAAAATGTTTTTTGTGGTCAAAATCCGCCCAAATAAACCCAATCAATCATAATTTATTTCTTATCTAGTGATTTACCCACATGGTATACAATATAATTAATTATATAATCATTTAAAATTTTATAATATCTTTATTAAAATGGAATATTGGATCATTATTTTTACCCATGTTCTACCAAATCATCCATTTATGAATATATGTCAACAGCTCAAGAAAACTATAAAAACAAACATTCCAAAACAATGTTTTATTAAAATCGATAACTCATACAAAGGCCCATAAAATAACTCAATGAAACCATAATGTACTATATTCATGTACACAAGGTTTAGTAATTTTCAATTAATGAGTCTAATCTGGTTATACAAGTCTTTAAATTGAAGAAATCATTCAGATACAAGGTAAGTGGAAAATCTCGAAACAAACTTTCTTTCTTTAGGTTCTCCCTCTTTCACTCCATTTTTCATATGGTCACCCCTTAAAAAATACTTTTTCATCATTATATATATTTTTATTGAATATTCATGTTTCAAATGAAATTTATGTCAAAAAAATGTTTTCCAAAAAACTCTTCATTCAAAAACACACATTTTACTTATTACTCATGGGTGATGGTTATCGTATAAATCATGTTATTCCCACTTAATTTTTGGAACCCAATGTTTATGAATGTGTTATTAGGAGATGAAAAACATTCCTTTACATGGTTTATTTATGTCATTTTTTATATATATTCATTTTTTCATGAAAGATAAATGATAATGTTATGTTTTGATGGGTGTGCCTGAAATTATATAGCACAATATGAATGTTTTAATGTGACGGGCACAAACATAATTATACACTGCTCCAATGCATTGGGTAAAGTGAGGAATCTGATGAGTTATTGTGAAATTATTTGTGAAATATGATTCTATATTTTTTTACATGTATGTTTGGTAGTTAACAAATTAGACATGATGTTTCATTTTTTCATGCATGGCCACATTTCATGTATCTTATTAATGATTCCTCTCATGTTTATGATCCTTTTTTTATGTTATGGTTTTGCTCAACGATTTTTATATTATTCTTAACTATACTTTTACTAGGTTTTAGCTCACCCCTTTTTATGGATATCCTCAGGTGACTACATGTTCTAATGATAGGTCATGTACCAATAAGAATCTAGAGAAGAAGGAATTAAAAAATGATTACTCTTGATGTTATAATTTTTACGTATGGTCCTAGTTTTCACATGAATCTAAAACTTTTGATCCACTATGTGTAATAATATTATGTTTTTCATCTTCAAAATGATGTAATATTAATGTATGAAAATGCAGGGTCAATATAGGGTTATTCATCAATTGTAAAAAAAATTATTTTTTATATGATTAAAATTTGACATGTCTGAAATCTCATGGTTTTCAAGTCTTGATGCTACAACTCCTACCAGTTTCTTTGTGTGGAATATTTCCCATCCTTGTCAGAAAATCTATCATAAAGCTTTGTTATTATATCATTTCAATTATTAATAAGTTGATTGATCTAAAGTATTTTAAATACATTGATTTTGAATCAATTTATATAATGTTTCAATTGGAAATGTATATTCCTCCATGTTTTTTTGATATCATGGATCATATAATAGCTAAATTGGTGTGAGAAATAATTCTTTATGGGCTTGTATATCTACATTCAATGTATCATTTTCAATGGAATTTGAAGATATTAAAGGGTTATGTTATGAATTCATATCAACATGAAGCCTCTGTTGTTGATATTATTTTATGATGAGGTTACAATGTTTTGTAAATGTTATTATCCCACAGTGGAGCACATCTGTTTGGCTACATCTCCCCATAAATGAGTCAATTATGGGGTAAAGGGTATTTGTGACATGATAGTAAAATACTTTACATGGGAATATATATTGAATCTACATTTATACCCCTTGAATAACATATATGATTCTCAACCATATATATGAATTCCATATTAATATTTTGAAACAATGTTATGAAAAAAATAATAAAATGTAGATTTCGAAAGATCCTATTTTTTAACATTTTCCAAATATATATTTCTTGATATATAAAATGAATCTATTACATTGAGATGGTTATTGGGAAGACCTTGTTTAAATTTGATAACATGGTTGGAATATGATGTTAAATGTTATAATTATCATATGAAAGATATAGATAATAGAATAGCAATTTAGAATCGTTATGCATTGGTGTTCACAGATGAAATGAATTTTTAGAGGGAAAAAGAAGAAAACAAAATCTATACATCATGTTCATATAATATATTCATTGAAGTTTTTTTGTGGTTTATTACCTTCAATTTCATGTTCCACTGTTAAAAATAAAAATTGTTTATCTGTAAAAATATTGTCAAACATGATGAATTTTATAGGAAAGAAGTTAATATGAAAAAATTGGACTAAAAAAATCTTCCATTTTTCATGGAGACACGTGAATAAAATATATGTTATTTATCATTTTTAATTGAAGTGGTACTTTGTTTTACAATGATAAGACAACATTTTGTGATGATAAAAATTACTAATATTATGAATTTTTTGATAACAATAATTACATTAACATATTAACATATAATTTAAATGAAAACATCCATGATATGGTTTTTCCATATAGAATGATCATAAAAATTATAATTTTGGAAAAAAACCAAATTCATTATTTTAATGTAATAGTGTTGTTTTTATTTTTGTTTTCTTAAATGATTGTTTCTGCTATTTGTAGGATAATTAATTCTCCATCAGCTGATAAACAAATACATCTATTGATGAAGATTCTCATGATTCTTTAAGGAGGAATTGCCTCATTCTGCTATTGATGAGTCTCTCCATCCATCATTACAGGAGTAAAAAAATTAATCGAGAAATAGAGTTGTAGGGTGGGTAAACGTGGAATCACACATTTTCCAAAAATATCTATTTCTCATAGTCAAGACCATATTATGACAATAGACTATTATGATAATGATATTACAAGAGTTCCACATGTGAAAAAAATTATTACTTTTAAGGTAGTGCATGATCAATTTAATGTTATAATTTTCATTGATAATTGGAGAATTGAGTGAAAAATTACTATATATCACCTTTGGGAGACAATTTTGGTAAGATCATTCGTTATTATTTGCAATATATTGAAATTTTTATAGTTATATATATTTTTTAACCCATATTATTATATGAGATTTGAAATGACAAATAATTGAGTAGTTAGGGTGAAATATATGCTAATTTCCATTGGGAGATGGATGGATTTCATATCTACCTTCACATCAAGAATTATTATTTTTGAATATAAAACATCAATATCTATTATATATACATATGGAACCAGTATGTAACATTAAATGACATGGAATTAAGTTAATAATTCACATTGAGGATCTTTTAATGTTTAGATCATTGGAGAATTAGGGGATAACATAAACAAAACAACTAGAATATTACATGTAGACACTACAACATAGTGTCTATTTTTTTATAAAATAAATAAATTTTTAAAAAATGGGTCAGATCTAGTTCTATGTTTTATAGAGCATGACATTTTCTCAATCCCAACCTTGACCATATTCCACAATAAGTCCTATAAAAAATTCAAAAAAAGAACTTGAGTTGAGCAGAAAAAGTTGTGTATGGGATACACAATGAAGGAAAATTGTATGTTTTTCAAAACAAAAAGTAAACCATGAATACCTTACCATAAGTAACAATATTCACCATTATGAAGTATTAAATACACATCAATGGATAAAATATAATTTCTTACCATTTTGTAGCCAAAATATTACTATAAACCCCATCTAAAGAACATATAAATTTTAAAGGTAACTTGGGACATAAACGTACTTAAATAGAATAAATATACGGTCAATATCCACACATATAACTAAATAGAATAGCCATATTGCTGAATTCCTTACCCAATGGATTGGAGGTTATATTGTAACAACGAGTCCTGGTTTATCATGGCACCACCAATCATTTGGTTTATCAAGTAACCACCCGTCAAATGTCCAGGTACAATTATTAAATTATAACTCATAAAATATTGAAAATATAAATATTTCACTAAAACATTTCATTTGAAATAAAAATAAATAATTTAATTATATTTAAATATTAAATAACTTTCCAAAACCATTTTCAATAATAAAATACCCAAAAAACAGAATAAGGGGTTTCTTTTTCATCTTAAAAACATTAAGGCTTATAGAGGAAGCAAAATAATGATTACAGCGGTAGAGTGGTCATTGTCACCGAAAATGTGAAAAAAATTCTTTTTTCATTCAGTAAAACAATATGAAGAAAAAATATTCCCTCTGAATGAAAATAAAATTTAAATGGGTTTCTTATATATCGTATAAGAAAAAGACATCTATAAATCTATGTATGCCACAATGAAAGGAGATTGAGATGAAGTCCCTACCTCATGTCTGACTTGACCCATTCGTTCTATAATCTCATGAATAATAAACATATGTTAATTTATACCCAAATAATAACCTTTTTAATGTTTATTATTCCTTTTATATCATTTAATACCTTGTTATAACAATTATTTAATTATTTAAGTTTAAATCGAACATTTTGCCGATTTTCGGAACTTGAGTTAAAATAAATTTGTTATAATAATAAATATTCCATGTGGTAAAAATTAAATTATCTAAAGAATGATATAAATGATTTTAGATATCATATATATCATATATATACAATATATATATGAATTTATAATATTATATAACAGTTGGAGGTAAGAAATGAAATGCCCCATTCATGAAGATGGTAAGCCGTACATATGCATTAATGCTAATTTCATTTCTATTTCATATTTAATTGAATTAAAAGTAAATTATACATAGGTATATTTTAATTCTATTGTAATATCATATATATAATTTCAGTAACTCCATCCTTTATAGATTCAACATATGGCATGAATGATTCATATAACATTGAGGGGGTGTTAGTCAGAACATTCTCAAAGAAAATTATCACGTTTACCAACAATGGAAACCATAAAGGTATGATATAAATGAAAAACAATGAATAATAGAGACAATATAAATATAATATATATCACATATAAATACAGTTCCATCATAATGGGTACCATGAGAGGTGGTTGGAGATAATTGAACAATAATTATTTCGTGATGCAGTAGTTAGTCATCCATAAAAACAATTAATAATTTACCCATTAGATGGAGGTTTGTGTATGTGTAGTTCAAATAATTGTCATAAAGAATAAACTAGTATATTTAGGATCCTATTTATTCTATTATATAAAGGAATAAAAATATTTTTGGGTGTTGGAGAAGGTTAGTAAAACAAAAGAACTTAAGAGAAGAGGTTACCTTTAAAACAGATAACTCCCATTGGTTGGAAGCAAAAGGATTACTCAAAATGCCTTCATTCTAATTTAAGGATTATAGGTGTAAGAGATGGATTTCATGTCTTAATTGGGTAGAGGATGGACAAGAAATGGGGCTTGAGAGGTGTGAGCAATGAGTTATAAGTGAGGGCTTTTTATAAGGGCGAGGAGGGGCTCTTTATGAATATTGGAAAATATTTTTTTATTATATAATTATATTCTATTTCTATAGGTCCAAGAATCATTATTGTCAAAGATAAGATGACTCGTGTTCGAAATAATATCTTCCAATAAGAATTGGACATAATTTGGATATTGTTTTAACCATTATAATATTATTTATTTCAATCATTCATTAATGAGGTAAACACTACGTCATTATTGTGTCATAAAAAAGTTTATTTATATGATTTATAAAAATTATAAAAAAGTACTATGATATAGGAAATTGTTTTCTATTTCAATGGACTATTTATTAGTGTAGGATATTACTTATATAACCCCATGTAAATATTTATCTACTAAAGGTATATTTTTTTGTCATTTTTGTATTTACTTTTAAATAATTAATATAAAGTGTCATTATCAATATAAAGGGGCTCCATGGGGTGCAAAAATCGACCCAAGGATACCCATGGTCTAAAATATTTCAAACAATAGGTTTAGAAAAAATGTTTGGGTAATTAAATATTATTAAGAAATTATTTTTACCATTAATTACCCTGTGTACCTTTAATTGCGGTAAATAAAAGTCAAAAGTTATTATTCACCGAAATTAATTTTTTTAATCTATTTGAACCAAATTTTACTTAATATTAACAATCATTAATGTCATATTTCCAAAAATTAAATTCACAGAAGTGGTAAAATCTCATTTAAATGAATACTTAGGTTTCATAACAAATACTTACTGTTTTCAATATTCATAAAAACATTATGTTTTTAAAAAAAATACCAAAAACATAGCCTAAGCTATATTAGATAATCCGAATTGAAAAATGATGTCCATTATATAAAATTCAAAACAATTTACTTAGATTAAGTAATTTTAAAATTAATTCCCATTGTCGAAACAAAAACTATGTTTTTAAGAAATATTAATTATCAAATGATTGACACTTGATTATGTCCAATTTAAATGTGAAATTACTTCCAACGAAAAAAATTTCATTAAATGGTAAAAATATAATCTAATTACACATTAAAAAAATTAAAAAGACAACAAAAAAATATAAAATAATTATATTAAAAGGGTGTTTTGAATTAAAATATATTATTTTCACTATTCATAAAAAAAATGAATTTTCTTCGATAAATACCAAAAATTTACCCAAAGAAAATTTCGATATCCAGATTCATAAGAGGAATATTATTTTTTCAAATAGAATATATAAAAGGGACCAGTACTATATTTTATGAGGGGTTTCCATTAAAATGTAATAAAATCTACATTTTAATGAATATTAGAATAATTGTGCTTAAAATTAGATTCATTCACATTTTATGTCCCTAAATTTTATTAGATAAAAATGAAAATAATCAATAAATATGTATTTTCATATTGAAGTTAGTTCTATTCATTAATGTTAGTAAAACAGTTAGGAATCAACTACCATTTATAATAATATTATATTATTATTTTTCAGTATGACTCAGCATTGTGTGCAGTATTTAATTTTAAAAGAAACCCGTGGTTGCATGTCAGGTACGCCATCAAACATAGAATTTCCTTTAATGTAAAATTAATATTTAATTCAAAAATAATAATATTTATGAATATATCTTACTCTTTATTTACTTGTAATGTTACATCCTTCCCCCTTTTGGAAATTGTGTCCTCTCAATTTTATTCTCTTAAAAAATAAATTGGGGTATTTATCCATTATAGTTTTTTTATATTCTCACGTTGCCTCTTAAACCATATGGTTTTTCCAAAAAAACATTACCTAATGAGTTACCGTATTCCAAAACATTGGCTCTCTTCAATCAAAAATATGGACTTGTTGTTCCTCATTAGAGAGATTCTCTTCTAACTGAACTACCTCTGTGATCAAAACATGAGATGAATCCGACATATACTTTATCATCATTGAAACAAGAAAACAATTGTGTACCTGGGATAAACATGGAGGTAAAGCCACTCTGTAGGTAACTGATCCAACTTTCTCCTGCAATTAAAAATGTCCAATGATCCTAGGACTCAACATTCTCTTCTTACCAAAACACATCACACGTTTCCATGGAGAAACATCTAGAAAGGCATGATCACCTACCTAAAATGAAATATCCTTCCATCGGTTATTTTCATAACATTTCTACATGATCTGAGATGTTCTCATATGCTTCTGAATCAACTGATCTTTTGCTTCCATCTCATCTACCAATTCTAGTCCCAACTACTTCATTTCACCTATGTAATCCCAAAAAGCTGGAGTCTGATACCACTTTCTATATAATGGATCAAATGGATCCATCTGTATACTAGAATTGAAAAATATTATTATATAAAAATTTAACCCAAGAAAGGTGATGGTCCCAACATCACTTTTAGTCCATTGAGAAAGAAAATAACATATCCTCCAAGGTCTGAATTGTTCGTTCAGACTGCCCATCATATTGAGGATGAGAAGTTGTACTAATATTTAATTCAGTACCCAATGACTTCTGAAGGCCTTTCCAAAAGAAAGATGTAAACATGGTATCCCGATATGATACAATAAAGAGGGGAACTCCATGAAAATGAATATTCTATTAACATAAAATAGATAAATTTGTTTTAGAGACAAAATATGTCAAATGTGATGGAAATGAGCATATTTAGTCAATCAGTTAACAATATCTGAGATTTTATAATTAACTCAATTGTCTTTGGAAATCCAACAACAAATTCTATGGATATATTTTCTCATTTAAACTCTAGAAACATTAAACAATTATTATTATTTTAAAAATTATAAAATAAGTGTTTTTTATTTTTATAAAAAATATGTGTTTTATTTTTTATAAAAAGTAACAAAATTTTTATGGATAATTATATTCAAATAATGCTATTATTAAAAAATAAAATGTTTTATTATAACTATTATATACTTATATGGGACCATATGTTATTTATCTTTGGGCAGTAAATTGGATCAAAATATTAAAATTAGTATTTTTCAAATAAATAATGATTATATTTAGAAAATATTTAATTCATATTTACTAAGTTATTTTCAATAAGTTTATTTTATTTTTTGATTGTACAGATTGAAATAATTTTTGGCATTATGTCTGGTATTTAAAAAAAATAATTGATTTTTTCTTAAATAATGAAATACGTAAAAATATAGTAATATGCACTATACGATAAATAAATGAATACTTTGTAATTGATGATTTAATAATCCATTATATAATTCTCACATGTATATTAAATTTCATAGACATAATATTTCTCATTGTTAATAACGTGAGTGAAAATAATAAACAAATTATTATTATATTCATAAACACCCCTCTCCCCCTTTCAAATACCACTTTCACCACCATTTCTACTCAAACCATATAAGGCATTGAGTTATCATAATATATATCCATTTATATCCCTATCACTCACATATAAGACCACTATGTTTGTTTTTCATTCCGAAATACTATTTCAAGAATTCTTATAGGGTACCCTAAGTGGATACAACCAAAGAAAGTGGAAAATTTTCTACCATTCCACTCCCATCTTTATTCTTATTATACCTTCACAATATGTTTTCCATAAACATTAAAACAAAAAAAATTAATATACTATAAAAATTTATATATATTCATAATTTTTGAATACAAGTTTTCTACACTCCACTCAGTCGATTATATAATAAAAACAAATGTTCATATTATGATCAGTTAAATACATCAATGACCAACGTACAACATTATTAGACACCTCCTACATAGAGAGACCTAATTTAACAATTTTGGTTAAATATTACATAATAATGTATGTTATACATTTTTCCATATTATATAATGGATATATATTAAAAATGTAGATGGAAATAATATTAGTTCACTAGGGTAGGAAAACACACAAAATTTAAAAACATGTAGGATCAAAATTGTATACACAAATGCTCAACTACATGAAGGGGTGAACTGTAAGTTTAATAACATTTTTTGAGCCTTCAGTACAAATATGTTTAACAAAGTTAAACAATTTAATTAAAAAACCAAAAAATAGTTTTATAAAACAAACTTATTTAAGTTTAGGAAATATAGTTCTGGAAATAACACATAAGAAAAAATTTCATAGAAAAATATTCTACATTAATGAGTATAGAATCTTCTGTATCATAATAAATAAAAGATTAATAAAGTATAATAAAGTTGAACATTCTTCCTTTATCAAAATACAGTGGAAAGAAACCATGAAGCAAATCATGTAACCAATAGACAATATTTTATCCCAGATAGTAGGGTATCCAACAACCTTGGAAAAAGGTTAATTGATTTATACATTCAGGAAAGTATATCTTACCCACACTTGGGTAATCTATCGATAGGAATATCAAAACTTTTATTTCTATCCCGAAATCCCTTGATCTTTAATGTATTCAGAAACTCTGTCTCCCTATCTCCAAAATTACTCGAACTTTAGGATAGTCAACGCCTATGTCTTCCTTTCCCTAGATGCCCCCAATTATACTGAGTAATAACGAGAGTCTCCTAAAGGAAGATGAACAAGGTGTTTAGAATACAAAAATCATGAGATTCCATCTCTCTGAATTCAACTCACAACATTTAATTGATTGATTAATGGAATGGGGGTTTTTTTGAGCTCATTCAAATGAGCTCCTATTTATAGGCACAACTCCAATGGTCAGCTCCCTCCACTAATGATCATATTTTTTCCTGATTCATGTATGGACATGTACACATGTCAATCGACTAACGGTTAGTTAGAAATAGTTTTCATGACATATTTTAATAATAATAACATGAAAATGAAATATAAATTATATTAAACAAATATAAATATCTTGAGAATAAAGAAAAAATACATTACATAGTCTAAACATATAAAATTAGGTTTCTATAAATCAGGGATATTCGAAATCAATTTTTCAAAGAGTATAAAATCAGAATTCTATAAATTCTAGAACATGAATTTCAATCAATTCAATTTTGAAATTCTAAGGAATTTGGAGTCTGAATTAAGAAGAATTAGGATTCTGATTTCTAAGAAATTCTTAGTCTGAATTTTAGAGAATTCAGAATGGGAATTTCAATGATTTTGAAATCTAAATTTCAGTGAAATTTGTGTCTAAATTTTACAGAATATGGAGTCTGAATTTTAGAGAACTCAGAATCTATATTTCATAGAATTCGGAATCTGAATTTCTGAGAATTTGAGGTCTGAATTTCAGTGAATTCTATGTTTGATAAAATAACACCCTATATCAATTTATTTATATGATTGTGATGTTTTAGATACAAAACATAATTTTTTACTTAGAAATAAAATTATTATTATTTAGAGATATTAGAAAATTAGACAATGAAAACAAATTAAGGAATAAAATTCCATAGATAAGGGAAATTTTACTTAAGAAAATAATCCATAAGGAAAAATAAATTGACTTCAAATAAAGTGTTTGTCATTTTCAAAACATAGCGGACTAGAAATTTCATATGGAAACCTCATTCACTCAAAAATATTCTTATTTTTGTAAAGAACAATCATCCTTAAAAAAAGAAAATATGGACTATTATTTTTCTTTAGGAATTTTAAAAGAAAACTTATCTCCATTCACTTATGAATTATGATGAACACGACTAAATCCACCTTAGGTTTTGAAATATCTGAAGATCATATTCTTGACATCCTTAGAATAATTTTACATTTTCATTCATACGAAATACATATTTTAAGTAAGATCCTCCTTAGTTAAACACCCCTTTACATTGGGAATTCTATTTTTTATATATAGTATTCTTTTTATCATTATTTGTTCCCATATTGAAATTTTAAAAAATGAAAATGGAGAATGGAATAAAAATGGAACCTGGATGATTAGAAAAATGTATAATAAAAAAAATAATGGACAAGAAGATTTTTTACTATGATTGGAGGAAAATTTAGTATAGGGAAGTACAAAAAAATATTAGAATTGATAGGAAAATTTTTTATACATATTTTTTCATGGCCATGATCGACTTCACGATAGTCTTTAGATTAATATTCTCTTTATAATATTCCTCAAAGCACTCAATCAATTATTTTTTATCATAATTTTTCTTCTCCAGAGCCTTCATATTTTTTATCCTGATACTTAAGAATTTCTACCCGAGTCATTAAAATATCTTCTTACTATTTGAAAATTTCTTCAAATTCTATTTTGAGATCCATTTCCTCTTCAAATTTTGAGCCACTGAATTTCGCTTCCCTCCTAGATAAGTTTATTCCTGCTTCCGGGTTATTTGTTCTGGGTTTACTGTCTCAGTAAAAAAATTTTAAGATCTTTCACACTATTATATGATCTATCAAAAGTATATTTTGCTAAATCATAAAAGTCATCATGAATTCCCAGATCTTCATTCATTTTCTTGGATAACTTTTTAAATTCATTAAAGGACCTCCGGTGTGCATCATACCTGATAAAGAATGATTCAAAACCAACCTCAAGCATGGTGAATTATTCCATGAGAATGATTTCAGATTCTTTCATCTCATTAAAGGATTGTTTTAGAAGAAAACACCTCAAGTAATTACTCAGAAATAATGAAATTATGTCTACTAGTTTATTCAGGGACTGCTCAATAATGACCTAACCCAAGGAAGATGATTAGGAATATATTTCCCTTACAGGTGAGGATTATTTTTATATCATAGTAGCCATCCTCTTGGATGATTCATCAACATCCATCGTGACCATGATAGTTTTATCAAGTGTATCAAATATCACATATTTTACATTATTAACTCTCGTAATGGCCTCTGTAGCCTTTGGGGATTCATTCTCACTATCAAAAACATGTATGATATTATCATCATCAAACATTTATTTCCCAACATCTTCCATAAGATAACTAGGATAAATGAAGTCAGGATTTTTTATTTCATCATCATATGTTTTATTAACTTTTTCCTGACACTGATCCTTTTTCCTAGTGATGAAATTTCCATTGATTCATCTTGTGATGTCTAGATCGTTATTTTTTAGAAGGTATTTCCTTCTCATTATATTATATGACTTGACTTATCACATCATCCCATTCATCCCATTCATTATTTTCTTATAAATCTTCTTCTTCTACCTCTTCTTGAACAATATATTCTTCCATTTCAGTTTCAATATTTATCATCATATTGCTTGGAGTTAATGGTACTAATTATTTTAGAAAATATTATGGTACCTATATTTTTTTGGAATCTTTCTCAGTAGCCTTTATAATAGGCTGAACTATTTCTTATTCATAAATTTTCTTCTTCTTCTTCTTCTCTTTTTCATGATACTATATCTCTTTAACAGTTTCAATCTTTAAAGAATTTTCATTATCAAGATATAGGACAAATACAAGATCTAATTCTTTCTTATTCCTAAAATATTCCCCCCAAATCACATAAAATTAATCAGGATATGTTTTTTACATCATTTATTTTGAGGTGCCGATTGGGTATCCTAAATAATAGGTTTAAATATAACTTACAGTTCCTTCTTCGTTCTCTTATTTGGTGATTTATTTGTTTTTTCGGCTACTTATTCTTTCTTATCCATGGATTCATTACATCTTTTTGATAAATCAATAAATTCTCTAGATATTCTACTGAAACAAACCTTTATCCTTATCAAGGTGTCATCACATAACAACAAAATCGTGATGGTTCATGCCTTAGAAATTTATGGGATTTTTAATGACTCTTGGGAAATGAAAATGATTTTGGATATAATTTACTAATGCATGATAAATTTTGATTTCAGAGTTCTATTTGTGAAATTGGACATTGTCATCAAGATATACCTCACCAAACTTACCTTCCTCAAGTTAGCCATGAAATCCAGAACATAGATGTCACCCTTCTTGAAGGATTCCTTATCTCATTTTTTCTGAATTAGGAAAACATGTACCAAAAACTATAGAATCATGAAATTTATCAAAATATTGTTTATCTTCGGTGTTATTACTCATTTCATCCTAGGTCACTCTATAGCATTCTTCATCTCAATGATTAATAATTAATATGGTATCTTATGGGTGCATAGAATGGATTATCCTTCATTGGTTATACCAGTAATAATTTCATCAATTTTGAATGGAAGGGAATAGGTTTTCCCATAACTCTTGAATCAAAACACATCTCTTCCTCATTCATTAAAAATAATTGTTGTCTCATAGAACTCAATAAGTAACTGATGGTAAACTGAATCCTAAGATTTCTGTTTGTCTACTCAAAGACTCTCCCATCCACTGAGCATGATATTTTTCATAATTAGGGAATTATACTTATTAAAATATCATGGATCAACTAACCATTCTATTCAAATTTTTGATGCTGGGATTTTATTAGTTGAAGAAATTTGTATATATTGTGAATCTTCCAAACACATCTGTAGTCTAAAAAAACTATGAAAAACAAAATGCTCTTTTTTAGGTGAGGTAGGGCTTCAAGGATGAAAACAATGAAATCCGATGTGGGACAAGAATAAGGGGGCCTTTATATAGGCATTTAAACGATTGTACATATTCCCAATTTGACCCAATAGTTGAAACAAGTATGATCCGACCTTAAAGATTAGATGAAAGTCAAAGAAGGATTTGGTAGGTTTCGATATTTTGAGTTTTTATTTAAAATATTTGGATATATGGAATTTGAATCTGAAATAATTCTGTAAAACAGGATAAAAATACCAACAAAAAAATTATAAAAAACTATGTAAGGAAACATATATTAAATATTGCTAAAAATTTGTTAGTAAATAGAAATATATTTATTTAGAATTTTTTGAATCCATAATGTTTTTATTATGGAATGAAAATATTTAGAATGCGACTATGTTTTATGAAAAAAAGGAAAAAATGCGTTGAAGAATCTATGTTCTGAAAAATATTGAGTTAAAAAAAATTGTTTTCTAAAAAATTTTGGGGAATAAAAGTTTGATTAAGAAATTTATGTTTAAGGAAAATTTGGTAATGAAAAATTTGATTAATAAAATTTTGATTAATAGAATTTTATTAAGAAAAATTTGATATGGAAAAATTTGGTTATGAAAATTTTGATTATGAAAATTTTGATAAAAAAAATACAAAAAACAATAAAATATACCCCTTATAAAAATGACTATCATTATATTAGGAGATAAGATTCTATAAAATGTTAGTATATAATATTACCTTTTGGTTATCATTTCGAAATTTAGTTTATTATATTCAAATATATCAGAGGGTAATGATTTTGTGAATATATCAGCATGTTGATCTTGTGTTCCAATAAATTCAACAATGATATCCTTCTTTAGTGTGTGATCCCAAAGAAAGTGATTCCTTATGTGTTTTTTAGAAGAAGGATGTGGATGGTTTTTTGTTAGGGAAATTACACTAGTATTATCACACAATATCTGTGTTTTGGTAAAACTGTTTCCATAATCTGTGATTGTGTGATACATCCACAACACTTGAGCACAAAAACAGCCAACTACTACATATTTAGATTCATTAGCGGAAATTTCTAATAAGTTTTTCTTTTTTCCAGGGAAATAATCTAATGAATCATTTAATAAATGAAATGTTCTATATGTACTTTTTCTATCAATTCTTCATCCACCGAAATCAACATCCAAATATTATTTTAAAAAAAATCAGTTCTAAAAGTGTTGAAAATTCATGTATACATACATATTATTATATTTGAATTAAAAATATTTCTAATGCTTTTAAATGATATTCTATTATATTTGATTGATATCTTTCACATAATAATACAGAAAACATTATGTCTAGACTACTAGTTGTCAAGTATTGTAAACATCCTATCATATATCTAAATGATGCTTCATCTACCGGTTTCCTAAATTCACCAAGATTAAAAGAATTTGGCATACTGATTGTAGTGAATATACTTTTAGTTTTTTCATATCCATTATTTTATAGAAGATATTTAATACTCTTTTGGTGTGATATATATGTTCTTTATGGTTTTGGAGAAATATGAAATCCTAGGAAAAATACTAACTCACCCATCATACTAATTTCAAAATCATATTTTAGTATATTCACAAATAAATATGTTAAAGATTGAGAATTTTACCCATATATAACCTCATCAACATAAATAATAACAGTCAAATCATTATTTATATCTTTCTTTATAAAAACTATTGGATCAGTAGTTCCGTTAACATATTTTGTTTAATAAAAATCGTGTAAGTCTATCAAACCAGGCAATAGGTTCTTTTTTAAGTCCATATAATGTTTTTGTTTGTTTGAAAACAAGTTTAGGATGTTTTTTTCTTCAATAATAGGAGGTTTTTCAATATAATCATCCTCTTGATCATATTCTTTATGGAAAACACACTTTACATCAATTTGAAGAATTTGGATATTAAATAATGATACAAAGGCATGTAAAATGAGAATAGAATAAATTCTAGACACATGAGCATTGGTTTCTTCATAGGAAATTTTTTCTTGTTGATTAATGCCTTTAGAAACTAATCTATAATTACTTATTACTATGACTCCATTTTAATCACACTTATTTCTAAAGATCTTTTTAACTCCAATTACAGAAGTTTCCATATGTCATTCAACAGAGGTCCATACTTTGATCCTTTCAAATTCATTTTTGTCATCTTGCATTGATTTTATCTAATCATCATCACCTAATGATTCATCAGTTCATTTTGGTTCTAGTTTGGAATTTGATTCTAAATGATATACTTCATTCCTTAGGAACCTCAAGTCTTTAGAAGTTGATTTACATCACCAACGATACTATCACTGGGGAGATTCATAAGAAATAACTTAATTGGGTTTTTATAACCTGTCCACAACAATATGGTAGGAAATATTCTCGGGTAAATGCTTCCAAAATATTTTCTTGAGCATTTTCATTATTAGAAGAATCTTCTATCATATGTCAATAATTAGTTTTTGAAAATAGATATGAAGATGTAGGTTTGGGTAGTTTATAAACAGAAGGATTAGTTTCATCAAATACACATGTACAATTTCTTCAATAGTAGGAGTTTTTTTTATTAAAAAGAATATAAACATTATAAGTATTATAGTAACACAGGAAAATTCATTTATCAGATTTGGGTGAAAATTTATGTAGGTTATCTTCAGTATTGATGATTAATACTTTATAACCATATACTTTGTTGTAAGAAAGTCATTGTTTTCTACTTTTCCACAATTCATGAGGTTTTTTGTTACGAAAATGTTGGATTAAAACTCAATTTATAGTATAACAAAGTAGTACTAACATCATGATCCCAAAAGTGTTTATAAATATAATATTCACTAAAAATGGTTCTATTTATTTCATAACAAATTTTATTTATTCTTTCAATAATACCATGTTTCATAGGTGTTCTTAGAGATTAGAAGTTATGAATAATTCATTTCTTACTAAAAAATATCAAAATATGAAATATGAAATTCTCCTCCCAGATCACTATGAATAGTTATCAATGGATGGCTTTTTCTCAATTTTAACTTAGGCTCTACTTGTTTTAAAATAAGAAAATGTTTTATATTTGTTTGCTAGAAAATAGTCCCACATAAATCTAGTGTAATAATGAACTAATAGAAATAAATAATATCGTCCTCTAATGCTTCTAGTTTGCGTTGGTCAAAAAAATATCTACATGCACTAACTATAATGCATCATAAGTTGTGACTTCATTGATTGATTTAAAATGTGATTTATGTTGAATTCCTAATTTACAAGGATATCAAACATTTGAAGAATCAAATATAAACTCTAGTATATCATTAAATTTTATTTATTTTTCAAGTATGAATAAGTTTTTATATTTACAATATCCAAACCTTCAATACCAATACCACGAATGAAATTCCCTTACACTATGTAATGTTAGATATTTTCTCCTATGGTTTCCTATGTTTAGTGCATAAAAGTTCTCTTGCCTATGGGAAAAAAGAATAAACTCTTCCTTTTAATTATTACTGAAATTTTATTATTCCATAAATTCACATGATAACCTTTATCCCATAATTGGCTTGTGCTAATGAGATTTTTCTTAAGAACTATAATAAATAAAATAAATTAATTAATGAATTTCCAAGAAGAAAAATGATTCCAATACTAATAATTTCTTCCTGAACATTATCTATGAATGTTACTTTACCTTCTTTTGTCATGATACTATTTTCAACAATTTTTTTGTTACCAGTCTGATTTTTGGATGATCCACTTTTCATGAACCATTTATTGTTGTTGGCACATTCCTTATTTTCTATAAAATAAATGTGTTAGGCTTTGGGAATCCAAAAATTATTGGATCCAAAAATTTTAGAATGTAATATTTTAGGAATCCACATTTTCATAAAAAATAATCTTTTTAAAAGCCTAAATATTGGGTTTTATTAATATAACAATTTCATTCGAAACGTCAACCACACTAACATTTGGTACAAAATGAAGTAATTTTGGTAAAAAAATAATTATATCTAAAAACAGGTTAAGAATGACTATATGAAAATCCATAACTTTTCCTCAAAATAATTTTTTTGGTATACATCTTGTCAATGGTTTCCATTGTAGAGGTAATATTTGATCGACCTTTCCTTATGGAATCTATTTCTGACATTAGTGTAATAACGAAGTTATTATCCACAATGTTTTTTGATTTAGAAATTGATTTTTCATCTAAAACATTTTTCAATGAAATTGCATTTTCATGATCCTTATAATGTTTATCCTTTTTAGAATTAACCTCATTATTGTTTTTAGAATAACATTCAAAAACCAAAATTTTCTAATCAGCATCATTAGAAACATCTCGTACTTCATTTGTTAAAATAGATATTCTTGAATATTCCTTCACATGTTTTTTCTTCAATTTAGTATTCTCATTTTCATGATGTTTGGAAAACTAGGAAACTTCTTCTTATGATGGAAAAGAGCAATCATCATCCAAAAAATATTCTTTATAAGATAAGTTATAATATTTATAATCAGTATAATTTTCATTCAAATATACATTAGTAATAGATATGGAATTGTGTACCTTGTCCATTATACAATGGTATTCAATGGGTAGTTTGGCTAGTAGACCAATATTTTTCTAACTTGAAGTCTCATACTACGAGGATTCATCAGATGAGTCCACACCCCTTGCACTACATCTATCATTATCCATAATGACATTATTAGACATAGTCTTGTAATAAATATTCTTGTTTCTTGCATAATTCATTTCTTTTCTATCTTTTTCTCTTAAGCGTAGGACAATTTTTCCTGATGTGTCTAGCACTTTTGGATTCATAAGAAGTGACATCAGAGTCATTCTTTTCTATTATTTTATTTATATATTCATATATATATATACTGAATGTATTTCTTTCCCAAAATTTTTTAATCCTTCAAACTTGATTAACTAACTCATTTTATTAATGTTAAAATTCATTATACTAAGATAGTACAGTGAAATTTTAGGACATAGATCATATAACCCTTTCAATAGTCTTGGATTTAGAATTAGTAAAGGCTACACTTTCATCTCCATTATTTTGTTTATTTATATTATAATCTCTTTTCATTGTTTTCTCGTGTAGAAGAAGAGATCCCAAAATTTCATCGAGAGTAATAATGGAATCCTTACTATTTTCATCAATGACTATTAGTTTTTTGATTCCCACTCATTGGGAATAATATCAATTATATTTTCCATAAGGGATTAATCATTAATACATTTCTCCCGATAGATTGAATAATTTTGACGATATTCATAAATAAATGTTGTACATTCCAAACCATGTCTCCATAAATAAATAGAAATCCATGGTATTCTTCTGTCAACATAGCTCTTCTATCTTCTATAACTTTGAAAGTACTAAAATGTGTAACCTGAATTTTCTTCCAAATGCAGTTGTTAACTTCATAATGCGTAATTTGAATATAAAAACTCATCATCATAGAACACAATAATGAATTTCATACCATGTAATTTAGCAGATATTATTATTTATTTTTTTAGTGAATATTTTGACTTCAAGGTCAGGAATTTTTTAATAACTTGTAATAATTAAAAAATTGTCAATTCCAGTGTTAATGAAAAATTTCATCATTATCTCTCTCCAGTACTCATAATAATTACTATAAAATAGAGGTTTTCTTATAGGATTGAGGTTCTCAATGGAACCAACATTCTTCCCTTCCATTCTATAAGATAAATATCATTCAAAAAATACTTTTTAATAAAAAAATTTTGGAATAAAGGTAAAAAATACATATTAAAAACATGAATAAGAAAAGTTAATAAAGTAAAATTTAAAACATGGAAAACTTGAGCAGGAAAACATATATGTGAGTATAATTATTTTATAGACTTCCTTTTATAGAACTTTTATGATCAAAATAGTATATATTGATGCTCAATAACAATCTAGGGTGAATTGTTAGATTAAAAACAATGTGTTTTAACCTTAAAGAAAACCATGTTTAACAATGTTAAACAATTTAAATTCACAAACCCTAAAAGTGTTCTATGAAACATACTTTCTTAGGTTTTTGAAATATGGTTTTGGAAATGAATCATAAGAAATGTTTACAAAAAAAATTATTTTTCCAAAATGAATATAAATTCATACTTATTTGAGTAAATAAAAGTATAATAATGTATAAGATAAGTTATACTTTCTTCTTTTATCAAAATACAAATGAAGCCAAACATGAAACAAAACAAGTAACAAGTAGAAAATCTTTTAACCTAATGGGTATGGTATCCAACAACCATGGATAATGGTACCTTGATTTTTTCATTCAAGAATGTATGTATTACCCACAATGGGGTAATCCACTGATAAGAATATCAGAATCTATATTGATATCCCCACTAGCCCTCAATCTTTAAGGTAGTCGGTACATCTGTCTTCCTTTCCCCGGAAGTCCTCGATCATTAATATAGATGGAACCTCTATCTTCCAATCGCTAGATGCCCTTGATTAAAATCAGAAAAAAATGGAGTCACACAAAGAATGTTGAACATGGTGTTCAGAATATACAAAGCATGAGAGTCACTCTCTCTAGAAATCATTTCACTACATCTAATACATTGATTAATATAACAATGTGTTATTTTGAGACCGTTCAAATGTGATATTATTTATAGGCAAAAATCCAACAATTTATTCCCTCCTCCAATGGTCATATTTTTCCTTGAATATCAGTTAGACCAATATAGGTGACTCTCCACCAACGGTTAGATAGAAACAGATTGCACGACATTGTTTCATAATAATAGAAAGTGTAAGGAAAATAGATTTGCATAGCACAATCTAAATATCTGATGTCTATGGAAAAAATAGTGTTTAGTGTATAATCATATAAACAATATGTTTTTATAAAACATGGATATTCAAATTCTTTTTTACATAATAGTTTGTAATCTGAATTCTATAGATTACATAATTTGAATTGATCTAAATTTGGAATAGATGTTATGAGGAATTCAGATTCTTGATTCTAAGGAATTTGGAGTTTGATTTCTGAGGAATTAAAATTCTAAATTCTATGGAATTCAGAGTCTGAGTTCTATAAAATATGGGGTCTAAATTCTGAGAAATTCAAATTATAATTTTCATTGAATTCTGAATCTAAATTTCTAATAATTTAGAATATGATTTTTTTTGAATTCTGAGTCTGAATTTCAGAGAATTTGGTATTTGGATTTTCGAGAATTCAGATTATGAATTGTAGAGAATATGGAATCCGAATTTCAATGAATTCGGAGTCTAAAAACAAAACACTCAATATCCAAGGAATTACAGGATTCTATAGTTTTAGATAAAATCCAAATTTTATAATAATAAATAAAATTATTTTTATTTACAGAAATTATAAAATGAGACAATGAAAATAAATTAAGTATAAATTTTTTTTAGAGAAGGTAAAATTTCCATAAGAAAATAATCCATAGGAAATAATAATTTTCAACAAGATAAACTATTTTTGATTTTCAGACCATAGAGTAATATGAAATTCATAAGGAACCCTTATTGAATCAACAATAAATGTATAATGATAATAATAAAATTATGTGATAATTGTTTATATATAATATCCATTGAATTTAAAACATTCTTTTAACTATTTTAATAAAAAAATGATTCCATTACAATTTTTTAATTAAGTAACCATTCTATAATATATCTCCTAATTACATAAAAATTAATCTGATTTTGGAACCTCATAATAGACAACCATGGGATACTAAATATTAAAAAAATAATAATTAAATGGTTCTAAAATGCATAATAAATTAATAATTAATACAATATATTTGAATTAGTACAATATTAATGTTTTTAATGAATATAATTTTATAATTCATGATTTTATCATAAATTTTATAGATAATTTTGAAATTATCAAAGTGAACACTCCAAACTAGCATCATTTCATTGGATACGACTTTTCCTCTATAATAGATAATCCCTCTATATTTTAAATTATGAAATGCTTATATATTCTCTATATTTTTCTATGAAATATTTCAATATCAAATTCAATATTTCTTCAAAGATGATATACAAGCCCTAAATTAATTTCATTTTACATTATTTAAAATAATAATTTATTAATGGAGTAATTTCTATCCCTTAATCCATTCATGTTAAAATCTATTTAAAATTTTTCTCATTTATTTTTTTTATAAAAGATCCATTTTATGGAAAAACCATATCTTTTACCTCTATATTTTAATAAAGATACCATTTTCATGATATATTTAAATTTCATGTACCCATTCATTAAAATATCATTTTAAAGGACTATTTATATAAATAAATATTTATTATTTACCATGCTTTTTCCATGACATAAAGTCCATAATTGTGACCTAATATTATTTACTCAAATATGATTGTTTAAAATACTTATATCCTTATTATATTTGGAATATTTATGAAATTTATAATGATTATTCAGGGAGTAATGATTATGAAACCTATAACATTCAATTAGTTTTTCTTATTAATTATCATTATGTTTGATTCCATTTTTGGCACACATTTTCCATAAAATATTTTGATGGAGGAACCCTGATATTGCTCTAATTCTTGGTGTAATTTTTATATCTTAAAAGTTGATATGTAGGACAGTAAGGAGTAGAACTAATACATTATGGGACTTTATCCACCATATTATAATATCCCAATTGTTTTCCAAAAATTATGATTATGATTTAACTATTTATGATGATTCAAAATTCCTATGATTTAATAATCATTCAATTAAATCTTCTTTATTTAATTCTCAAATTTGATTATTCACAAATTGAGTATTTTATGAAATTATTTTACTCTATTTTTCCACTATTCTATGTTCCAATTTTTTATTCTTCTAATACTCATTATTATAGCACACACCTTTTTTCGGTATTCCCATTTATATCATATGTATTCATTGATGATTGAATGAATCTAGGTGATCATTATGATGCTTAAAATAATTATGTATTATTGTATATTTATGTTTAATTTTTATAATATTTTTCTCTAAAATATGATTGGAATATGGATCCATGTGTAGTATATATTAGATAAATATGTACAAAATAATGTAATAATATGAGTTTGAGTATACGGTCACTACAGAAGAGATATTTTGAGCTCATTTAGGTCTATTATTTTTCTGTTATTATCCCTATGTGAAAGAAAACAATTCTTTGAATCTTTGTGACAAAATAACCTTAGAGTTATTTCATTGATGGGGATAGAAGTGGATTCATTGACCAAGTAATTTTCAACAATTAAATATACATTATATGGTATTGATCAGTACCAAGTATATACCAAATCATTTCCAACAATCATTACTATATAATATTAATAAATCAACAATACATAACCCTATGAGACAAAATAAGACATTGAAAATGACAAATGGGTTGTTTTATATGTTCAATGTTGATTAATATAGAGTCTTCATGTTTAGAAATTTTTTATATATCCCATTAGTTTCCAAATTATTGAAAAATTTTACGGAGGAAGCACATAGATCTATGATTCCTATAAGTCCCATTAGTAACAAAATTAATTCAAATTAGAAAAGCCATCATTGATAAAATAACCTAAAAGGGACATTTGTAATTGTATTAAAACATGTTTTGTATGTTATCAAGTGAAGACATAGTTGAAAAATCCAAATGTTGTACTATAAAAAATACACATAACTTATTGAAAGTTGAGAAATATCACAATTGGATTTTTTATTCTCCTTCCTAAGAAACCCATGAAGAAAAATTGCATATAAATTTTTATTTAATGTTTAAAAACGATATCCAATTTGATTAGTATATTAAATTATTTCACCATTGAGAACCAGGTTATTGTATGTAATCATGATGTATTGAGAACCGATGGAGAAACATTGTAAATTTATTTAGTCCATGAACCAATATTTATGTATATATTACAATGGATACTAAAACTTTTATTAATAAAAATGGAAAAATTACCCAAAATGGATGGGTAGTCTTACTGAACAATTCAAAAAACAAATTAAATGTTATGTGCTAGATCGCATTAATTTCATCGGTTTTCGGACAAATTGTTTTATATTTTTAGTCCTCCATTAATCCCCCCCTGTGTATTAAAATGGTTACTTGTGAAGTAATATATGGAAAATGGTGTATAAATACTTCATGATGTGAAAATTTAGTAGAAGGAAAACTTAGGGGGAAATTCATTGTGAAATGGTCAATGAGGAATATAAAAATCATCCATAGACATAATAATACTCATCGGAGTCAAAATAAGAGAAATTCTTAAAAAATCATATGCATTCCTATTAGGGATCATGTGTTCCAATAAAATATCACCATGTAAATAAGTGATGAAATTTTGAATGACAAGAAAATTGTGTCCATTATATATTAAACCATTTGATATTTTAGAACGTGTAGGTAGAATTTCCATTCCCCTTGAACTATATCAAAATTGCTCAAAGTCTTATGAAATATTAATTTTTTCCTTATTATGAATTTTTATGTCATACGCAAAACATATACTAGGTTACAATGGTGTTTAATTGTATCATAAAAATGATATAATGAAAAAATTATCAATATTTTTTGGGAGGGAAAAACTATTGAAGAAAAATAAACCCCATATTCTATAATTTTTTTGAAAAAAATATCATGTAAAAAGGAGAAACATGGTATCTTAATGAAGAAATGAATGGGAATACCCTTATTTATTTTAATTCAAGAAAATAATATCAATCATGAAATTTCATAAGGGGAGAGAATGTAATAAGCTACATTTAATTTACCTTTTATTGAAAGGACATATCTCACACTATTAAGGGTTAAAAATTTTAAAATCACATATGAATACAATTACATATGAACATTACACAAAATTTAATATAATTTATGATATATAATAGGAAAATAAATTTAAGATAAAAACCATTGAATAGTGTACACAAAAGGGTAGGCTTTACATGTTTATTTTCATGTATAGAAATATATCCATCATTGGTGACTATGAAATGAATATTAACCATAATAAGTACAATATCCATAATAAAGTGAATTTTATAATTTTTATATGTTATGAAGTGAATAATTATGTATAAATTGATCATTTTTATATTGAGAATAAAGGGAAATTGGACTATTAAGATGTTACCACATGGCCTTATTCTCTTTGGGAATAAAATTATTCGTAATTTTGACCACTAAAATTTATGAATAATTACAATAATATTACCATTATAAGTATTTTATATCATGTGTAATTAGGGGAAACAATTTATGTTGGAGGGGGTGATTTTGGAATATACTAGTATAATTGTTCTTTATGAATCTAATCTATTAAATCATGTGATATTGTTCAAATCATTATGGTTCACACTTTTCTTAACCCATAAAGAGCTTCAATAAGTGGGGAATGATTGGGTAAACCAACAAGATAGGACAATGTTATTGGATATCACTAATAGATAAATTCCAGTTGAACTACCCTAATAAGATACAATCCAATCACTTCGTACCCTTATGGAACTCACTTGTGTAAGAAGGGGTAATGTATCTGGAACATAAGTTGTATTAAGGTTTAAATTCCATTATAAATGGAATGATGTTTCTGTGATCCCCAAACTCATTTTCGGTATTTTTATCACCATTACATAAATGAAATATTTATCATGAATAGAATATTAATATAATAAAAAATTGATAAAAATAATAATTTAATCGTATGAATATATACGTATTATTTTCATTAAAATTATTTATTTGGATAAAAATATTGTTTATTTTTAGTAAATGTTTTTTCATTATAATATTGATGTAAAAAATTATATGAAAATTTTACTCAATCCATGATGTTTATATAAGAGTTAGAAATGAAATTATTAAATAAAAATTATTATTTTTTGATTAAAAATAATTTCATTTTTTGAAATTTAAATTATTTTAATTTATAAATTACCATGTAAAAAATTGATATCATTATTGAAATCATCTTGTTTAAAATAGCCATTGGTGTGTTTTGTTTATAATTATCAATTGTGTTTGGTATTTTCAATAAAAATTAAAATACAATATAAATATATTGAATGTATTGCAAAATCGTAAAGATATATAAATGATGTAATAAATAATTTATTGTATTCCTCATCTTGATATTTTTTATCCTCAACATAATGTATTTTAATGTAATAAAATTAATTTTTGCTACATATAAGGAATCATATAAAAACTAATGAATGTTTTTATCATAAAAACAATTAAATATGAAGATGAATCACTTCGACATTATGAATGATATTATTTTTATTAATTCATATCTTAAAATAAAAAAATAAAAAAATACACTCCACCTTGAAAAATACCAAGGTCAAAAACCATGGGAATGAAATTCGATATGTATATTTTAATATCTAGGTTTACATGGCCTTAATATTTAAATTATTGAATATTCTTCTCTAATTTACTATTATTACTGACCAATTATACAATTAAACTTCTAAATAAATCCTTAATCCATGATATTCATCACATATTCCATCCTTATAGACCACCCATCCGAGTTTATAATGTTTTAAGGATATCCATTAAGGATTTATGATTCCTCATTTTTTATTAAGTGATTCCATTCCAAAATTTAATTTTTTATTTAATTATATTAAATAATCCTGTTATATATAGTATATTATGTCTTCATTTGATCAAAATTATTCCATTAGTATGAATATTATTTCATAATAATGTTAAACTAACATTATATCTAGTTGAAATCATTTTTTAAAGTGCTTCAATAGACACTATGAATCCAAATTAATTTTTTGATAATCCATTCCATATTTTTTTTAATACAAAAACCTATATTCATTCATGGGTAATAATATAGATATTTTTAAAAATCAGGAAATGGGCATATCTATTTATAAAACCCTCATTTATTTGTAATGGTATGATAGAGCTAAAAGTATTTTAATGATATATTATCTATTTTTTAAAATTGAAATAAAATATATAATGGGGTTTCTCTGATAGAAATCTAATTCGTTGTATAAGGAATTAATCTCTTGAGATGAAATGTTTATTATACCACTGTGAATGTTCATGTTTATATTTTTTATGACACCATGGTGATAGATATTGGTGATAAGAGTTATAAAGCCTCATTTTTTATATTATCCACATTTCAATGTTATACCCCATGTATTCATATTCAAAATCTTATATTATGACCCATGTTATTACAATCATGATATATTTTTATTCAAACTGTTTTATTTGTGATCAGAACACACATTATATATCTTTTTCATATCCCTTACTAGGAATTATTCTCACCCTAAAACATTGATATTTCTTTAAAATAAATCATTAGTAGTTATGTTTTGGATTAGTGAATAATAAATTAATATTTGATGATTAATAAATAAAGTTTATGTTTATGCTTTCCATATATAATTATTTTCTTATATACCTAATGTCCAAGACACTAAACCTCAAATGATACATCTATGATATCAATATACTATTTTATGGAATTATATTAGAAATCATTTTTAAAAATAATGCGTCTCTATATCCAGAATAAATCTACTCAACATATTCATCAAAATAGAGACCAAATATAGTAATGTTTTTATTTTTTTTATTTAGGGTTATATATATATTTTATATTTGTAAAATTACAATAATATGGAATATATTTTGTTACAATTATCCCACAAGAAAAATAATAATAAATTAAAAAATAAAATGCTTCATATCCATATTATAATGAATAATAATCTGAAATTACAACTCAATAATAGACAAATTATGGATCTATCCGCACAATAATAGGAAAAAAATTAAGCATTCAATTCAGAAGCCTAATATTTAGTGTAAGATAAATACAATAATATAATCTTTCAAGAACAATCTTTATCGATGACTATGTTTCTAAAAAAAATATTGAACATATTTTTTCTTATAAATCAGCAACATTATTATTATCAATAAAACAAAAAATATGATTTTTCTATCTTATAGATTTTTGGAATCAACCCCAACATCAAGTAACGTATATGATATATGATTATAATCAATAAAATGTTGATATGATATTGTATTCATATAAATACTCATGAGATATCAATAAAGAGTTCAACACTAGCATGTATTGGAAATCTATTCAGGGATTATATGGGATACAATTTGAAAAGAATATGAAAACATTGTCGGAACTAATTTTCCATTAATATAGAAATTATAGAAGTGATAAACGTAGTTCATTTTTTGATATAATATGGTTGGTGAATATGTGTGTTGAATGTGATTTAAAATATAAATGTATAGTTTTTCAGGAAAATAAAGACACATACTACATATGAATTATTTCATCAATGGACTGCATGAGTGATATTCCATAAATCCTTTAACATTATGGATTAGAATAATGGGTTTTAGTCATGATTTTATTGTCTTGACAGAACATGATATATTTAAAATTAAAGCGTTCACACTCATATATCATTTGAATTTTCTTGATGCTAGTCAATGTCATTGGTGAATTTAAAAAATGTCATGTTCATCTTTATTTTTCATATGTAATAATATGAAATAAATTAAAATTAATTGAATAGTTAAAAGGAAAAAATATATATGAGTATTGTTTCATATTATTTTAAATTAATTGATTAATTTTTAAAAATAAGTATCTATAATTTTAAAAATAACATTTTTATTTTATTTTATATATAATATATCATATTACAATGATTTAATATTTTCCACAAATTATATAAATTGTTAATATATTTATTATTTGATGAAAATAATTCTATTATGTTCCCTTGTTCCATGAATATATGGTTCCATGGGGATATATAAAATAAATGATATGTTG
The DNA here is from genome assembly GCA_963277665.1 of Viscum album. Taxonomy (NCBI): domain Eukaryota; kingdom Viridiplantae; phylum Streptophyta; class Magnoliopsida; order Santalales; family Viscaceae; genus Viscum; species Viscum album. Next base: position 310,524,331 of record OY728129.1, read on the forward strand.
GTGTGATTTAGAAAATATATTATTATTGGTCACATCCAAGAAGATAAAAATTTTAATTTGAATAAATCTAATAATAAAGTTTGTACACATTTAAAAAATAATTAAGAAAATATAAGTAGAGACAAATTAAAAAAGAAAATTTAAAAAAAATACATTAATCTATCATGAATTCATATTATTACTCAACTAACATAGTCCTAAATTAATTTCATAAAATTATAAGACAACAAAATCGAAATTCAATTTATTTTAATATTTTAAGAATTAGAATATAAGAACTGTATTAAAATATTATCCATCTATTGATCATTAGGAAAAATTATTACTCAAAAAATAGAATCATAAGTTAATTGAATATATTTATAAAATAACAAAATTGAAATTAAATTCCACTTTTCATATTAAGGATAATAATATGTAAAAATTTTTTTGTGGTTACCAATGATTAATAAACATACATAATGAATTATATTGATATAATACTATTAATATCTTATATATAATGAAACCCGTGTTCCTAATGAATAATTTTTATTATTATTATATATATGATCATCATAATGAAATGTTTCACTAATATATTCCAAAAATAACATTCATCCATCCACATCATGTATAAAATTATTGATTATATATTTGGGAAAGGAAACATGAAAAAAGGATAAGTTTAAATTCATAGTATGGGTAATAAATGTATATAGTAATCAAAGATCATAAGTGATTAAAATAAATCATTTGGGTATGAAAACATAATCAATTTCTATTATGATTTCATTAAGATTTCTTTTAAAAATAAATATTAAAAAACAATATTTAATCCTAAATTAAATATTTCAAAATAAAATCTGACATCATCCACCATAACATGAGTAAAAAATATTATTTTGGTGCAGTGTGAAAAATATAAAATCATGTCTTTATAATGATAAAATAGTATCAATAATTTACACTCCCAATATGTGAATTTTTTTTAAATTTAATTATAATAAAGTACCATTTTGTAAACATAACATGGCCAGATTTATGTCTATGAACAATCATGTGATCTTATGATAACCATAATTATACCCACAAAATATTTTTTTAGTATATATTGACTTCAATTATGTCCACCATATGCTTAATTTCAGGTTTTCAGGAGGACTTCAGGGACCATGCATGACCTTTCTAGTTGGGCGTTGGAGTTTTTCATGTTGTAGTTTTTGTTTTATTTTTTTTGGTATCATACATTGGATCTTTTCTTGTACTTTTACTTTTGTTTCAGTGTTTTATAAAACATGCATATGGGTTTTGTTTTGGGGTTATTTTAATTTACTTGTTCCATTTTCTTTTGGTGTTTGACACATCCTATTTCCGGATCTTAAAAAATAAAAAGGGTAATGCCTCCCATATTTGTGAATACTTATACCCTTGGTTCTAGTTTCCACTCAGGGGCCTATTGAAGTTGGGACTCGGGGGGTCATTATCTCCCTTTCACCATTACCAGCTCAGGAGGGATATCTATGGTGCGAGGGGGTCATGAATGAAAGGTATTAGAGGCTTATGGTTGAGAGATATGATGGATTCTGGAGTTAGGCACATTGAGGATTACATGGGATGGTAGGGAAATAGTGTTGGATGATATTGGTGCGTGGCATAGGCCAAGGAATACCAACTAGAACATTTGATTTTAGGGCCCCCATGATCCGATTCAAGGACTCTAATCTTACCAAATGACCAAGTAAGACTACATTGATTGCAGGGTAGGTATCCTATGATAGGTACATCCATCATCCTGATGTGTGCTTTAATTTATTTATGTGCTCTGGGAAAGAAATCTAAATAAAATGATAAAATGAAATCTTGATAATTTTTCATTGCTAATTGGACTTAGGAATTCTTTGTTTACTATACAGATATTGCACCTAGACGTCGTTCCCAGGTGGCTCGGGCAGCCGAGGCCCAGAAGATTCAAACAGTCGATTAGCTAAGGATTAACCAAGAGGAGGAAGGTGACTTGTTGAAGTGCGCGTTTTGTGCTCTCCAGCAACAGAGCATGAACAAGTATAAAGGTAGGAATTCATATACAGAATCAGAGAGTTGGTTGGAGGAACTCATGATCACCTTTGGGATGATCATGTCTCCATCAGAGTACTGGGTTTCTCTAGTAGTAAGCCAGCTGCGATGAGCGGTGTGTTAGTGGTGGATGGTTTACCTTGTGGAGTGGAAGGAGACAGAAGTTCTATGGGCCATCATCGTGAAGGAGTTCCATGAGGAATTTCATTCCTTGACATGGAAGGGTGAGAAGAGGTAGGAGTTGTTGTCCCTCCAATAAGGAATCATGTCAGTGCGGGAACTAAGGGTCATGTTCAAGGATCTCCTCCGTTTTTTCTTGAATCACTTTCTGGATGAGGATTCCCAAGCCAGACATTTATAGGGGGCACTTCACCCCTATATTTGGTGTGCGGTGACCCCTTTCACCATACCAACGAACCTGGAAGTACAGAAGAAGGCATATATAATCGATGGGATGCACTTGCAAGTAGGTCAATCGTGAGAAAGGAGTCGCCCACGAGCGTCTATGAAGGAGGCGGTCAGTAGTAGATCCTCGACAATAGGGCCTTCCATGTTTCGACCACCAGGAAGCAGACTTAAGTAGGTCCCATACCAATCTCACAATTTCCTCCCGTTTTCTATTGGCAAGGGACTGATGTTCTCTGCATGTGGTAATCATGGGAATCTTGGTAGACATTTCCCTTTTCAGACTCATTATGGATGCATTGGCCTGGTTTGGCACCAGGCCCAATAGCAGTTCCAAGCCTGATCCATCCAGAATCAACAGGCTCCAGTCCCTCTAAGGGGCGCTAGAGAAGGTGGTGTCAACCATAGGGAGTTCCTCAAGGACCCCAACCAGGACACGGTCGAGGAGGTTGATGTCAATAGAGAGGCAGAGGAGTGTGACACAGACAGTTTCATGCAAAAGAAGTGGCAGCCCTAGGAAGGCAAGAGATCGAGAGAGATGTTTTTTGTTTTTCTTAATTGCTCTCATTTATGTTTTTTTAAATTCAAGAGCATCACAATAATTTTTTGAAACTAATTCTCACACATGATTTGGGCCTAGACCTTGTTTTTCATGAGTCTATAATGATATGTTGTTTCCCAGTTTCTTTTAAATGTGTGTCAGGAGTCCTAACATGTGGGAAAAGGAGGACATGGTCCCTAATCAAGACGCAATAATGTGGTTGCGATTAAATAGGTGCGGGAGAGTCAGTGCAGCCCAAAGTAGATAATATCTTGACATGGGAGAAGAAATTACCTAATTCATGTGTTGGGGTAGTGTGTTGATTGTTTTGTGAGGTTTTGGGGGTAGTGTGTGGATGAGAAATACAAAATTATAGGGGTGGGAGGACCTAATCCCTAATCGAGACGCATTAATGCGGATATGATTAAACTCGTGCAGGAGAGCCAATGCCGCCTAATGCAGATAATATCTACGCATGGGTGAAGGAATTCCCTGACTCATATAATTAGGATAGTGGTTGGATTGTTGTTATGAAAAAGACCTTAAAGTTATCTTACAGGGTGGTTGTTTAGACCTTTCCCCTTTTTATGGGTTGGTTTTTAATTCTCGAGGAAGAGAATGTTTTGACAGGTATCTGATTTAATGGCCCAAACCTCTATAGTCCATTACATTTAAAAATTTTATGTGGTCAGACATGACGCGATTTATAATAATAATTTTTGATAATAAAAATTGATAAGGGTGGAATGAAAATATTTGGTGTTAATTAGATTAATTTTTTTAATTAAATCATTATGAAATAAAGTAAATAAAATTCAATGTATTTAATTCAATGAGGGGAGGTTCATGGTTTCTTTTTTGTTTATTTAAAATTTAATGAATAATAAATTATGTGTGTAACGGGCATTTAATGTGAGGCGCATGGAATAAATTATAAAGGTATAAATTATAATAAATGTGGGACATGTGATAAATTATAAATGAATGAAATGCATGGAGCTCATGGGCTTGAGCTTATACAGGAGACATTGTGCGGTTCACCACAATTAATGTTTGAATTCTTTAAATAACATTAAAATGTTATTACCATATAATAATTTGTTGTAATACTAATAAAATTAAGAGGTGTATAGAGGGGGGAACCCCTTATCGTTAAATCCAACTTGTATTTTGGAATATTAAAATAATTATAATAATATTCATTTAATAGATTGTAAAAATAATAATAAAATGATAATGAATAATGGAAGGGGTTCCCAACCCGTACGTGAATATCAGGTGATTGGAGAGAGGGGGTAATTATAAGATTATAATTGGGCATCAATAATATTAATAATTATTTATGATAATGATGGTGACCCGTTGATGAATTTGAAAGAGGATTTATTACTATTATATTAAATAAAAAATGGTAATGGTGGATTTTAATGTGTGATTAATTAAATGGAATGGGTTTAATTAAATATTAGAATAACCATGGTAAACTAATTTAATGGGATTAAATTAGAACATTAATGATGAGTGTTATTAATATTAATTTTATTAATAATAAAATTGAACTGATAATGGAGTAATGGCATGTGAAGGTTCCACTTTTGGTTGAAGAAATCATGAATGGTAGAGTGATTGGAGAGAGAAACAGTTTAAAGGAAATAAATATTTAAAAGTTAAAAAAATAAAATAAATAAATAAATAAATCAATGAGAAATGGGGTGATGCGCACCAAATCGGAGAGGATTTTGTGCGTGAATCTTAAATGTGATTGGAGAGTGAAATTTTCCATGATATGAAACAATAATAATAATATAATATTATTATTATTATTTATGGTTTTCAAAACTATAATTCGTCCGTAACTTCTTCAGATGATATCAGATTGAAGAACCGTCAGCAGCAGCGTAACCCTAAAATTATAATCATCATTTTAAGACCAATGATGAATACATTTTTATGACTCATGTCTTGGGTCAATAAAACACCTATTATTAATAGAAGTCATTATTATCATTAAACTCATGCAAACTATGTGTCGTGTCATGTCTTGACAAGTCAAACAACGTAACAATTATATGGACACATCATGTATTCATTAATACATTATGCATAACATTTTACATTTTAATTGCCTATATAAGAGTGGGTCATGTGTTATTTATGGACCCCTCTTTTTCCCCTCACGGCGACTCTCCCGGATGACCCAGAATCCTTCCTACTATCTTCTTCATCTGGAATCCAATCGTTGATCTGTCGGTGGCAATAAGATCGTGTCGACGAGGAAAACATCATGCACCTCGTTCATTTCCCTCTTCTTTGACTTCCTCTTCATAGTTTCCTATCGGGGAGATTGCTGAAATTTGACGGGAGCGATGATTTTCAAAGAACGTCATCATAATGGTACGTTCTACCTCGTTCTTATTCCTTCCTCGATCTCCTATTTCTATTCCTCCTTTCCATGCTATGACAAGTGACACCTTAAACCTTAATCATGTCTCTCAAGGTTGTTTGTGCGGTTGTACCACAATGTCCATGGGAGGACATAATCATCGGGAGGATTGATCGAAATTCCCGAGGGGGTTATTCTCATAGAAGGGCGTCAAAACCTGTTTAGGTAGGAATCATAACATCTTCTCTCTATCATTTATGCATCATGCGGGGTGGGTATCCTCTGTTATTCGTGAGATACTATTGAACCGGTAAATGGAGATAATAAGTGGTTAACGAACGTGTTTGGGGAAATTTTGTTGATATTGTTGTTTTATTTCCATCAATGCTTATCCTTTGATTATGTTTTGAATGGAATAGGCATATGCCTACTAAAAATCATGGTCATTGGAGGGATTTCTTTGCGCAATTAATTGTTTCCTTGTTTTCTAGATTGTTTTGTGGATAGAATTTCATAGAATGTAGAAATTGGTTAATCATGTAATGTTGGCTGAGTAAATGAATACTTGGAACCCTTGTATGATCACCACTGTTAAACTAAATGAAAGAATGTTTTTTCTATGGTGTCAGGGTAGTTTATTAAATATGTAAAATCAATGGAATTGATTGGCTAATAAACGAAAATGGTATTGTGTTTCTTGTGTTTTCCCTAACTTTATTTGTGGTTGGCAAAAATATGTCTTATAAACAATTGATCTAGTTCGGTTGTTGTCAGTTTCGTGGTCGTTAAGAAACTGATAAACTAAAACTATTGAAATGTGAAAATCTTAATGGGGTTTGGGGCTGTTTGTGGTGTGCATACTTTCGAGGTAGAAGTGCCGAGAAATGTGCTCAGATCATTTTTGTAGAAGCCTTAATATGGGATGAGTGGGTGATATAATTATATAAATCATTATGTTTTATATTTCTTTACACACCCCACCAATGTTGAGCCCTACATTCCGAACACCCATGGGACGGGGGGTGAGATTCTAAAATATCTAAAGGATGACTAGTTTCTATTCATCCCTGTGATCCCTCTTCCAGGTTCTATAGCCCAAGATCCTTTAGGTAGGTTATGAAAAATGTCTCCCAAGAGTCTTCAGGATGAGGATGTGATATGTTCCTATGTGTCATTGGGATGAGATGTGATGTGGTTCCCTAGTGTCTTTGAGATGAGATGTGGTTATGGCCGAGGATTGAGTGTCGGCGGGATAATATGAGCTTCATATGGCCATGTTGTGGCACTTGCTCAGGAATAGGGGGAAGCATCAAAGCTTTAGGCATTAGGGATTGAGCAGTATTTAGTGGGAAGGTGGTGTGGGGTACCCATACATTGATAATATTACTATACCACTATATTGTCTTGCGATATTTGGTGGGTGTGGCTTGTAAGTTTGGGTGGATAGATTCCTTGCTAGGATTTGGTTCCTTATATTTTCTCACGGGGCATTAGGATGTCTCCCCATCTTTTCACGAGAGATTTAGGTTTTCCTACTATGTATACTTGTATTCTCACCCTATATTTAATTTCAGTATTTCAAGAGGACATCAGGGACAGTGCAGGACCTTTCTAGTTGGGCGTTAGATTTTTTCTGCTGTAGTTATTGCTTATTTTTTTGGTTTCGTGCTTTAGAGATTTTCTTGTACTGGTACTTTTGTTTTTGTATTGTATAAAACATGCATATGGGTTTGGTTTTGGGTTAATTTTCTTTTACTTGTTCCTTTTTCTTTTGGTGTTTGTCTCATCCTATATCCTGATCTTAAAAAATAAAAAGGATAATACCTCCTATATTTGTGAATACTCATACCCTTGCTACTACTTTCTACTCCGGGGACTACGGGAGGCGGGACTTGGGGGTCCTTATCTCTCTTTCACCATTTCCATCTCAGGATGAGCATCTATGGTGGTAGGGGGTCATGAAAGAATGGATGTATGTGCTGATGGTTGAGAGATAGGATGAAGTCTAGAGTTATGCACAGTGAGGATTTCATGGGATGGTAGGGAAACATTGTTGGTTGATCATGGTGTGTGGCATATGACAAGGAAGACAGACTAGGAAACTGGATTTTAGGGCCCCCTATGATCCGATAAAAGGAATCTGAGCTTACCAAATGACCCAGAAAGACTACATTGACCATACGATAGAGACACAAGGAATGGTACATGCATCATCATGATTTGTGTTTTACTTTATTTGGGTATTCAGGGAATGAAATCGAAATAAAATGATAAAATTAAACCCTATGAAATTTTCCTTGCTACATGGGCTTAGGTGTTCTTTGTTTACCCTATAGGTATGGATCCTATAAGTCCTTCACGGTTGACTCAGGAAGTTGAGGCCCACCATATTCGGATGGTTGATCAGCTGAGGATTGACCGATAGGAGGAAGATAACTTGTGGAAGCCCATGTTTCGTGCTTTCCATTGACAGAGCTTGAAGAATTATGAAGGCAGCACATTAGCTACAGAATCAAAGGGTTGGTTGGAGGAACTCGATGTCACCATTGGGCTGATCAGGGCTCCATCAGAGTACTGGGTTTCTCTAGTAGTAATCCAACAGTGAGGAGCGGCACATCAGTGGTGGATGGCTTACCTTGGGTAGGGGAAGGTGATAGATGTTCTATAGGCCAACTTCGTGAAGGAGTTCCTTGAGGAGTTTCTTTCCTCGACGAGGAAGGTCGAGAAGAGGCTGGAGTTGTTTTCCCTCCAACAAGGAAGCATGTCAGTGCAGGAACTAGGCGTCATGTTCAAGGATCTCCTTCGTTTTCCCCAAATCTATTTCCAGATGAGGATTCCTGAGCCAGACATTTAGAGGAGGCAGTTCACCCCTCTATTCAGTATGCGGTGACCCCTTTCACCTTACCAACATAAATGGAAGTACAGAAGAAGGCAATGATAATCGAGAGGATGCACTCGTTAGTAGGTCAATCGTAAGAGAGGAGTCACCAAAGTTCTTCCAAGAAGGAGGCGGTCATCAGTAGATCCCCAGTAATAGGATCTTCCAGGTTTGGACAAGCAGGGAGAAGACTTCAGTAGGTCCCATACCAATCTCACGATTTCCACCCGTTTTCTATGGGATAGGCCCTGAGGTTCTATTCCTGTGTGAATCGTGGGAATCGTGGAAAACATTTCTCCTTTTAGACTCAGTATTGAGGGACTGGCCAGGTTTAGCCCTATCCCCAGCATCAGTTCCCAGCCCAACCCTTCCAGAAGCAATAAGCTCCAGTCCCTACATGTAGAGCTGGAGCAGGTGGTCTCCAACCACAGGGAGTTCCTCAAGGACCCCAACTAGGACATGGTTGAGGAGGTGGACATCAACAGATAGGAAATGAGTGGCATGCGGATAGTTGCATGCAATACAAGCGACAATCCTAGCAAGGCCATAGATCAAGAAACATGTTTTCGGTTTTACTTAAATACTCTTGTTTGTGTTTTGTTTAAATTCAGGAGCATCACAATCCTTTTTTACAACTAATTCTCGCACATGCTTTGGGCCTAGACCATGTTCTTCATGAGTATATAATTCTAATTTGTTTCCCTCTTTCATTTAAATGTGTGTGAAGAGTCCTAACATGTGGGGTGATGAGGACCAGATCCCTAATCAAGACACATTATTATTGATGTAATTAAACCCGTGCGGGAGATATAGTGCTATCCAAAGTGGATAGTATGTTGACATTGGAGAATGAATTCTCCAATCCATGTGTTGGGGAACCATGTTTCTTGTTTTGTGACATGTTGGGGGCAGTGTGTGTATGAAAAATCCTAAATTATAGGGGTGGGAGGACCTAATCCCTAATAGAGACGCATTAATGTGGAAGCGATTAAACTGGTGCAAGCGAGTCAGTGCCGCCTAAAGTGGATAATATCTTTACATGGGGGAAGGAATTCCCTGACTCATATAATTATGATAGTGGTCAGATTCTTGTTATGACGAGAGCCCTGAGATGTATCTTGTGGGGTGGTTGTTCAAACCTTTCCCCTTTTTATGGGTTGTTTATTTATTATCAAGGATGAGAATGTTTTGAGTGGTATCTGATGTAATGTACTGGAACACTCTGGTCCATTACTTTGTAAAAATTTGATGTGGTCAAACAGGATGTGATTTATAATAATAATGTTTGATAATAATAATTTATAAGGGTGGCCTGAAAATATTTGGTGTTAATTAGATTAAATGGTTTTAATTTAATCATTGTGAAATAAAAGAAATAAAATTTTATGTATTTAATTAAATGAAGGGAGGTTCATGGTTTCTTTTTTGATTTATATATATTCAAATAAATAATAAATTATGTCTGTAATGGGCATACGATGTGAGGTGCATGGAATAAATAATAAGGAATAAATTCTAATAAATTAGGCACATGTAATAAATTATAATGGAATGAAATGCCTGGGGCGCATTGGCAAGACCTTTTACAGGAGGCGATGTGAGGTTCTCCACAATTAATGTTGTAATTGTTTAAATAACACTAAAAGGGTATTATTATATAATAATTTTTTATAATAATAATATCATCTGATTGGAGAGAGAGAGTAATTATACGATAATAATTGGGTGTCAATAATAATAATAATTATTAATGATAATGATGGAGACCCGTTGATGAAATTGAAAGAGGATTTATTACTATTATATGTAATAATAAATGGTAATGGTGTATTTTAGTGTGTGATTAATTAAATGGAATGGTTTTAATTTTATATGAGAATAACTATGGTAATATAATTTAATGAGATTAAACTAGAACATTAATAATGGGTGTTATTAATATTAATTTTATAAACAATAAAATTGAAGTGATAATTGAGTAAAGGCAAGGGGATGCACCACTTTTGGGGGAAGAAATCATGAATAGAAGAGAGATTGGAGATAGAAAGAGTTTAAAGGAAATAAATATTTAAAATTTAAAAGTAATAAAATAAATAATGAAATCAATCGAGGTGGAGTTGGGTGATGCGCACAAAATTGAAGATGATTTTGTGTGAGAATCTTAAATGAGATTGGATAGAGAAATTTTCAATGAAATGAAATAATAATAGTAATATAATAATAATATTATTACTTATGGTTGTCAAAACCATAATTCGTCCATAACTTCTTCAGATGATATCAGATTGACGAACCTTCAGTTGCAGCGTAACCCTACAATTATGAACGTCATTTTAAGACCAATGATGAATATGTTTTTATGACTCTTGTCTCGGGTCAATAAAACACCTATTAATAATTAAAGTTATTATTATTATTAATCACACAAAACCCGCATTACATATCGTGTGTTGACCAGTAAAACAACATAACAGTTGTATGGTCACATCAAGTATTTATTAATACACACTACATATTGTTTTAACATTTAATTGCCTATATAAGAGAGGGTGACATGTTATTTATGGGCCCCTCTTCTTCCCAACACGGCGATGCTCTCAGATGACCTAGAGGCCTTCCTCCTATCTTCATCATATGGACACCGATCATCGATCTGTCGGTGGTTGCGGGATCCTGTTGTCAAGGTGAACATCGTGCACCTCATTACTTTCCCTCTTATTTGACTTCCTCTTCTCAATTTCCTAATGAGAAGATTGCTGATATTTAACGGGAGTGACGCTCTTCGACAAATGTCATATTATTGGTACATTCTACACCGTTATTTTTCTTTCCTCAATCTCCTCTTTATGTTCCTCCTTGCTATGCAATGACAAGTGACACCTTAAACCATAATGGAGTCTCTCATTGTTGTTAGTGTGGTTGTTACGCACCGTCCATGGGAGGACATAGTCGTCAAGGAGGATTGATCGAAATCCTCGTGCTGTTTGTTCTCTAAGAAGGATATCAAAACCTGTTCAGGTAGGAATCTTACCTTCGTCTCTCTCTATTTTTTGTGTCATGTGGGGTGGGTATCCTCTTATTTTCATGATATACGGTTCAACCCATAAATAAATATAATAACTTGTTAAAGAACAGGTTTGTAGAAATTATATTGATATTGTACTTTTATTTCCATCAATGCTCACGCTTTTATTATTTTTTGAATTGAATAGGCTTCTGCCTACTTAAAATCATGGTCATTGGGGGACGTTTCTTTTGAAATTATATGTTTCCCTGTTTTTTGGATTGTTTTGTGGATGTAATTTCATAGAATGTGGAAATTGGTTAATCATTTATGTTGGCTGATTAAATGAATAACTAAAACCCTTGTATGATCACCCCTGTTAAATTAAATTATAGAATGAATTTTTGAGGGGCATGATAGATTATTAAATAAATAAAATAAATGGAATTGATTGGATGATAAACAAAAATGGGATTGTGTTTCTTGTGTTTTCCTTAACATTATTTGTGGTTGGCAGGGATATGTTTTACGAACGATTGATCTGGTTTGGTTGTTGTAAGTTTCTCGGTAGTTAAGGAACTATTAAACTAAAAATGTTGAAACATTAAAATCTTAATGGGGTTTGGGGCTGTTTATTATGTGCATACTTTCGAGGTAGTAGTGTCGAGGCATGTGATCAGATATTTTGTGTATAAACCTTTGGATGTGCTGAGTGGTTGATATAATTATATAAATCTGCACATTTTATGTTTCTTTACGCACCCCACCCATTTTGATCACTATGTTCTGAACACCCGTGGGATGGGGGATTGAAATTCTCAATCATCTAAAGGATGGATGGATATTTTTCATCATTGTGCTCCCTATTCCAGGTTCTATGGCCCAAGATCCTTCGGGCATGTTATGACAGATGTTTCGCAAGAGTCTTTGGGAGGAGGATGTGATATGTTCCCAGGTGTCTTCCAAACGAGATGTGATGTGGTTCCTAGGTTTCTTCAGGATGATATGTGGTTATGGCCGATGATTGAGTGACGGTGGGATACTATGAGCATTGTATGGCCAGGTTGTGGAACTAGCTCAGGAAGAGGGGGAAGCATCATAACATTATGCATGAAGGCTTGATCAGTATTCAGTGGGAAGGTGGTGAGGGGTACCCATACTATGATAATATTACTATACTAATACATTGACTTGCGATATTTGGAGAGTTTGGCATGAAAGGTTGGGTGGATAGATTCCTTGATAGGGTTTGGTTCCTTATATTTTCTTATGGGGCATTATGATGTCTCCCGACCTTTTCATGAGAGCTTTATGTTTTCTACTGAGTATACTTGTATTCTCACCATACGTTTAATTTCAGGTTTTCATGAGGACTTCAGGGACCATGCACGGCCTTACTAGTTGGGAGTTGTAGTTTTTCTGGTTGTAGTTTTTGCTTTCTTTTTTTGGTATCATACATTGGAGCTTTTCTTGTACTTGTACTTTTGTTTCAGTATTGTATAAAACATGCATATGGTTTTGGTGTTATGTTTATTTTCATTTAATTGTTCCATTTTCTTTTGGTGTTTGACTCATCCTATTTCCCTATCATAAAAAATAAAATGGTTAATGACTCTTTTATTTGTGAAAACTCATACCCTTGGTGTTAGTCATTGCTCCGGGGCCTACTGGAGGAGGGACTTTGGGTTTATTATATCCCTTTCACCATTTCTAGCTCAGGTTGGGCCTCTTTTTTGGGAGGGGTGCGTGACATAAAATCATTTTTAGCAAGATTTTTTTGGATTAAATTATTAGGGGAAATCATTTGGATCCACCTACGTTTATCAGTACTAAAATCCACACCCACAATGGGAAACACAATCAAAGAAGGTGAATGAGACCAATAAAAGAAATACTAGATAAAAAATCACCAAGATCAACTATATTTCCATCCAGACAAAAAAACATAAAACATATAATAAAGGTTATTGGAGTTAGTGAGAAATCCAATGTGGGGGAAATGAACCATAAATAAAATTGGAAACCTCAAATTTGGGATCTAAACAAGTTTCCCCAAAATCGCATAGAGTCTCTATATTTATATAGAAAAGTGGACGAATGAAACAAAATATTCTAGTATAATATGTTTAAAACACACTATATTCAAGGAATACATATCATAAATTCTCAATTCATGATATAAATAACTTGGGTGGCATATACACTAAAAAAGGCCTCACCTCTGGTTAACAATTATCCTGACCATTTCTTATCATGCAAGTAATTCACTACATGTAAAAATTCATTTCATGAAAATATTACATGGATTCATCAATGGGTTGTATTCACATCACAAAATATATGGACGTTGTGAATCCCTCTTATAGAAATAACGCAACTACAAAATTATTTATAAACCTAAAAACCCTAAAACATTACCCAAGACATAAAAAGCTCCCTCTAGAATCTTTGACACATTTATAAAAGGATTACACTATTTCATAATAGACAAGAATCCCTGAATATTAATAAATTTTTCCTCACCAACCCTCTTGGACCACAAAAATCCAAAAATGTAACAATAAAATGATAATCAAAACAACAGTCAATAAGTAAAGGAATGAAGTTAATGTGATGTTACAATATTTTATTAGGACAATAAGAAAATATCATTAAAAATAAAAATATTAATCCACATTTAATAGAATTTATTAATATGAAAATAAAATAAAGATAGATATTAAAATTTATTATTATAAAACAATTAAAATATAGAAAATAAGAATCAGAGTGATTGAAAAACATGGTGTATAAACTTCATCATTAGAAAAGTGTTGAAAAGATTATTATCATTTTTCTTTTTTCAAAATATCATATGCATTAATCATTTAAATATTCTAGACTTACTATAGGGAATAAATACATCATAATTAAAAAATTTCATTAATCAATTATTAAATCATTTATATCGATATCTAAAAATATTTCGGATAAATATGTTTATATATGAAAACATTTATAGACTAAAATGACGTGGTTTTGTATGTTTCATTTAGATGGATGAACTTGGATAAAATATCTGTCATGGGGAAATAATGTTAATAGGAATTACAAAAATCATGAATAACCATAAAAGAAACCGATTATTGTGTTTTTAAAGATAAATATAATAAAAATACCAATTTAGGATTATCACTCTTAATATATCACTTCTTAAAATAAAATATTGAAATAGAACACTTGTTGCTTTATAATATATGAATAAAACACTTCAATTTTAGGCCATGTATATATTTTTAAATAATGATAATTTCCATAAATTTAAGTTTAATTTCATCCAAGGTATATATATACCAAAAAAATAAATAATTCATCATTATTTTATAAGTAACAATGAATGAAAATATAGAGAGTGAAGCTTATAACCAGAATTCATGCATACATGAACTAGACCTAAACTCATGTGTAATAAAAAATATTATAATAAATTATATGAGAACTTATAAAAAAATATTTCCTTTCAAATAATTCATATATAATAATTTCTTATTAACATGTTAATGGGTTGTATTTTATTATCATCAACTGACTTTATTTACTTTATTTGATTCATGTACTCAATGTAATGTTTATATTGATCCATGACCCATTAAAAAATTTCGTAATTCCAAAATCATTCAATGTATAATAATATTTTTCACAATGATTTACATTATTTTAATTTTAGGAAATTATAGTTTTTTTGTGATTTAGTAAGATAAAACATGAGGAAGGATTGTTTTGGTATTTTAGGATCAAAAAATGATGATATATTACAAATGATTTAAATGTTGTCATTACCATTACATAAAACATTGGGAATTATTTAATAATTAATTTATAATATTCATTTTAATTAATATTTTATATTGATACATGATTTTAAATGATAAAATTATTCATGGAGGTTGTCATACAATCTAATAAAATGGAAATTATATAACCATGGTGTGGGTAGAGTTTAGAAATTGATTATTTTTTTATAATTTATTTATTACATAAGTTTAATGATATTATTTATAATTTCATACGATTTTGAGTCATATTTGAATGTAGTTGGATTCTATTCAACCTCCACTTATGACAAAAGAAATACATCAATTTATACTGGAAGTTGTATGCATGCACACACATATGACATTATCAATTTTCATTGAAAAAGTGATAGGTAATATATGGTGTATATTTTTAGGATATTGATGATTTTATAAATATTATATTATTTCATTAAATATATTTTTGTTACGCACTATGATAGTTAGTGATTAAAAATAAAAATTCCATTCATTGATCTAGTAGTTCCATTGTATGCACATAAAATAATTTCATTTTCCAAAGGAGTGAAAGAACAATATAAAATGTATTTTTAATAAATATAATAACATTTCAGAAAAAAAATGGTTTATTATTTAGTTTTATTATTATTTTATAATATTATTAGAAGTTTAATATATATGAATATATAGAAGAAACTCAAATATGTGGATCAATGTCATGATTGAAAAATGATATTCTCATAAATTACATGTTGGAAGTGAATTTATAAGTTAAAATTCAAGTTACTGGTTTCTTGGGATTTTATATGTGTCCTCTAGGGGATCATCCATGTGATAAGATTCAATATGAATTTAATGGGTAATATTAGTTAAAGTTGGTGTATATGGGATCCTTTTATATATGAAAATGACTTCTCTAATGAAAAGAATGTTAGGTGATGGGTGTGAATGGAATTGAATGAATATTTCATGAGTTAGTTAGATAAATGATGGTGATACTTTTTTTAAAGACATTACTACCTAGAAATTGTCCCATGAATATCAATGTGTCATATAAATAAAAATTAAGACAATTTTTTCCCAAATTACATTTATTATCCTTCATAAACATCAACCATGGAAATTATTTTTTATATAATAATATACGATGTCCCCTATATCCCAATTTAATCATGATGAATTGATATTTATACAAAATTTATTAAATGTCCATTTTTTAAAAATATGAACATTAACATTCAAATTAAAATAAAGTATATATTGGAAACTATCTTAATAGAAAAACAATATTTTTACCATCATGTGTTATTAACATATTTGTTTTTTTAATATCCACTAAATTGTTGTTAAATAATATATATATGTATATATTCATTATTTTATGGACATTTATTTAATTTATTAGATCAATATTATAAAAAGGTAAATATTGAATTCCTTGAAAAAAATACTTTCATAGTATCTTCATAATTAACATTCAGCATGGAAAACTTATTTTTTGTATAAAAGTAAATTTTTATTGTTATATAATTTGGACATGGTGATATCAAATATTAAATCTGGTTTATGAAATCTAATTTATAAAATAGATAAAATATAATTTTAGATAAGCACGAGTAACAATTAATGTTTTTTTAAATAATGTTCATCTTCAACATAATATGATTTCAATACCATATGATAATATTTTTGTGGAAGTAAAATTATTCATTAAAATATATATAGAAAAAATAATTCTTTTAAATCAATATTATAATGATACATAACTTATAGAAAAATATTTCATTAAAGGATAGTTCATTTTTATCATCTGTAATTTGATCATTATTTAAAGTTAATTATTATTCAACACATGAATACTTTATCATTTTGTAAATACTTAAGTATATTATTTAAATTTGGTTTATATAAAAATTAAATTTATTTTATATATTAATATAAAATAAAATTTATTAAACATTTTTATTTGGCCATGTGATGAAATATTATTCATTTGAGTTCATTAATTAATCATGTTGTAAATATTTAATTTTATGAATCAATTAATATTTACAGTTCTTCTATAAAAAATACATATATTATTTAGATTTAATATTTAATGCAAAAATATATTTTATATTAAAAAAATTAAATAAATAATTTTTTTTAACTATTTAGTTTTTTTAAATTCTGTTATTTTTCCATTGTCACATATAATAAATTATTTTTTATGCATCATTAATATAAAAATATACAATGATCATAAATAAAATGAATATATTTATAATTTTATTAGTTTTTTCTAATATATTACAATAATAAAATCATTTATTCATTCCATCATCACATATTTAATGGAATCGCACATTAAATATTGTATAAAATGAATTCACTTTTCTAGGTATTCATCCCCATTTTTGCTTCATTTTACTAATGGTGATTCATATAGGTGAAGTTTGTAACATACAAATATTGTTTGAAATGAATTTATATTTCATTTATAATTGGATTTTACTTATAAAAATGTTTTTTTAAAATAAATAGGATTGTTTTAGGATTTGGAGAAAATATGTCATATCTGGCAAGTCAGTCGTGCTCAATTCCAACACTGAATGGAGGCAATGTCACAACACCTACAAAAATAATATAATTTTTATATTCTAATAATTTTTATATTTTTATAATAAATTATATGATGATATATACTCATTATATAGTTAAAATTGTTATGATCGCATCATATCAAAAATAATTTTTAATTTAAATGGTACAAATTTTCGCTTCTTGTGGTTTAAATTATGATATTTAAAGATAATTATTTAATAAATGTAAATTTCCATTAAATGAAAATTTATATTACATTTATTAATTTATGATTCAAAAATAAAGTTATCAATGTAAATAGTTGAGGTATGCCATTAATCTGAAAAATACCTGTAATTTTAATAAAATTATTTTTCCATTAATGAAATAATTTTATAAATGTTTTATTTATATTATTAATAATTTTAATTAAGAGATGTGTAATTATATTCCCAATAATAAAATTTACCTTATACAAAAAAATTTATATTTTCAGTAAACATAGGAATTTTTTGTGAATATTAAAAAACAAAATTTTCAAAATATTATCAATTTTATGTCATTATTGTGATTTAACCATGAATTAGTCATTTTTTAACCATCTGAATGACCAATTAATTGAATAAGGAGAATATTTTATTTTGATATATTAATTTTTATTTTGGATGTTAATAATGATTTTCAAGAACAAAATATATATTATATTGAAAATAAAAATTGTCATAGGGGTTTTTTATTTAATGTCACGATTGTAAGTTTCAATTCAATTTTTATTTACAACCAATTATAAATTGATTTTATTTTTATTAACTACCCAATAAAATTTATTTAAATGATATTTATTTTCCTAATTTCAAAATATATGAATTTTTTGATTTAAATCAGGTATTTTAATAAAAACTAATCTTAAAGAGATTTTTGTTCTTATATTGAAAGTAATTTCATACACAAAAGAAATTAGTATATAATAAAAATAAATAATTTTTTTAAATAATTTTTTTTATTTCACGTTTATCTTTTGTAACATAAATAATTTATGATGGTAAAAAAATTATAATGGTTAAGAAAAAATTGGGTATAAAGGGATTTGATAATGTTGAATGGTTTTAAATTTATATAAAAATTAACTCAATTTTATTCTTCTATTTTGTTTCCGCTTTACTATAACATATATTTTAATTTTAGGTGACATGGTTCTAATTTATAATGAATAATTATTATTAATATTCTATATCATTGAATAATAACTAGATATCTACTACCCAAATTTATAAATGTGTATAACATCTCCTATATTCAATAAAAAACAAGATATAATTATATATTTCATGACCTACCAAAATTTCTTTCAAACCAACCTCCCAATGTCCTAGATTTTCTATTTAATTAAAAAATATCCAAGAAGGCGTAGTGTGTAATCATAATATTGTTTTCTAATGAAGATATATAAGACATAACCAAGTGTAATAGTTTTATTTATTCTTACACCACCTTAAAACATTCTATTTCAAATATTATATATTAACCTAATTATATGATATTTTTGACATGACCATTTATACCTCTTTTCCGTCATTTGGGAATTGAAAACATTGCTATTGACTATGTTGGGACAACCACATGCACGATGTGATGAGTTTCATTTACACCACCAAAAAACGTGATTCATTATAAATATATATTTTAGTTCATTTATAATAATTCTTTTCACATTATTATAACTATATAATGATATTTTATTTTTCACACAATGTTTTTCATGTTTTGGTCTATGATCCAGTTCATAGGTATTCCCATTCATTTTCTTTGGATTTCGGTGTGATGGGTGTTGAGTCCTATAATGTTTTATTTTCCTAAGATTTCCATCATCTTTGGACCTAGGTTCTTGTTAGGGTAATGGTTTCATGTTGGAGGGTTTGTGACACCCACATTGTCATTATGTTGTCTTTAAATCTTTAATGGATCATTCGGTTGGGTTCCCTATTGTTTGGGGTATCAAGTGAGGGTTTTCATCCAATTTTTGGCTTCTCATAGTTTGAGTTGGGTTCTCCCAAACAGTGCAACTTAACCTTTCAATGTATCAAAACATTTTGAGTAGCATTTACATGGTTTTCACATGTTTTAGAAAACTATGCCTTCCATTAAGAGAAAAATAACATTTAACCTAAAATAATGATTTATGAGATTCCACATTACATTTGAAGAGTTTCCATTTGTGTATCGACTTGAGGTCTCCCCCCTTGTTATCCATCATTCTGGGCATCATTTTTGGCTATTTATCATCAAGGGTTAGTGATTCTTTCTAAAATCCTTCCTATTATTCTTCTCCTATCTCCCCTTCTCCTCCTCCTACCATTAATTCTTCAATTATATTCTCCACTATTCATGCTTGGAAGAGGGTTTTTTCACATGATTTAGAGGGGTATTTTGTTTTTTATGGATTCTCTTTATAGATTTAGTAATTTTAAACCATTGTGAAAGGTTCTTGGGTTTCTGGTTCCATTATTCCATGGTTGTAATGAAGTTTCTCAGATGAAATTTCCATTATAATTAATTTTTAACATATTTCATGTTGGTTTCACCTTTTCTACATTCTAAATAGTTTAATATAATATTTGGATAATTTGTTTGGAATGAAAAGTAGCAGCTATAATTTTTTTTGATGAAAAGTGTTTTTGTTTTGGTAAAATGATGCAAAACGCATGTTTTTTAAAATTATATCATATAATTTGAAAATATTTTTTATAATTTTATATATGGTCATGTATATTGAATAAATTTATGGAATAATGTTATAGTTTTATTTTTTATCGAGTATTTAAAATGAATTATTATGTTAAAAGTGCATGCCTTGTGTTTGGTAAATTTCCAGGTTGGATTCTCTAGGTGTTTTGGATATGAAGCACTTTTTTGACATATTAATATATTTTATTCAATTGAAATTTTATTTTGGAACAATTAAATGGTTTCCAAATTGGTTTTTGTATTTATAATGTAATGAGTTTTATTTTTGAAGGTGTTTTAAAATGAGTCGTCAGTAAATGGCATGTTTTAATATTTATTATGAAGGTTGTGTTTTGAAAGAGTAAACTAAATGTTTTAGGTGTTTTATTTAAATGTTTAGATTATGAAAATGGTGTTTTTTTTAATACATTATGAAAATTGAAATTTTTGGTTTTGATAAACGTGGGTTTGGTAAAATGTATAAAGTCTCATTTGGAATTATTTTAAAATGGCTTTCTTGTGTATTACATGTTGTACGATTTGGTTTAATTTTATAATTAATGAAATTTAATTACTAAATCATGTTGGGTATGTAAAATCATGTTTTTGTGGAATTGGTGGGTTCATTTCTTTAAAACAACATTT
Source organism: Viscum album (assembly GCA_963277665.1). Taxonomy (NCBI): domain Eukaryota; kingdom Viridiplantae; phylum Streptophyta; class Magnoliopsida; order Santalales; family Viscaceae; genus Viscum; species Viscum album. The sequence goes on from OY728129.1 coordinate 310,545,322, forward strand.
ATACTGGATTTTATGTGCATAACCTTCTTATTCATCATAAAATTGTTTTCTATAATTTTCAAGTGGTTTATTGAAATTCTTTTTTGGCATGAAACATTTTTGGGAACAATTATGTGTGGGTTAGATTTATAAATATCACTTTTATTTTAAAATGGTAATTTATAATGTGTGGAACTTGAATGAGAAAAAAGTGGAAAGCTTGAGTGTCTAGGTGGGAAGACTATGAATAGTATGCTAGTGATCCCTTAGTGGACTCATAATTGTTTCACATAGCATGATTGAAGATGAGATTTTTAACTAAAATATAATGATGTATTGGGGCCACAATTATATTGGGGTTCCCCCAACTAATAGATTGTACACATGAAGTTTATTGGATAGTGATATATTTACACTGAGATACTATGTACCTAGGGTCCCACAGGTAGCTAGTGCCTTGGGTTGTTCCCCTGACTAGTGTCATTTGATATTTTGTACTCACTATCATCATTAACTATCTTTGGTTGGTATATTCTATAGAATTTTTTATTTCAATAAAAGTGATCATTCTATAAATTTTCTTCCATTTATAAATTATTTATACAATTTCTTGTTTATGAACACATTCATGAGTTTTGTCTTATAATGTTTATAACATGGAATCTTGAGGGGAAAAAATACATTTATATATATATATTGTTGTTCAAACATATAAATAGATTTTTATTTTATATCAAAGGATCTGTATAGGGATGTAGACTATTGGGTTACATTATAGAGTTTTAATACTCTTTCCTATAGTTCATTTTTGTTTTTATCCATTCTGGAAGATTTAACTTTGGTTCATTACCCTTAAGAGATGATTGATCATTGTGTTGTATAATAACACATGATATCCCATAGAGTTAGTTTAGTAGTTATGTTTGGTCGGTTTAGTTGTATGTTCTGTTGTAATTTTAGTTTCTTGAATAAATAATTTTTAGTTCAACATTATATTTGTATATTGGGTTTTTTGTTTTATTTTGTTTTTTGGTTTATTGTTTGTTTATTAAGAAACATTATTCCCTAATATACTATAATTATGCATGGAACTAGTTTCCAACCTGTGGGAATCAGGAATTCCCTTCAGGCTTTGCTATAGATCATATTGGGGGACCATTTGAGGTTCGACCTGGGTTGGTTCGTGAAAATATGGAATCAGAGCAAGATGGATCTTATCAGACCATGATTTTAAAAGCTCAATATACTATTTGGGGATATAAAGGTATATTTAATAGGATTTTTGGGACATGTGGGGTTGGAACACGAAGTGCATTTTGAACACTTTCTCATTCTAATTTTCTTATGTCCATTGGATACTTTGTTTTATTAGATTCATTTGTCTTAAGATATTGTTTATTGATAGAGACACGACAAAGGGAGTTGGTCCAATGGTGTGCATGATCTCATATGGCCTAGAAAGCCATGTAGATAGATGAAAAATTCCTAAAATGATATCTATATGGGAGTTTTGTTTGGAATATGGCCACTAACCATATGGTAAAATCACTCACTAAAATTAGTTCACTTTTGGAGTAGTTTTGAGTGTTCTTGAATTCATAAATTTCTATGAAAACCATGTGAAGGATTTGTGAAATGGGGTTTATTTGTTAACAATTGGGTTTTGGGACGTTGGAAAATTGTTTTTAAAAATAATTTTTTGTTATAGGATTTGGTAAAATGAGTTCTTCTAAAATAACCAATTTGGTGGTTAAATTTTAATGGTTTAATGTAATTGAGATATATTAATCACAATATGGAATGTATATAAAGCATATGTTTTCATGGAAATTGTTTAAATTGAAAAGGATTGGTTATTAGAATAAAATTGTTTTGTTGGAGTGTGAATTGTATAATTGTATGAATTTTTTTTGGTTAAAATGAATTTTCTTTTTGATGGGAATCTATGGGATTTCTTTTTCATGTGTGGTAGAATGGGTTTATGTGGAAATCTTAAACTGATTTTTTGTACATAGTAGATAGTATGCCTTTTTAAGGTTCATGATTTTTTTTGAAGTGATTTTAGTGGTTTGTTTTTTGAAAAATTAGTTTTCTTTGTTTTAGCCATTGTCCTTTTCCTAGGTTCTCACATGCATGATTTATATGGAAATGTGGATAGAGGACTAATATGGAATGACATATGGGTGCCCGGGGTGGAATAGAAATGTGCATGTGAGCGTGTTTCAATGAAAACCCATTGGTGAGTTTGGTTTATTCTGAATGCTTGCTCGTGATTCGGAAGTGATACTCCCATTGTGTCAAGAGATGTAATATATTGGGTGGTTTCTTTGAAAGTAGTGTTTAGTGGTTTTATAATTATTTGTTGGATGTTTTAGTAGAGCTAATGATTTTCCTCTATAAAAAATTTTTCTCGTTGATCACCAAAAGGATTTTATTAGAATTTCAAAAGATAGATCATCCTATTTGAATGATGCCTCAACCCATTTTATGGAATAGAGAGTTTCTTGGGCTTGATTTAAAGTGTCATTCTCTTATGGAGATTCTCTTAGTTTTGGTAATATTTATCAGTGATGTTGATGAGAATTTTCATGTTCTATTTTTACTCTTATTTTATTTTTTATTGAGAGATAATGGTGATTTTTATTCTCAACTCCATGGTTGGGATAAAATATTTTGTCTTGAGGGAGGGAGTTTCATGGTGTATCATAATTTGTCGCTTCTCCCAGAAAGTGTTATTTGGCCCTATATGAAAATGTAGGAAAGTGTTATGGTTTGTGATTAGTATATTATGAATATGATTTAGTTGATAGTTCAACCATTATTGTAAGAACCCAGACGTTCTTTTCTGGTATGATTTAAATATCTGGTCGATCATGGAGAAAAGATGAAATTTTGGAAATTTTCTAAGTACACGCCATGTACATCATGAGTACACACAGTGTACTGACTTTCCATAGGAGGAAGTGTGTTGTCCATGTAGTATCCACACACACGGCCGTGTTGGATTGAAATTGAGGCCACTTAAAGATGGTTACTGAAATGGAAAGTACACGCCATGTACTCCAAAAGAACGTGCCATGTATTTTGTTTTTTTTTCATTAAACACACTGGGTTCGCATGTGACAGACAAAACAACCTTCGTCTAGGTCTTGTTCATTCGAGGGAGTCCCTACAACCATGGAACTTTGATGATCCCTTGATCCTCTATCCATCCTCTAAATCGAACACTGTTGGTCATGTTGGAATAACATCGGTGAGTTCCCTACTCTACTTGAGCCTCGTTTCATGATTCCTATTCTTTTCAAAGTTATCGTGGGTTGAACGTTTATTAAGTTTTCTTATATCTATGTCATTATTAGGAAATTCAATATTTAAGGATCATGTATAACGATATCCTAACCCCAAGGTTGGTGTTTTGTGCCTTTTCGTTCAAATTCCTTGATTATTATATGCAAATTCATCCAATTCCATTGAATGGGGTATTGGGTGTTTACCATATTAACAGTAAAATTTTCCTATCATGATTTTATGCTTTTATAGAGGTAATTTGGATATTAATTGGGATGATTTATATGATTTGGATGTATTTCCCTTTGCATGCTTTGTTTATGATTTTTTGGTCCTGTTTAGCCAGTTTGGCTACCATACATGTTTTCCATGCTTGTTGATGTAGGATGGAATGTTTCTAGTTTGACATGCTTAATATGTTGTTGACTATTTAGCCAAGTTGTTATCTTTTTTTACTTTTTCCATATTACACTTCTATTCTTGTTGACCTATACAGATCTATGAGTACCTGGTATAGTAGAAAATAAGGGGAAATAACCGATTGAGCTTCCTCAAAAAGTCTGTGATAACATAGGCTAGAAGGGGGATTGACCAAGTGGGAATCCTCAGAGAGCGTAGAATCACGTGGGACTATATGTGTAATTGACCGAGTGCACTTCCTCAGAGAGTCCTTGATTTCTTTAGACTATAATTTTATTGACCGCGTGAGATTCCTCGGAGAGTCATTGTTTTAATTGAACTACTTGGGCTACAAGGTAAACTGACTGAGTGAAGTTCCTCAGAGAGTCCTAAACATTGGGGATATAAGTGGAATTGACATGTGAGCATCCTTAGAGAGTCCTTTACATACCTAGACTACACATGGAATGGTCTATGTGATCTTCCTCAGAGAGTCTTTCTTTACCTATAATATACGGGGAGTGGACTGTGTGAGCATCCTCAGAGAGTATTTCTTTACCTTTGAAAATAATGGTATTGATAGAGAGCGCTTCCTCATTGAGTCATATTATATTCTTATGACTGAACCAAAGGGGTTAGCCCGAGTGTGATTCCTAGAGGGTTGTTTGTACTTCTTAGGTAAGACGAGAGGTGATGGTTGTGAATAGATCCGAAAGGGTTTCCTATTTGAGTTATCACTGTCTGTTTTGCAGTTGCTTGATATCGAACTGCGGCTTGTTTACTACTGAGCACTTTCATGTTTATTTTTTTTGTACATTTACCTACCATATATTTACTTACTATTAGGAGAAGATATTTGGGTGTTTTACTACTTGGATTTAGTCTCACACCATGTTTGGGTCATGCTTCTAGGCCCAAATAGATTATATTGTTGTCTTTTTAGATAAGGGAAATCGCCATTCAACATCAAGTACTTGATTGGAATGGAGCTGGAGAGCATGGGACCAAGCTGTGGCTTGCGATACTGAGGATTTTATCTTCTTTATTTTTCAATTTTGTTTAGCACCGTTTTATTCCAATACTGTGACCTGTTTCGCTATTTTCTTAGAGATATGTATCACACATCATTTGGTGTAGATATTTTCTTGAATGGACACAAAACATTGGTTCTTGAAGTGATATGGGCCCTCATGGACCAGAATTTGGTAGATCATTGAATTATTTTCCATGTTATAATGTGTATAACATTACAAAAAATGATTTGCGGTGAGTTTGGGCCTCATGGATTTGAATTGGGCACTTTCTATGCTAATTTCAGTGTTTTCTGGGTTTGGGAGTAGTTTCTGAGGCATACTGTCTGGAAAAACCCATAATACACGTTGTGATGTGTTAAGTACACACTGTTTGTTCTTCTGTTTAGGAAGAAATTGTTTTTCTTATGTACAAGTCATGTAGTTTATGTACATGCCATGTACTCTCCAAACCGTGTCATAGTCCATGTGGGAAGAGACACAGAATGCGGAATGTTTGGTGGGAACACGCCGTGTACCAGTCGAACACGTCGTGTAGTGTTGACCCTGTGTCCGCACGTGTAACAAACTACACAGACATGTAGACCTTAAGATATACATGTCATGTGCCATCTAAACATGTCGTGTAGTCTGACCAAGGTACCCGGCCATGTAACTGACTACATGTGTTGGTTTTACCTTTTCATATACACGCCGTGTCCACATTGAACACACCATGTAGTCTTACCAGGCACCTAGTCGTGTCATGATCAAAATAGGTTGGTGTTATCCCATCTCGTACATTCCATGTCCATTAGAAATGTGCCATGTTGAGTGAACCATGTGTTAGGCCATGTCACTAACAACACGGGCTAGGAGAAGCTTGTTTAGTACACACCGTGTACCAATTGTACACACCGTGTAGTCCTCCTTTAAGAGTTCTGTGTGGCTTGACCGTGAAGAAGGACTCGGGTAGGGAAATATGATTCAAGTACACATCATATGTCAAGATGGCACACCCTATGTCTAGTGTGTTACAAGACTAGTTTAGGTAGGAGTACACTCCCATGTAAGTAACTTCAGGGAACACGCCGTGTAAGAAATGTACACTCCGTGTAGTAATATTTTGTAAAACATGAGGGCTTTATTTATCTTATACCCTTCTTTAACTCCTTGTTTTCAATCCATGATAATCATGATCTATGGTGGGTGCTTGAACGTGCCGATTCATGCCACTGAGATGTCCTCTGGTTGTGCGCCAGTTTCCAGACAGTGATCAGACACCAGAAATGGTTAATCAGGGACCATCAGCAGATCTTCCTATTGTGCCAGCCATGGAGCTAGCCATTGTAATTTAAAAAGATGATGATGAACAGTTCGGGGAGGGATTTATGAGGACAATTAATGCCTTTAAGGGAGAACTGCATCCTTCCCCGTTAATAGCTGATTTGATGCAGGTCTCGGAATAGCATCGTCCTCCCACTTTCTCAGGGGATAAGGGACCCCAGGCTACTGAGTCATGGTTAGAAGACACATTGACAATTTTTGAGCATCTTTAGATACCTCTTGAGAATAGGGTTAAGATTTCTACCAACATGCTTCAAGTATCCACCAAGAGGTGGTGGGATGTGGTCTCGCATGTAGGACACTGGAAAAATATGGATTGGGATGAGTTTCAGCGCATCTTCTATGATTACATCTATCCAGAGACCATGATGGCTGATCGAGCCTGAGAGTTCATGAGTCTGTAGCAGGGTACTCATTCTGTTATGGAGTATTCTTCTTTCTTCATAGAGTTGTAGCATTTCACGCCTATTCCCATAGGTGACGAGTTGTTCCTTACACATATGTTTGAGGATGGTCTAAGGCATGAAATCCGATCTCAGGAAAAAATCATCAGTTTGACATCGATATCCTCAATCATAAACCATGCGCTAATCACAGAGTGCAATCTGTGGGATTCTAGAGCTGTGAGCCAGGGAGATAAGAAATCTTGAGTTACTGCTCCGCCAACAGATAGCAGGAAGCGCTGTAGGGAGGCTAGATCAGTAGATCAGAGTAGGAATGATGCATCGTTCGGTATATTGGTGTTGTGCTACTAGTGTGGGAGTAGTGGGCATATGAGGCAACCTATCCAGGGTGACCCATTGGAGTGCCTATGTTAATGAAAAATTGGTCACCTTCAGCGCTTTTGTTAGATCTTATCACCATCATCTGGTGATATGTGTTCTTATATGACTCCTCGTTCAGGAGAAGCACTATCAGTTTCTCACCAGTCTGGGAACTCGAGTTCGTCCGGTCGTTTAGGACAAGGTGGAGGTCATCGTTGTGGTATCTAGTCAACCGATTATCAGTGACATCATGGTGGATCAGCTCAGAGTGGTCAGGAAGGGTCACAGGGCCGTGGTATATTCTAGACTATCGCAGTGGAGCAGACCCAGTATGAGTCGTATTCCGGACCTTCTACCATTTTGTCTATGATCTTAGTATCCTTAGTTTGAGCTTATGTACTTTTTTATACAGTGTCTTCCCATATCGTTATATACATTGATGTCATAGAGAGCCTTGGGATCTATATCTTTTCCTCTACTGATATCTTCACGCTAGACACACCGTTGGGGACTATAATGGCTAGTGTACATCAGTGAATTGAGTTCCCTCTAGAGGTTGGTGGGTGTCACTTTTTATGTGACCTCTATGTCTTATAGATGATACGCTATTATGTCATTCTCAGAATGGACTGGCCAGTTCCCTTCTGGGCATTCGTCAACTGTTATCGCAATAGTGTGATTTTTGTTTCACCATAGGGTGTATCTTTTCTTCATAAGGGAGAATGGGATGTCTAGGTGAGCCAAGAGGGTCCACAACATCATGGTTTGGGAGGAGTTATAGCCCATATTGCTAGTCTATATCTAGATGTTATCGGAACATCACTGTTAGACTTTCCTCTAGTGGTGGATCATTTTAGAGATGTTTTTTCAGAGGACATTTCATGTTTGCCTCCAGAGCGTGAGTTAGACTTCTCGATCGATCTTGTGCCTGGAGTGGCATCGGTGTCCATTCCTCCTTATAATATTGCTACACCAGAGTTGCATGAGCTCAAAAAGAAACTGGATGAGTTGCAGGAAAGGTTTTTCATCTGACCTAGTACTTCTCCTTGGGGTTCGCCTATCCTTTTTGTGAAGAAGGTGGATGGTATCCTCAGGATTTGAGTGAATTATCATATGATGAACCAGTTGATGGTCAAAAACCAATATTCCTTTCCCAGTATTGATGATCTATATCATCATCTTCTAAGAGCCCGAGTGTTCTTGAAGATTAACCTAAGATTCGGTTACCATCAGTTGTGAGTTAGACCATCAAATATACCTCTTACAGCAATCCATAGAAGGTATGGTATATACGAGTACATGGTCATGGTATTCAGTATCACGAATGCGCCTGCAGGTTTCCTGGAAATGGTGAACAAAGTGTTCCGTCCATACTTGGATTCTTTTGTGGTGGTCTGCATGGATGATATCTTGGTGTAATATCACACTCGAAACGGTCACGCTACCCATCATGAGATCGTTTTGAGTAAAATGAGGGAGAATCAGTTATATTCTACGCTCTCAGAGAGATAGAGTTGTTGTGTTCAGGTCTTGGAAGTTGAGGCCACTTGAGAAAAATTACTGACGCGCGATCTGGAGTTGGCAGTTGTTGTTCATACCCTATTATGTTGGAGAAATTATCTTCTGGGAGATCACTTTGTGGATTTCACCAACCAAAAAAGTCTCATGTACATCTTCAAACAGTGTGATCTGAATTTGAGACAGCACATGTGGGTTGAGTACGTACAGTCTTTTGACTATGAGTTTACCTATATGCCTTGGAAAGAAAATGTAGTAGCTAATGCGTTGAGTAGGAGGACATAGATACAGATAGTTCAGGAGTCCAGTAGTGTGTGGTAGCTTATGTCTTTGTTCTCTGAGAAGAATTTGAAGGTGCACAACCGACAGGGGAAGACTTTTCTATCTTCTGTATCTATTACATGTACTCTTATTGATCGAGTACGAATTAGGCAGCTATCAGATTCTGAAGGCCAAGTCCTAAGGGTTAGCGTGTCCAGAGGGGACCCTATTTCTAGATGGACCATAGGGGAGGATGAGATCCTTTGTTCCCAGATACATGTATCGGTGCCTACAGATATATGTGAGGAGCTATTGTGAGATTTTCATTCCTTAGTTTGGGAAGTTCATCATGCCATCACCAAGATTAATCATGATTAACACCATCAGTATTAGTGGCCAGATATGAATAGGGACATTGCTGGTTTCTTCATGAGTTGTTCCAGTTCTCATCAGGTGGAGGCAGAGCATCATCGACCGCCATGGATTTTGCAGCAATTACCCATTCCAAAGAGGATGTGGAATGATTTCATGATGAACTTCATGACCAGTTTTCCGAGGATACCTTGAGATAATGACGCAGTTAGGGTAGTAATTGACAGACTCATGAAGGTATCACACTTCATACCGATCAAGGAGACCTTCAGTGTTAATGATCTAGGATGGTTGTATATTCGTGAGTTTGTGCATATTCATGGAGTTCCACACTCCATGGTTTCAGACAGGGATGTATGTTTTAATTCTCATGTTTGGTAGGGTCTTTAGAAAGATTTGGGTACACAGGTATCTTTGAGTACAACTAACCACCCCAAGACATATGGATAGTCCGAGCATACGATTCTGGTGCTTGGGGACATGCTATGAGCATGAATACTGGGTTGTGGAGGTTCTTGGGTGAATAATATACCTTTTGTGTAGTTTCCCTACAATAATATTTGTAAAGAAACTATTTAGATGAAACCTTATGAGGCTTTGTATAGTAGGTCATGCATATCACCCTTATGTTGGCTGGAGGTAGGAGATGAAGCTTTGTTGGGACCTCATATTGTTCAGGAGACCACAGACCATATTGAGTTGATTGGGAAGCAGATGGCTACTGCACAGTTTCGACAGAGGTCTTATGCTAATCAACAGAGATTCCCTCATGAGTTTGGGGTTGGGGATCATGTTTTCCTGCATGTCACACTGAGGATAGTAAATAAGAGGATTAGGAGACATGGTATGCTTTTACCAAGGTACGTTGGGCCCTTTGAGGCATCGGAGAGAGTTGGGTCGGTTTCCTATCAGTTGTAGTTACCTCAGAGGTACCATGTTATGCACTATGTTTTCCATGTTTCTCAACTCCAACATTACTTTTCCTTCTCGTATCATGTCTTTCAACCTAAGTGGTTGAGCCCAAATTTTATGGGTATTTTGAGGATGATCCTATCCAGATTGTATATTGTAGTACGAATGTTCTTTGTGTCTTGTATGAACCTCTAGTACGATTTCTATGGCTGCACAGGTGGGTGCAAGACAAGACTTGGGAGAGGGAGGCCGATGTACGAGCACAGTGGCCAGAATAGTTCAGGGTTTCTTCTTCTACGTCGCGCTAGGGAAATTTGGGGATGAATTTAATTAAGGGGGGAATTATATAAGAACCCATACCTTTTTTAGGTATGTTTTCCTATTCTGGTATTTCTTGGAGAAAAGAGGATATTCAAGAAATTTTTTAAGTACACACCGTGTACTACATTGCTGTAGAAGGCCATGTGTTGGTTGTATAGTAGCCACACACATAGCCGTGTTGGAGTGACTTGGAGTCCGTATAAAGTGGAGTACGATAATGGAAATTACACCCCATTTACTCCAAAATTACATGCCGTGTATTTTGTTTTTTTCATTAAACTCACAGGGGTAGCGTCTGACGTACAGAACAACCTTCATCTGGGTCTCGTTCGTCCAAGGGAGTCTATACGGTCGCGGATCATTGACGAGCCCCTGAGCCTCTGTATGTCCTCTCAATCGTACACTGTTGGTTTTATTGGAATCACATCCGTGAGTTCTCTCTTCTTATTAAGCCTCGTTTCATTATTCCTCTACATTTCCATGTTCTCATGGGTTGAACATTTGTTATGTTTTCCTAGATCAACGAAGTTATAAGGAGATTCAAGCTTCTAGGATCACGTATTGCAATATCCTAACCCCGAGGTAGGTGGTTTTTGTCTCCTGTTCAATGTCCTTTAGTGTTATGTTCAAATTCCACCAATACCCTTGAACTAGTTATTGGGTGTTTACCATTTTAACCTTTCTATTTTTCGGCCATGCTTGTATGCATGTGTATAGGTAATTTGGAAATGAATTGGGATGATTGATATGAATTGAATGTATTTCCATTTTCACACTCTATTTACGACCTTTTGGTCATGTTTAGCTAGTTTGGATACCTTGCCTAATATCCATGCATGTTTCCATAGTATGAAAGTTCATATATTGACATGCTAGATATGTTGTAGACTATTTAGCCATGTAGTTCATTAGGTTTACTTTCGCAATATTACACTGCTATGCTTGTTGACCTACACAGGTTCGTGAGAACCTAGTATAGTAGATTATAAGGGGAATTGGCCGAGTGAGTTTCCTCAGAGAGTTGTTGAGCACATTGGCTATAAGAGGGATTGACTGAGTTAGAATCCTTAGAGTTCCTAGAACCACTTGGGTATATAATGTCAATCGACCAAGTGGGCTTCCTCAGAGAGTCCTTGATTGCTTTAGACTATAAGGGGATTGACTGTTTGAGCTTCCTCAGAGAGTCTTTGTTTAAATTGAACAACCTGGGCTATTAGGGTAATTGACCAAGTGAGATTTCTCAGTGAGTCCAAGATATTAGTTCTATAAGGGGTATTGACGTGTGATATTCCTCATAGATTCCTTGACTACCCATGAATATACGGGGAATGGACATTGTGAGCTTTCTAAGAGAGTATTAATTTTCCTTTTACTATAAGGGGATTGACTATGAGAACTTCCCAAGAGAGTCTTATTATATTCTTATTACTGAAACCGAAGGGTAAAGCCAAGTGTACTACCTAGAGGGTTGTTCATATTTCTTAGGTTGGACTAGAGGGGATATCTATCAGTACATCCTAGAGGGTTGCCTGTTTGAGGTTTAGCTGTTTGTTTCGTTGTTGCTTGATATTGAACTGTGGATTTTTTTACTGCTAAGAACTTTCCTATTTACTTTTGTATGTAGTTTTTTCATCCATATATTCACTGACTATTAATAACTGATCTTCGGGTGGTTTCCTACTAAGATTTAGTCTCACACCATGTTTAGGTCATGCTTTTGGGCCCAAACCGATTATATTGTTGCAGGTATAGATAAAGGAAATCACCCTTCTATTTGAGGTACTTGATTGATGTGGAACTGGAGAGCAAGGGACCAATCTGTGGCTTGCAATGCTGGGGAGTTTATCTGCATCCTTTAGCTCTTTGGTTTATCAATATTGTATTCTAGTATTGTGACATGTTTGGGTATTTTCCTAGACATTTGTATCATTCATCATTTTATATATATGTTCTCCAGTTTATACTTTCATTCATCTTTTATTACTACTGTATGAAATTATTACTACTTCCTCTCTTGTATGTATTATTTTACATCCGTTGTGTACTCTTACAATGAGAGAATAATTTTCCCACTATCACACCCAAGGCCCTCATTGCTAGTCGTTAGCCTATTGTGTTCAAGGAAATGCGCTAAGGCCATGCGACCAACTGGGTATGGGGAGCCTCTAGGTGGCTTCTACAACAGGGATGTTACAATTAGAGCTCCAGCAAACAATTATTTCAATGAAGTTGGTATGTAGTCAGTAATCCTGGTGATGTTGGAAGTCTAGTTAAATTTTTACCTATAATGCTTCGGTGAGGCTGTTCTAGTTTTCCTATTGTGGTTTATCGTCATTTTAAATTCCCTCTAACTGCAAAGATAGTGTTGGACATACCACTCACACAATATCTATTATTGAACCATCTATAATGCAGTCTTCTAATCAATTACCTTCAGTAGGAAACCCATGTGAGTCTGGTACGGTCTTGGTTTTATCCATTCATAGGTGAATAATGGTAGGTAGTTGTTTTTCAGGGATTCGATAGTATAATAATTGTCCCCCTTCCTTCCCCACCCCATGTGGTGGAGGTTTTTGGGTCGTACATGATGTTTTTGACTTGTTCCTATACCCTACATCCAGGAGTGGGTACATTAAATAATTTTTATGTGTTCTTATTATATTGGGTTCTCCATTGCATGGGATAGTCATGGTAGAATAATTTTGTGGGAATATGTGGTTGAGTCTTGATGATAGTTCATTCCTAATACTCATTTGGTTGTTATAAGTGTTTAATATTGGTGGGGATAACCACCCTAGGTCTAATATATATTTATTTTAATGATTCAATGGATGTTAGTTGTTTCTTAAGGGATGGCTGTTCATTTCAACCTCCCATATAATTTTTTCCTTTTTTGAGTGCTATTGGGTTAGGGTGATTTTTGGTTTCTTTGGAAGATGACCCAACAATAAGGTCTATGGTGTGGTTGTGGTGGTGGAATGATGTATTCCATTGATTCATGGGATGTAGTACCATGTTTTTATTCTATTTTGGGAAAGAGTCTTATGTTCCATTAATGATGAGCAAATTGTTTATGGATTAAGAGGTTGTATCATGTGAATATAAAATCCTTAGGCATTGATTAATCAGCTGGATAGTGTTTGGATTTTTATGGGTAGAAAACGATTATGGGGGGAGATTTGTCACACATTATTTTTCATTTTTTGGTCTATGATCATGTTCATTGGGAATATATGACTTCTTATCAGATTCAAGGTGTGATGTGAATTTTGTTATGATGTGTTTTTTATCTAATCATTCAATCTTATTTTTCCCTTGTATTGTGTTGGGATAATGTTTCATGGTGGAGATTTTGTGACACCCACGATGTCACAATAATGTTATTAAATAATTAAAGGATCATTGGGTGGGTATTAATAGTTGTTTGGGTTTAATTTGAGAGTCTATGAAATTTTTTTTGCGGTCACATAGTTTGATCACAATTTTCACAAACCATTAAACATAAACATCGAATGTGACACAAATTTTCCAGTAGAATTTGCACGGTTTACAAAACTGGGCAGCAAAACCGTGTATCCCAATATGGGCTAGATAATTTTTACCCTAAATGTACAATTTCAGTGATTCCACCTCATATTTGAATCCTTACCTATTGGGTATCAATCAGAGCCCCCCCCCATTCTCTATTGTTTTTAGCCACATTTTGGGTGAGTCTTTCCAATGGTTAGTGATTCTTCTTAAAATCATTAACTTTCCTCTTCTCATCTATCCCATATTCCTCCTCCCATTGTTTCTGTGTTTTCTCTTCAAACCTATTAATTTTAGACATAGGGTTCTGTTATAATATGATATTGATTGTAATTGTTTTCTTTTAGGCATGTTCTTCATAGATTTAGTGTATTAAAACCCTCATGAAAGGCCTTTGGCTCTGAGTTTCCATTCCACCATAGTTTTGAGGTAGGGTATCCAATGCAACCACCTCTATAATTCATAATTCATATGTTTCATGTTTTTTTCACTTTTTTACATTCTGAATTTTTAACTATATTATTTGGAAAATATTTTTCATTAAAATTAGTGGCTAAAACCTTGTTCTGTAAAAAGTGTTTTTATTTTGTTAAAATGGTTCACATCTCATGTTTGTTAAAAAAAATTCATATATTTTTTCCTTTGTTTGTGGTATTTTGAAATTGGTTCAGTATCATGAATAAATTCATGGAATTAAATTGTTGGTTTATTCCTTTATGATTTTTTAAATGATATTTTTTTTTGTAAAAAAAATGCATTTTTTATGTAAATTTTCCAGGTAGATTTTCTTGATTGTTTGTGATGTAATGTGATTTTTTAGGATTTATTAATTTATTAGATGATTGTGAAATTTTATTTTTGAACCCCTAAATGGTTTGAAATTTTTATTTTGGCTTAAAAAGGTAATGAGTTTTGGATTTGAATGTGTTTTGGCAGGAGTTGTTGGAAAAAGTCATGTTTGGATTTTTTATGATGGTGGTTATGTTTTGAATGTGTAACATGAATGTTTTAATGGAATTATGTATGTTTTTAGATAATGAGAATTTTTTTTTCACTGCTTTATTGGAATTTGAATTTTTTGTTTTGATAATCATTGGTTAGTAAAAACGCAAAAAGGAATGTTTATATTTTTAGTGGGTTTTATAAAAATTATATGTTTTACCATTTGTTGTAATTTGAGGATTCATTAAATTTATTTATTATATGGTGATATGGCTTTAAAATCTGGTTGGGTATGCGATTGGCTGACATTAGGCCTTAAAACGTCATTTTAGAAAGGATTTTAGGTACACAACATTGTTAAACTTCTTGAAATTGTTTTATGAAAATTTCAAGTTTTTTATTAATGTACCTTAATGGTGAAAACATGTTTAGGCACTGTTAGGTCTGAGTATTATATAGAAATGAATCTTTAAACATTAAATAATATTTTATATAATTTGGAACTTGTTTTTATCAAAAAGAGGGAAACATGGGTATCTGGGTTTGTTGACTAGGAATTGTATAATATTGATCTGGTAGTAGCCACATCCTGTTTTTTACTTACCAGGATTGATGATGAAAACATGAACTAAACTATGATGATTTTTGGGGTCCACTAAGCCATTGGGGTTTTCACTCCTATTAGATCATGTATGAGAAGGTTATTGTTTATTGTTACTTTTACTCCAAGATATGATGTGCCTAGGGCCACACAGCTAACTTGTGCCTATAGGTGTACCCAAGACTAGTGATTCTGGCCTATTTTGTACTCATAGTTAGCATATGGTGTTGTTTTTTAGTAAATTCATAATTATGTGTATTTTATATTAAATTTTTCATACTTTATAGTGGCCAATTGAAATTTTTATCTATTTAATTTTTCATCCTTTAAAAAATTATTTCATCCATTTCTTATTAATAAAAACAATCAATAATTATTTCTTCTAATGATTATATCATATAATATTGTTAGGATAACATAATTTTACATATAGTTTAATTCAAACATGATATTCTATGTTTCATTTATTTTATAAGATGTGTATTACGATGAATATTATCAAGATAGCCTACTGATTATAAACACTCATGCTTATTGTTGTTTTCAAATTTTATCCCCTGTACAAGTTTCATATTGTGTTTTTTTCCTGGAGTGATGGTTGAACGTTTTGTTGGAGAGTGACCCATCAATTAAAATTGAGTTATTTTATTCATTTGGACCATTTAGTTTAGTTGTATTGTTCACTTGTACCATAAATTACATATATAAATGTAGTTCATTTCACATATATAAAAATATATATTTGGTTGTTTTTTTCTTTATGCTATTTAAATTTTTGTTTTAATATTATGATAATTCATTCCCTCGTGTACTTTGATAGTTCATGGAAGTAGTTTCCAGTCCATAGAAATAGAGAAAGAACATTGGTACTTGTGAAGGATCAAATAAAGTGACTAAATAGGTGTTGACCTGAGTTGGTTTGTGATAATATTATATACATTCATAAACCTTCCATTTGTTACACATTGATAATTTCTATCATGTGTATGCGTGCAATACAACCTTCATGAAGTGATGTGAAATATTTTTTATTACCACCTCTCGTAGTTGGAAACAAATATTGAAATAATGAGTAAATTATAAAATTATAACATGTTTATCAATCTTTAATGGTAGAATATTATATAATTAATTGGTTTTCCACTCAATTACAAACTTTAAAACATTGTTCATGAAAATAAACATATGACCATATCTATGAAATTCTCTAATTTATTTATCATGAATAAAATATAGGATTTGATTTAAAATTTCATTTAATATAAAAATATAATTATTACAATATACTAATTATCCGTAATTTAATATTCTATACCCCTTTTACCACATTCAATGCATCAATGATTTTTTTAATGATATAAAATGAATTACCCAAAAAACAAACAATGTGGAAAAACATTTTAATTAAATAAATAATGTTAAAAAAATAAATAAAATAAATAATGAAAATGTAATTTACATGAGAAGGTTCCCATTAAATTAAATCACTAATATAAATTTATTAGTCATGAGATAAATAATTCATGATTATGGACATTATATAATGTAATGGGATTTCTTTAATTAATTTCATATCATTAATGTTATACCATTTTCAACACGTGTAATTTTTCATTTGGTGTACAAACGAATTATTATATTATAATTAAATTTAATTTATTGATATTATTAGGGTTTCAAAATCAATTTAAATTTCTATTCTTTATAATAATTATTTTCAACTGTCACCAATATTTCTAGACATTTTTCATTGAATCCTTATTTAAATATGTTCCTTTGAAATCTTTTTCTTATATATCATTATAAATTAAATACCGTCTGTATTTTCTTATTTATATATCATCTGATTCAAAACATTATTATCTATTATGTTTTAATTTTTTTAATAGATTATACATGGATATCATTATCTTTTTCCATGCAGGTTAGTGGTGACTCTTTTTACCATAGTTACAAAAAATTATAATTTTTAATGTATTTGGAATGAAATAAATTATCCCATATAATATCATTTAATTCTAACTAATAATGCTATATTTTTATTAATAAAAAATTTAAATTATATTCTAATTGTTCTGGAAAATGTTTTATTGTGTAGTCAAAAGAAACTGATATTTATCATTATTTCAACGAGATAATTGAAAATTGATTTCTTATGGGCACAATGAATTTTATAATGGTTATAATGATGAAAAATATAAATTGAATAATTTTTTCACGATTATATATTAATTTATAATAATGGATAACAGTAGGTGAGATAAATATGGCTTATGATAACTAGTGATCATGATAATGCTCTCTAATGCATTGGGTAATAATTGTATTAAAATGTTATAAATGACAGAGTAAAATAGAAAGGTTACTTTTATGGTATCAACTAGTCTTCTATTATTCTAAAATTCATTAAAAATGATTTGAAATAGGCTATGTATTTGATTATCCAATATATTAAATTTTTTAAAAAATATTTTTATATAAATATTTTGATTTCATATGGAGAAATTTTTTAGAAACTTCAAATGGATAATGGATTTTGTCAAGGAAATATTTTAAAGGGTTGTCATTTTCATCATGCTTCCATAATATTTTTTATTTCATTATTATTCTATGTAATTATTTTTTTTGAGAAATTTTATATTGTGTAATTTGGATTTATTAATTTATGATCATAGTGTTTCATTGGTAAAAAATTAACATTTTCTTTGGTATTCTTATTTTTTAACTATTATAATGGGTCTAAAATAATTTTTGTAACACATTACAACTATTTAATACTGATATAATGTTTTAAATGTTTTTAATAGGGTTTAAAGATGAGAATTAACTATTATGAAGTCTATCTCTAAATATATAAAATTTGAATTAAATGACGAAAGTGGGTTATGAATGAAACAAGAATGTGAACATAAAAATCGAGTTATTTGAGTAAACAATAGACACTATTTGTTATTATTACATATTTAGTGTAATCAATTTTACTATTTATATAAAACATGTGACATAAAATATCCTAAAATTTATTAATATTAAACCCTTCTTCTAAATCCTGTAATTATATGTTTATTATGATATTGGGCATTATATTAATCATTATAGATGGGGTTAAGATAACATTAATGGTAAAATTAAATATTATAATGATATTTTATGATTTAATGATACCATATTCGGCGAATAAGTCTGTAGTTTATATGTATTTATTATGATAGACATTGATTATAAATTTTATGTGATGTGGAAATTTTTGTGGCATTTAATGAATTTTAATAGCTGATCAAGGTAAATCTAAACCTTATGAATAAATAGGTGATTAATTATAATGGTTTTCTATTAATGTTTTTTTATATTATCTATAAATACATATGAAATTATTATGTTTATGGTTTCAGTGATCATTGATGTAGAGTTATTATATTTAATTGGCTTATATATTGAGTTTACTTTTTGAATAAAATAATATTTTATTGTGGATTTATGTTGATTTTGGTTATTTATTAAAAAGATTTTGAATATTTATAGATTATATGATAAGGGAATATAAATATTTGGTATTGAAAATTAAGAGTTATTATTGTTGATTGGATATATATGATAAATTCAT
The DNA here is from genome assembly GCA_963277665.1 of Viscum album. Classification (NCBI taxonomy): domain Eukaryota; kingdom Viridiplantae; phylum Streptophyta; class Magnoliopsida; order Santalales; family Viscaceae; genus Viscum; species Viscum album. The sequence goes on from OY728129.1 coordinate 310,564,168, forward strand.
TTTGGAAGAATATGAGATGAAAGTGTTATAATAATTATTTTCAAATTTTGTTTCGAATTTTTTTTACAGTTTCGTAGAAAATTATTTTTTGGAATAATTTTAGTTGCCCTATAGGTTTCATTGTTAATATTTATGAATATTATAAAGGGTTATTAATTTTTTGTAATATATTATCTTGTTCTAATCAATTTTGATTTATTATTGACATGTGGAATATCTTATCACCCTTTTTTGGATAACATAATCTATTATAAGTAATCATTCATAAGAATGAATATATATTGAAACATATCTTTTGGGATATGGTTTGAAATGGATTTATAAACAAGTAGATGTAGAAAGTGAAAAGATTAAATTGATTTAATGGATTTAAATAAATCATATATTCATATTTTTTCTTTTTATTATTCATAATTATATCAACAAAGTCAATAAAAATGGTCATGAAATGAAAATTCAATCAATTTATAAAAAATAATTATATAGATTTATGGCCTTGCTTTTAATTGTGAAAAATGAAATTTTATTCAATTAATATTATTTTATGAAATTAATTTTCTTAAAATTTTCATTTTTTGAGAATAATCATCATCCACTTTATTCGTGTTTTCACTTCTGTTACTGTATTTCAACTAACCAAGAAATTTTATCCTAAAATAAAAACATAATAAAGTTTAATTCATAGTGATATTCACATTTACAATTCCATATTCCCAAAACTATGCTTTATTCTATATTTTTAAAATAAAGGTTTTCAACAAAGAAATTATAAATTATTAAACATGTTTCTTCATGCAGGATCATGTAATTTAAATTTCAATCAAATATGCTTTCAATAAAATTCAATCGTATTTATTGATTCTGTTTTTGGTATTTATATGCAAAATTTGTACATCCAATATCCTCTATCATAAATTAAAAACTATTTTACATTTTTTTTAGAATAGTTATTTACTATGTTTTCCATTGATTTGGGAAATGAAAAACATATTAACTAGGGAAAAATGTAACATCCCATTATTTTATTGGTAAATAAATATTTTTTTCATTCATAATAAAATTTTAATTAATTTTTCTTTCAAATAGAATTCAAAGATGAATAATAGGTTGATAACTCATTAAGAATAAAAAATATTTATATATAAAACCCATGTCTAAAGTTAAATAATTTTATATTTATTAACATAATACTACAATATTTTCAACATTAATCATTTTTATCTTGTATTAAAAAATGCATTTCATGATATAAACTTATCTAAATTAAAATCATCATTATTAATTCATGACAGAAAAAATATTTTTTAATTAAAGGATATTTATTTTATATTCTAATGGAATACATTTTGATTTAATTAAATAATTATGAATATATTTGATAATTTATATAAAACAAAATTAATGTAATATTTATAGATTTATGTTCCATACAAGATGTTATCAAAGTAATGAAGAAATGATTCGATTAAATTTTAAAAAAATTATTTTAGCTATATTTTTTCAATGCATTTAATTTTTTATTGAAATGATAAATATATAATTTTTTATATTCTTATCTTATATAATTCATATCATTTTTCGTCATATCAAAATTATCTTAGTGTATATTATTGATTTTTTAAAATAGTTGGGTTTTAAGTGAATAATGAAAATAGTGATTTTTCAAAATAATACCAACAATATAACGTTTTTATTATGTAAGAAAGAAAAATAAGTTGTTATAATATTTCATGAAAAAAATATATTTCTATAAAAAGATACATATTTTTTTAAATATTTTTTTAAATTTTGTATTTCATGAATGTCCTTTATTAATAGAAGTTATTTTTTTTTCAAATCATGATCTATTTTTGAATCATTGCTTTTAATGGTTTGGATGGATGAATCCATTAAGATTTTTTAGGATCTAAACATTAAGAAAACATTATATTTAAAATGACAAAATAAACTCATCTAAATTAACATTTTACATGATTTCAAGGTAAATTGTTATTTTATGTTTAAATCTAGTATCTTATAATAAGAAACTATATTAAATTCATTTTGAGGCCTCAAAATAAATAAATTTCATCCACTATATAATAATAATATTTTAAATATGAATCATTATTTTGAATATTCATATTGAAAAAATTTCCAAAGTCCCCTTTTATTTTTGGGTTCGTAAATAATTAATCATGAAAAAAAATTATGTTTTCGTAGTTGCTCTTAAATTGGGTTTAAAGGTGTTTAAATAGTAGATACATATTAAAATGTAGTCATAAAATTAATAAAACTGATTGGTTTAGTGTTTTATTAGACGATAACAATTTATATATTAATTTTGAGTATCATGGTTCCACTTGACCATGAATAAAAGCATTTAATATTTTAAAACCCTGAATAATTAAAAATATTACCAGTTTACTAACTTATAAAAGGATATAAATTACATTATTTTATTCAATTCAATTGACACACTTATTCATACAAATAACTACCAAATGAAGATCTAAAAATATATTTCCATTAAACACGAGCTCTAGAATCAATAATATTGTGACCCCGAATTCCGGTGTAAGATAGAATTAGTTTTCTATATATGATGTTTAACTCTTAACATATAATATTCATTTCAAATATCCTTCTACATAGTTAAAAACATGTATAATAATTATATTTTATTACAATATCTATGTTCCATATGCTGAACTGGTATCATAAATGTTTCACATCACTTTCACAACACATTTTCCATCTTTTAAAAATGAAAACATCATCAATGCATAAATGTATACTAACTCTTCCACAAATGAAATTTTTTTCCTTTTCTATCACAATATTTCATGTCTTGTTTTAATGATACTTTAATTGAATATATAAAATTTTGGCAATAATATTAGGTTTCAGGATTGATAATATATTACTGACCTTATTACCCATTTCTATTAGAAATTTATTAATTCCTTAGGGAGTTGGTGTGGAAAAAAATTTCTATTAAGTGTTATGATTACTTTTTTATTTCCACCTATAATTTTTATTAAAAAATATGGAATAATAAATAAAATAAGATTTATTATTTTATTATAAATAATTTAATGTAAAATATTCTCAACTATATTTATTTTCTACAAAACAAAAAATAAAAAGGTCATTTATTCAAATCCATGGAAAACTATACACTTGAAATGAAATGATTAATTTTTTATTACCATCATTGATGGATGGGTTTAAAAGTGTAATTAATGTATAAAAATTAAAAATAGAAAATTTTACTATTATTGATGTTTTTTAACCATAAACCCCTTGAGTATGGTCATCACACCAATTTTGTTATGAGGATATAAACCCAATGACCCCTAAATGATCAACTTTAAATTAACCATTTTATTAACAAAATAAGAATATTTTATCCTTAAAATAAATGAAATAATGATAATATATCATAGATTATACTTTTTCATAAAATAATAAACAACTATTATTATTTTATTTTTCAATATCTAAATAATGTAATATGGTATAATTTATTTAATATTGGGTGATTACACTTATAAAATTACATTCGGTGATAAATATACCATTATCACAACAATATATATATTTTGGTTTACAAACATTCTTATATATTTATAACTCTATTTGTTTAATAAATTTAATTTCACATAAAAATTAATTCATATTTTTCTAGCTAAATATACTTTTGTTTCAAAAGATTGGAAATTTCTACATGATTTATCATCAAAATCATATTTTAATGTAGTCTTTTTAGTTCTTTTAAATCCATATCCTTGTTCATTAAAAATATTGACAAATGTTAATTTTCATTACCATTACATAATTTAAATTTTCAATTACAAATATGTTTTTAATTTCATTTTATTGTTTTTTGAAAAAATTAATTATTTTTTCATGGGTACATTTTTACACTTTTTACCTTAGATTAAAAAATAGTTTTTTAAATTATAAAACATGAATGATATTTCCCACCATCATGCCCGATAACATACATAAAATAAAAATTTTATATTTTTATGGTATTAAAATTTAAAAAAAAAATTATTTGTTATAAAATTCAATATTTAAAAGATGTTTTTAAAACTTGGATCATTTTACATATTTTATGTGAGAAGGGAATGTTCAGTGATAATTTATTTAAATGATTTTTCATGGTATTTATGATGAAAATAAGCAATCTAATTTTTTCATGATATGTTTATTTAGAATTATAGATGATTAAAGGTGAGCGGGATATTGATCATGGTGATGGGTGACCCTAATATAGCTCTCTAAGACATTAGATGATGAATAATCATCAATGTTGAGATGTTACGGGGAAAATGTGATGGTTACTCCTATGGAATATACATACCATCAATTATTTTGAAATGTGATAATACTGATTCATCGTATATGGGATATAACTTGCGCAATCCATGTGGTATACAATTTGTACCATTATTATAGTAGGCACTATAACACTATAGCAGTGTTAGTGTGGTAGAATTTACTATAATAGGGTACTTTAAAAGTAGTAATACACTTCCAAAATTCTATTTTTGACCAAAAAATATATTATAGTTTCATATGAATTTCAAAAAATCAATTGTATTTAGTCTATATTGGGGTAATTCCTATAATTAGTGCATATATAGCTTATTGGAGTAGCCGTTAGAAAATATATTAGTGAAGAAACAATCACCCAGTTGGTGGAAACAAATATAAATAATTGAAGAAGGGATATAGATATCACACCATTTTACTATGCCCATATACATATAGACACCACAAGCTGGTACCAATATCAATGTGGTATTCCTTATGTGGAAAAAAAATAACCGAGGTGGGCTTATTTAATATTATTCAAGTAATTATAATTTATGTATGGTATTGTTCTATACGCATTTGGTCCATGAAATTCTTGATTTGTACATCTAGGACATTAGATTCTATATTAGTTTCTTCTTAGAAAAGATAAATGTTAAATATCTAGAAATAAAAATATACATGGACATTATTCCATTAATTCAAATATGATTCTCAAGGATACATATAATTTGATTCAAAATGTATTTTATAGAAATATAAATAATTCATATGGTATGTAATTATTATGATACTTTAATGGTATATGTGTTTTAAGAAAATACACTATATTCTGATTTATCATGTTTTCCATGATTCTATTATGGTTTAATTTTTATAAAAAATAATTTGAATCTGTTTTCTATAGTAATAGGAATAATTTATTATGGGGATTTATTTTTTTTTAAGATAAATTTTTTGTTTTAATAACAATATAATTATCAATATTTTTAGTATTTTTCTAATTAAAATAACGACTTTACATTTTTTTATACAACTCACTCCACTTTTTATTCCCTTCACTTGTTTTAAAATGATTTTCAAAGACCATAATGATGAATAAAAGTCATTATGATGTGCATCTTTGAATTAATGATATTTTCATTGAATAAAGAATGTGTGTCATGAATGAAACATAAATTTAATTATAGAAAAAATATTCTGGTGGTAAAAAGGAAATTATCTATTAGTATTCCCTTTGAAATGTAATAGTTATTCATAATTATCTAAAAATATAAACTAAAATTATCATGGAAATATTATAATGGGAAACCAATGTCCACAATCATGTAATTCTGGTGACAATATTTGTAATATCTAATTAATTGTCTAGGTGATGTATCTTTGGTTTTATGGTTTGGTGAATATTAAATTATTGTTAGATTTGTACCCATATTGTAATGTAATTTTTTTTATCTATACAATGAATTATGTTTCATAACAGTTATGGGATTTTGGGGAAATTGGGTATTTATTGAATAAAATTATTTAAATTTATATATATAGTTAAATATTGGGGTATAATGATATATGAGAAATAAAAATTCTTGGATGGATTTTGATGAATAGGGGTTGGGGTGATGAAACGACATTCCCTAACATTAATACCACATTCCAATAACCCCTGTTTTTAGGGATTAGGCACAACCCGTTCCCAGTGGTTGGGAGTTGGGTGTTAAGAATATTTGTAGGGAATATAAGGGTTATAGATATGGGGTTCCAAAATCCACAAGGTTATCATATTAGGATTTTTTTTATATGGTGTTGATGATAGATTTTAAAGTTATTGAGTTGTCGATCATGGTAGGGATGTGAGATGGGGTGTCAGAATTGGGCTCTAGCCATGTGCTTTTTAATGCATATATGAAGCATTTATTTCATTATTAACCCTAATATTTTATTACTATATGGAATATTACATGGAATTGATCTATTTGGATGGAAAAGTATGGAGGGTAGAAGTATGAGAAGTTTGTGGTAATTATTATGTGGTGTGTATTAGGGGAATTTTGTAAGGAGTTTGGGAAAATAATATTGAAATTAGGGATTAGTTTTCCAGACATATCACAACTAAAATCCTTCCTTAATCACTAGACATGATGATATGAACAATGTTATATCATATAATTTGTAAAAGAGTATTTTAATATTTTTTTTGTTAGGCATCGTTGAGGAATATATGGGTTTATAGGCAAATATTGTCAATTAAATAATTTTTCAAATACTATGGGACTAGATGGATGGTATATTTTTTATAGACCTTGTGATTTATTCTAGAGTCCTAACGTTATGGTCACCTACTAGAAACGAGGTAATGTAAACCATTGTTATGTGATGTAAGGAATATGACTAGCCACTAATAAATATTAGAAATAAAATACATTAATTTCATTATAGAATAATTTAAAAGTAATCATGCATCATTTTAATATGATTCATTTATTTAAAAAATTGAGTTGGGATTACTCATTGGGTAATTATTTATTTTAAAAAATAATTAAATGATGCTCCCGTTAATTGTTTTATAGAATTATATTATTATATATAATATCTTCAAATTGTTGAAATGAAGAGGTGTTTGTTTTCATTTTGATTACTCTAAGAGAAAATGTATTATTTATGGATTGATGAAACTTATCTATTAAAAATATATAGTCTTGTTTGAATTAAAATTCAATTTTTCATATTTATACCATTCAATAATAGTATGATTTTATTATTGATAATTCATTACTAAAAGGGTTGTCTGTGAATTATTTATGAAATAATATCATTTTAGACTTGGATATTATTTTTATATTGTCTTAATTAATTATTTTGAACAAATTGTATTAGAATTGTGTTTTAACTTGTATCATGTGTTCTTGTAATAAATTGTTTTCAAATTATGGGGATGGATATTCGAAACAATTTATTGAAATTTAATTAATCTTGATAGTATTAATTTTATTTATTAAAGTGAATGCTTCCTTATAAATTTTAATTGATTAGATAAATTTGACTTGACATGATAATAAATGTATATCTATATGTAAGTAAAAATAATTATGGTTTATTATCATTTTTAATAATATTATAAGTAAAAAAATATTGTTGATCACATGCCTAAAATTCTCCAATTCTATATATAATTAGTAATGTAAGAAACCTAAAAATATCTAACATAATAATATGTTTATATTCCATGATTAATGTGATTTGTTTTTTTATCATGGATATATATAATTTTTTTATGATATTTATTTTGTTTTATACTATTTAAAGGTAATTTATGAGATTAAAAAATGTGATAAATAATTACAAAATCTAAAGAATAATGGAATTTTAATTAATTAATCCATGAATTACATGTATTATGATATTATAGTTTTAAGCCTCTAGTAATTATATAAACATTAAATCTATATGTTTGATGGACCCCACTATGTGTGGATACTCTTTATGATGATTAATATCCTCTATTGAGTTATTCGACACTGTTTTATTGCTATGTTTTTTCATTATTTAATAATAGTATAACTTCTTTCTTTCATTATCAATAATAAGTTGATGTTGTTTTATTTTCACAATATATAGAAAAATTAAAATAGTGATGATATCATTTAAAATATTGATATTATATTATGTGTTTTATGTGAATGGTAGTTGAAATATATCATTGATCAATAAATGGGATGTGAATGAATTATTAGTTTGGCTGTGATATGGCTAGAGTCTAGTGTTAGTAGTACATTTGAGACCCTATGTATGATAAATTATTTTATATTGTGTGGTTTGTAATTTGATATTTTTTAGTTTTTTTAGGATTATGTATTGAAAATTATTTGATCTAATGTGACAATATGTTTTTAACAATTATTTAATTATTATTTATAATGTAAAATGAGTTTTAGTTTTTTATAGAGGAAACTTAAATCAATTAAAAATGGTAACGTAAAATGATTTTTTTAGATTGATTGGAAGATATTGATGAAAAAAGAACATGATTTTGTACATATGTCATTCTCTAGTATATGAAGACATTTTTTAAAATTAAAATTTAATTCTGTTTAAATAATGATATTTATTATGAGTTTATTAAAAATCTAGTCATGGTTGGGTGAAGACATTTGATTCCCCAAATGATTTTGTTATAATTTGTGATATACGAGTTAATATAACTGTTATTGTTGAAAATTTTATTGAAATGATATTTGATATAGAATATCTCATAAAATATCGATAATTAATGTGGATTCATAGATTTGGAAAATACAGTGCACTCGGTGTCAAATTCATTATTTTATAGTCATTGATTTTGTAATGGTATCAATAACTTGAGTGACTTTGGGATTAATGAGTCTCTCATACTTCAGTGAGTAGTTATAATTATACAACTATATAATTAATTAACAAACTGTAAAATTCCATGAAAAAATAGGAAGAGAATTTTTAAATTTGGATAATAATTATCGATATCAAAAGGTAGGAGAATCAAAATCATAAATTTAATATTAAGACAATTATTGACATTTATGGTTTAAATTGTCTTTTAATCATATTTGAATTATTATAAAAAATCATTATATTAAAAATGATGATAAATTTAAAATTAGGACTTGAGAAAACTGAACTATTTAAATTAATTTTTACAGTATAATAATATCTATATTAAATAAGAGGTGTGTTGATTTCAAAAAAACTAGAAAAAATATCTCCTTTACTAAAATAATATGATCCACTATACATGTTTTTTGTTTTCTAAATATTCTTTAGTTCTAATTGATTGAAAATAGTTTATAAATTATTGAAATTAGTAAACATTTTAAACCATCTCTTATGTTTTGTGTGTTATTTTTTCAAATAAACTATAACCAATTTTTACAGGATTATTCCCAGGATAATTAGCATTGGGATATGATTATTTAGGCTTAGTGTTAATTCATGAGGAATTGAATTATTTGATATGTATCAAATTATATTTATTATATTCTCTATAAAAAAAATGTTTGTATTTTTTCTTTGTGTTGTGGGTTTCTAGGTATTTTTCATGAAAAATTAATAATTTTACAAGGTTAAAGGTAATTAATTGATTTTATGGTCACACAAAATAGCTTTGGAAACTCTTGGATATATCCATTTTTTATTATACATAATTTATAAAAATTTATTTTATCAAATATTGTTACACTTATCCTTCCATAGGAGTAGTCTCTAAAATTATATTATCTTATATATGAGACCACCTTTCTTTATAAAGGTTACAAGACTTAATTTTACATGAAAATATTTAGAAGAATTTTTAAATGATGTATATTTATATTATTTAAAATTAACCAAATACACATATACACAATTTTTAATTCTATATCCTAGATTTTGCATAGAACACTTGAGTAGAGACACAATAGGACCTCGTTTGTGTATCACTATTAATACGATATTTCTTACTTGTGATAAGGGTATAAGAATGTCGTTGGAATACTATACCTTATATAATCATTTAAATACACTATATACAATAATAAAATCATATAACAACAATAACAATTAAATTATAATATAAATGAAGTATAAAAACAAATTCCACTCATGTAAAAAATTAATAATCTTGGCTCCCAATTTTTATATCAAATCAATTTTAATGAAATTATACATAGATAAAAAATAAACAACATGGAATCCTAAAAATTTAATTATGTTATTGATTCTAACTCTATATACCTTACCTATCATATCTATTAAATTCACCATTCTGTCACATGGATACTTAATCCTAATGACTACTTCTACATTTAGAAGCCTATGTAATGTGTGTGTAAGAAAACCCAGTAGAAAAAAAAAATGTGTCCGTAACAATGGTTCAAAAGAGTATCATTTGTACTCCATGATATATATATATACACAATTAAGGGAAATTAATAATTTCTCAATTGGTTTTGTGATAACCAATACACCACAAATCGATAATTTTACATCCTCCCCTCTATGATGGTTGGAATGAAAAAAATTTAGTCTTAATAGATTAAGATATATCCATAATGTTGATGAAAAAATATATCAGTTGTTGAAATAAATCATGAAAAATCATTCCATAAGTTCATCAAATATCACCTCATTCCTATTTTATTCATTTGAACTATTTACCCCAATCTCAATCATATGATAAACATTTAGGAATTTTTAGCCTATCTAGGATTGGGTTTGGCCACATGGGTATCATACCCATGACCCTAATACAACAATTTATTTAATATTTTCAGCATAAACCAAACTTGTGTTCATGTCCATCATCAATGCTGTCACATATCGTGCGCACTCCAAATCTGTAGGAAAAGCATACCATGTTGGTCCCACATTTCAATGAACCAATGGAAATACCTCGAAATTAATAGTAATAACATACAATAGGGAAGATCATATAAATGTAGAAAATAAAATGCCTTCATGAGAATCATAAGTAAAATAAAAGTATAGAATTATTTTATCAAACATGGACTAAAAATATGCCTAAGCATAATACATTAATTATGAATCATACTTATGTCTCAAGGGATACACAAATACACACAAAATAACTTTATATAATGATCAAATAGAAATACCAACACAAGAATCACATCATGTAAAAAAGATACTAAATTGGGAATTAATTTTTTGGGACTTTCTACCATTATATTGTTGATGAAAAACAATGATACCCATCGAGAGATTATACTCATATCACACCCTATTACTAACTAGATTGAGAACACACATTATGAACTTATTGAACCAATCCAAACTAAACCCCGAAAAGGTTCTAGAAAGGGATTCACCATGGTAACAATATAATTGATAATGGTTTACACCAACATATAGTAGAACCTGGTGTTTCTAATTATTTATAAATGTGGTTGTTTTTTTCAAGAAAATGATATAATCATGAATATGTGTATGGGTAGTATTTTTAATTATTGTTTAGATTACAACTTAAATAATGTGTTTACCTTAATTTATTATTTTATTATTATATTAGTTACCCATGTTGTTCCTTCATTGATCAGATAACACTAATGAGTATTAGGATTTGGATCCTTAGTTTCAGGAAAAAAACCCATGGTGAAATACGAACAAACAATTAGTGATAATTATTCACACCAAGCATGTTCCAATTTCATATACCCATGTTGTTTTAAAAATATCATTAGGGTATCTACGGAACAATGTAAATTTCTAACAAATTACCTAAATGTCTTCATGGTTGGAGCACAGTTTGTTTAACAAAGCATTGTAACTATTCGTGGTTGGCTATGATATAGACTATGAGTCTACATAGTTGGAATGTTTTTGGAAAAACCATGTTGACATACAATTACTCTATATAATTTGAGAAATTTTGTTATCATTCCTACCATCCCCCCTATTTAATTATTTATACCCATATTCCACCCTCATTTTTTTTGAAAAAAACCCTCCAATGCGTACCTCTGTTTTCGTGCTTACACTAAAAGAGATGTTATCAATTTATTAACCAAATTGTATTTTGTTTTTTCCTATCATGATTCTATGGTATGAAAAACCCTTTTATAAAATTATTTTTTTATTTAAATTTCTTTCATCTTTACTTATAAATATATTGTGTCTTATACCTTATATTTTGATTGTTTTTCTATTTCAGCATTTTCTTCAATTTGATCTCAAATCTTGGGTCATAATAGGTTGACTAATGATTATAATTAATCTATTCAGTTGTCTAGTATTATTTCAATTAAATTATAATTGTTTAATTAATAAATCATAGTTGTGAATGACAATGTAAACCTAGTATCAACCATGAAATTTATTAAATATAGTTTTCTAAATTTAGAGAATTTTATTTTATTCATAAGTCTTAGTTAATTCCATTAAATTATCTTTATAACCATTGAATGTTTATGTTATATTAGAGTTTTACATAAAATTCTCTATATCAGAAATTAATTGGAATATTTTTGACCATTATCAAGAATTTAAATTTTAATTGATAATACATAATTAATTTAGCTAATTCTTTATACAAAGTATGATCCATGGCATGATCTTGACCAATTAATTATGTCAACCATGAGATTCTGTTTTGTGAAAAATCTGTTGAAATTAGTGTAGTGGATTTTGAAGTGCTATAAATCGGGGGTTTTGACCAATAATCGTAAGAATATTCAAGAACCATCAAATAGATCATGATATGTCCTCTCTGAGAAAAACTCATAATTTATTTCATGAAAAAGAGTGTATATATAGTATAAATGTAAATGGATGACCATGAAGAACATGATAATTAAATTTCATCTTTGGTTAAATGTGACACATTCAACAATAAATTGAATTGTATTTATTATATACGTTCAAATATATGATTTGAATGGTTTTTATTTAATTAATTGATGGATTCATAAATACATTTTTTATTTTTAAATTTAATAAAAGGAATTTTGATTTATTAATATTCCTTTGGTAAAAAATTTAATGTTGTGTTTTTAGTGTGATGTGATACACTTCAATTATAATATAATTTTTGTAATGACATTATGGAACCCGATTAGTTAATAATTATTGAACTGCTTGAGTTTTTTTAAAATTAATTCCTTGGTCACTTAATGTTTGATTATTTTAAACATAATTATATTTATTTCCTATGATATTTTATTAATTTTATATTATATTTTAACATGATACTGGTTATGGTTATAACACATGGTTTCCATGGGTAAGACATGGCTTCCAATTTAAATTACTATTGCAAACTATATTGATATTTCTGACTCATTGGTGTGAATTCCAAGGGTATGTCCACACTTGGTTGTGGTCAATCTCATACATTCATGAATGATATATCCTAATATGATATATTAACTTTAAAACAATTTACGAATTATAATGCTTATGATAAGCTCCCAAATTCGTATTGATTTCAATGGTAAAAAAATTCATTTGATTCTAATCCATCATGTACTAAGATTAACATAGAAAAGATCCATGTCCCATGTTAGAGCCATTTTAGAAATGGAAATGTAAATGGTTTATCCCCAGGATTCAATTATACAGTTAAAAACCTTGGGTCAATCACCACAAGTAGTCTATCCGGTTTAAAGAAGAGAATTTATTAGAGTTCTCTATGTATTCACAAGGTTCAATTATAGTGATTATTTCTATACATATTATATGGATTCAATTTTGATCATTGTTCATGAAAGAATAGTCCTTTAATTCTGATCCTTTTATAAATTATATGTTCATTTGATTGGGGAAAGTCAACATTGGTCCAATAAGGTTTTATAATGAATTTGACACTATTTGTGGTGTCCTACAAATTTTTTTTGACACCCAGTTCTTACCAGGTATTAATACATGATAAGATCTCTTAGTTCTAGCTTAGAACATGGCTGGTGCTGCATACATTTACCTATGTTGTGTTAAGACATTTAATATGAAAAGTTAATTGAGAATGTACATGGACATATTAATTTAGTTGATTCATTTTTTTGTTATTTAATTATTTTTGTTTCATATATCCAATCTCTAGAAGTATCTGATACTATTTATATGGATATCATTTTTCATGTACTATAAAACTATCTAACATATTAAATTTTATATTATACATGATGGGATTCTTTGTCTATGAATATTTTCCCATTACTTATTTTATTTATTTAGTTTAATATATTATTTACATATATAATCTATATTTACTTCCCCTAAATCCATCAATAAACACTCCCTTCAAGTATACAAATAGTAGCATATTAGAGGTGCACTTGAGACATTATTTCTTATCTGATTGATTACTTGTGAGTGAACCATGCCAAGAAAATCACAATGTCGTATCATATGTTACGTTTCATCTATTTTAATATTATTTTTTACTATTTTACTTCAGACTATGAATGCTTCGAGACATGATAAGGTACCAATGTTCAGGAATGGGCGACCCAGACATATGGGAATGACCATGTTTCCTATCATGACATAGTTGTTCATACAATTTGTTAATATATATATATGATTTTTATTTAACATTGAATGTTTTTTAGTCTTTTTATGGTTTCTTATTTATGGGATTTAACAGTCTTCCTATTGTGGAAATGAGTGAGGACCATTCCTTAATCAATTAAAAACAAAATATTCACATTCCATCAGTATAACTAGGTTGACATATTTTAATTTTTTTAATTTTATTTCTTACCTGATTAATTCCTTGGAATAGGGTTAGTTATATATTTATTTATATCAACCTAAACGGTGTTATCCCATATAGAATGGTTTTCTTATTGTATCTAAACAGCCAAAAATTATTAATTAATGAAACTAAATGGATAATAATTACATAAAAAAATTACCATGATGATAATATTAAAAATGTTAATAGAGAGAGTATTTTAAACAAAATAAATTTTATTAATGATGGATTTTAATAAAATGATGTTCTATTTGAATTATATATTTATGATATCCCCATAACATTGGATTTGTAACCCATATAACCAAAACCTTTTATAATTTATTTTATCTTTATAGGATGATCATAGTAGTATATGATTGTAGTTCAAAATCCCATAACGGTTCATGAAATTCAAAAAATTTATTATCTATAAATCAACATTATTATTTATCTATACTAGTTAAATGGTGTTCAATTTGAAAGTTGTACATATTTTACCTATTTAAATTTTTGGAATATGGACAATATAAGGGAATCAATATATTTTTTAGTCCACCCATGTAGGCTCTTCATGAAATTATATTTTTCATGAGAAAAAACCCAATATTAGTGAGAATTAAAATAAATTAAAAATTAACTATTGATGGAATAAAACTAAAAATGACACAAATTGTAATTTATTGATAATTTACAAAATAAATTGGGAATAGATACCCATATAACATAATATAACTAGGATTGAAATAACCCACAATGGGTGATATTATCCTTTTAATGACTTAGTACATATCCACATGGTGTTGTATGTGTAAATAAAAAAAGGGTTTGGATCTATAATGTGTACGAAAAATGTAAATGGTTTTTACCCATGTCGATTCATGGTGTCATTCTAGATGAAAATATTATATGACATTAGTAACATGGTAAGGATCATTAGAAGGTATGCATATTTATTTTACTAAATAAATAATTAGTTGTTAAATAATTAACATGGTAAAAAAATATTCATATTAAGATAATTAATTAAAATATTGGCTTAAAAGTCCCCTAAATTTTATATTAATTTTGAATTGATAAAATGGATTAGGTAAACTCTTATAGGTTCTATTACAAAAAGTCCCTACTATAGAGGTAATATTGATATTCACCTTGGTAGATTTCATTGATGGAAAAAATGAGAATTTACCAAAAGCCTTAGTGAGATTTTTTCATTATCATATGAATTGATGATAAAATATGTATCATAGTGAGAATTTATCCATTGATCATTCCATTGAGTTCATATATCATTCTATTTGATGGGTTAGACTACTTTTAGTAGTTACCACAGATATTTGAATCCTTAAGGAGTGATTTTATTGTGTTTTAAAAAAAAGGGTTTCATGTTTGTTGTTTGGAACTGGAGTAGGAATGTTAATGTGTAAAATATGTATGAGTATGTGGGTGGTACTATGTTAAGTTGAATCATATGTCAATTTTTAGAATTAGGGGCAGTTGGGATTAATGGGACATACATTCCATTGTAATGGTTAGCTGATTTGTTATTCACGAGGCATTTCTTATTTATGATGGATACTAACACAAAAAGTCAACCACATGTAATGGTTGTGGGAAATAATATGACTTTTTGGTTAAATGTTTTGAGAAGGCTAGTCTGTAAGATAGATTCCTGGTAATACTAGGTCTTCGAATAAGATGAAATGGTTCTACCCAAAGAATTGATGTATTATTGTGGGTGTATTAATTTTTATAAATTATGACTATTTAGTTAAGATTTTTTGGTATGGTCCATGTGTGTTTATTTGGAAGAAATTCATATCTCAATAATATTGGAGAACTGAAAACAAAGTAACAACATCATGGTTGTCGGTTCATGACTAATTTTAAAAGTTTTGCGAGTTCATAAAGGTTATGCTCATGGGTCACTCTCGGAGATTTGTGGAATGGATTTTAATAGCTATAAATAATTATTCATTGCATAGAACAGTTAATAAAAAATTTATCCTACTTATAGGGATAATCATGTAATGGTATTGGGTTCTACACTGAAACTACTCTGGGATTATTTTTGTATAGTTTTGTTACTATTTATGTGCATTATCATGGCTCTAGTGGAGATTCATAAGTGTCTCTAAGAACATACATATTTTAATTGTGATTATATGCATTTCAAATAAATACTATTAGTGGGAAGATAACCACCAACTAATCTAGAAAAGATAATTTATCCTAGATGATGTACTATCAGGTGACGTAGTTTTAATTTATTGTTGTGACATTTTATTATCTAGTTATCCAAGACTAGAAACCAGGTTTTTTATTGGAAGGAGAGTCCCTTATTGTATAAGGATATTCATTTAGTAAAATTAAAATAATAACACTCGTATGGTGACAAGAATTACATTAGTTATAGAATGTGAGAACTATAAGTAATATGTGCCACATTTGTATAAATATAAGGCATAGATTATTAGAATGGATTCCAGAATCCTATGAGATAAAAATGTTGATATATTTCGTATAAAAGATACATTGAAACATAAGACTAATGTATGAGTTTTAACTGATTAAATATGATAGGTAAAAGATTAGTGTGGCTTAATGTTTCCAAAATTGTGGTATATCAGTTGAATATTTGTTATTGGGGTATAATAATCAAGAAACAATGGTTGGTTGTGTACAAAATCATTACTAAATTACATGAGTCAATTTTCTAATTCTATTTCAATCTCTGGTTGATTAAGTATTTTCATTGGGAAATAATTTAATGTGATATATCTATTAAATAACACATCACGTTTTATGATGGAAAACTTTTAAAATTGTCAAACTAATGTTTTTTTAATTATGTCTTACTTCCAAAAAATATTATTTTGAGTTAATACGACTTGGGGTACATCAAATTTGGTATTGTTTTATTATTTTGGTCATTAAAAATTATTTTTGAATCATTGGTTGATGGTTCATTGATGTAACTTTTTTAACAGATGTATATACAAGGTTTTTTCATTTACAAATATATATAGAAAATTAAAATGTGAATAGGTGAGTACCTATTTTTTATAGAATTCCAGTAGGACTCAGACATGTCACCATGAAACCGTTTGTGATTTATAAAAGGGTAGTGGTAGTATATAAATGTTAAGGAAATTCTTATGGTCGCGAGACACCATGAATTTGTGATGAAATGATAATTTATTTTTTTAGTTTCAATATATTTTTCTTGTACATGATTAACCACACTAGAGGAAGTTCATTCTTTATGATACATCATTTGATTCAGTAGATGTTAAATGTGGAATCTAGTTTCTTAGTATTTAAGATCCATGTATTCACATAGGGTTACAGAATCATGATAAGGAATGTTATTAACACATTAATGTCTTAAGTTGATCATTTCTGTTATGGTTATATTGGGATACATGACATTCATTCTAGTGTATTGTCACATGATTAAGTATGGGGATTCTTATAATCCTACGCTGTTGGAATAGACTAATTAAAACCCAAAATCCACTTATATGTAATTATTTAATTGTATGTGAATATATAACAACACCATTAGTATAAAAGATTTGTGAGTTGATGGTGTAACACCCCATGATTTCATAGTACATTATTTCATAAAAATAATTCAATAACATTCACTACACGCAACACCAAGTTCTTGTGCACCATGAATTACCAAACAATCCATTCAAAAGCATTTATGAATAGTATTAACTGAATTTTGAACTTTACATAATCCTTATTATTTTAGAATCCATATTATGAGTTTCTTATACATAATGTAAGAACAAATAAATTTTTTTCAGATAAAAGAAGTGTTTTTCAAAAAATGAAATTTTACCACCATTCAATAGAGAATCCATTTTAAATCCAATATTTTAAACTTTTAGTAATTTAATTTTTCAAAATAATATTCTTATTTAGAAGAGGGACATAATAATTTAGTTTTAATAAATTTTTGGTGTTTTTCTGATAACTTTCATATTAGAGTAAATAGTGAAAATTTATATATTTTAACTGAAAACAAATTTTTTATTCAAATTAATTTATATTGTTAAATTATACATTTTAATGTTATGGAAGTATAAATATATTACATTATTACCATTTAATACAATTATGGTCATTGTATGTAATTTCACTTTGAAATTGGACATAAACAAGTGTAAAACTTTTGATAGTTATTATTTTTAAAAATACCCCTTTTGGTTTTAATAGTGGGAATTAATTTTAAATTAAAAAATGAAAATTTTATGATTTTAATTTTGTAAAATAGACTTCATTTTTGGATTACGTATATCAACATTATCTTGGGGTGAAAGTTTGGTACTTTTTTGATACTATTCATATTTTGATAAAGAGTGAAAATACCTATATTTTAATTAAATACAACCTTTGTAATCAAAAAATTTAATAGTGATAAATTATAAATTTGAGTTATTTTAAAGAATAATTAGATTATTTTTTTTAAAATTTAATACAATGTTGGTCATTGGAAATATTTTCATATTTAAACTGAACTTAAGAAAGTGTCAATATTTTGATAATTATTATTTATTAAAAACAGTCTTTATGTTTCGACGATGGGAATTAATTTTAAATTAATTTCTACCACTTATATGTTTTGAATTTAGAAAAATTGATTCCATATTTAGAATCATGAGGTCCAAATTGAATAAATGGTTAACTATTATTTTTATACATTTTGAATAATTATTTCAGTAAATATTTTATTTACCATGGTTAAAGGGTAAATACGGTAATTAAGGGTAAAAAATAATATTATAATAATACTAAATTACCCTAAAACGTGTCCTAACCCTATTAGATGATATCTGTTCGACCATGGGAATATTTGAGCCTATTTTGGGACCCCATGTAGAAACTTGTAAGTGATAAGGACACTTTATATTAATTAAGTTAAAGTATATACAAAACTGATAGAAGCGTATATCTTTTTACAAAACAATTTTTACATAAAGTTATATATGTTATATTTTAGAATATAAATATTAATTAGAAATATAAGATTATTTCCTACATAATGTTATTTTATTTATAATTTTTATAAATTTAATAATTGGATTTATCTTTGACCCTTTAATGATTCAGTATTTTTCTTTTTAATGAATGAATCAAATAATTGGTATTATAATGTTAAAATAAATATAATTTTAAATTTTTGATGCCATCCACGAATTTTATTGGTTAATATTAAATTTTAGGATTTCTTAAATTAATTTTATTCTAATTAATAATGTATTTATGACTCTAACAAAAATAAATTATCGAATAGTGTCAAAATTAACATAAATGAGTTTTTAAAACAAATATTATATTATTAATTGATATTCTATTCCTAATAATCTAAGTATTGGACAAAGGACTTATATCATGATAGATGTATCATTAATGGACCACATGGGGGGTCTCTTTTATGTATATAGAATGTTTATTAACTATATAATATAAAAATACAAAGTGACATGGTAAATGTTAAACTAATTAACTTAGAGTTAAAACTAAATTATAAGGTTAATATAATGACCCAAACCAGTCTAAAATCTTTTGTTTGAATGGATTTAGACCCATCCCCACCATATACATTTAATAATCCACTTATGATCAATTCTATACTGAATATAAATTTATTATAAAATAATACTTTATGTTATTCCTAAAGAGCCCCTCCTCCCCCTTATAAAAGGAAACCGCTTCTAACCAATTAATCACACCTATCAAGCCTTTTTTCATGCGCAACCTATAATCAATTAAGCTCCCTACATCACTATCCTTCTCCCAAAAGCCTTAACTTAGGAATATGGCACTTCAAGAGTCCTTTTTGGTTCAAACCAAATGGAGTTACCCAAATTAAAGGTAACGATTTCTATTAGCTTCTTTTCTTTTATTTTACTTCTCCATCCCTTAAACTCTTATTATTCATTTATTTTGTAAAAAAACCAGTACACTAAATATACTAGGATATTTTTATGATAATAATTCAAACTACACTTACACACACCTCCATATAATGGGTGAAGAACATATTGTTTCTGTGGATGGCAACCAAATGCCTCATGAAACGATGATTGTTCAATTATCTGTACAACCTCTCATTGTGGCCATTATGATGGAAATGTAATTAAATATGAAATTAATGATATTTATTTTATATATAAGCTTCTGTAATTCCATTTTATATCATTCCGATATTCGTTTCATGTTTTATATATATACGATAATTTCATTTGAGGAAGTGCGGACTATCGTCTCCTCAAAGTGATATGACTCGTTCATACAATACATGGAACGTATAGAGGATGTTGTTAATCAAATTAAGTAACACATATAAGATATTATAAAATAATGTAATAATAATATACCTACATATCATTTGATTTTTATTCCTTTTAAAATGAAAAATTAAATGGAAGTAGCGTTTGTGCGTACGTATGGATTACTGTCTCCACGAACATGATGAGATTCATTTCCCCATAATATCCATTCAAGAATAATTAATGTTTGATGATTAAAAGTAATGTTTAAGGACTTCATATTATTCTGGTTATTAATAAGATACAACCTATCCATAAAAACACGGCTTACGTAATGAAGCATATAACGGAAAATGAATCAGTTAACACCCGAAACGATGATAATACTAAAATATTATTAACAATGCAATATTAAAAGATCATATATGATATCATATTTATGTATATGATTCTTGTATAATTTAATAAAATTGATTTAACTATTATATAGGAGGTTAACCTACACTCTATCAAGTAAAAGTAAAAGGTAAGAGTTTACTTCACAATTTCTTCATTATCCGAGGTTGTTTATACATAATTATCTACTAGGACCTCTTTATCCACCACACCCATGTTTCTTAAAAATGTATTTCAAAAAATTCTTACTATTTTACAGAATATGGGTTAAAGTAATTTATATCCCTTTATGACTTATTATAAGATGGATATAAAGGAATCTTTCGGTCCTTTTCTAAACAAAGTCCTTTTTAACATTTTCGACAAAATTAAGGTAAGAATAGATTTTTTGTCTTATTCGGTGAGTGAGGATATTTTCTAACATTATAAACTCTTAGAAGCTTACCTTAAAAGATTATAAGCGTATTTTCAAAGTAAATGTTTTATTTTATAATTATGACACTTTTAAATGATTTCAACAAAAGAGATATTTCCCTCAAATAGTTTTGATTTAATCTATGTCAACATCCTTTGATAGATTTTAAGTTTATGTGAAGTTGATTTATTATGATTTAAAACATCCATATTTTATTGAAGGTTTTTTGATATGTTTGACTGTGCATGTGTTATTTTTATACCATTCATGGTTTATGGAGAAAGTATTGACATTTCGTATGTTAGTTTTAGTATTAATGTTTATGTTATGTTTAAACCTATTCATATGAGGAACGCATTGGACTTAATAAGTGATGAGTGGAGCCCACTGTATCTCCGTGATGCATCAGTAGGTATAATGAGAAAAAAAAGTGTCTTGGCATGATTCCTTGAAAAAATATTATTTCTAGCCTTGGCACAAGGCATTGGCTATAAGGTTACGATAGTCTGGAATTATGCATTCCATCATTAGGAAAGTGGTTATTGATATTTCATGTGATTATTCAATTAGTAAAATATCCATGTGAATAAGTAAATAGAATTATTTCATTTTATTTCTACCAAATTATGCTGAAGTTCAAGTTTAAAAGGATTTTGTTTTAGTTATACATTTCTTTAAATGTTTATGCTTAGTTATGAATGATTCTGCTATATTGCTATTCTTATTGGGAATCTGAGATCACCACATTTTATGTTTTATTTTTCCTAAGATGTGATGATGTAATTTATGAACAATATGCAAGGATAGTATTAGAGGATATGAATGTGGACTATGGATACTATTTTTTTGTTGTTTTCATTTTATGATGTAATGTAAACTTTATGAATGTATCTAGTGATTACAAGGATACTAAACTAATTTTTATTTCGAGACTTGATCTTTTGTGATCGTTCCAATGTTATGTAATAATGCACTGACTCTGGGTTATTGGCGCCGGGGCGTTACAGTTGGTATAATAGGATGTTTTGTACAAACCTTGGAAGCTAGATTTAGATAATCTTTGAATAGAGAACATATCCCTAAGATATTCTTTGAGGATTAGTATAGATGAACATCCTAGAATTTTTGTATTGTAGAGATTTTGTGAGTTTTCCATGAAATACATCCCATTCTAGATACGAGAAAGTAGAGGAGGCTCTGGGACAGATGTACCTAAGGTTTAAACCTGAAAACACCGCTTTGAGATAGACTCTAATGGGAAATGGTGCACGAAAATCGGTCTTATTGCACTCTTGGTTACGACACTTCTGGGGGATATGCTTAGGATAATTCTCATTTTCTTTACAAACCATTATGAAGGTCTTATGAGTATATACATAGTCAACAAAAAAATTTATAAGATTATGGATTATATCCATGAACTGTTCAATTTACGTTAGGTATTTTACAAGTTTGGAATTATTCATTGCAATTCATAAACATACCTAGTTTATGCTATTGTATATAAATGGTGCCCTGTAGAAGGAATGTGAACTCCAGCAATACATATGATCCAAAGAGTAAGAAGTATCATATATTTCACCGTATTATTCCAACATTTAGATGGGAAATAGTCCACCACGTATTCTCAACATATGAAGAAATAGTATCATGTCTTAATAATATAAGTAAAGAATTCTCCGAGTCCGATGGATTTGAAGGGAAAGAAGAGAAGAAAAGGATGTAAGAGAGAACGATAGATAAAGGGTAGAGGTAAAAGAATAATTTTCCCATATGTGATAACTGTGGGAAGAATCACCCTGGAACTTGCCTTAATGGAATGGGAGTATGTTATAAGTGTGGAGAAAAAGGATATCATGTACATGACTGCAAGGGTATGAAAAAGGTTTCAAATGTACAATGCTTTATCTGAAAGGAGTTGGGACACTACGCGAACCAATGTCCAAATCATCAGAGTATGCCCCAAATGATGTTATTGGATAATAATCAAGTTATGATACTACCACAGATTAGGTGTAATGATTAGAGTTATTTTTTTGTTATTAGAGAATTATGTCATTTGAGTGTAGTATCAACAAAGTACTGGTTATAATAATTATGAAGTATATAAGGATTATACTGCAGTACTATTTCATTAAGGACTTGAGATTGTGTGGAAAAAACAAAAGTGACTCAATAGCAGGTTAAATTTTTTGAAAATATATGGTTGAGAGAATGATAAACCATAATATGTTTTTGATAATGAGGTAGTGATTTTGGAATAATACACGATTGATTTGGATAAATTATATGGGATATTCATGATTACCTTGAAACTAATTAATGATTTGTATATTCCATCATTATTGGAGTTTACATCATTTTTGGATAGAAGGTGTATATCCAGTATTCTCTAAGTAATAAGGGATCATGAATGTAATCAATATGGTTTTATGGTATTTCATTATGTTACAGTGTTTTAAAAGAATACATGATGAAGGTGTTCAGATTCTATTACATGGAAAAAAGGATATTCATTGTGTTTACCTACCTTATAAATTTTGGACTGTGAGTTCGGACAGATGTATTTCGTATAAGTCTAGTTTGATATTATTTTTTGATTTCCATAAAAAGGACAACATGTAGGTCAGGCGGAAACCCGTCTCTTCCGACAATCTCGTGAGACTTGAACCCACAACCGAAGGGCGACAAGGGTGTATCACCTACCACTGACCCACTTAATGTCCTGGATTGAATAATGTAGATTTTTAATGGTTCTTCTAGTTGAATTATAAAATCATTTTTTCTGAACAGAATTTTAATAGGATAAATAGAATATTATTTTTATATCTATTATCTTTTAGAGTGAAAGATGAGTTTGGGGTAGAACTTAGTTAAAGGATGAGACTCTACGTGTCAATTTTTTATTTTTCTTCTTCTCTTATTCAATGAAGAGATTAATTATTATACTATAGTGATGGTATCTTAAAACAAAAAATATGTTATCCTAATACCATATGTTTTGTTAAAGAG
This sequence comes from Viscum album, assembly GCA_963277665.1. Taxonomy (NCBI): domain Eukaryota; kingdom Viridiplantae; phylum Streptophyta; class Magnoliopsida; order Santalales; family Viscaceae; genus Viscum; species Viscum album. The sequence continues at coordinate 310,588,781 of OY728129.1, forward strand.
ATGGTATTTTAAATCATCATAGATTGATTAAATTAAGGCCTTAAATTTTACACTTGTTTTTTATTGATGACCTCAATAACTACCTGTAAATATTTACTTTTTTCCTGCAATTATATGTCACTAATTTCTACCAATGTTCTCCTAATCGAGACCATAGTTTTCTGGTGACCCTTTCATTTCCATTTTCCTCTTATTAAGACATAATTTTATTAACCTAATTTCTAATGTGGGTTTTCCCAAAGGTATTCTCTATTTTCAACAATTTATTTTTGAAATATAATTTCAAGTTGCGAGGATGAAATTTATTGAAGGAGGGAAGAATGTAACACCCCCTGATTTCAAAGTGCGTTATTTCTTCAATGTAATTCAATAACTTTCACTACATGCAAAACCAAGTTCTACCACACCATGACTTACCAAACAAGTCGTTAAAAAGTGGTTATGAATAGTTTTAACTGAAATTTGATCTTTATATAATCCATTTAATTTTAGAATTCATATTATGAGTTTCATAGACATAATGTAAGATCAAATACATTTTTTCAGATAAAAGAAGTATTTTTCCAAAAATTCAATTTTACCACCTTTTAATTTTGAATCCTTTTAAAATCCAATATTTTAAACTTTTATATATATTCAATTTTACTAAATAAACTTATTCTTTAGAATCGGGACATATTGATTTATTTTCAATAATTTTTTTGTGTTTTTCTAACAACTTTCATATTTGGGTGAATAGTGAAAAATACTATATTTTAACTGAAAACAACTTTTTTAATCAAAAAAATCTATACTGATAAATTATAAATTTTAATGGTATATAAGTATAAATAGATTATATTTGTACCATTTAATCCAATGATGGTCATTGTAAGTAATTTCCCTTTGAAATTGGACATAAACAACTGTCAAACCTTTGATAGTACAAAGTAAGGGGATTCTTATCTCACATTTAATTCCATGAGATTTCCATTGTTCTCCACTTATTTATTGCATGTGGTGTGTGTACTGCCCATTTTTTGTATTAATTGTGTAATATACATTAATTCATGGATATTTACATCATCATTGTATGATACTTCTTTCATGGGTGTATGTTTCTTAAGGTATCAAATCAATAAGGGAATTTTAAATTTCAATTTCCACTCATTCGTCTTTACGCATACTTCATTGATTATTTTACTCAAAGATTATTTGTGGAATCACTATTCAATTTCGTATGTCAAAATTCTCACTCCCCTTTCTTTGGATATACTTTTGATACACATAATCACTCTATTGATAAATTCTCAAGTCATCGGTATGAACTTGATAAAAGTAATTTTTACTCAATCTCCATTTGTTGGGTTAAACATCCAATACATCGGTGTTGTTTTTATAATAATAGGTGTGAATTTACTTTTATTGTATTACATTACATATCCAATCATATTGAGTGTATTTGTATTTTTCACAAATAATTATGTTGTTGATTTATCCTTAACCTAAGGATATGGCCTTTATTAGATATTTTATCTCAATTTACATTCCATTGAGACTCCTTTGTTATTATACACTAAATCACTTCTATATGGTGTATATAATGTACATTAACATAGTATATCATGAATACATTTATTCTCATGATATTAAAATATTTTTATTACCTCAATTACTTGTATTCCAGTGTCTCTCTTTTGGTAAGTATCTCTAAATAAAATATAATTTTAAAATGTTTTAACGATTTATTATTATAATCCTTTATCATTAATGTTCATGTTTTAAAAATGGTTTTAATGATTCATTTATATGGACATTAAAGTTTTCAAATGAACATTCCTTTTAAAATTTTCAATGTGGTATGGGACACTTTTATTAAAAAATATATTTTAAATGGATTCTTGAAAAATAGTTCAACATTTAAATGTTTTCAAGAAAAGGGGGATATTTCACTCAATAATTTGATCATTATTTTAAACAATGCCAATATCCTTCATTATTCTTGATTGCGGTTAATCTGTTACAATAAAATCATAAATATTGTATCGAATGGGTTATGTTTGACTGTGGATGTGCTATTTTTATACCATTCATAGTTTGTGGTTAAATTATTGGAATTTTGTATGATATTTTTAATAATAATGTTTATGTTATGTTTAAAAATTTTCATATGAAGAGTGCATTGGACTTAGTATGTCATGGGTGGAGCCCACTATAGCTTCTAGATGCATTGATATGTCTCATGAGACAAACTAGTGTCCTGGCACAAGGCCTTGAGAAAATCTTATTTGTATTCTTGGCACGAGGCCTTGACTATGTTGTTATGATAGTCTGGCATTATGCATTCCATCATTATGAAAGTGGTTAATGATATTACATGTGATTATTCAACTAGTAGAATATACATGTTACAGATTTTTTTTATATATTAACCTCAATCAATAATAATTAATGATATTGACATCGATGAAATAATCATCAAAACTATTTTAGAGAAACACCCCCTTTTTTCTTAAAAACATTTAAAAGTCACAGTACTTGTCAAGAAGTCATTTTAAAAATAGATTTTTTAATCAAAGTGTCCCATACCACTTTGAAACATTTAAAAGTAATTTTAATTTTAAAACTTCAATTTCCATATAAATAAATACCTTAAAACCATATTTAAAACATGGTCAATAATGATAAATATTTAGCATAATAAATCATTAAAACAGTTTAAAATGATATTTTATTTAGAGTTCCTAAACAAAAGAGAGAATCTTGAATAAAAATAATTGAGGTAATAAAATCTTTTTAATGTCATGATAATAAATGGACTCATTATATACTATGTCAAATTACATTATATACACCGTATACAAGTTATTTGGTTTATAACAACAAAGGAGTCTAAATGGAAAGTAAATTGAGATTAAATCTCTCATAAAAACTGTATCCTTAGGTTAATGATAAATCAAAAAAATAATTATGTGTGACAAATATATATACACTCAATATTATTGTATATTCAGTGTAAAACAATAAAAGGACATTCAAAAATATTCTTGTAAAAACAACACCAATGAATTAGATGTTTAACTCAATAAATGGAGATTGAGTTAAAATTACTCTTAACAAGGTCATATCGATGACTTGTGAATTTATCAATATAGTGATTATTTGTATCAAAAGTATATCCATAGAAAGGAGAGAGTAAATTATGACATAATCAAATAAATAGTGATTCCACACATAATCCTCAAGTAAGATAATCAATGAAGTATTAGTAAATCTTAATGAGTGGAAATTCAAATTTCAAATTCCCTTATCGATTTAGTAAATTACAAAACAAACACCCATGAATGAAGGATCATAAAATGATGATTTAAATATACATGAATTAATTTATATTACACAATTAATACAATCATGGGAAGTACACACACCACATACAATAAATAAGTGGTGAACAATGGAAATCTTACTGAATTAAATGTGAGATAAGAAACCCCTTACTTTGTACTTTTCCCTTGGTCGAGGGTAGGTTAGCCTCCTGTATAATGGTAAAATAGTTGTTATTGAATTATAAAATGAACATATACAATAATATGATATCATATATGATCATTTAATATTTCTTTGTTAATAATATCTTAGTATTATCGTCGTTATGGTTTGTGGTTAAAAGTATTAACATTCGGTATTATAGTTTTAATACCAATGTTTATGTTATGTTTCAAAAATTTCATATGAAGAATGAATTGGACTTATTAAGTGATATGTGGAGCCCTCAATATCTCCTCGATGCATCAGTAGGTCTCATGAGACAAACTAGTGTCTTGGTATAAGGCGTTGACAAAATCTTATTTGTAGTCTTGGCACAAGGCCTTGACTATATGGTTATGATAGTCAGGAATTATGCATTCCATCATTATGAAAGTGGTTATTGATATTGAATGCGGTTATTAGACTAGTATAATATCTATTTGAATATGTAAATGGAATTATTTCATTATATCATTGCCATATTGTGCGGAATTTCATGTTTAAAAGTAATTTTCTTAGTTATACATTGCAATAAATGTTTATGCTTATCTATGAAAGTTTCTGCTATATTGTTATCCTTACTAGGAATTTAAGCTCACCCCTTTCTATGTTTTATTTTTTCCAGGATGTGAAGAATTATTTTATGAATTACTTGTAGGTATAGTATAATGGAATATTAGTGTGGAGACAATATTTTGTTGTAGTTTTCATTTTATGATGTAATGTAAGACTTAAGAATATATCTAGTGATGCCAAGGATACTAAACTAATCAGACATTCGAGACTTGATCTTTTGTGATCATTCCAATGTTACCTAGAGTCATTTCATTGTTACATAACATTTTCATGATCATAAAAGATCAAGTCTCGAAAGACCGATTAGTTTAGTATCCTTGGAATCACTAGATACATTTATAATGTTTACATTACATCATAAAATGAAAACTACAACAACATAGTCTACATAATACACACTCATATACCCTCATACTATTTCGGTAGGTCATTCATAAATTACTTCTTATCATCCTAGGAAAAATGAAACATAGAAAGGGGTGAGCTCAGATGCCCAGTAAGGATAACAATATAGAAGAAACATTCATAAATAAGCATAAACATTTAAGGCAATGTATAACTAAAAAAAATCCTTTTAAACTTGAACATTAACAAAATATGGCAGAAATAAAATGAAATAATTTCATTTACATATTCACATGGATATTCTACTAATTGAATAATCACATGCAATATCAATAACCACTTTCATAATAATGGAATGCAAAATGCCAGACTATCATAACCACGTAGCCAAGGCCTCGTGCCAAGACTACAAATAAGATTTTGTCAAGGCCTCATCCCAAGACACTAGTTTGTCTCATGAGACATACTGATGCATCGAGGAGCTATAGTGGGATCCACCCATCACTTATTATGTCCAATGCATTCCTCATATGAAAAGTTTGAAACATAACTTATACATTCGTATTAAAACGGGCATACAAAATGTCAATATTTTCTCCAAAAACCATGAATGGTATAAAAATAGCACATCCATAGTCAAACATAACTCATTCAATACAATGTGGAATATTGTATGGTAATAGATTAACCTCAATCGAGAATAATTAATGATATTGACATAGATGAAATAATCATCAAAACTATTTTAGAGAAATACCCCCCCCCCCCGCTTTCTTGAAAACATTTAAAACTCATACTACTTGTCAATAATCCATTTTAAAAATAGATATTTGAATTTAAGTGTACCAAGAATCTTTAAAACTTTTAAAATTTATTTTAATTTTAAAACTTCAATGTCAATATAAATAAATCCTTAAAACTATATTTAAAACATGGACATTAATGAGAAATATTTAGAATAATAAGTCTTTTAAAAATTTTAAAATTATATATTAGTTATAGTTCCTAACAAAAAGATTGACACTTGAATACAAATAATTGATGTAATAAAAACTTTTTAATATCATGAGAATAAATTTAATCATGTTATACTATGTGAAATTTAATTACATACACCGTATAAAAGTGATTTGTTGTATAACAGCAAAGGATTCTCAATGGAATGTAAATTGAGATGAAATCTCTCATAAAGACTATATCCTTAGGTAAAGGATAACTCAAAAAAATAATTATGTGTGAAAAATATAAATACACTCAATAGGATTGGATATTAAGTGTAAAATAATCAAAGGACATTCACACATATTCTTTTTAAAACAACACCAATGAATTTGATGTTTAACTCAATAAATGGAGATTGAGTTAAAATTACTCTTAACAAGTTCATATCGATGAATTGAGAATCTATCAATAGAGTGATTATGTGAATAATAAGTATATCCACAGAAAGTGGACTTTCAATTATGACATATGAAAATAGATAGTGATTCCACACATAATCTTGGAGTAAAATAATCAATGAAGTATGCATAATGCCGAATGAGTGGAAATTGAAATTTTAAATTCCCTTATCGATTTGGTAACATACGAAACATACACCCATCAAATAAGGATCATAAAATGATGATGTAAATATCCCTGAATTAAATTATATTACATAATTAATATAATCATGGTCAATACACACACCACATGCAATAAATAAGTGGTGAACAATTGGAAATCTCACGCACTTGAAAGTGAGATTAGAAAACCCTTACTCTGTACTTTTTAATTTGTAAGAGGTTATGTTAGATTCCTTTATAATGGTGAAATAATTGTTATTTAATTATACAAGGATCATATACATTAATATTTTATCATATATTATCTTTTAATATTTCTTTGTTAATGATATATTAGTATTATCGTCATTTCGGGTGTTAACTTACTCGTTTTATTTTATACGTTTTGTTACATAGGTCATTCTTGTTATGGGTTGGTTGTATCTTATTCATATACAAAATTTTATCATGTCCTTAAATATTATTTTTGATCATTAAATGAGAATTATACTTGAATGGATATGATGGGAAATGAATCTCATCGCGTTCGTGGAGACGGTAGTCCGTACGTACGCACGAACGACAATATCATTATTTTGATACTAAAATAATATATAATTGGATGATATATCATATATGCAGAATCATTATCATGTTATATTTATTATTTAAATCAATTACACATCATTACTATTCCCATCCAAATAATAATGTATTGAATAACAATTACACTACGATGTGGTGACGGTAGTTCGTACGTACGCTCGTATAGTGACATGTCATTCAAAGGATTGATAGAAAATTGAATAGGGTTGTACCATACTTATAATAACATCACAGTATATATAAGTTACTGGAGTAATTATTTTATAATTTAAACAATAAAGAAATAATATGTTGAAGAAGAATGGAACTTGAGAAAGGGTGGTGAAAACACATTACCTGTTCTTCGGGTTCTTCCTTTTGATTTGACCAAAAGGGATCCTTAGGTTGGCTTTCTGACTAATGGAAGGCATCTTGGATTAAGGGAGGATAGTGGATAGGGTATTTGGGTAGAGGATGGCAGAACCAAAAGGCTTTATGGTATAAATAATTGGTTAGAAGTGGTGTCCTTTTATAAGGGGAGGAGGGGCTCTTTAGGGAAAAAATAAAGTATTAATTTATAATAAATTCATATTAAGTTTCTAATTGCTCCGAATTGTATTATTCAATTTCAAAACGTGGGTATGGGTCGAAATATTTTCATCCAATATATTTTAGACAGGTTTGGGTCACTATATTAACCTTATCATATATATTTAACTCTTAGTTAAATAGTTTGACATTTGCCATGTAACATTGTATTTTTATATTATATGGTTAATAAACGTACTATATACTTCCAAGTGACCTCCAAGTGGTCCATTAATGATACACGTATCATTATATATGGCCTTTGGATGAACCTAATATTTTTAATACTAGAATATCAATTAATAATAGAATATATTTTTTAAAAACACATTTATGTCAATTTTGACAATATATATTAATTGATTTTTGTTAAAGTCTTAAAAAGTTTATTAATTAGAAAATATTTAGATTAAGAAATTATAACATGTCATATTAACTAATAAAATTATTTGATGGCATCAATACTTTCAAATAATATTTATTTTTACATTCATAATACTAATTATTTAATTCATTCATTAATACTATATCATCATTATGTCATAAATAAATTTAATTATTCAATGTCTAAAAATTATAAATAAAATACCATTATGTAGGAAATATTTTTAAATTTATAATGAATATTTATAGTCAAAAATATAATATATATAAACCTATGTAAAAAATTGTTTTGCTAAAAGATATATGCTAATGTCATTTTTGTATTTACTTTAACTTAATTAATATAAAGTATCATTATCACTCACAAGTGGATCCATGGGGTCCAAAAATCGTCCCAAAGATTCTCATGGTAGAACATGTGTCACCCAATAGGTTTATGACACGTTTTTGGGTAATTTATTATTATTATAATATTATTGTTTACCCTTATTTACCAAATTTACCCTTTAACCATGGTAAATAAAATATTTACTGAAGTAATTATTCAAAATGTATAAAAATAAAAGTAACCTATTTACATAATTTGGAACTACTGATTATAAATATGGAATCCATTTTTCTAAATTCAAAACGCAGATGTGGCAGAAATTAATTTAAAATTAATTCCCACTGTCAAAACAAAAAGCGTGTTTTTAAGAAATAGCAACTACCAAAAGATTGACACTTGTTTATATCCAGTTTAAATGTGAAATAAAGTCCAATGACCAACATTGTATTAAATGGTAAAAACATATTATAAATATACTTTAAAACCAATCAAATTCATAATTTATCACTATTAATTATTTTGATTAAAGAAGTTGTTCTTAATTAAAATTTAGTGACTTTCACTATTCATCAAAAATTTAATGTTTTCCGAAAAATACCAAAAATTCACCCTATGATAATTTCTATATTCTAAATCCAAAAATGATGTCCATTTTAAAAAATAAATGTATTAAATTTCAAAAAGTGGGTATTACTATTCATAATGGGAAGTTTGATTCGTTATGGTGTGTGTTGTAACTCGAAGTTTCGTACAACACACGATACTGTATTATTTAAGGAGAAGCGTACCGTGGAAGTTTGGGATCATTGACTTAAATGTTTATTCTTATTTATTCAATAACTTTCACTACACGCAACACCATGTTCTGGCGCACCATGACATATCAAACAAGCTGTTCAAAAGCGGTTAAGAAAAGTATTAACTGAATTTTAAACATTATATAATCCTTATAATTTTAGAATCTAGATTATGTGTTTCTTAGACATAATGTAAGAACAAATAAATTTTTTCAGATAAAAGAAGTATTTTTCAAAAAATGAAATTTTACTGCCTTTTAATGGAGAAGCCTTTTTAAATCCAATATTTGAAAATTTAATATATTCAATTTGACAAAATAAACATCTTCTTTTAGAATCAGTACATATGAATTTAGTTTCAATAATGTTTTGGTACTTCTCGGATAACTTTTATATTTTCATGAATAGTGAAAATTACTTAATTTTAATTAAAAACAACTTTTTTAATCAAAATAATTAATAATGTTAAATTATGAATTTGAGTGGTTTTAAAGTATATTTAGAATATATTTTTACCTTTTAATACAATGTTGTTCATTGGGAATAATTTCACAATTAAGCCAGATATAAACAAGTGTCAATATTTTTATAGTTATTATCACTTAAAAACACGCCTTTTGGTTTTGACAGTGGGACTTAACTTTAAATTAATAAATGCATCATTTATGTTTTGAATTTGGTAAAATAGACTTCATTATTGAATATGAAATATCAAAATTATATTAGGGTAAATTTTTGGTAATTTTATGAATAATTTTAATTTTATATTAATAGTGAAAAACACTGAGTAATAGTTTAAAATCGAATTTTTATTTAAATAATTATTTATTTTATTTAAATTTATTTTATGTCAAAATAGATACATAATACCTATATAATTTCAATTTTATTCATTAGAGTATTTTTATAATAATTTTAGATATATAAAAATTTGATTAAACTTATCACCGTCTTTTACCCAAATCCTAGAAGAATTTGAAAATTCACATAAAACATAATTTTACAGCTTCTGTGACTTGAATTTAGAAAATCCAAGAAATAAGGTTAATATCAAGTAGTAAAATTTGGTTCAATGAGATGAAAATAATTTTTGGTAAATAGTAAATTTTTACTTTTATTTACCACGGTTAAAAGTAAATAGGGAAATTAAGGGTAAAAATGATATTAATATTACACAAACACATGTCCTAATTCTATTGGAAAAATTTATCTCGACCATAAATAAACTTAGGAATACAATATTATCATTTAGGTCCACTTTGATTAGATTAGGACATTTATTATTATTTAATTTGAAGAAGAGTTAAAAGAGATAAAATCCAAGTTTAATAACTAAATCATTTCTAATATAGGGTTATACATAAGATAAATTCAATTATAAATATTCATTAAAAATATAATAAGATTTACTAGTTAATGGTATTTTATTTATAATTTTTAGACCTTATATAATTTAATTATTTATGACACAATGGTGATGCAGTAAATATCTAATTAATGAAATATTAAAATAATTAATATTATAAATATAAAAATAAATTTAAATTAGACTTTTTATGAATTACAATGATTTTATAGGTTAATATGACACATAATTATTGGATATATAATTTTTTTTCTAAGTAATAATTCTGTAATGAGATTATCAATAACAAAATACCCAATAGTGTCAAAATTGACATAAAAGAGTTTCTAAAACAAATATTAAATTTATAATTGATATTTTATGCCTAAAAATCAATGGATCGGTCAAAGTACTTATATAATGATAGGTATATCATTAATGGACCACTGGGAGGTTTCTTGGAGGTATATAGTATGTTTATTAACTATATAATATAAAAAAACGAGACATGGTAAATGTCAAACTATTTGACTAAGAGTTAAATATAAATGATAAGGTTAATATTGTGACCCAAACCTGTCTAAAATATATTGTTTGAAGGGATTTCAACTCATCAAGACCTTAACCTTTAAATAATCCACTTTTGAGCCATTAGAAACTGAATATGAATTTATTATAAAATAATATTTCTATCTTTTCCAAAGGTTCCCCTCAGCCCTCTTATAAAAGGGTACTCCCCCTTCTCACTAATTTACACATTAAAATCATTTTGTCTTGTCCAACACCTGACCAAATAATATATTAACTACCCTAACTTTATCCTAGAGGCCTTTGTTTGATCAGAAAGCCAAACTAAGGAGCCATTTTGATCAAATCAAAAGGAAGAACCTGAAGAAGAGGTAATGTTTTCACCACCCTCTTTCAAGTTCCTTTCTTCTTCAACTTCTTCTTTATTTGTTATTTATATTCTAAAATAATAACTCAGGTATATTTTATATACTGTGATGATATTGTAAATATGGTACAACCATATTCAGTATTCTATCCATCCATTGGATGACATGTCACCATACGTGCGTACGTATGACCTACCGTCTCCACGTCGTGGTGTAATTATTATTCAATATATTATTATTTGGATTGGTATAATAATGATGTGTAATTCTTGTAAATAATAAGTATAGAATGATAATGATTCTATATATATGATATACCATCAAATTATATATTATTTTAAAATCAAAATAATGATATTATCGCTCATTCGTACGTACGGACTACAGTCTCCACAAACGCGATGAGATTCATTCCCCATCGTATCCATACAAGTCTAATTCTCATTTTATGATTAAAAATAAATTTTAATGACTTTATATCATTTTTTATATGAATAAAATACAACCTATACATAACAAACACGACTTATGTAACAAAACATATAAAAGAAAACTATTAAGTTAACACCTGAAACGACGATAATACTAAGATATTATTAACAATGAAATGTAAAAAGATCATATATGATATCATATTAATGTATATGATTCCTGTATAATTAAATAAAAATTATTTCACCATTATATAAGAGTCTAACCTACCCCCAACCAAAAAAAATACAAAGTAAGGGGTTTCTTATCCTTCTTTTAATTTTGTGAGATTTCTGTTGTTCGCCGCTTATTTATTGAATGTGGTGTGTGTACTACCCATGATAGTATTCATTGTGTAATATAAATAAATTTATGCATATTTACATCATCATTTTATGACCCTTCTTTCATCGGTTTATGTTTCATAAGTCACAAAAATGATAAGGTAATTTGGAATTTCAATTTCCATTCATTCAGCTTTACTCATATTCATTGATTATTTTACATCAAGATTATGTGTGGAATCACTATTCATTTTCTTATGTCATAATATCCACTCTATTTTTTGTGGATGTACTTTTTATTCACATAATCACTCCATTAATAATTTCTCAAGTCATCGATATGAACTTGATAAGAGTAATTTTTAACTCATTCTCCATTTGTTGAGTTAAATATCCAATTCATTGGTGTTGTCATTACACGAATATGTGTGAATGTCCTTTGATTTATTTTCCATGAATATCCAATCATATTGAGTGTATTTATATTTATAACACATAATTATGTCATTTATTTATCCATAACCTGTGGATATGGTCTTTATAAGATATTTCATCCGAATTTACATTCCATTGAGACTTCTTTGTTGTTATACACCAAATCACTTTTATATGGGGTATATAATGTACTTTGACATAGTATATCATGAATCCCTTTATTCTAATGATATTACAATGTTTTGATTACCTCAATTATTTGTATTAAAGTTCCACTCTTTAGTTTAGGAACTCTTACCTAAATATCATTTTAAATGATTTAATGATTTATTATTCTAAATCTTTCTCATTAATGTCCATGTTTTAAAAATGGTTTTAATGATTTATTTATATTGACATTAATATTTAAAAATTAAAACTCCATTTAAAATTTTCAAAGTGGTATGGGACACACTGATTCAAAAATCTATTTTTAAATCGCTTTTTTCCAAATAGTGTTACTTTTAATTGTTTTCAAGAAAAAGGGGAATATTTCTCTCAAATATTTTTGATGATTATTTTCATCTATGTCAATATCATTCATTATTATTGATTGAGGTTAATATGTTACAATAAAGTACTCGTTATTGTATTGAATGAGTTATGTTTGAAAATAGATGTGCTATTTTTATACCATTCATGATTTAAGGTTAAAGTATTCACATTTTGTATGCTAGTTTTAATATGAATGTTTATGATATGTTTAAACCTTTTCATATGAGGAATGTATCAGACTTAGTAAGTGATGGGTGGTGACGCTATAGCTTCTCGATGCATCGGTAGGTCTCATGAGGAAAACTAGTGTCTTGGCACAAGGTGTTGAAAAAATCTTATTTGTAGTCTTGTCACGAGGCCTTGACTTTGTGGTTATGATAGTCTGGAATTATGCATTCCATCAATATGAAAGTGGTTATTGATATTGTATATGAATATTCGACTAGTAAAATATCCATGAGAATATGAAAATGGAATTACTTCATTTTATTTTTCCCATATTATGCTGAAATTCAAGTTTAAAAGGATTTTATTTTAGTTACACATTGCCTTAACTGTTTATGTTATTTATTAAAAATGTAACACCCCATGATTTCATAGTACGTTATTCAATAACTTGTACTACATGAAACACTGAGTTCTAACGCACCATGACTTACCAAATAAGCCGTTCAAAAGAGGTTATGAATAGTATTAAATAAAATTTGACCTTTATATAATCCTTATAATTTTATAATCCATATTATGATATTCTTTGAAATATTGTAAGAACAAATACATTTTTTTCAGATAAAAGCAATATTTTTCAAAAAATGCAATTTTACCTCCTTTTAATGGTGATGCCTTTTTAAATCCAATTTTTGAAACATATATATATTATATTTGACAAAATAAACTTCTTCATTAGAATCGCTAGAAAATATTTTAGTTTCAATAATGTTTTTTATTTTTTCTGATAACTATCATATTTGGGTGAACAATGAAAAATAATATATTTTAACTGAAGAAAACTTATTAAATCAAAATAATTTATATTGTTAAATTATAAATTTTAATGTATTGGAATTATAAATAGATTATATTATTACCATTTAATCCAATGATGGTCATTGTAAGTAATTTCACTTTGAAATTGGACATAAACAAGAGTCAAACTTTTGGTTGTTATTATTTCATAAAAATACGCCTTTTTGTTTTGACAGCTCGAAATAATTTTAAATTAATAAATTAAAATTTTATGATTTGAATTTGGCAAAAAATACTTCATTATTTAATTCGGAATATAAATTTTAGCTTAGGGTAAATTTTTTGTATTTTTATGAAAACTTGTAATTTTTTATGAATAGTGAAAAATACTGAGTTATAGTTTAAAACCGAATTTTTATTTAAAAAATTATTTATTTTATTTTAATTTATATTATGTAAAAATAGATACATAGTACCTATATAAGTTAAATTTAATTAATTGGAGTCAGTTTATAATAATTTTAGATATATAAAAATTTGATTGAACTTTTCACCGTCTTTTACCCACCTCCTAGAAGAATTTGCAAATTCACATAAAACATAATTTTACCGCTTCTGTGAGTGGAATTTTGAAAACCCAAGAGACACAGTTAATATCAAGGAGTAAAATGTGGTTCAATAAGATAAAAATAATTTTTGGTGAATAGTAACATTTTACTTTTATTTACTGTGGTTAAAGGTAAATTGTGTAATTCAAGAGAAAAAGAATATTATAATAATACAAAATTACCTTAACACTTTTTCTAACCTTATTGGATTAGTCATGGACAACCATGGGATTCATTGGGTCTGTTTTGGGACCCCATGGAGCCACTTGAGTTTGATAATGACTCTATAGATTAATTATTTTAAAATAGAGACAAAAGTGAAACAAACAAATATCCTTTAGTAAATTAATTTATACATGGGTTTATATAAGTTATATTTTAGACTATAAATATTAATTGAAAAGGTAAAAATATTTTCTACATCGTGGTAGTTTTTTTTAAATTTTAGACCTCAAAATATTTTTGTAATATATGACGTAATGATGATGCATTAATTACCATATTAATGAAATATTAAAATAATTGATATTATAAATAACCAAATAAATATAATTTGAGACTTTTAATGAATTATAATAATTTTATTGTTTAATATTACATGTTAGTATTTATTAAAAGAATTTTATTCGTTTTAATAAAGTTGTTAAGACTTTAACAAAAATCAATTATTGAATAGTGTCAAAATTGACATAAATGAGCTTTTAATACAAATATTATATTATTAATAGATATTATATTCCAAAAAATATAAAGTTCATCCAAAGGACTTATATCATGACATATGTATCATTAATGGACAACTTGAGGGTCTCTTAGATGCATATAGTAAGTTTATTAACTATATAATATAAAAATACAAAGTGACATGGTAAATGTCAAACAAATTAATTAAGAGTTAAAACTAAAAGATAAGTTTAATATAATGACCCAACTTGTATAAAATCTATTGGTTGAAATATTTAGACTCATCCACACCTTAGACTTTGAATAATTTTCTTTGGAGCCATTATAAAACGAAAATTAATTTATTATAAATTAATACTTTATGTTTTTTCTAAAGAGCCCCTCCTCTCCCTTATAAAAGGAAACCACATCTAACCAATTACTCACACCTATCAAGCCTTTTCGTTCATCCAACCTCTACCCAATTAATCTCCCTTCATCCCTATACTCCTCCTATAAGCCTTACCTTATGCAGAAGGTACTTCAAGAGTCCTTTTGGTTCAAACCAAAGGGAGTTACCCAAATTAAAGGTAATGATCTCTCTTAGATTATTTACTTTTAATTTACTTTTACGACCCCTAAAATCTTCTTATTATTTTATTTTGTAAAAAAACAGTATCCTAAATATACTAGGATATTGTTATGAGAAGTATTCGAACTACACTTACACATAAATCCATCTAATGGGTGAAGAACATAATGTTTCTGTGGATGGAAACCAAACACCTCACGGAACGATGATTGTTCAATTATCTCCTACAAACTCTCATGGTGGCCAATATGATGGAACTATAATTAAATATATTTATATATATGCTTCATTAATTCCATTTTATAGCATACCATTATTCGTTTCATGTTGTATATATAAAAGATAATTTCATTTGAGGAACTGCGGACTATCGCTCCCTCAACGTGATATGACTCGTGCATACCATACATGGAACGTATAAAGGATGGTGTTAATGAAAAAAAGTAACACATATAATATTATATATTATACTGTAATAATAATATAACTATTTATATTTTTGTTTTGATTCCTTGTAAAATGAAAAATGAAATGGAAGTATCGTTCGTGCGTACGTATAGATTACTGTCTCCACGAACACGATGAGATTCATTTATCCATCATATCCATTCAAGACTACTTTGCGTTCGATGATTAAAAGTAATTCTTAGGGACTTGATATAATTCTTGATATTAATAAGATACAACCTATCCATAATAAACATGTCTTACTTAACGAATCATATAAAGGAAAACGAATCAGTTAACACCCGGAACGATAATAATACTAAAATATTATTAACAAAGCAATTTTAAAAGATAATATATGATATAATATTTATGTATATTATTGATGTATAATTTAATAACAACTATTTAATTTTTGTACAGGATATTAACCTACAGTCTATCAAGGAAAAGTACAAGGTAAGGGTTTATTTCACGATCTCCTCTTTATCCGAGGTTGTTTATACGTAATAATCTTTCAGGACCTCTTTATCATCCACATCCATGTTTCTAGAAAATGTATTTCAAAACATTCATACTATTTTACAGAATATTGTTTAAAGTCATTTATACCCTTGTTTTACTTTTAATAATATGTTTATAAAGGAATATTTTTGTCATTTTCCAAACAAGGTCATTTTTAACCATTTCGACAGAATTAGGGTAAGAATGTCTTTTTTAAATTATACAGCGGGAGCGGCTATTTTCTGACATTATAAATTCTTCAAAGGTTCCTTTACATGATTATAATAATATTTTCAACATAAATTTTTTCTTTTATAATTATGTGACTTTTAATTGATTTAAAAAAAGAGATATTTCTCTCAAATAGTTTTGATTTCATCTATGTCAACATCTTTTGATGGATTTTAAGCTTATGTGATGTTTGTTTATTTTGATACAAAATAGCAATATTCTCTCGAAATTCAATGTTTGATGCTATCATCAATATATAGTGATCTCATGAAGTCTCATGAAGACATGGATGCCTATAGCATGCTCGAGCACCTCCGTGGATTATACCAGGAGAGAGAATGACAAGAAAGGATTGAGATCTCCAAGTCTCTATATCAGAGGAATCTTGGAGAGGGTGCCCCATCCGGGCCTCATGTATTCATACTCATTGGATAAATTTAGCGCTTAGAGGTTTTAGGGTTTAAACTCCCCGAAGAATTGGGTACCGATCTCATTCTTGCATCACTCCCCCAGAGCTTCTCAAACATTTTTGTGAATTTCAACATGAACAACATTGTGAAGTCTCCATCTGATCTTCTTATCCTTATCCGCCAATTGGAAAATTACATGAATCGTGAAAAGCCTTCTGCCCTTATGGTGAATAAAAGGAAAGGGTAGGCGAATATCTTTAAGCCAAAATCTTCTTTAAGACCTTCCATGAAAAGGAAGGTCAAAGGGGAGGAAAAGGAATAGGATATTGTTTGTTTTGCATGTGGAAAGAAGGGCCACTGGAAGAAAAACTGCACCCATCCAAGGAAGCCAGGGGAAGCTTCAAGTGTGTTTGTTATCGAATTCAATCTATCTGTTTCTACTAATTGGGTATTAGATACAACTTGTGGTGCCCACATCTGTATCCAAATAAAGGAACCAAGTAGATTCAAGAAGATTTATCGAGTGGAGTTAGATCTACGAGCAGACAATGGATCCAGATTTGATGCTTTAGATGTTGGAGACTACCACCTCACGTTGCCAACTGGAATGATCTTGGTGTTAAAGGGTTTTTATTATGTGCCTTCTGTTACTAAAAACATTATTTCAGTATCCAGATTAGATACTGATGGATTCATGTTCAATTTTGGAAATGAATGTTGCTACTTTTACAAAGATGGAATTTGTTTTGGTAGGGCACATTTATACAATGACCTTTATGTGTTAAACTACAAAAACCTAGTAATGGAAATCGATGACAAAGTCAATTCACATGACTCATACCACACCCATCTTTGGCATCACCAGATAGGTCGTGTCAATGAGAAATGTTTGACAAAACTACATCAAGATGGGTATTTAGATTCGTTCAAACTAAAACCACTTGGTGTATGTCATGCGTGTCTACAAGGAAAAATGACCAAAGCCTCATTTAGTGGGAATGGTGAAAGAGATAAATGTCTTCAATAATTAGTTCACACAGATATTTGTGGGCCATTTCCAGTTGAGGTCAGGGTTGGTTTCTCATAATTCATAACATTTATTGATGATTTTAGTAGATATGGATATATCTACTTAATTAGGTATAAGTCAGATTCTTTTGATCTGTTCAAAGAATACAAGAATTAAGTTGAGATCCAGCTTGGTAAGAAGATTAAGAAACTCTGCTCAGATATAGGAGGAGAATATCTTAATCAGGACTTCATTGATTTCTTACAGGAGTTTGGGATTATATCTCAACTCACTCCTCCATACACGCCCTAGTGGATTGGTGTAAGTGAAAGGGGGAACCACACCCTGTTGGACATGGTGAGATCAATGATGAGTCATGCGAGTCATCCATTATCCATTTGGGGATATGCATTACATACAGCAGCACACATACTAAACCAAGTACCAACTTAATCGATAAATGGTATTCCATACGAGTTATGGAGTGGACGCAAATCCATGTTATCGAATTTACATGTGTGGGGTTGCGAAGCATTTGCTAAGGCCTCTTCAGGTAACAAACATGCACCCCGAGGAAAAAAGTGTACTTTTATTGGATATCCCAATGAAATAAAGGGATATTACCTATACAACCCCTCAGACAAAAAGGTTACTATGGAAAGACACGCCATATTCCTTGAGAGGAAGAACATCTCCAAAAGAGACAGTGGGAGCGAGATAGACTTCGACGAAGTCGAGGATCAAGATACAAAAGAGTTGGTACAAGAGCAGATTCAACAATGCCCCGTGGAAGAACAATCTATTCCAGAGACATAAGAAATGCGTAGAAGCATGAGAGAGGTGAGAGAACTAGAACGATATGGTTTTCTTTTCACCGAGGATGGTGACCCATTATTGGCGGACAATGATGATCCACTTACCTATAAGGAAGCAGTTGAATGCACAGACGTTTCCAAGTGTCAAGAAGCCATGAATTATGAAATTGATTCAATGTACCAAAACCACATCTGGATTTTGGTAGATCCTTCAGTTGATGTAAAGCCTATTGGTAATAAATGGGTATTCACGAAGAAACTGGACATGGAGGGGCAAGTTATCACCTACAAGGCATGACTGGCTGCAAAAGGTTTTAGACAGCGTCAATAAATTGACTATGATGAAAACTTTCCACCGGTTGCGATGATGAAATCCATCAGAATCCTATTGGTCATTTACACATACCATGACTATAAAATTATCCAAATGGATGTCAAAATAGTTTTCCTTAATGGGAACCTCCAGGAATATGTCTATATGTCACAACCTGAAGGTTTTGTGACTCCAAATGATGCCAACAAGGTATGCAAGTTTCATAAATCCATTAATGGATTAAAGCAAGCATCATGGTCATGGAACATTGGTTTTATGAAGCCATAAAGGAATTTGGCTTTGTTAAGAATGAATATGATCCTTGTGTCTGTAAGAGGTTTAGTGGGAGTGCAGTTGTTTTCCTAATAGTATATATTGATGACATATTACTAATTGGAAACGAAGTACCTGCCATTAAGTTAGTTATGGCATGGTTGCATAAATGATTCTCCATGAAATACTTGGGCGAGGAAGCATATATTCATGGGATCAAGATCCATCGTGATAGATCCAAGAGAATGCTGGGCTTGAATCAAAGTACATACATTGACATGATAGTGAAGAGATTCAGTATGGAATATTCCAATAGGGGATTGTTTCCAGTGTCACATGGAATTCATCTTTCCAATAAAATGTGCCCTCCGACACAAGAGGAAAGAAAGAGAATGGAAAAGATCCCTTATGCATCCACGATTGGGTAAGTCATGTATGCTATGCTATGAATGAGGCTACATGTTTCTTACACATTAAGTGTGGTAGGTAGATATCAAGGTGATCCAAGAGACCTCCATTGGATGGTAGTCAATAATATCCTTATGCATCTGAGGCGTACTAAGGATATGTTCCTGGTTTATGGAGGAGATGAGAAACTAGTCATCAGAGGACATGTAGATTCTAGTTTCTAGACTAATCAAGTTGACATGAAGTCGCAGACTGGATACATCTTCAGTTTAAATGGAGGTTCAGTGAGTAGGAAGAGATCAAAGCAAAGTGTGGTGTCTTATTCTACAGCGGCGTTTGATTATATCACAGCTTCTAAGGCAGCTAAAGAAGTAGTTTGGATGCGAATCTTCGTCCATGATCTGGATGTAGTACCGAGCAGTAAATATCCTATCACACTCTATTGTGATAATAATGCAGCTATGGCACTAGCAAAAGAGACAAGGTCGCATCAGCGGACAAAGCACATAATTCGGATGTATCATCTGTTGGGAAATTTTTATCAGAGAGGTGATGTTGCAGTGAGTAGTATTTACATATTAGACAGTGTGGCGGACCCATGGACTAAAGCCTTGACTCAGTAGAAACATGATCATCATTGAGGTCTACCAGACTAAAAGTCATAGGTAGTTGGCTCTAGTCCAAGTCGGAGTTTGTAAGGGTTGGTGTCCTAAGAACCAACTGTTTTTTACATTGATTACATTATTTTTCACTTATTATATTTTGTTCATTGTTCTGCATGACTATAATATAATAATGTCCTGGAAAATATGTTGCATTGATAAGGTCATTGAAGATCCCCGCTGTGATCAGAACCTTGAAATGATGTAACAATATTATTAAATAACGCTCTATGGTTATATTACATACTATGATAGGAATCATAGTATACATATCGTCATGTGCGAGTACTTTAATGAAGATGAGACTCTCTCTCATGGAGTTCACACTTGGTAATATCCAAGATGGGTGATTATAAGAATAGACATGCCAGTAGCAATTCTGCATGTCTTGGTGTCATCATACATTGCTATCTACGAGTGTATGTAATGGTCCTTATATTGGAAGATTATCATTAACTCATGTCGTGACTCGCACACTTAGATTTACTGATGAATACCATCATGCATACAGTTGGTAGGAAGTAGGGTGTGTTTGGTGCATCACGAGTGACATGTTGTTAATGGATAAGTTGAGGAAGGATTTGTCCCTTCCATTTGTGGATGTTTATATCTCGGCCCTTTGATTGAAATAGAACTATAGCATTAAATTCCATGGCCATGGTGTAAACAACGAGTTTCTTTCAGGTAGTCAACGAATGAAAGATCCAGCATATAGGTTTATGACACTAACATGAAACCTTCTTGATGAGATATCAAAAAAATGTGATTAAATTACATAGTAAGCATTCATATGAGGTGATACGTCAGTGCGGTTTCAACTTATTTCTCTTGGGTGCTTTGACCCATTTCTAGACAGTAATCTTGGACTTTAGGCAAACTCTCCTAATGCCAACAGAGAAGAGGCCTAGAGGGTCACACACAAAGTGTATTTAAGTATCTCAAGTAGAATAATGATTATTCCCATACATGATTTAATAATTATTCAAGGAAGCCTAAATCGTTTTAATGATGGAGGAAGAAGGAAATGAAAAACAAGATATACATGACGTGTATTAAAGATTACATGTCATGTAGTTTTTCATGGAAAACAAGTACACACCATGTATTGATAATTATACACTGTGTAGTTTTCTTTATGGATAGGAAATGAATAAATGAAAACAAGATATACACGCCGTGTACATTGAATGTACACGCCGTGTAGTTTTCAATGAAAAACAAGTACACGCTGTGTATTTATTAATACATGCTGTATAGTTTTTCTAGTCATGATTTTGAGGATATAATATTTTTTTAAATGATATTTATTATAATCAGCGTGGGAGCATGTCATGGAATTAAATATTCGACATGGGGGTTTTAAATAAGAGTCAATAGAATAATAAAATGTGTAACGCGTTTATTTTTATCATAACTGTGCAACCTCAAACCTGATTATAAATATCCTCACAACCCCAATGTTTTTCTGGCACGTAACACACAAGATAATTTTTTCAAGGCCGAAAGAACTTCTTCCACCAAGAATGCTCTCAAGACTGATAGATGTCCTCTTCCATAGGATGAAGACAATCTAAGGAGGACAATGCAACTAAAGGTTTCTCCACACTAGCACCTTGAGACTCCTTTGGCAACGTCCCAAGATACGAGGTACATGTGTGGATCACCAATAGAGGAAGTCTATACTTGGCTTCTGCGACGCAAAGAAGAATCACATTGGAACATGATCAAGAACATCAACAAAGAAAGAACTCCCAAAAGGTATTTCTTTTCAATTTATTAAATTAATTATAATCAACCTGTAATGATCCTACTTTGTGGTTCCGGGACTTTCTATTTCTTTTGTCTATTTCTATGATTCGATCCATGGAGGCTGGTGTTTATCGCCGTATTGATCCCAGATTGATCATTGCTAATGACAAAAATCCAAGTGGGCATATCCATCCACACACTTCCGCTACACCTGGAACCTTCAAATGGTATCAATGGAAGGTTACACCGTTGATTATAGTTATTTAATTTTCATTGATAGTTTACACATTTATATTTGATTCAATTCGAAATAAATCGTTCTATAAATCTGAATAAATGAGATCTATTCTTCCTCTTTCCTATCTCTATTCATATCACAGAAACCGCTTTTTAATTTTAATTTTGATTAAAATAAAAATGAGGAACTCATCCGCATGAGCCGATTTTTCTGTCTGTACAACACGAGATTACATGACATGTAATTAAAACTACACTCCGTGTACTTAGGTTCAATGTACCGGAACTAGTCTGCCAAACCATGCCATGTGCATTGATTTTGCCTTAGTATTGATCCCTCCGTGTTGACCAGAATTGAACGGTGCATGGGAACCAGAATACACGGCGTGTATGTTGGAACAACACAACGTGTAGTCCGATCTGGTCCATGTAAAATCGTGTACAAGGAGAAACTGTGTTCCGCGTACACGGGATCGCCTGGCCGGTTACCATGTAACAAGAAAGTACACACCATGTATGATTTATCTACACGTTGTGTACTCCAAAATTTCCAAATTAAAGAAAACACGACAAGGACCCTGACGTGTACTTTGGATAAACTGTGAAAGGAAATACACACCGTGTAATTATAAATTACACACTGTGTACTTTCCAAAAATGTAATTTCACCAGGTTTCCTCCAATTTACAAAGACCCGTACATGGAATATGGATGAGAAGAATCTCACGTAAATTCAGTAAAGAATTTAAGATAATGAATTATTTAATTATAAGATCGTAAATAATTACATTTAAGTGTGACTTATATTAAATGAAAAAACAGTTAAATGAATTTGAATTCTAAATATGCGTAAATGTCGTTGCATGCTATGAATGATCATGAGCTAGACCAAAGACCATTAGTATGTGTATGGTTTCATTTACATTTATTTAATTTAAATTTGTTGGAATGCGAGCCTTATTTAAATAAAATGTAGGGCCTATGTTCCCATGGATTATTTAATGTAAACCCATGTAATGGAGGATCTCCCAAGCCAGAGGAGATGGTTCAAATCCCAAAGCCGGGTTGAAACCGACTCAAGAAGATACAAAGGTGGAAAGGTGGGAGCTGCAAAACAAGAACCATGAGGTTCATGGTGTTTTCCCTAGGTCAGGGTTAGCTTATAAAAAATTCTAGATAAACTAACCAAATAGAAGCTCATGATCATGCCATCTTATTTTATTTCTGTCTGATTTCATGGTTTGTTTATTATGTATGTGTTGTCGCAATCACATAATTAATAAAATGAACAAGCATGCAAAGATGGAATAAAATAAAAATCGGACTATGCATCAACATTATCAGAACATGGATAATCACTTCATCAAGCATCACTTAATATTAACAAGCATGTGATAATGTGAAACTATGCATAAAGGACTAAAATCCCTCAATACCATATTAAGTCAGACCAAGCCTTCTGTTACCTGATTAAGGGAAAGACTCAATAAAACTATGTGTTTGACCTACCCTTATTGGGTCAATTACTTTTATAAAGGAAACCCTTATGAATGGTTTCGGGATGACATAACCATATTACATCAAGATAAGTATCCCTTTCTAGACTTGGTGTAGTATTGGTGGAAAGAGTTTTGGAAATCCAAGTCAGGATTTCAGGATTGGGGATTCCACTCAACAGATCAAGGAACTGTAAGCTCACAGTTGGCAAAGACCTTCCTACCTAAATTTCTTAAAATATCTTGACCAACCCCTGTTGGGGTTATGCGAAGGGGAATATGGATCCTTGCCACTAGAATGTCAAAGCAACTAGACATTCCAAGTTCAATGGTGAGGGCCATTGGGACTTGATAATATAGTGGGAGAATTAATTAATTAATTTGTTATTTATCATATAAATGTAATCAATAATGTACTGAAAAATCTTCTCTTTTACAATTGTATAATCGAAATGAAAAACACATGAACCACATTTTATCTGCGATCAATACTGGATAAAGACAATATCCTCACCGGCGGTAACTTTTAAGAATGGCTTAGGCGCCTTCGGGTTATCCTATGCCATGAACAAAAGTTTTACATGCTGGAGTCCTAACTTCCTGATTCTCCTGCCCTAGGGGTTAGTGATAAAGATTTACTGGTCTATGGTCAACATTTGAATGATTCTATTGATGTTCAATGTTTTATGCTATCATCGATGTCTAGTGAGCTCATGAAGTCTCATGAAGACATGGATTCCTATAGCATGCTCGAGCACCTCCGGGGTTTATACCAGGAGAGAGCAAGACATAAATGGTTTGAGATATCCAAGGCTCTATTGCAGATCAAGCTTGTAGAGGGTTCCCCAGCCGGGCCTCATGTAGTCTATCTCATTGGCTACATTGAGCACTTGGAGGTTTTAGGGATTAAAATCCACGAAGAACTGGGTACTGATCTCATTCTTGCATCACTCCCCCAGAGCTTCTCAAACTTTTTTGTGAATTTCAACATGAACAACATTGAGAAGTCTCTGTCTAATCTTCTTATCCTTATTCTCCAAATGGCCAATGACATGAAGTGTGAAAATCCTTCTATCCTTATGGTGAATAAAAGGAAAGGGAAGGTGAAGAGAATTAAGCCAACATCTTCTTCAAGACCTTCCATGAAAATGAAGATCAAAGGGGAGGCAAAGGAACATGATTCTATTTGTTTCGCATGTGGCAAGAAGGGCCATTGGAAGAAAAAATGAACCCACCCAAGGAAGAAATGGGAAGCTTCAGGTGCATTTGTTATCGAATGTAATCTATCTATATCTACTAATTGGGTATTATATACTACTTGTGGTGATCACATCTGTATCCAAATACAGGAACCAAGTAGATTCAAGAAGATTGATCGAGGGGTGGTAGATCTACGAGTAGCCAACGGGGCCAGACATGCTGTTGTAGCTGTCAGAGACTACAACCTCACGTTGCCAACTGAAATGATCTTGGTGTTAAGGGGTTGTTGTTATGTTCCTTTTGTTACTAAAAACATTATTTTAGTATCCAGATTGGATACTGATGGATTCATGTTCAAGTTTGGAAATGAATGTTTCTACTTTTATAAAGATAACATTTTTTGTTGACGGGTACATTTATATAAAGGCCTTTATGTGATAGACTACACAAACCTAGTAATGGAAATCAATGAAAAAGTCAATTCACATGACTCATACCAAACCCAAATTTTTAATCACTGGCTACGTCATGTCAATGAGAAACATTTGACAAAACTACATCAATATGTCTATTTAGATTCTTTCGAACTAAAACCACTTAGTGTATGTCATGCGTGTCTACAAGGCAAAATGACCAAAGCCCCATTTTGTGGGAAAGGTGAAAGAGATAAAGATCTTCTATAATTAGTTCACACAGATGTGTGTGGGACATTTCTAGTTGAGCTAATGGGTGGTTTCTTATACTTCATAATTTTTACTGATGATTTTAGTAGATATGGTTATATCTACTTAATGAGGTATAAGTCAGATTCTTTTGATCGGTTCAAAGAATACAAGAATGAAGTTGAGAACCATCTTTGTAAGAAGATTAAGAAACTCTTCTCATATAGAGGAGGATAATATATTAATAAGGACATCATTGATTTCTTACGGGAGTTTGGGATTCTATCTAAACTCACTCCTCCATATACGCCCTATTGGAGTGGTGTAAGTGAAAGGAGGAACCGCACCCTGTTGGACATGGTGAGATCAATGATGAGTCATGAAAGTATTCCATTATCCTTTTGGGGATATTCACTACAAAGAGCAACACACATACTAAACCAAGTACCAGGTAAATAGATAAATGGTATTCCATACGATTTATGGACTGGACGCAAATCCATGTCATCGAATTTACATGTGTGGGGTATCGAAGCATTTGTTAGGGCCTCTTTAGTTAACAAACTTGAACCCAGAGGTACAAAGTGTATCTTTATAGAATATCCCCAAGAATCAAGGGGATACTACCTATAGAACCCCATAGAAAAAAATGTTACAGTTGAAAGACACGCCATATTCTTGGAGAGGGAGCACATCTCCAAAAGAGATAGTGGGAGCGAGATAGACTTCGATGAAGTTGAGGCTCAAGATACACAAGAGTTGTTACAAGAACAGATTCCACAAAGCCCTGTGGAAGAACAATTTGTTCCAGAGACATATGAACTGCGTAGATGCACGAGAGATGTGAGAGAACCAGACCGATATGGTTTTTTTGTCACCGGGGATGGTGACTCATTGTTGGTGGAAATGATGATCCTCTTACCTACAAGAAATCAGTTGAAGGCACATATATTTCCAAGTGTCAAGAATCTATGAATTCTAAAATGGATTCCATGTAACAAAACCATGTATGGATTTTGGTAGATCCCCTAGTTGATGTAAAGCCTATTGGTAATAAATAGGTACTCCAGAAGAAATTGGACATGGAGGGGAAAGCCATCACATATAAGGCACGACTGGTTGCAAAAGGTTTTAGACAGCGTCAAGGAATTTACTATGATGACACCTTTCCACCGGTTGTGATACAGAAATCCATCAGAATCCTATTGGCAATTTCCTCATACCATAACTATGAAATTTGGAAAATGGATGTCAAAATAGATTTCCTTAACGGGAACCTCCAGGAAGATGTCTACATGTCACAACCTGAAGGGTTTGTGACTCCAAATGATGCCAACAAGGTATGAAAGTTATATAAATCCATTTATGGATTAAAGAAAGCATCAAGGTCATGGAACATTCATTTTGATGAATCCGTAATGGAATTTGGCTTTGTTAAGAACGAATGTGAGCCATGTGTCTATAAGAGGTTTAGTGGGAGTGTAGTCGTTTTCCTAATAGTATATATTGATGACATATTACTAATTGGAAACAAAGTACATGTCTTACAATCAGTTAATGCATGGTTTCATAACTGCTTCTCCATGAAAGACTTGGGAGAGGAAGCATATATTCTTGGGATCAATTTCCATCGTGATAGATCCAAGAGAATGCTGGGCCTGAGTCAAAGTACATACATTGGAAAGATACTGAAGAGATTCAGTAAGGAACAGTCCAAGAGGGGATTGTTTTTAGTGTCACATGGCTTCATCTTTCCAAGAAAATGTGTCCTCAAACACAGGAGGAAAGAAATAGAATGGAAAGGATCCCTTACGCATTCGCGATTGGGTCTGTCATGTATGATATGCTGTGTACGAGGCTAGATGTTTCTTACGCATTAAATGCGGTGGGGAGATATCAAGCTGATCCAGGAGACCGCCATTGGATGGCAGTCAAGACTATCCTTAAGTATTTGAGGCATACTAAGGATATCTTTCTGCTTTATGGAGGAGATGAGGAACTAGTCATCAGAGGACATGTAGATTCTAGTTTCTATACTAATCAAGATGACATGAAGTCGCATACTGGATACATCATCAGTTTAAATGGAGGTGCAGTGAGAAGGAAGAGCTCAAAGAAAAGTGTGGTGGCATATTCTACAGCGGAGTATGAGTATATCTTAGCTTCTGAGGTAGCTAAAGAAGCAGTATGGATGCGAAGCTTCATCCAACACCTGGATGTAGTGCCAAGCAATAAAGATCCTATCACAATCTATTATGATAATACTACAGCGGTGACACTTGCAAAAGATCCAAGGTCACATCAGTTGGAAAATAACATACTTCGGAAGTATCATCTCTTGAGGGATTTTTATCAAAGAGTTGAAGTTGCAGTGAGTGGTATTTACACGGAAGACAACGTGGCGGACCCCATGACTAATTCCTTAACTCAGCAGAAACATGATCATCATGTGAGGTCTAGCGGACTAAAGTTGTAGGCAGTTGGCCCTAGTCCAAGTGGGAGTTTGTAAGGGTTGGTGTCCTATGAACGAACTATTTTGTACTTTGATTACATGAATGTTCACTTATTATATATTGTTCATTGTTCAGCATGACTATAATATAATAATGTCCTGGAATATTTGTTTCATTGGAAAGGTCATGGCAGATCCCCGCTATGATGAGAACCTTGAAATGATATGTCAATATTCATAAATAAAGTTCTACGGTTGGATGACATACTATGATAGGACACATATTACACAGACTATCATGTGCGAGTACTCGTAAGAAGACTAGAGTCTCTCTCATAGAGTTCTCACTTAGTAATCTCTAAGATGGGAGATTATGAAAACAGACCTAGCAATAGCAATTATTCATGTCTTGGTGTCATCAGACATTGCTATCTATGAAGGTGTGTAATGGTCCATAGACTGGAAGATTATTATTAACTCATGTCATGACTTGTTCACATAGATTTACTGATAAAAACTGTCACAAAGACAGTTGGCGGGAAGTAGGGTATGTTGGGTGCGTCATGAGTGACATGTTGTTAATGGATATGTCGAGGAAGGATTTGTCCCTTCCATTTATGGAAGTTTATATCTTGGCCCTTTGATTGAAATATAATAGTTGCATTAAATTCCATGGCCATGGTGTAAACGATGAGTTTATTTCAGGTAGTCAAACAACGATAGATCAAGCATATAGGTTTATGACACTACCATGAAACCTGCTTGATGAGATATAGAAACAAAGGGATTAAATTAAATAGTAAGCATTTGTATGAGGTGACACTTCAATGTGGCATCAACTTATATCTCTTGGATTCCTTGACCCGTTTCTAGACAGTAATCTTGGACTTTAGGCAAGCTCGCCTAATGCCAACAAGAAAAAGGCCTAGAGGGTCACACACTAAGTGTATTCAAGTATCTCAAGTTGAATAAAGATTATTCCCATACGTGATTTAATAATTATTCAGGGAATCCTAAATCATTTTAATGATAGAGGAAGAAGGAAATGAAAAACAAGATATACACTTCGTGTATTAAAGATTACACGCCGTGTAGTTTTTCATGGAAAACAAGTACACGCCGTGTATTGATAATTACACGTCGTGTAGTTATCTTTATGGAAAGGAAATAAATAAATGAAAACAAGATATACATGCCGTGTACATTGAATGTACACTCTGTGTAGTTTTCAATGAAAAACAAGTACACGCCTTGTATTTATTAATAAATGCCGTGTAGATTTTCATGTCGGGATTTTGAGGATATAATATTGTTTTAAATGATATTTATTATAATCAGCGTGGGCGCATGTCAAGGAATTAAATATTCGACATGGGGTTTTTAAATAAGAGTCCATGGAATAAATAAAACACGCAATGTGATTATTTATTGTCATAACTCTACAACCCCACACCTGATTATAAATATCCTCACAACCCCAACTCTTTTCTGGTGCATAACACATAAGAGAATTCTTTCAAGTCCGAAAGAACATCTTCCACCAAGAACGCTCTCAAGACCGAGAGAGATCCTCTCCATCAGATCAAGACGATCTAAGGTGGACAACGCAAGCAATGGTTTCTCCACGCTAGCACCTGGAGACTCCTTTGGCGACGTCTCGAGATATGAGGTACACGTGTGTATCACTTCTAGAGGAAGTCTACAATTGGCTTCTGCGACACAACGATGAATCACATCGGAACGTGATCAAGAACATCAATGTAGAAAGAACACCCAAATGGTATTTCTTTTTAATTGATTAAATTAATTATATTCAACCTGTAAAGATCCTACTTTGTGGTTCGGGGACTTTCTATTTCTTTTGTCTATTTCTATGATTCGATCCGCAGAGACTGGAGTTTATCGTCGTATTGATCCTGAATTGATCATTTCTAATGACAAAAAGCCAAGTGGGCACATCCACCCATGCGCTTCCGTTGTGCTCGGAACCTTAAAATGGTATCAAGGAATGGTTAAAAGTTGATTATAGTTATATAATTTTCATTGATAATTTACGCATTTATATTTGATTCAATTGGAAATAAATCGTTCTATAAATTTGAATAAACGAGATCTATTCTTCCTCCTTCATTTCTCTATTCATATCAAAAAAACGTTTTTTTAATTTTAATTTTGATTAAAATAAAAATGAGGATCTGATCCAGAGGAGATGCTTTTTCTGTCTGTACAACACGGGATTAGACATCGTGTACATAAAACTACATGCCATGTACTTAGATTCCATGAACCGGCACTAGTCCGCCAAACCACGTCGTGTGATTTGATTTTGCCTAAGTATTAATCACGTCGTGTTGACCAGAATTTAACATCGTGTGGGAAAGGGAATACACGGCGTGTATGATGGAACAACACGCCGTGTAGTCCGATCCGGTCCAGGTAAAACTGTGTACAAGGGGAAAGCGTGTTCCGCATAAACGGGATCACCAGGCCGGTTACCGCGTAACAAGGAAGTACACGCCCTATATGATTTATCTACACGTTGTGTACTCCAAAATTACCAAAGTAAATAAACCATTCCAAATCCCCCGGCATGTACATTTGATAAAGGGTGAAAAGAAATACAAGACATGTAATTATAAACTACATGCTATTTACTTTCCAGAAATGGAATTTCACCTGGTTTCCTCCAATGTACAAATTCCCGTACAAGGAATATGAATGAGAATAATCTCAAGTTAATTTAGAAAGGAATTTAAGATAATTAATTAATTAATTATAAGATCATAATAAAATAAATTCAAGAGTGACTTATCTTAAATGAAATAATGGTTAAAAGAATTTGAATTCTAAATATGCGTAAATGTCGTTGCATGCTATGGATGATCCTGAGCTAGACCAATGTCCCTTTGTATGTGTATGGTCTCATTTAAATTTATTTAATTTAAATTTTTTGGCATACAGGCCTTCTTCCAATAAAATGTAGGGTCTGCGTGACCATGGTTTCATTAATGTAAACCCATGTAATGGAAGATCTCCCATGCCTGAGGAGACGGTTCAAATCCCGAAGTTGAGGCGAACCGACGCAAGAAGATACAAAGGTGGACAGGTGGGAGCTGGAAAACACGAACCATCAGGTTCAAGGTGTTTTCTCTAGGTCAGGGTTATCTTATAAAAAATTCTAGATAATATAACCGAATAGAATCTCATGATCATGCCATATTATTTTATTTTTGTCTGATTGCATGGTTTATTTGTTTTGTATGTGTTATTGCGATCACATAATTAAAAAATGAACAAGCATGAAAAGATGGAATAAAATAAAAACTGGACTATGATTAAACATTATCAGAACATGGTAAATCACTGAAGCATGCATCAGTTACTATTAACAAGCATGTGTTAATGCGAAACTGCGCACAATGGACTTAAATCCCTCAATACCATATGAAGTCAGACCAAGCCTTCCGTTACCTGATTAAGGGAAAGAATCAATAAAACAATGTGTTTGTCCAACCCTTGTTGGGAAACTTACTTTTATAAAGGAATCCCTTATGAAAGTTTTTGGGTTGACTTAACCATATTACATCAATAGAAGTAGCCCTTGCTATCCTTGGTGTAATATTGGAGGCAAGAGTTGAGGAAATCCAAGTCAGGATTTTAGGATTGGGGAGTCCACTAAACAGATCAAGGAACTGTAAGCTCACAGTTGGCAAAGTCCTGCCTACCTAAATACCTTCAAATAGCTTGACCGACCTTTGTTGGGGTTTTGGGAAGGGGAATATGTATCCTTACTACTATAATGTCAAAGCAACTGGATATTCCGAGTTCAACGGTGATGGCCATTTGGACTTGATAAACTAGTGGGAGAATTAACTAATTAATTTTTTATTTCTCATAAAAATTTAATCAAGAATACACTGATAAATATACACTTTTAAATTTGTAGAATCAAAATGAAAAACTCATCAACCACATTTTCTCTATGATCAATACAGGATAAAGAAAATATCATCACCGACAGAAACATTCAAGAATGGTTTAGATTCCTTCGTGTTATCCTATGCCATGAACGAAGGTTGTACGTGCTAGAGTCCTCACTTACTGATTCTCCTGCCCTAGGGGCGAGTGATGAAGATTTCCTGGTCTATGATCAACATTTGCACCATGCTCTCGACGTTCAATGTTTAATGCTATCATCGATGTCTAGTGACCTCATGAAATCTCATGAAGACATGGATGTCTATAGCATGATTGAGCACCTCCATGGTTTATACCAGGAGAGAGAAAGATAGGAAAGGTTTGAGATCTCTAAGGCTCTATTTCTGAGAAATTTTGGAAAGGGTTCCCTAGCTTGCCCTCATGTAGTCATTCTCATTGGCTACATTGAGCGCTTGGAGGATTCAGGGTTTAAACTCCCCGAAGAACTGGGTACCGATCTCATTCTTGCATCACTCCCCTAGAGCTTCTCAAACATTGTTGCGAATTTCAACATGAACAACATTAAGAAGTCTCTATCTGATCTTCGTAACCTTATTCCCCATGTGGACAATGACATGAAGCGTGAAAAGCCTTCTGTCCTTGTGGTGAATAAAATGAAAGGGAAGGTGAAGAGCTTAAAGCCCAAAGCTTCTTCAAGACCTTCCAAGAAAAGGAATATCAAAGGGGGCACAAAGGATCATTATGTTGTTTGTTTCGCACGTGGAAAGAAGGGCCACTAGAAGAAAAACTGCACCCAGCCAAGGTAGAAAGGGGAAGCTTCAGGAGAGTTTGTTATTTAATACAATATATCTGTTTCTACTAATTGGGTTATAGATATTTCTTATGGTTCTCACATCTGTATCTAAATACAAGAACCAAGTAGATTCAAGAAGATTGATCGAGGGGAGGTAGATCTACGAGTAGACAATAGAGCCACACTTGCTGTTGTATCAGTCAGAGACTACCACGACACGTTGCTAACTTGAATGATGTTGGTGTTAAAGGGTTTTTATTATGTGCCTGTTGTTACTAAAAACATTATTTCAATATCCAGATTAGATACTGATTGATTCATTTTCATGTTTGGAAATAAATGTTCTTACTTTTATAAGGATACCATTTTTTTAGTAGGGAACATTTATATAACGGCCTTTATTTGTTATACTACACAAACCTAGTAATGGAAATCGATGAAAAAGTCAATTCACTTGACTCATACCACACCCTAATTTGGCATCACCAGCTAGGTCATGTCAATGAGAAACATTTGAAAAAACTACATCAAGATGGGTATTTAGATTCTTTCAAACTAAAACCAATTGGTGTATGTCAGGCATGTTTACAAGGAAAAATGACCAAAGCCCCATTTAGTGGGAAAGGTGAAAGAGCTATAGAGCTTCTAGAATTAGTTCACACAGATGTGTGTGGACCATTTCCAGTTGAGGCAAGGGGTGGTTTCTCATACTTCATAAATTTTACTAATTATTTTATTAGATATGGATTTATCTACATAATAAGGTATAAGTCAGATTCTTTTCATCAGTTCAAATAATACAAGAATTAAGTTGAGAACCAGCTTGGTAGAAAGATTATGAAACTCAGCTTAGACAGAGGAGGAGAATATCGTAATCAGGACAATATTGATTTCTTATGGGAGTTTGGGATTCTATCTCAACTCACTCCTCCATACACTCCCCAGTGGAATGGTGTAAGTGAAAGGAGGAAACACACCCTATTAGACATGGTGAGACCAATGATAAGTCTTGAGAGTCTTCCATTATCCTTTTGGGGATATGCATTACAAACAGCAGCACACATACTAAACCATGTACCAACTAAATCAATAAATGGTATTCCATACGAGTTATGGAGTGGACGCAAATCCATGTCATCGAATTTACATGTGTGGGGTAGCGAAGCATTTGTTATGGCCTCTTCTGGTTACCAACATGCACCCCGAGGCACAATGTGTATCTTTATAGGATATCCCAATGAAACAAGGGAATATTACCTATACAACCCCTTAGACAAAAAGGATATAGTGGCAAGACACTCCATATTCTTTGAGGGGGAGCACATCTCCAAAAGAGAAAGTGGGAGCAAGATAGACTTCTATGAAGTCGATTCTCAAGATACCCAAGAGTTGGTACAAGAACAGATTCCACAAAGCCCTGTGGAAGAAAATTCTGTTCCAGAGACACAAGAACTGCATAGAAGCACAAGAGAGGTGAGAGAACCAGAATGATATTTTTTTCTTGTCACCGAGGTTGGTGACTCATTATTGGTGGAAAGTGATGATCCTCTTACCTACATGGAAGCAGTTGAGGGAACAGACGTTTCCATGTGGCAAGATGCCATGAATTTTGAAATGGATTCCATGTACCAAAACCAAGAATGGATTTTGGTAGAACCTCCAGTTGATGTAAAGGATATTGGTAATAAATGGGTATTCAAGAAGAAACTTGACATAGAGGGGAATGTCAACACCTACAAGGCACGACTGGTTGGAAAATGTTTTAGAC
The DNA here is from genome assembly GCA_963277665.1 of Viscum album. Taxonomy (NCBI): domain Eukaryota; kingdom Viridiplantae; phylum Streptophyta; class Magnoliopsida; order Santalales; family Viscaceae; genus Viscum; species Viscum album. The sequence continues at coordinate 310,623,597 of OY728129.1, forward strand.
AGCGTCAAAGAATTGACTATGATGAAACCTTTTCACCGGTTGCGATGCTAAAATCCATCAGAATCCTATTGGCCATTGCCGATTACCATGACTATGAAATTTGGAAAATGGATTTCAAAACAACTTTCCTTAATGGGAACCTCTAGGAAGATTTCTACATGAAACAAACTGAAGGGTTTGTGATTCCAAATTATTCCAACAAGGTATGAAAGTTGCAGAAATCCATTTATGGAATAAAGCAAGCATCAAGGTCATGGAACATTCATTTTGATGAATTCGTAACAGAATTTCGCTTCTTAAGAATGAAGGTGAGCCTTGTGTCTATAAGAGGTTTAGTGGGAGTGCAGTAATTTTCCTAATAGTATATGTTGATGAAATATTTCTAATTGGAAACGAAGTACCTATCTTATAGTCAGTTAAGTCATGGTTGCATAAATGCTTCTCAATTAAAGACTTGGGCGAGGAAACATATATTCTTGGGATCAAGATCCATCGTGATAGATCCAAGAGAATGTTGGGCTTGAGTCAAAGTACATACATTGACAAGATACTGAAGAGATTCAGTATGGAACAGTCCAATAGGGGATTGTTTCCAGTGTCACGTGGCTTCATATTTCCAAAAAAATGTGTCCTCAAACACAAGAGGAAAGAAAGAGAATGGAAGGGATCCCTTATGCATCCGTGATTGGGTCAGTCATGTATGTTATGTTGTGTACGAGGCTAGATGTTGCTTATGCATTAAGTGCGGTAGGCAGATATCAAGCTGATCCAGGAGACCGCCATTGGATGGCAGTCAAGACTATCCTTAAGTATTTGAGGCGTACTAAGGATATGTTCTTGGTTTATGGAGGAGATGAGGAACTAGTCATCAGAGGACATGTAGATGCTAGTTTCCAAAATGATCAAGATGACATGAAGTCGCAGACTGGATACATATTCAGTTTAAATGGATGTGCAGTGAGCTGAAAGAGATCAAAGTAATGTGTGGTGGCAGATTCTATAGTGGAGTCTGAGTATATTGCAACTTCTGAGGTAGCTAAAGAAGCAGTATGGATGCAAAGCTTCAACCAGGAGCTGGATGTATTACTAAGGAGTAAAGATCCTATCACACTCTATTATGATAATATTACAGCTTTGGCACTTGAATAAGTGCCAAGGTCGCATCAGCGGAAAAAGCACATACTTCAGAGGTATCATCTCTTGAGGGATTTTTCTCAGAGAGGTGAAGTTGTAGTGAGCAATCATTACCCGGAATACAACATGGAAGAACCCTTGACTAAAGCCTTGACTCAGTAGAAAAACGATCATCATGTGAGATCTAGTGGACTAAAAGTTGTAGAAAGTTGGCTCTAGTCCAGGTTGGAGTTTGTATGGTTTGTTGTCCTGAGAACCAACTGTTTTTTACATTGATTACATGAATGTTCACTTATTATATATTGTTCATTATTCTTCAAGACTATAATATAATTATGTCTTGGAATATTTGTTGCATTGATAAGGTCATGGATGATCCCCTCTATGATGATAACCTTGAAATGATATAAAAATATTATTAAATAATGTTCTACGGTTGAATGAAATACTATGATAAGATACATAGTATATAGAACGCCATGTGCGAGTACTCGTAAGAAGACGAGACTCTCACTCATGGAGTTCGCACTTGGTAATCTCTAAGATGGGAGATTATGAGAAGAGGCCTTCCAGTAGAAATTCTTCATGTCCTGATGTCATCAGACATTGCTATCGACAAGTGTGTAAAATGGTCCTTAGATAGGAAGATTCTCATTAACTCATGTCTTGAATCATGCACTTAGATTTACTGACGAAAATTGTCACGCAGAGTTTTGGCGGGAAGTAGGGTATGTTGGATGTGTCACGAGTGAAATGTTGTTAATGGATAAGTCGAGGAATGAATTTTCCCTTCCATTTATGGAAGTTGATATCTCAGCCCTTTCATTGAAATAGAACTGTCGTATTAAATTCCATGGCCATGGTGTAAACGAGGAGTTTATTTCATGTAGTCAAAGAACGACAGATCAATAATATAGGTTTATGAAACTACCCTGAAACCTACTTGATGAGATATCAAGACAAAGGGATTAAATTATACAGTAATCATTCGTATGAGGTGATACATCAAGGCGGCGTCAACTTCTTTCTCTTGGGTGCCTTGACCCGTTTCTAGACAGTAAATTTGGACTTTAGGCAAGCTCGCCTAATGCCAATGAGAAAGCGGCCTAGAGGGTCACATACTATGTGTATTCGATTATCTCTAATAGAATAAAGATTATTCCCGTACATGATTTAATAATTTTTCATGGAAGCCTAAATCGTTTTAATGATGGAAGAAGAAGGAAATGAAAAACAAGATATAAACACCGTGTATTAAAGATTACACGCCGTGTAGTTTTTCATGGAAAACAAGTACACGCCATGTATTGATAATTACAAAACGTGTAGTTTTCTTTATGGAAAGGAATTGAATATATTAAAACAAAATATAAATTCCATGTACATTGAATGTACATGCCCTGTAGTTTTCAATGAAAAACAAGTACACGTCGTGTATTTATTAATACACGATGTGTAGTTTTTCCTGTCGGGATTTTGAGGATATAATAATGATTTAAATGATATTTATTATAATCAGTGTGAGCGCATGTCAAGGAATTAAATATTTTAAATGAGGGTTTTAAATAAGAGTCAATGGAATAAATAAAACATGTAACGCATTTATTTATTGTCATAACTCTACAACCTAAAACATGATTACAAATATCTTAACAACCCCAACTCTTTTCCGATGTGTAACACCCAAGAGAATTCTTTCAAGGCCGAAAGAACTTCTTCAAACAAGAACTCTCTCAAGACTGAGAGAGATCCTCTTCCATCGGAACAAGACGATCTAATGCGGAAAATGCAAGAAAAGGTTACTCCACGGTAGCACCTGGAGACTCCTTTGGCGACGTCCCGAGATACGAGGTACACGTGTGGATCACAGCTAGAGGAAGTCTACACTTGGCTTCTGCGGCGCAATGACGAATCACATTGGAACGTGATCAAGAACATCAATGAAGAAAGGCTACCCAAAAGGTATTTATTTTAAATAGATTAAATTAATTATAATCAACCTGTAACAATCCTACTTTGTGGTTCCGGGACATTCTATTTCTTTTGTCTATTTCTATTATTCGATCCATGGAGACAGGCGTTTATCATCGTATTAATCCTAGATTGATCATTTCTAATGACAAAAATCCAAGTGGGCACATCCAACCACGCGCTTCCACTGCACTCGGATCCTTCAAATGGTATCAGAGGAAGGTTACAAAATTGATTATAGTTATTTAATTTTTGTTTCCAATTTACGCATTTATATTTGATTGAATTCAAAATAAATCGTTCTGTAAATCTCAATGAATGAGACCTATTATTCCTCTGTTTCTCGATTCATATCATAGAAACGAATTTTTAATTTTAATTTTGATTAATATAATAATTATGATCTCATCAGGAGGAGCTTCTATTTATGTCTGTACAACACGAGATTAGACATCGTGTAATTAAAACTACACACCGTGTACTTAGGTTCAATGAACTGGCACTGGTCCTCCAAACCGTGCCAGGTGAATTGATTTTTTCTAAGTATTAATCATGCCATGTTGACCAGAATTCAATAGTGCGTGGGAACAGGAATACATGGCATGTATGTTAGAAAAACACGTCGTGTAGTTCGATCCGGTCCAGGTAAAACCATGTACAAGGAGAAACCATGTTCTGCGAACACAGGATCTCCAGGCCAGTTACCTCGTAACAAGGACGTACATGCAGTGTATGATTTATCTACACATCATGTACTCCAAAATTTCCAAATTAATGAAAACACGCCAAATCCCCCTACGTGTAACTTGGATAAAGGGTGAAAAGAAATACATGCTGTGTAATTATAAACTACACGCTCTGTACTTTCCAGAAATGGAATTTCACCAGGTTTCCTCCAATGTACAAATACTTGTTCAAGGAATATGGATGAGACGAATCTCAAGTAAATTCAGAAAGGAATTTAAGATAATGAATTAATTAATTATAAGATCATAATTAATTAAATTCAAGCGTGAATTGTCTTAAATGAAATAATGGTTAAAAGAATTTGAATTCTAAATATGTGTAAATGTCATTGCATGCTATGAATGATCATGAGCTAGACCAAAGATCCTTTGTATGGGTATGGTTTCATTTAAATTTATTCATTTTAAATTTGTTGGCCTACATGACTTCTTCCAATAAAATGTAGAGCAAGCGTGCCCATGGTGTCTCTAACATAAAGCCATGTAATGGAGGATCTCCCAAGCCAGAGGAGACGGTTCAAATCCCAAATCCGAGGTGAAACCGACATAAGAATATACAAATAAAGATAGGTGAGAGATGAAAAACACAAACCATCAGGTTTAAGGTGTTTTCCCTAGGTCGGGGTCAGCTTATCAAAAATGCTAGATAAGATAACCAAATCGAAGCTCATGATCATTCCATCTTATTTTATTTATGTCTGATTGCATGGTTTATTTATTATGTATATGTTGTCGCGATCATATAATTAATAAAATAAAAAAGAATGAAAAGATGGAATAAAATAAAAACTGGACAATGCGTAAACATTATCAGAACATGGTTAATTACTTAAGCAAGAATCACATAATATTAACAAGAATGTGATAATTTGAAACTACACATAAAGGAATAAAATCACTCAATACCATTTTATGTCAAACAAAGCCTTCCATTACCTGATTAAGGGAAAGACTCAATAAAACTATGTGTTTGACCAACCCTTGTTGGGACACTTACTTTTTTTAATGGAAGACCTTATGAAAGGTTTCAGGTTGACATACCCATATTACATCAAGAGATGTATCCCTTGGTAGACTTGTTGTAGTATTTGAGGCAATAGTTGAGGAAATCAAATTCATTTTTTCAGGATTGGGGAGTCCACTAAACAGATCAAGGAACTGTAAGCTCACAGTTCGCAGAGACCTCCCTACATAAATACCTTCAAATAACTTGACCAATCCTTGTTGGAGTTATGTGAAGGGGAATATGGATCCTTGCCACTATAATGTCAAAGAAACTAGACATTTCATGTTCAATGGTGAGGGCCATTGGGACTTGATAAAATAGTGGGAGAAATAATTAATTAATTTTTTATTTCTCATAAAAATGTAATCAAGAAAGTACTGATAAATATGCTCCTTTAAATTTGTAGAATCGAAATGACAAACTCATCAACCACATTTTTCTCTTTGATCAATACTGGATAAAGACAATATCATCATTGGTAGTTACTTTCAGGAATGGTTTAGGCACCTTCAGGTTATCCTACGCCTTGAACGAAAGATTTACGTGCTGGAGTCCTCACTTCCTGATTCTCCTGACCCAAGGGGGAGTGATGATGATTTCCTGGTCTATGATCAACATTTGAACTATGCTCTCGACATTCAATGTTTGATGCTATCATCTATGTCTAGTGAGCTCATGAAGTCTCATGAAGACATGTATGCCTATAACATGCTCGAGCAGCTCTGTGGTTCATACCTGGAGAGAGCAAGACAGGAAAGGTTTGTGATCTCCAAGGCATTATTTCAGAGGATGTTTGGAGAGGGTGCCCCAGTCGGGCCTCATGTAGTCAAGCTCATTGGATACATTGAGAGCATGGAGGTTTTAGTGTTTAATCTCCCCGAAGATCTGGGTACCGATCTCATTCTTGCATCAATCCCCCAGATCTTCTCAAACATTGTTGTGAATTTCAACATGAACAACATTGAGAAGTTTCTATCTAATCTTCTTATCGTTATTCTCCAAGTGGAAAATGACATAAAGCGTGAAACGCCTTCTGTCCTTATGGTGAATAAAATGAAAGGGAAGGCGATGATATTTGTTCTCAATGCTTCTTATATAACTTCTTTGAAAAAGAATATCAAAGGGGAGGCAAATGAACATGATACTCATTGTTTCGCATGTGGGAAGAAGGGCCACTGGAAGAAAAATTGGACCCATCCAATGAAGCACGGGGAAGAATCAGGTGTGTTTATTATCGAATTAAATCTATCTATTTCTACTAATTGGGTATTAGATACTACTTGTGGTGCTCACATTTTTATCCATATACAGGAACCAAGTAGATTCAAGATGATTGATCAAGGGGTGGTAGATCTACGAGCAGCCAATGGATCCAGACATGCTGCTATAGCTGTCAGAGACAACCACCTCACGTTGCTAACTGGAATGATCATGGTGTTAAAGGGTTGTTATTATGTGACTTCTGTTACTAAAAACATTATTTCAATATCAATATTAGATACTGATGGATTCATTTTCATGTTTGGAAATGAATGTTGCTACTTTTATAAAGATACCATTTGTTTTGTTGGGTCACATTTATATAACATCCTTTATGTGTTTGACTACACAAACCTAGTAATGGAAATCGATGAAAGAGTCAATTCACTTGACACATACCACACCCAACTTTGGCATCTCCGACTAGTTCATAACAATGAGAAATGATTGAAAAAACTACATCAAGATGGGTATTTAGATTCTTTCGAACTAAATCCACTTGGTGTATTTCATGGGTGTCTACAAGGAAAAATTACCAAAGCCCCATGTAGTGGGAAAGGTGAAAGAGCTAAAGAGATTCTTGAATTACTTCACACAGATTTGTGTGGGCCATTTTCAGTTGAGTCAAGGGGTGGTTTCTCATACTTCATAACTTTTACTGATTATTTTAGTAGATATGGATATATCTACTTAATGAGGTATAAGTCAGATTCTTTTGATCAGTTCAATGAATACAAGAATGTAGTTGAGAACCAGCTTGGTAAGAAGATTAAGGAACTCCGCTCAGACAGAGGAAGAAAATATCATAATCATGACTTAATTGATTTCTTACAGGATTTTGGGATTCTATCTCAACTCACTCCTCCATACATGCCCCACTAGAATGGTGTAAGTGAAAGGAGGAACCACACACTCTTGGACAAGGTGAGATCAATGATTAGTCATACGAGTCTTCCATTATCCTTTTGGGGATATGCATTACAAACAGCAGCACACATACTAAACCAAGTACCAACTAAATCGATAAATGGTATTCCATACGAGTTATGGAGTGAATTCAAATCCATGTTATCGAATTTACATGTGCGGGGAAGCGAACCATTTGTTAAGGCCTCTTCAGAAAACTAACTTGGACCCTGAGGCACAAAGTGTATCTTTATAGGATATCCCAAAGAAGCAAGGGGATATTACCTATACAGACCCTCATACAAAAAGGTTATAGTGGCAAGACACGTCATATTCCTTGAAAGGGAGCACATCTCCAAAAGAGACAATGGGAGTGAGATAGACTTCGATGAAGTCGACGCTGAATATAAACAAGAGTTGGTACAAGAACAGGTTCCACAAATCCCCGTGGAAGAAGAATCTATTCCAGAGACACAAGAACTGTGTAGAAGCACGAGAGAGGTGAGAGAAATAGAACGATATTGTTTTCTTGTCACCGATGATAGTAACTCATTACTTGTGGACAATGATGATCCTATTACCTACAAGGAAGCAGTTGAAGGCACAGATGTTGCCAAGTGGCAAGAATCGATGAATTCTGAAATATTTTCCATGTACCAAAACCAAGTCTGGATTTTGGTAGATCCTCTAGTTGATGTAAAGCCTATGTTTAATAAATGGGTATTCATGAAGAAACTGGACATGGAGGGGCAAGTCAGCACCTACACGGCACAACCGGTTGCAAAAGGTTTTAGACCACATCAATGAATTGACTATGATGTAACCTTATCACTGGTTGCTATGCTGAAATCCATCAGAATCTTATTGGACATTACTTCATACCATGACTATGAAATTTTGAAAATGGATGGAAAAACAGCTTTCCTTAATAGTAACCTCCAGGAAGATGTCTACATGACACAACCTGAAGGGTTTGTGACTAAAACTGATGCCAACAAGGTATTAATGTTGCATAAATCCATTTATGGATTAAAAAAAATCATCAAGGTCATGGAAAATTCATTTTTATGAAGCTGTAAGGGAATTTGACTTTGATAAGAATGAATGTGATCCTTGTGTCTATAAGAGGTTTAGTGAGAGTGCAGTCATTTTCCTAATAGTGTTTGTTGATGACATATTACTAATTGGAAATGAAGTACATGTCTTACAGTCAGTTAAGGCATGGTTGAATAAATTCTTCTCCATTAAAGAATTGGGCGAGGAATCATATATTCTTGGGATCAAGATCCATCGTGATAGATCTAAGAGAATCCTTGGCCAGAGTTAAAGTACATACATTGACAAGACACTGAAGAGATTCAGTATGGAAAATTCCAAGAGGGGATTGTTTCCAGTGTCACATGGAATTCAAATTTCCAAGAAAATGTGTCCTCAGACACAAGAGGAAAGAAAGAGAATGGCAAGGATGCCTTACGCATCCGTGATTGGGTCAGTCATGTATGTTATTCTATATACGAGGCAAGATGTTTCTTACGCATTATGTATGGTAGGTAGATATCAAGCTGATCCAGGAGACCGTCATTGGATGGAAGTCAAGATGATCCTTAAGTATCTGAGGCGTACTAAGGATATGTTCCTGGTTTATGGAGGAGATGAGGAACTAGTCATCAGAGGACATGTAGATTCTAGTTTCCAAACTGATCAAGATGACATTAAGTCACATAGTGGATACATCTTCAGTTTAAATGGAGGTGCAGTGAGCTGGAAGAGCTCCAAGCAATGTGTGGTGGCAGATTCTACAGTGGATTCCGAGTATATCGTAGCTTCTGAGGTAGCTAAATAAGCAGTATGTATGTGAAGCTTCATCCAAGAGCTGGATGTAGTACCGAGTAGTAAAGATCCTATCACACTCTATTGCGATAAAACTACAGCTGTGGCACTTGAAAAATAGCCAAGGTCGCATCAGCAGACAAAGCACATAATTTGGAAATATCATCTCTTGAGGAATTTTTCATAGAGAAGTGATTTGCAGTGATCAGTATTTACACGGAAGACAACGTGGCGGACCCCTGGACTAAAACCCTGACTCGGCATAAATATGATCATCGTGTGAGGTCTAGCAGACTAAAAGTCGTAGGCTATTGGCTTTATTCCAAGTGGGAGTTTGTAAGGGTTGGTGTCCTGAGAACCAACTTTTTTGTACTTTGATTACATGTATTTTTACTTATTATATATTGTTCATTGTTCTGCATGACTATAATATAATAATGTCCTAGAATATTTGTTCCATTGATAAGGTCATGGAAGATCCCCGCTATTATGAGAACCATGAAATGATATATCAATATTATTAAAAAATGTTCTACGTTTGGATGAAATACTACGATAGGACACATATTATACAGACCGTCATGTGAGAGTACTCATAACAAGACGACGAGACACTCTCTCATGGAGTCCGCACTTTGTAATATCCATGATGGGAGATTATTAGAACAGACCCGCCAGTAGAAATTCGACATGTCTTGGTGTCATCAGACATTTCTATATACGAGTGTGTGTAATGTTCGTTAGACAGGAATATATTCATTAACTCATGTCATGAATCGCGCACATAGATTTACTGACGAAAAATTTCACGCAGACAGCTGGCGAGAAGTAGGGTACATTGGGTGGGTCACGAGTGACATGTTGTAAATGGATAAGTAGGGGAATGATTTTTCAGTTTCATTTATGGAAGTTGATATCTCGGACCTTTGATTGGAATAGAACAGTCACATTAAATTCCATGGTCGTGGTGTAATCGACGAGTTAATTTCAGGTAGTCAATGAACGATAGATTAAGCATATTGGTTCATGACACAACCATGCAACCTGCTTGATGAGATATCGAGACAAAGGGATTAAATTACACAGTAAGCATTCGTATGAGGTGATACGTCAATGTAGTGTCAACTTCTTTCTCTTGGGTGCCTTGACCCGTTTCTAGACAGTAATCTTGGACTTTAGGCAAGCTCGCCTAATTCCAACAATAAAGAGGCCTAGAGGGTCACACACTATGTGTATTCATGTATCTCAAGTAGATTAAATATTATTCCCATATTTGATTTAAAAGTTATTCATGGATGCCTAAATTGTTTTAATCATGGAGGAAGAAGGAAATGAAAAACAAGATATACACGCCGTGTATTAAAGATTACACGCCGTGTAGTTTTTCATGGAAAACAAGTACACACCGTGTATTTATATTTACACGACGTGTAGTTTTCATTATGGAAAGGAAATGAATAAATGGAAACACGAAATACATGCCGTGTACATTGAATGTACACGCTGTGTCGTTTTCAATGAAAATCAAGTACACGCCGTGTATTTATTAATACACACTGTGTAGTTTGTCCTGTCGGGATTTTGAGGATATAATATTCATTTAAATGATATTTATTATAATCAGCGTGAGTGCATAGCAAGGAATTAAATATTTGACATGGGTGTTTTAAATAAGAGTCAATGGAATAAATAAAATGTGTATTGCGTTTATTTATTGTCATAACTCTACAACCTCAAACCCGATTATATATATCCTCACAACCCCAACTCTTTTCCTGCGTGTAACTCACAAGATAATTATTTCAAGACCGAAATAACATCTTCCACCAAGAACGGTCTCAAGACCGAGAGAGATCCTCTCCCATCGGATGAAGACAATCTAAGGTGGATAATGCAAGCAACGATTTCTCCACGCAAGCACTCTGAGACTCCATTACCGACGTCCTGAGATACGAGGTACATGTGTGGATCACCGCTATAGGAATTCTATACTTGGCTTCTGTGACTCAATGATGAATCACATCATAACGTGATCAAGAACATCAACGAAGAATGAACACCCAAAAGGTATTTATTTTCAATTGATTAAATTAATTACAATCAACCTATAATGATCCTACATTGTTGTTCCAGGACTTTCTATTTCTTTTGTCTATTTCTATGATTCGATCCGTGGAGACTGACGTTTATCATCGTATTGATCCCAGATTGATCATTTCTAATGACAAAAAGCCAAGTGGGAACATGCACCCATGTGCTTCGGCTGCACCTAGAACCTTCAAATGGTATAAGAGGAATGTTACAATGTTGATTATATTTATTTAATTATTGTTGATAATTTACGCATTTATATTTGATTCAATTGAAAATAAATAGTTCTGTAAATCCGAGTAAATGAGATCTATTCTTCCTCCTTCGTTTCTTGATTAATATAACAGAAATGTATTTTCAATAATAATTTTGATTAAAATAAAAACAAGGAACTCATCCAGTGGAGCCATTTTTCCTGTATGTACAACACGGGATTACATGGCGTGTAATTAAAACTACACTCCATGTACTTAGGTTCAATGAACCGGCACTGGTACGCCAAACCACGTCGTGTGAATTGATTTCGCCTAAGTATTAATCACGCTGTGATGACCAGAACTGAATAGTGCGTGGGAACCGTAATACACGGCGTGTATGTGGGAACAACATGCTGTGTAGTCCGATCTGGTCCATGTAAAACCGTGTACAAGGAGAAACCGTGTTCCGCATAAACGAGATCGCCAGGCCGATTACCGCGTAACAAGGAAGTACACGTCGTGTACGATTTATCTACACGTATTGTAATCCAAAATTACAAAAGTAAAGAAAACATGCCAAATCCCCCAGCGTGTACTTTGGATAAAGGGTGAAAAGAAATATAAGCCGTGTAATTATAAACTACACACTGTGTAATTTCCAGAAATGGAATTTCACCAGGTTTTCTCCAATGTACAAAGACCCATAAAAGGAATATGGATGAGACAAATATCAAGAAAATAAAGAAATGAATATAAATCCATATAAATTAATTAATTATAAGATCATAAATAATTAAATTCAAGCGCGACTTATCTTAAATTAATGAACGGTTAAAATAATTTGAATTCTAAATATGCATAAATGTTTTTGCATGCTAGGATGATCATGAGCTAGACCGAAGACCCTTTCTATGTATATGGTTTCATTTAAATTTATTTAATTTAAATTGTTTGGTCTACGAGCCTTCTTCCAATAAAATGTAGGGCCTGCGTGCCCATGGTTTATTTAATGTAAACACATGCAATGGAGGATCTCCCAAGCTAGAGGAGATGGTTCAAATCCTGAAGCCGAGGCGAAACCGATTCAAAAAGATAAAACTGTTGACAGGTGGGAGCTGCAAAACATGAACCATCAGGTTCAAGGTGTTTTCCCTAGGTCAGGGTTAGCTTATCAAAAATTCTAGATAAGCTAACCAAATAGAATCTCATGATCATGCCATCTTATTTTATTTCTGTCTGATTGCATGGTTTATTTATTTTGTATGTGTTGTCGCGATCACGTAATTAATAAAATGAAAAAGCATGGAAAAATGGAATAAAATAAAACCAGACTATGCGTAAACATTATAAGAACATGGTTAATCACTTAAGCAATCATCACTTAATATTAACAAGCATGTGATAATGTGAAACTACGCATAGAGGACTAAAATCCCTCAATACAATATTAGGTCAGACCAATCCTTCTGTTTCCTAATTAAGGGAAAGACTCAATAAAACCATGTGTTTGACCAACCCATGTTGGGACACTTAATTTTATAAAGGAAGCCCTTATGAAAGGTTTCGGGTTAACATAACCATATTACATCAATAGAAGTAGCCCTTGCTAGATTTGGTGTAATATGGGATGCAAGAGTTGAGAAATCCATTTTAGGATTTTAGGATTTGGGATTCCACTCAATCGATCAAGAAACTGTAAGCTCAAAGTTGGCAAAGGCCTGCCTACCTAAATACCTTCAAATAACTTGACCAACCATTTATGGGGTTATGTGAAGAGGAATATGGATCCTTGCCACTAGAATGTCAAAGAAACTTGACATTCCGAGTTCAATGGTGAGGTCCATTGGGACTTGATAAAATAGTGGGAGAATTAATTAATTAATTTTTATTTCTCATAAAAATGTAATCAAGAAAGTACTCATAAATATGCTCTTTTAAATTTTTAGAATCGAAATGACAAACTCATCAACCACATTTTCTCTGCGATCAATACATGATAAAGACAATATCCTCACCGGCAGTAACTTTCAGGAATGGTTTAGGCGCCTTCGGGTTATCCTACGCCATGAACGAAAGTTTTACGTGCTGGAGTCCTCACTTCCTAATTCTCCTGACCCAGGGGCGAGTGATAAAGATTTCTTGGTCTATGATCTACATTTAAACGATGCTCTCGACATTAAATGTTTGATTCTATCATCGATGTATAGTGAGATCATGATGTCTCATGAAGACATGGATTCATATAGAACGCTCGAGAACCTACGTGGTTTATACCAGGAGAGATCAAGACAGGAAAGGTTTGAGATCTCCAAGGCTCTATTTCAGAGCAAGTTTGGAGAGGGTGCCCTAGTCGGACCTCATGTTGTCAATTTCATTGGCTATATTGAGCGCTTGGAGGTTTTACGGTTTAAACTCCCCGATGAACTGGGTACTGATCTCATTCTTGCATCACTCCCCCAGATATTCTCAAACTTTTTTGTGAATTTTAACATGAACAACATTGAGAAGTCTCTATCTGCTCTTATTATCCTTATTCTCCAAGTGGATAATGACATGAAGTGTTAAAAGCCTTTTTCCTTATGGTGAATAAAAGGAAAGGGAAGGATAAGAACTTTAAGCCCAATGATTCTTCAAGACCTTCCAAGAAAAGTAAGATCAAATGGGAGGCAAAGGAACAAGATGCTGTTTGTTTCGCATGTCACAAGAAGGGCCACTGGAAGAAAAACTGCACCCATCCATGGAAGAAAGGGGAAGCATCAGGTGCGTTTGTTATTGAATGAAATCTTTCTGTTTCTACTAATTGGGTATTAGATACTGCTTGTGGTGCTCACAACTATATCCCAATATAGGAACCAAGTATATTCAAGAAGATTGATTGAGGGGAGGTAGATCTACGAGCAGCCAACGGAGCCAGACTTGCTGATATAGCTGTCGGAGACTACCACCTCACATTTCCAATTGGAATGATCTTGGTGTTAAAGGGTTGTTATTTTGTGCCTTCTATTTCTAAAAACATTATTTCGGTATCCTTATTGGATACTAATGGATTCATGTTCAATTTTAGAAATGAATGTTTTTTACTTTTATAAAGATAGAATTTGTTTTGGTAGTGAAAATATATATAATGGCCTTTATGTGTTAGACTACACAAACCTAGAATTGGAAATTGATAACAAAGTCAATTCACATGACTCATACCCCACCCAACATTGGCATCACCAGCTAGGTCATGTCAATGAGAGACGTTTGACAAAACTACATCAAGATGGGTATTTAGATTTATTCAAACTAAAACCACTTGGTGTATGTCATGCATGTCTACAAGGAAAAATTACCAATGCCCCATTTAGTGGGAATGGTGAAAGAGCTAAAGTGCTTCTAAAATTAGTTTACATAGATGTGTGTGGGCCATTTCCAGTTGAGGCAGGTGGTGGTTTCTCATACTTCATAACTTTTACTGATGATATTAGTAGATATGGATATATGTACTTAATGAGGTATAAGTCAGATTATTTTGATTGGATAAAAGAATACAAGAATGAAGTAGAGAAAAAGCTTGGTATGAATATTAAGAAACTCCACTCAGATAGAGTAGTAGAATATCTTAATCAGGACATCCTTGATTTCTTACGGGAGTTTGGGATTCTATCTCAACTCACTCCTCCATACACGCCCCAGTGGAATGGTGTAAGTGAAAGGATGAACCGCACCTTGTTGGACATGGTGAGATGAACGATAAGTCATGCGAGTCTTCCATTATCCTTTTGGGGATATGCATTACAAAAAATAGCTCAGATACTAAACTAAGTACCAAATAATCGATAAATGGTATTACATATGAGTTATGGAGTGGACGCAAAGCCATGTTATCGAATTAACATGTGTGGGGTAGTGAAGCATTTGTTAAGGCCTATTCAGGTAACAAACTTGCACCGTGAGGCACAAAGTGTATCTATATTGGATATCCCAAAGAAACAAGGGGATATTACCTATACAACCCCTTAGACAAAACGGTTATAGTGGGAAGACACACCATATGCCTTGAGAGGGAGCACATCTCCAAAAGAGACAATGGGAGTGAGATAGACTTCCATGAAGTCGATGCTCAATATAAACAAGAGTTGGTATAAGAACAGATTCTGCAAAGCCCTATGGAAAAACAATCTGCTCCAGAGACACAGGAATTGCGTAGAAGCACGAGAGATGTGAGAGAACCAGAATGATATGGTTTTCCTGTCACCAAGGATAGTGACTCATTACTGGTGGACAATGATGATCCTCTTACCTACAAGGAAGCAGTTGAAGGCACAGACGTTGCCAAGGGCAAGAAGCCATGAATTCTGAAATGGATTCCATGTACCAAAACAATGTCTGGATTTTGGTAGATCCTCTAGTAGATGTAAATCCTATGGGTAATAAATGGGTATTCAAGAAGAAACTGGACATGGAGCAGCATGTCAGCACCTACATGGAACGACTGGTTGCAAAAGATTTTAGACAGCGTTAAGGAATTGACTATCATGAAACCTTTTCACCAGTTTCTATACTGAAATCCATCAGAATCATATTGGCCATTACCGCTTACCATGACTATGAAATTTGGAAAATTGATGTCAAAACAACTTTCCTTAACAGGAACCTCCAGGAAGATGTCTACATGACACAACCTGAAGGGTTTTGACACCAAATGATGCCAACAAGGTATGAAAGTTTCAAAAATCCACTTATGGATTAAACCAATCATCAAGGTCATGGAACATTCGTTTTGATGAAGCTGTAAGGGAATTTGGATTTATTAAGAATGAATGTGAGCCTTGTTTCTATAAGAGGTTTAGTGGGAGTGCAATCATTTTACTAATAGTATATGTTGAGGACATATTACTAATTGGAAATGAATTACCTTTCTTACAGTCTGTTAAGGCATGGTTGAATAAATACTTCTCCATGAAAGACTTGGGCGAGGAATCATATATTCTTGGGATCAAGATTCATCGTGATAGATCCAAGAGAATGCTTGGCCAGAGTCAAAGTACATACATTGACAAGATAGTGAAGAGATTCAGTATGGAAACGTACAAGAGGGGATTGTTTCCAGTGTCACATGGCATTCATCTTTCCAAGAAAATGTGTCCTGCTACACAAGTGGAAAGAAAGAGAATGGCAAGGATCACCTACGTATCCGTGATTGGGTCAGTCATGTATGTTATGCTATGTATGAGGCTATATGTTTCATATGCTTTATGTGCGGTAGGAAAATATCAAGCTGATCCAGGAGACCGCCATTGGATAGAAGTCAAGACTATCCTTAAGTATCTAAAGAGTACTAAGGATACGTTCCTGGTTTATGGAGGAGATGAGGAACTAGTCATCCGAGGACATGTAAATGCTAGTTTCCAGACTGATCAGGATGACTTGAAGTCGCAGACTGAATACATCTTCAGTTTAAATGGAGGTGCAGTGAGCTAGAAGCGATCAAATAAAAGTGTGGTGGCAGATTCTACAGTGGAGTCTGAGTATATAATAGCTTCTGAGGCAGCTAAAGAAGCAGTATGGATGCGAAGCTTCGTCCAAGAGCTGGTTGTAGTATGGATTAGTAAAGATCCAATCACACTCTATTGTGATAATACTGCAGTAGTGGAACTTGCAAAAGAGCCAAGGTCACATCAGCGGACAAAGAACATACTTTGGAAGTATCATCTCTTGAGGTATTTTTCTCAAAGAGGTGAAGTTGCAGTGAGAAATATTTACACGGAAGACAAAGTGGCGGACCCCTTGACTAATTCCTTGACTCACCAGAAACATAATCATCATGTGAGGTCTAGATGAATAAAAGTTGTAGATAGTTGGCTCTAGTCCAAGTTGGAGTTTGTAAGGGTTGGTGTCCTGAGAACCAACTATTTTGTACATTGATTACATGAATGTTCACTTATTATATATTGTTCATTGTTCTGCATGACTATAATATAATAATGTCCTGGAATATTTGTTGCATTGATAAGGTCATTATAGATACCCGCAATGATGAGAACCCTGAAATGATATAACAATATTATTAAATAATTTTCTATGGTTGGATGACATACTATGATAGGACACATTGTATACAGACTGTCATGTGTGATTACTCGTAAGAATATGAGACTCTCTCTCATGGAGTTTGCACTTGGTAATCTCCAAGGTGGTAGATTATGAGAACAGACCCACCGGTAACAATTCTTCATGTCTTGGTGTCATCATAATTCTCTATCTACGAGTGTGTGTAATGGTCCTTAGACTGGAAGATTATCATTTACTCATGTCATGACTCGTGCACTTAGATTTACTGACGAAAACCGTCACACACATAGTTGGCAGGAAGTAGGGTACGTTCGGTGCATCATGATTGACATGTTGTTAATGGATAATTAGAAGAAGGATTTGTCCCTTCAAATTGTGGAAGTTGATATCTCAGCCCTTTGATTGAAATAGAACTGTAACATTAAATTCCATGTCCATGGTGTAAATGACCATTTTATTCCAGGTAGTCAAAGAACGACAGATTAAGAATATAGGTTTTTGACACTACCATGAAACCTTTTTGATGATATATAGAGATAAATGGATAAAATTACCCAGTAAGCGTTCATATGAGGTGAAATGTCAATGCGGCGTCAACTTCTTTCTCTTTGGTGCCTTGACCAGTTGCTAGACAGTAATCTTGGACTTTAGGCAAGCTCGCCTAATGCCAATGAGAATTAGGCCTAGAGGGTCACACAATATGTGTATTCAAGTATCTAAATTAGAATAAAGATTATTTCCATACATGATTTAATAATTATTCAAGGAAGCCTAAATCATTTTTTTGGTGGAGGATGAAGGAAATGAAAAAACAAGATATACACACCGTGTATTAAAGATTACACTCCATGTAGTTTTTCATGGAAAACAAGTACACACCTTGTATTGATAATTACACGCCATGTATTTTTCTTGATGGAAAAGAAATGAATAAATGAAAAAAAAGATATACACACCATGTACATTGAGTGTACACTCCATGTAGTTTTCACAGAAAAACAAGTACATCCCGTGAATTTATTAATACACGCCATTTATTTTTTCCAGTCGGGATTTTGAGGATATAAAATTGTTTTAAATGATATTTATTATAATCAGTGTGGGCGCATGTCAAGGAATTAAATATTCAATGTGGGGGTTTTAAATAAGTGTCAATGGAATAAATAAAATGCATAATGAATTAATTTATTGTCATAACTCTACAACCTCAAACCCGATTATAAATATCCTCACAACCCCAACTCTTTTCCTGCGCATAACACACAAGAGAATTATTTAATGGCTGAAAGAACTTCTTCCACCAAGAACACTCTCAAGAAAAAGATAGATCATCTTCCATCAGATCAAGAGGATATAAGGAGGACAACGCAAGCAATGGTTTCTCAATGCTAGCACCCGAAGACTCCTTTGGTGATGTCCCGAGATACAAGGTACACGTATGGATCACTGCTAGAGGAATTCTACACATGGATTTTGCGACATAATGACAAATCACATCGGAACATGATCAGGAACATAAAAAATGAAAGAAAATCAAAAAGGTATTTCTTTTCAATTGATTAAATTAATTATAATCAACCTATAATGATCCTACTTTGTGGTTCTGGGACATTCTATTTATTTTTTCCATTTCTATGATTCGATCTTTGGAGACTGGCGTTTATCGTTGTATTGATCCCGGATTGATCATTGCTACTGACAAAAAGCCATGTGGGCACATCCACCCATTCGCTTCCACTATGCCCAAAACCTTAAAATGGTATCATAGGAAGGATACAACATTGATTATAGTTATTTAATTTTCGTTGATAATTTTCTCATTTATATTTGATTCAATTCGAAATAAATCATTTTATAAATCTGAATAAATGAGATCTATTCCTCCTCCTTTGTTTCTCGATTTATACCACAGAAATAGATTTTTAATTTTAATCTTGATTAAAATAAAAATGAGGAACTCATCCGGAGGAGCCTCTTTTTCTGTCTGTACAACACGGGATTAAACGGCGTGTAATTAAAACTACACGACGTGTACTTAGGTTCAATGAACCAATACTGGTATGCCAAACCACGCCGTGTGAATTGATTTTGCCTCAGTATTAATCACACTGTATTGACCACAATTGAATGGCACGTGTGAACCGTAATACACGGTGTGTATGTTAGAACAACATGCTGTGTAGTCAGATCCAGTCCATGTAAAACCATGTACAAGGAGAAACTGTGTTCTGCGTAGAGGGGATCACCATGCCGGTTACCGCGTAACAAGGAAGTACATGTCGTGTATGACTTATCTACATGCCGTGTAATCCAAAATTTCCAAAGTAAATAAAAAATTCCAAAGCCCCCTTCGTGTACTTTGGATAAAGGGTGAAAAGAAATACATGCCACGTAATTATAAACTACACACCGTGTACTTTCCAAAAATGGAATTTCACCAGGTTTCCTCCAATGTACAAAGACCCATACAAGGAATATGGATGAGTATAATGCCAAGTAAATTCAGAAAGGAATTTAAGATAATGAATTAATTAATTATAAGATCATAATTAATTAAATTCAAGTGTGACTTATCATAAATGAAAGAATTATTAAAAGAATATGAAATCTAAATATGCATAAATGTCGTTGCATGCTATGGATGATAATGAGCTAGATCGAAAACCGTTTTTATGTGTATGGTTTCATTTAAATTTTTTTCATTTAAATTTGTTGGCCTGTGTGCCTTATTCCAATAAAATGTAGGGCCTACGTGCCCATGGTTTCTTTATTGTAAACCCATGTAATGGAGGATCTCCCATGGTAGAGGAGACGGTTCAAATACCGAAGCTGTGATGAAACCGACGCATGAAGATACAAAGGTGGATAGGCAGGAGCTGCAAAACATGAACCATCTGGTTCATGGTGGTTTCCATTAGTTAGTGATAACATATAAAAAAATCTAGATAAGATAACCGAATAGAATCTCATGATCATGCGATATTATTTTATTTTTGTATGATTTCATGGTTTATGTTTTATGAATGTGTTGTCGCGATCACATAATTAATAAAATGAACAATCATGCACATATGGAATAAAATAAAAACCGGACTATGCGTAAACATTATCAGAACATGTTTAATCACTTAAGAAAGCATCACTTAATATTAACAAGAATGTGATAATTCGAAACTACGCATAAAGGACTAAAATCCCTCAATACCATATTAAGTCAGACCAAGAATTATGTTACCTGATTAAGGGAAAGACTCAATAAAACTATGGTTTTGACCAACCCTTGTTGGGACACTTACTTTTATAAAGGAATCCCTTATGAATGGTTTCAGGTTGACATAACCATATTAAATTAAGAGAAGTATCCCTTACTAGACTTGGTGTAATATTGGAGGCAAGAGTTGAGAAATCCATGTCAGGATTTCAGGATTGGGGAGTCCACTAAACAGATCAAGGAACTGTAAGCTCACAGTTGGAAAAGACCTGCCTACCTAAATACCTTCAAATAACTTGACCAACCCTTGATGGGGTTATGCAAAGGGGAATATGGATCCTTGCCACTAGAATTTCAAAGCAACTGGACATTCCGAGTTCAATGGTGAGGGCTAATGGGGCTTGATAAAATATTGGGAGAATTAATTAATTAATTTGTTATTTCTCATAAAAATGTAATCAAGAATGTACTGATAAATCTGATCTTTAAAATTTGTAGAATCAAAATGAAAAACTCATCAACCACATTTTCTCTGTGATCAATAAATGATAAAGACAATATCCTCACCGGGAGTAACTTTCAAGAATGGTTTATGCACCTTCATGTTATCCTACGCCATGAATGAATGTTTTACGTGCTGGAGTCCTCACTTCCGGATTCTCCTGTCCTAGGGGTGAGTGACAAAGATATCCTGGTCTATGATCAACATTTGAACGATGCATTCGACGTTCAATTTTTGATGTTATCATTGATGTCTAGTTAGCTCATGATGTCTCATGAAGACATGGATGCATATATCATGATCGAGCACCTCCGTGTTTTATACCAAGAGAGAGCAAGATAGGAAAGGTTTGAGATCTCTAAGGCTCTATTTCAGAGCATGTTTGGAGAGGGTACCCTAGTCGAGCCTCATCTTGTCATGGTCATTGGCTATATTGAGTGCTAGGAGGTTTTAGGGTTTAAAATCCCCGAAGAACTGGGTACTAATCTCATTCTTGCATCACTCCCCCAGAGATTCTCAAAATTTGTTGTGAATTTCAACATGAACAATATTGAGAAGTATCTATCTGATTTTATTATCCTTATTTTTTAATTGGACAATGACATGAAGTTTGAAAAGCCTTATGTACTTATGGTGAATAAAAATAAAGGGAATGAGAAGAGATTTAAGCCCAAAGATTCTTCATGACCTTCCATGAAAAGGAAGATCAAAGGGGAGGCATAGGAACAGGATGTTGTCTGTTTCGCATGTGGCAAGAAGGGCCACTGGAAGAAAAACTACACCCAACCAAAGAAGAAAGGGGAAGCATCAGGTGCATTTGTTATCGAATGAAATCTATCATTTTATACTAATTGGGTGTTTGATACTTCTTGTGGTGCTCACATCTGTATCAAAATACAGGAACCAAGTATATTCAAGAAGATTGATCGAGGGGAGGTAGATATACGAGTAGCCAATGGAGCCAGACCTGCTGCTGTAGCTGTCGGAGACTACCACCTCATGTTTCCAATTGGAATGATCTTGGTGTTAAAGGGTTTTTATTATGTGCCTTCTGTTGCTAAAAACATTATTTCAGTATCCTTATTAGATATTGATGGATTCATGTTCAAATTTGGAAATGAATGATTCTAATTTTATAATGATAGAATTTGTTTTGGTAGGGCACATTTATATAACGGCTTTTATGTGTTAGACAACACAAACTTCGTAATGGAAATCGATGACAATGTCAATTCAGACGACTCATACCACACCCAACTATGGCATCACCAGCTAGGTCATGTCAATGGGAAACGTTTGACAAAACTACATCAAGATTGGTATTTAGATTTGTTCAAACTAAAACCACTTGGTGTATTTCATGCGTGTCTACAAGTCAAGATTACCAAAGCCCCATTTAGTGGGAATGGTGAAAGAGCTAAAGTGATTCTAGAATTAGTTCACACATATGTGTGTGGTCCATTTCCAGTTGAGGCAAGGGGTGGTTTCTCGTACTTCATAACATTTACTAATGATATTAGTAGATATGGATATATCTACTTAATGAGGTATAAGTCGGATTCTTTTGATCGGTTCAAAGAATACAATAATGAAGTAGAGAACCAGTTTGGTAAGAATATTAAGAAACTCCGCTCAGATAGAGGAGTAGAATATCTTAATCAGGACTTCATTGATTTCTTACAGGGGTTTGGTATTCTATCTCAACTCACTCCTCCATAGATGCCCCAGTGGGATGGTGTAAGTGAAAGGAAGAACCACACACTGTTGGACATGGTGAGATGAATGATGAGTCATGCGAGTCTTCCATTATCCTTTTGGGGATATGCATTAGAAATAATATCACACATACTAAACCAAGTACCAAATAATCGATAAATTGTATTCTATACGAGTTATGGAGTGGACGTAAAGCCATGTTATCAAATTTACAGGTCTGTGGTAGAGAAGCTTTTGATAAAGCTTATTCAGGTAAAAAAATGCACCGTGAGGCACAAAGTGTATCTTTATAGGATATCCCAAAGAAACAAGGGGATATTACCTATACAACACCTCATACAAAAAGGTTATAGTGGAAAGACACGCCAAATTCTTTAAGAGGGAGCACATGTCCAAAAGATTCAATGGGAGCGAGATAGACTTCGATGAAGTCGAGGCTCATGATACACAAGAGTTGGTATAATAACAGATTCCAGAAAGCCCCGTGGAAGAACAATCTGTTCCAGAGAAACATGAACTGCGTAGAAGCATGAGAGAGGTGCGAGAACCAGAACGATATTGTTTTCTTGTCACCTAGGATGGTGACTCATTATTGGTGGACAATGATGATACTCTTACCTACATGGATGTAGTTGAAGGCACAGATGTTTCCAAGTGGAAAGAAGCCCTGAATTCTAGAATGGATTCCATGTACAAAAACCATGTCAAGATTTTGGTAGATCATCCAGTTGATGTAAAGCCTATTGGTAATAAATGGGTATTCAAGAAGATACTTGACAGGGAGGGGCAAGTCAGCACCTACAAGGAACGACTGGTTGCAAAAGGTTTTAGACAGCCTTAAGTAATTGACTATGATGAAAAATTTTCACCGATTGCGATGCTTAAATCCATCACAATCCTATTTCACATTACCGCTTACCATGACTATGAAATTTGGAAAATGGATTTCAAAAAATCTTTTTTTAACGGGAACCTCTAGGAAGATGTCTAAATGACACAACCTAAAGGGTTTTTTACTCCAAATGATGCCAAAAAGGTATGCAAGTTGTAGAAATCCATTTATGTATTAAAGCAAGTATCAAGGTAATGGAACATTCGTTTTGATGAAGTCGTAACGGAATTTGGCTTTGTTAAGAACGAATGTGAGCCTTGTGTCTATAAGTGGTTTCATGGGAGGGCAGTCGTTTTACTAATAGTATATGTTGATGACATATTAATAATTGGAAACAAAGTACCTTTATTACAGTCAGTTAAGGCGTGGTTGCATAAATTCTTCTCCATGAAAGAGTTGGTCGAGGCAGCATATATTCTTGGGATCGAGATCCATCGTGATAGATCCGAGATAATGCTGGGCCAGAGTCAAAGTACAAACATTGAAAAGATAATGAAGAGATTCAGTATGGAATAGTCTAATAGGGGACTGTTTCTAGTGTAACGTGGCATTAATCATTCCAAGAAAATGTGTCCTCAGACACAAGAGGAAATAAAGATAATGTCAAGGATGCCTTATGCATCCGTGATTGGGTTAACCATGTATGTTATGCTATGTACGAGGCTTGATGTTGCTTACGAATTAAGTGCGATAGGAAAATATCAAGGTGGTCTAAGAGACTGCCATTGGATGGCAGTCAAGACTATCCTTAAGTATCTGAGATTTACTAAGGATATGTTCCAAGTTTATGGAGGAGATGAGGAACTAGTCATCCGAGGACATGTAGATGCTAGTTTCTAGACTGATCAAGATGACATGAAGTCGCAGGCTAGATACATCTTTAGTTTAAATGGAGGTGCATTGAGTTGGAAGAGCTCAAAGAAAAGTGTGGTGGCAGATTCTACAGTGGAGTCTGAGTATATCACAGCTTCTAAGGCAGCTAATGAAACAGTATGGATGCGATGCTTCGTCGAAGAGCTGGATGTAGTATGGGGCAGTAAATATCCTGTCACACTCTATTGTGATAATACTGCCACGGTGTCACTTTCAAAGGAGCCAAGGTCGCATCTACGGACAAAGCAAATACATTAGAAGTATCATCTCTTGAGGGATTTTTCTCAGAGAGGTGAAGTTGCAGTGAGCAGAATTTACATGGAAGACAATGTGGCAGACCCCTTGACTAATACCTTGAGTCAGCAGAAACATAATCATCGTTTGAGGTCTAGAAGACTAAAAGTTGTAGACAATTGGCTCTAGTACAAGTAGAAGTTTGTAAGGGTTGGTGTCTTTCGAACCAACTGTTTTGTACTTTGATTACATGAATGTTCACTTATTATATATTGTTCATTGTTCTGTATGACAATAATATAATAATGTCCTGCAATATTTGTTGCATTGATAAGGTCATTGCAGATACCCACTATAATGAGAACCTTGAAATGATATAACAATATTATTAAATAATGTTCTACGGTTAGATGACATACTATGATAGGACAAATATTATAGAGACCTTCATGTGCGAGTACTCTTAAGAAGACGAGACTCTCTTTCTTGGAGTTCGCACATTGTAATCTACAAGATGGGAGATTATGAGAAAAGACCCACTAGTAGCAATTCTTCATGTCTTGGTGTCATCGTACTTCGCTATCTAGGAGTGTGTGTAATGGAACTTAGACTGGAAAATTATCATTTACTCATGTCATGACTCGCGCACTTAGATTTACTTTCGAAAACAGTCACGCAGATAGTTGGCGGGAAGTAGGGTATGTTGGGTGTTTCACGAGTGACATGTTGTTAATGGTTAATTCAAAAAGTATTTTTCCCTTCCATTTATGGAATTTGATATCTCGGCACTTTGATTGACATAGAATTGTCTCATTAAAATCCATGTCCATGGTGTAAACTACGAGTTTATTTCAGGTTGTCACAGAATGACGGATCAACCATATAGGTTTATGACAATAACATGAAACCTTCTTGATGAGATATCGAGATAAATGGATAAAATTACCCAGTAAGCTTTAATATGAGGTGAAACGTCAATGCAGCGTCAACTTCTTTCTCTTGGGTGCCATGACCCGTTGCTAGACAGTAATCTTGGACATTAGGCAAGCACGCCTAATGCCAACCAGAAAGAGGCCTAGAGGGTCCCACACTAAGTGTATTCAAGTATCTCAAGTAGAATAAATATTATTCCCTTGCATGGTTTAATAATTATTCAAGGAATCCTAAATCATTTTTATTGTGGAGGATGAAGGAAATGAAAAAACAATATATACACGCCGTGTATTAAAGATTACATGCCATGTAGTTTTTCATGGAAAACAAGTACACACCGTGTATGGATAATTACAAGCCATGTAGTTTTCTTTATGGAAAGGAAATGAATAAATGAAATAATGATATACACGCCATGTACATTGAGTGTACACACCGTGTAGTTTTCTATGAAAAACAAGAAAACCCCGTGTATTTATTAATACACAGCGTGTAGTTTTTCCAGTCAGGATTTTGAAGATATAATATTGTTTTAAATGATATTTATTATAATCAGTGTGGGAACATGTCAAGGAATTAAATATTCGACGTGGGGGTTTTAAATAAGAGTCAATGGATTAAATAAAATGCGTAAAGAATTTATTTATTGTCATAACTCTACAACCTCAAACCCGATTATAAATATCCTCACAACCCCAACTCTTTTTCTGCGCATAACACACAAGAGAATTATTTCAAGGCCAAAAGAAAATCTTCCACCAGGAATGTTCTCAAGATAAAGAGAGATCCTCTTCCATTGGATCAGGAGGATATAAGGAGGACAACGCAAGTAAAGGTTTCTCCACGCTAGCACTGGAAGACTCCTTTGGCGACGTCCCGAGATGAAAGGTACACGCGTGGATCACCGCTAGAGGAAGTCTACATAGGGATTCTGCGACACAATGACGAATCAAATCGGAACGTGACCAAGAACATCAAAGAAGAAAGAACACCCAAAAGTTATTTCTTTTCAATTGATTAAATTAATTATAATCAACCTATAACGATCCTACTTTGTGGTTATGAGACTTTCTATTTCTTTTGACTATTTCTATGATTCAATCAGTGGAGACTGGCGTTTATTATCATATTGATCCCGAATTGATCATTGGTAATGACAAAAATCCAAGTGGGAACATCCACACACGCACTTGAAATGTGCCCAAAACCTTCAAATGTTATTAGAGGAAGGTTACAACGTTGATTATAGTTATTTAATTTTCATTGATAATTTACGCATTTTTATTTGATTCAAGTAGAAATAAATAATTCTATAAATCTGATTAAACGAGATATATTATTCCTCCTTTGTTTCTCGATTCATACAACAAAAATAGCTTTTTAATTTTTATTTTGATTAAAATAAAAATGAGGAACTCATCTGGAGGAGCATCTTTTTCTGTCTGTACAACACGGGATTACATGGCGTGTAATTAAAACTACACGACATGTACTTAGGTTCAATGAACCAACACTGGTGTGCCAAACCACGCCGTGTGAATTGATTTTGCCTAAGTAATAATAACGCAGTGTTGACCAGAATTGAATGGCACGTGGGAACCGTAATACACGGCGTGTATGTTGGAACAACATGACGTGTAGTCCGATCCGGTCCAGGCAAAATCATGTACACGGAGAAACCGTGTTCCGCGTACAGGTGATCGCCAGGTCGGTTACTGCGTAACGAGGAAGTACAAGTACTGTATGATTTATCTACATGTCGTTTAATCCAAAATTTCCAATGTAAAGAAAACATGCCAAATCCTCCAGCGTGTACATTGGATAAATGTTGAAAAGAAATACACGCCATGTAATTATAAACTACACACTGTGTACTTTCAAAAAATGGAATTTCACCAGGTTTCCTCCAATGTACAGAGACCCATACAAGGAATATGGATGAGAAGAATTTCAAGTAAATTCAGAAAGGAATTTAAGATAATGAATTAATTAATTATAAGATCATAATTAATTAAATTCAAGCGTGACTTATCTTAAATGAATGATCAGATAAAAGAATATGAATTCTAAATATGCATAAATGCTGTTGCACGCTATGGATGATCAGGATCTAGACTGAAGACCATTTGTATGTGTATGGTTTCATTTAAATTTATTTAATTAATTTTGTTGGCCTGAGAGCCTTCTTCTAATAATATGTAGGGCCTGCATGCCCATGGTTTCATTAATTTAAACCCATGTAATGGAGGATATCCCATGCCAGAGGAGACGGTTCAAATCCCGAAGCCGAGATGAAACCGATGCAAGAAGATACAAAGGTGGATAGGTGGGAGCTGCAAAACATGAACCATCTAGTTCAAGGTGTTTTCCATTGGTCAGGGATTGCTTATCAAAAATTCTAGATTAGATAACCGAATAGAAGGTCATGATCATGCGATCTTATTTTATTTCTGTCTGATTGCATGGTTTATTTATTATGTATGTGTTGTCGCGATCACATAATTAATAAAATGAACATGCATGAATAGATGAAATAAAATACAAACCGGACTATGCGTAAACATTATCAGAACATGGTTAATCACAAAACAAGAATCAATTAATATTAACAAGAATGTGATAATTTGAAACTACGCATAACGGACTAAAATCCCTCAATACCATATTAAGTCAAACCATGTGTTCCGTTACCTGATTAAGGGAAAGACTCAATAAAACTATGTGTTTGGCCAACCCTTGTTGGGAAACATACTTTTATAAAGGAAACCCTTATGAAAGGTTTCTGGTTGACTTAACCATATTACATCAATAGAAGTAGCCCTTGCTAGACATTGTTTAATATTGGTGGCAAGAGTTTAGGAAATCCAGGTCAGGATTTCAGGATTGGGGAGTCCACTCAACAGATCAAGGAACTGTAAGCTCACAGTTGGAAAAGACCTGCCTACCTAAATACCTTCATAGAGCTTGAGAATCCCTTGTTGGGATTATGTGAAGGGGAATATGGATCCTTGCCACTAGAATGTCAAAGCAACTGGACATTCTGAGTTCAATGGTGAGGGCCATTGGGACTTGATAAAATAGTGGGAGAATTAATTTATTAATTTGTAATTTCTCATAAAAATGTAATCAAGAATTTACTGATAAATCTTCTCTTTTAAATTTGTAGAATCGAAATGACAAACTCATCAACCACATTTGCTCTGCGATCAATACTGGAAGAAGACAATATCCTCACCGGCAGTAACTTTCAGGAATGGTTTAGGCACCTTCGGGTTATCCTATGCCATGAACGAATGTTTTACGTGGTGGAGTCCTCACTTCCTGATTCTCCTACCCCAGGGGTGAGTGATGAAGATTTCCAGTTCTATGATCAACATTTGAACGATGCTCTCGACGTTCAATGTTTGATGCTATCATTGATGTCTAGTGAGCTCATGAAGTCTCATGAATACATGGATGCCTATAGCATGCTCGAGAACCTACATGGTTTATACCAGGAGAGACCAAGACTGGAAAGGTTTGAGATAACCAAGGATCTTTTTCAGAGCAATCTTGGAGAGGGTTCCCCAGTTGGGCCTCATATAGTCAAGCTCATTGGCTACATTGATCACTTGGAGGTTTTAGGTTTTAAACTCCCCGAATAACTGGGTACCGATCTCATTCTTGCATCACTCCCCCAGAGCTTCTCAGACATTGTGGTGAATTTCAACATGAACAACATTGAGAAGTCTCTATCTGATCTTATTCTCCTTATTCGTCATATGGACAATGACATGAAGCGTGAAAATCCTTCTATTCTTATGGTGAATATAATTAAAGGGAAGGTGAGGATCTTTAAACCCTGTGCATCTTCAATACCTTCCAAGAAAAGGAAGATCAAAGAGGAGTCAAAGGAACATGATGATGTTTGTTTCGCATGTGGCAAGAAGGGACACTAGAAGAAAAACAACACCAATCCAAGGAAGCAAGGAGAAGCTTCAAGTGTGTTTATTATCATATGCAATCTATCTGTTTCTACTAATTGGGTATTATGTATGTGTTGTCACGATCACATAATTAATAAAATGAACAAGCATGCAACGATGGAATAAAATAAAATCTGGACTATGCATAAACATTATCAGAACATGGTTAATCACTTAAGAAAGAACAACTTAATATTAACAAGAATGTGATAATGAGAAACTACGCATAATTGAATAAAATTCCTCAATACCATATTAAGTTAGACCAAGCCTTCCATTACCTATTTATCTGTAATACTCAATAAAACTATGTGTTTGAACATCCCTTGTTGGGACACTTACTTTTCTAAATGAATCCTTTAGGAAAGGTTTCGGGTTGATTTAACCATATTACATCAAGAGAAGTAGCCCTTGCTAGACTTGGTGTAATATTGGAGGCAATAGTTAAGGAAATCCAAGTCAGGATTTCAGGATTGGGGATTCCACTCAACAGATCAAGGAACTGTAAGCTCATAGTTGGCAAAGACCTGCCTACCTAAATACCATCAAATAGCTTGACCAACCCTTGTTGGGTTTTCTGAAGGGGAAAATGGATCCTTTCCAATAGAATGTCAAAGCAACTGGATATTCCGAGTTCAATGGTGAGGGCCATTGGGACATGATAAAATAGTGGGATAATTAATTAATTAATTTGTTATTTCTCATAAATATGTAATCACAAAAGTACTGATAAATCTGCTCTTTTAAATTTGTAGAATCGAAATGAGAAACTCATCAACCACATTTTCTATGCGATCAATACTGGATAATGACAATATCCTCACCAGCAGTAACTTTCAGTAATGGTTTAGCACCTTCGGGTTATCCTACGCCATGAACGAAAGTTTTACGTGAAGGAGTCCTCACTTCCTGATTCCCCTGCCCCAGGGGTGAGTGATGAAGATTTCCTGGTCTATGATCAACATTTGAACGATGCTCTCGACGTTCAATGTTTGATGCTTTCACCGATGTATAGTGAGCTCACGAAGTATAATGAAGACATGGTTTCCTATAGCATGCTCGAGCACCTCTGTGGTTTATACTAGGATAGAGAAAGATAGGAAATGATTGATATTTACAAGGCTCTATTTCAGAGAATTCTTGGAGAGGGTTCCCCAGGCGGGCCTCATGTAGTCATTCTCATTGGCTACATTGAGCGCTTGGAGGTTTTAGGGTTTAAACTCCCTGAAGAACTTGGTACCGATCTCATTCTTGCATCACTCCCCCAGTGCTTCTCAAACTTGTTGTGAATTTCAACATGAACAACATTGAGAAATCTCTATCTAATCTTCATATCCATATTTGCCAAGTGAACAATGACATCAAGAATGAAAAGCCTTCAGTCCTTATGTTGAATAAAAGGAAAGGGAAGGCAAAGAACTTTAAGTCCAAAGATTCCTCAAGACCTTCCTAAAAAAGGATGATCAAAGAGGAGGCTAAGGAACATGATGTTGTTTGTTTCGCATGTGGCAAGAAGTGCCACTGGAAGAAAAACTGCACCCAACCAAAGATGCAAGGGGAAGATTCACCTACATTTATTATCGAATGCAATCTATCTGTTTTTACTAATTGGTTATTAGATACTACTTGTGGTTCTCAAATATGTATCCAAATACAAGAACCATGTAGATTCAAGAAGATTGATCAAGGGGAGGTAGATCTACGAGTAGCCAACGGAGCCAGACTTGCTGTTGTAGCGGTCGGAGAATACCACCTCATGTTGCCAACTGGAATGATCTTGGTGTTAAAGAGTTGTTGTTATGTGACTTTTGTTACTAAAAACATTATTTCAGTATCCATATTAGATACTGATGGATTCATGTTCATGTTTGGAAATGAATGTTGCTAATTTTATAAAGATAGCATTTTTTTGTAGTGCACATTTATATAACGGCCTTTATGTGTTAGACCACAAAAACCTAGTAATAAAAATCGATGACAAAGTCAATTCACATGACTCATACCACACCCAACATTGGCATCACCGGCTAGGTCATGTAAATGAGAAACGTTTGACAAAACTACATCAAGATGGGTATTTAGATCCGTTTGAACTAAAACCACTTGGTGTATGTCATGCGTGTCTGCATGGAAAAATTACCAAAGCACCATTTAGTGGGAAAGGTGAAAGTGCTATATTGCTTCTTGAATTAGTTCACACAGATGTGTTTGGTCCATTTACAATTGATGCAAGGGGTGGTTTCTCATACGTCATAAATTTTACTGATGATTTTAGTAGATATGGATATATCTACTTAATGAGGTATAAGTCATATTATTTTGATCAGTTCAAAGAATACAAGAATGATGTTGAGAACCATCTTGGTAAGAATATTATGAATATCCACTCAGATAGAGGAGGAGAATATCATAATCAGGACTTCATTGATTTCTTACGGGAGTTTGGGATTCTATCTCAACTCACTCCTCCATACACGCCCCAGTGGAATGGTGTAAGTGAAAGGAGGAACTACACCATGTTGGACATAGTGAGATGAATGATGAGTCATGCGAGTCTTCCATTATCATTTTGGGGATATTCATTACAAATAGCATCAAACATACCAAACCATGTACCAACTAATCGATAAATGGTATTCCCTAAAAGTTATGGAGTGGACGCAAATCCATGTTATCGAATTTACATGTCTTGGGTAGTGAAGCATGTTTTAAGGCCTCTTCAGGTAACAAACTTGCACCCTGAGGCACAAAGTGTATATTTATAGGATATCCCAAAGAAACAAGGGGATATTACCTATACAACCCCTTAGACAAAAAGGTTACAGTGGAAAAAAATGCCATTTTCCTTGAGAGGGAGAACATCTCCAAAAGAGACATTGGGAGCGAGATAGACTTCGATGAAGTCAAGGCTTAAGATACACAAGAGTTGGTATAAGAACAGATTCCACAAAGCCCCATGGAAGAAAACTTTGTTCCAGAGACACATGAACTCCGTAGAAGCA
Organism: Viscum album; assembly: GCA_963277665.1. Lineage (NCBI taxonomy): Eukaryota > Viridiplantae > Streptophyta > Magnoliopsida > Santalales > Viscaceae > Viscum > Viscum album. Next base: position 310,656,123 of record OY728129.1, read on the forward strand.
TGAGAGAGGTGAGAGAACCAGAACGATATAGTTTTCTTATCACCGAGGATTGTGACTCATTATTGGTGGAAAATTATGACCCTATTACATACAAGGAAGTATTTGAAGGCACAGACGTTTCCAAGTGGGAATAATCCATGAATTCTAAAATGGATTCCAGGTACCAAAACAATGTATGGATTTTGGTAGATCCTCTAGTTGATTTAAATACTATCAGTAATAAATGGGTATTCAAGAAGATACTTGACATGGAGGGGCAAGTCAGCACCTATAAAGAACGACTGGTTGCAAAAGGTTTTAGACATCATCAAGGAATTGACTATTATGAAACCGTTTCACCGGTTGCGATGCTGAAATCCATCAGAATCCTATTGGTCTTTTCCGCTTACCATTACTATGAAAATTGGAAAATGGATGTCAAAACAGATTTCCTTAACGGGAACCTCTAGGAAGATGTCTACATGACACAACCTGAAGGGTTTGTGACTCCAAACGATGCCAAAAAGGTATACAAGTTGTATAAATCCATTTATAGATTAAATCAAGCATCAAGGTCATGGAACATTCATTTTGATGAAGTCGTACCTGAATTTTTCTTTGTAAAGAACGAATGTGAGCCTTGTGTCTATAAGAGGATTAGTGGGAGTACAATCGTTTTCCTAATAGTATTTCTTTATGACATATTACTAAATGGAAATGACGTACCTGTCTTACAATCAGTTATGGAATGGTTACATAAATGCTTCTCCATGAAAGACTTGGGCAAGGCAGCATATATTCTTGGGATCAAGATCCATCATGATAGATCAAAGAGAATGCTAGGCCTGATTCAAAGTACATACATTTACAAGATACTGAAGAGATTCAGTATAGAATAGTTTAAGAGGGGATTGTTTCCAGTTTCACATGGCATTTATCTTTCCAAGAAAATGTGTCCTCAGAAACAAGATGGAAGGATAATGACAAGGATCCCTTATACATCTGCGATTAAGTCAGTCATGTATGTTATGTTATATACGAGGATAGATGTTGCTTACGCATTAAGCGAGGTAGGAAGATATGAAGCTGATCTAGGAGACCGCCATTGGATGGTAGTCAAGACTATCCTTAAGTATCTGAGGCGTACTAAGGATATGTTCCTAGTTTATGGAGGAGATGAGGAACTAGTCATAAGAGGACATGTAGATGCAAGTTTCCATACTGATCAAGATTACATGAAGTCAAAGACTGGTTACATCATCAGTTTTAATGGAGATGCAGTGAGATGGAAGAGCTCAATGCAATGTGTGGTGGAAGATTCTACAGCGGAGTCCGAGTATATCGCAGCTTATAAGGAAGCTAAAGAAGCAGTATGGATGCGAAACATCGTCCAAGAGATGGATATAGTACCGAGCAGTAAAGATCCGATCAAACTCTATTGGGATAATACTGCAGCGGTGGAACATGCAAAAGATCCAATGTCACATCGGTGGACAAAGTACATAATTTTTATGTATCATCTATTGAGGGATTTTTCTCAAATAGGTGAAGTTGAAGTGTGTAGTATTTACATGGAAGACAACGTGGCAGACCCCTTGACTAAAGCCTTGACTCAGCAGAAACATGATCATCATGTGAGGTCTAGTGGACTAAAAGTCCTAGGCAGCTGGATCTAGTCCAAGTGGGAGATTGTAAGGGTTGGTGTCCTGAGAACCAACTATTCTGTACTTTGATTACATGATTGTTCACTTATTATATATTGTACATTGTTCTGCATGACTATAATATAAAAATGTCCTGGAATATTTGTTGCATTGATAAGATCATTGCAGATCACCGCAATGATGAGAACCTTGATATGATATAACAATATTCTTAAATAAAGTTCTACGGTTGGATGACAAGCTATGATATGACATATAGTATACAAACCGTCATGTGTGTGTACTCGTAAGAAGATGAAACTCTCTCTCATGGAGTTCTTACTTGGTAATCTCCAAGATGGGAGATTATGAGAACAGACCCGCCAGTAGCAATTCTGAATTTCTTGGTGTCATCAGACTTCACAATCTACGAGCGTGTGTAATGGTCCTTAGACTGGAATATTATCATTAACTCATGTCATGACTCGTGCACTTAGATTTACTGACGAATACCGTCACACAGAGAGTTAGATGGAAGTAGGGTATGTTGGGTGCGTCACGAGTGACATGTTGTTAATGGATAAGTCGAGGAAGGATTTGTCCCTTCCATTTATGGAAGTTGATATCTCAGCCCTTTGATTGAAATAGAACTTTCACAATAAATTCAATGGACATGGTGTAAATGATGAGTTTATTTCAGGTAGTCAAAGAAAGACAGATTAAGCATATAGGTTGATAACACTACCATGAAACCTGCTTGATGAGATATCGAGGAAGAGGGATTAAATTACACAGTAAGTGTTTGTATGAGGTGATACATCAATGCAGCTTCAACTTCTTTCTCTTGGGTGCCTTGACCCATTAGTAGACAGTAATCTTGGACTTTAGGCAAGCTCACCTAATGCCAATGCGAAAGAGGCCTAGCGGTTCACACACTAAGTGTATTAAAGTATCTCAAGTTGAATAAAGATTACTACCACACGTGATTTAAGAATTATTCAAGTAAGACTAAATCATTTTAATGATGGAGGAAGAAGGAAATGAAAAACAAGATATAGATGTCGTGTATTAAAGATTACATGCCGTGTAGTTTTTCATTGAAAACAAGTACACGTCGTGTATTGATAATTACATGCCGTGCAGTTTATTTTATGGAAAGGAAATGAATAAATGAAAATAATATATACATGATATGTACATTGAATGTACACCCCATGTATTCTTAAATGAAAAAAAAGTACACGCTGTGTATTTATTAATACACGCCGTGTAGTTTTTCCAGTCAGGATTTTGAGAATATAATATTGTTTTAAATGATACTTATTATAATCAGCGTTGGTGTATGTCAAGGAATTAAATATTTGACTTGGGGGATTTTTAAATAAGAGTCAATGGAATAAACAAAATGCATAACGCAGTTATTTATTTTCATAACTCTACAACCTCAACCCCGGTTATAAATATTCTCACAACCCCAACTCTTTTCTGGAGCGTAACACATAAGAGAATTCTTTCAAGGCAGATAGAACATCTTCCACCAAGAATTCTCTTAAGACCGAGAGAGATCCTCTTCCATCGGATCAAGATGATCTAAGGTGGAAAAAGAAATAAGTGGTTTCTTTACACTAGCACCCGAAGACTCCATTGGAGACATCCCGATATACGAGGTACACATGTGGATCACCGCTAGAGGAATTCTACATTTGTCTTATGCGATGCAATGAAAAATCACATCAGAACGAGAACAGGAACATCAACAAAGAAAGAACACCAAAAAGATATTTATTTTCAATTGATTAAATTAATTATAATCAACCTGTTACGATCCTACTTTGTGGTTCCGTGACTTTCTATTTCTTTTGTCTGTTTCTATGATTTGATCCGTGGAGACTAGAATTTATCGTCTTATTGACCCCGGATTGATCATTACTAATGACAAAAATCCAAGTGGGCACATCCACCCAAGCGCTTCCGCTGCGCTCGGAACCTTCAAATGGTATCAGATGAAGGTTTCAACGTTGATTATAGTTATTTAATTTTTGTTGATAATTTATGCATTTATATTTGATTCAATTCGAAATAAATCATTCTATAAATCTGATTAAAAGAGATCTACTCTTCCTCCTTCGTTTCTCGATTCATATCATAGAAATATCTTTTTAATTTTAATTTTGATAAAAATAAAAATGAGGATCTCATGCGGAGGAGCCACTTTTTTGTCTGTACAACACGGGATTACACGACATGTAATTAAAACTACACGTAGTGTACTTAGGTTCAATGAACCCACACTTTTCCGCCAAACCACACCATGTGAATTGATTTTCCCTATGTATTAATCATGATGTGTTGACCTAAATTTAACGGCATGTGGGAACCGGAATACATGGCGTGTATGTTGGAACAACACACCATGTAATCCGATCCGGTCCAGGAAAAACTGTGTACAAGGAGAAATCATGTTCCGCGTACACGGGATCACCAGGCTGGTTACCGCGTAAAAAGGAAGTACATGCCATGTACTCAACAATTTCCAATGTATAGAAAACACCCCAAAGCCCCCGGCGTGTACTTTGGATAAAGGATGAAAAGAAATAAACGCCATGTAATTATAAACTACACGCCGTGTACTTTCTAGAAATGGAATTTCACCCGGTTTCCACCAATGTCCAAAGACCCATACATGGAATATGGATGAGAATAATATCAAGAAAATTCAGAAAGGAATTTAAGATAATGAATTAATTAATTATAATATCATAATTATTTAAATTCAAGTGCAACTTTTTTTAAATTAAAGAAATGTTAAAATAATTTGAATTGTAAATATGCGTAAATGTTGTTGCATGATATGGATGATCATGAGCTAGACCAAAGACCCTTTTTATGTGTATGGTTTCATTTAAATGTAATTAATTTAAATTTGTTGGCCTGTGAGCCTTCTTCCAATGAAATGTAGGGCCTGCGTTCCCATGGTTTCTTTAATGTAAACCCATGTAATTGAGGATCTCCCAAGCCAGTGGAGACGGTTCAAATCCCGAATCTGAGGCAAAACTGATGCAAGAAGTTACAAAGGTTGACAGGTGGGAGCTTCAGAACACAAACCATCAGGTTCAAGGTTTTTTCCCTTAGTCAGGGTTAGCTTTTCAAAAATGCTAGAAAAGCTAACCAAATATAAGCTCATGATCATGCCATCTTATTTTATTTTTGTCTAATTTTCATGGTTTATTTATTATGTATTTCTTGTCGTGATCACATAATTAATAAAATGAACAAGCATGCAAAGATAGATTAAAATAAAAAATGGACTATGGGTAAACATTATTAGAACATGGTTAATCACTTATGCAAGCATCACTAAATATTAACAAGCATGTGATAATGTGAAACTATGCGTAAAGGACAAAAATCCCTCAATAGCATATTATGTCAAACCAAGCCTTCCGTTACCTGATTATGGGCAAGACTCAATAAAACTATGTGTTTTACCAACCCTTGGTGGGACACTTAATTTTATAAAGGAATCCATTATAAATGGTTTCGGGTTGACTTAACCATATTACATCAAGTTATGTAGCCCTTGCTAGACTTGGTGTAATATTGGAGGCAAGAGTCGAGGAAATACAAGTCATGATTTCAGAATTGGGGAGTCCACTCAACAGATCAAGGAATTGTAAGCTCACAGTTGTAAAAGACCTGCCTACCTAAATACCTTCAAATATCTTGACCAACCCTTGTTGGGGTTATGCGAAGGGGAATATGGTTCCTCTCCACTAGAATTCCAAAGCAACTGGACATTCTGGGTTCAATGGTGAGGGCCATTGGGACTTGATAAAATAGTGGGAGAATTAATTAATTAATTTGTTATCTCTCATAAAAATGTAATCAAGAAAGTACAGATAAATCTTCTCTTTTAAATTTGTTGAATCGAAATGACAAACTCATAAAACACATTTTCTCAGCAATCAATACTGGATAAAGACAATATCATCACCGGCAGTAACATTTAGGAATCGTTTAGGTGCCTTCAGGTAATCCTACTTCATGAACAAAAGTTTTATGTGCTGGAGTCCTCACTTCCTGATTCTCCTACCCTAGGGGCGAGTGATGAAGATTTCCTGGTCTATGATCAACATTTGAATGATTTTCTCAATGTTCAATGATTCATGATATCATCAATGTTTAGTGAGATCATGAAGTCTCATGAAGACATGGATGCCTATAGTATCCTCGATCACCTCCATGGTTTGTACCAGGAGAGATAAAGATAGGAAAGGTTTGAGATCTCTAAGGCTCTATTTCCAAGCAAGCATGGAGAGGGTGCCCCAGCCGGGACTCATGTAGTCAAGATCATTGGCTACATTTAGTTCTTGGAGGTTTTAGGGTTTAACCTCCCCAAATAACTGGGTACCGATCTTATTCTTGAGTCACACCCCCAGAGCTTCTCAAAATTTTTTGTGAATTTCCTCATGAACAACAGTGAGAAGTCTCTATATGATCTTCATATCCTTATTCTCGAAGTGGATAGTGACGTGAAGCGTGAAAAGACTTCTATCATTATTGTGAATAAAAGGAAAGGGAAGGAGAAGAGCTTCAATCCCAAAGCTTCTTTAAGACCTTCCAAGAAAAGGAAGATCAAAGGGGAGGCAATGGAACATGATGTTTTTTGTTTCGAATGTGGCAAGAAGGGCCACTGGAAGAAAAACTGCACCCAGCCAAGGAAGCAAGGGGAAGCTTCAGGTGTATTTGTTATCCAATTCAATCTATGTGTCTCTACTAATTGGGTATTAGAAACTAATTTTGGTGCTCATATCTTTATCCAAATATAGGAACTAATTAGATTCAAGAAGATTGATTGAGGGGAGGTAGATCTATGAGAAACCAACAGAACCAGACTTGCTGATGTAGCTTTCAGAGACTACCACCTCACGTTGCCAACTGGAATGATATTGGTGTAAAAGTGTTGTTATTATGTTCCTTCTGTTACTAAAAGCATTATTTCAGTATCCAGATTAGATACTGATGGATTCATGTTGAAGTTTGTAAATGAATGTTGCTACTTTTATAAGGATAGAATTTGTTTTGGTAGGGCACATTTATATAACGACCTTTATGTGTTAGACTACACAAACCTAGTAATGGAAATCGATGAAAAATTCAATTCACATGACTCATACCACACCCAACTTTGGCATCACCGGCTAGGTCATGTCAATGAGAAACGTTTGAAAAAACTACATCAAGATGGGTATTTAGATTCCTTTGACCTAAAACCACTTGGTGTATGTCATGCGTGTCCATAAGGCAAAATGACAAAAGCCCCATTTAGTGGGAAAGGTGAAAGAGCTAAAGAGATTCTAGAATTAGTTGACACAGATGACTGTGGGCCATTTCCAGTTGTGGAATGGGGTGGTTTCTCATACTTCATTACTTTTACTAATGATTTTAGTAGATATGGATATATCTACTTAATGAGGTATAAGTAAGATTTTTTTGATCGGTTCAAAGAAAACAAGAATGAAGTTGAGAACCATCTTGGTGAGAAGATTAAGAAACTCTGCTCAGACAGAGGAGGAGAGTATCATAATCAGGACTTCATTGATTTCTTACGGGATTTTCGGATTCTATCTCAACTCACTCCTCCATACACGCCCCAGTGGAATGGTGTAAGTGAAAGGAGGAACCACACCCTGTTGGACTTGGTGAGATCAATGATGAGTCATGAGAGTCTTCCGTTATCATTTTGGTGATATTCATTACAAACAACATCACACATACTAAACCAAGTTCCAACTGAATCGATAAATGGAATTCCATACGTTTTATGTAGTGGATGAAAAGCCATGTTATCGAATTTACATGTGTGGGGTTGCGAAGCATTTGGGAAGGCCTCTTCATATAACAAACTTGAACCCTGAGGCACAAAGTGTATCTTTATAGGATATCCAAATGAAACAAGGGGATATTACCTATATAAACCCTCATACAAAAAGGTTACAGTTGAAAGTCACGCCATATTCCATGGGAGGGATCACATCTCCAAAAGAGACAGTGGGAGCGAGATAGACTTCGATGAAGTCGAGGCTCAAAGTACACAAGAGTTGGTATAAGAAACGATTCCATAATGCCCTGTTGAAGAACAATCTGTTCCATAGACACAAGAACTGCGTAGAAGCACGAGAGAGGTGAGAGAACCAAAACAATATAGTTTTATTGTCACCGAGGATGGTGACTCATTATTGGTGGACAATGATGAACCTCATACCTACAAGGAAGCAGTAGAAGGCACAGACGTTGCCATGTGGCAAGAAGCCATGAATTCCGAAATGGATTCCATGTATTAAAACCAAGTCTGGATTTTGGTAGATCCTCTAGTTGATGTAAATCCTATTGGTAACAAATGGGTATTCAAGAAGAAACTAGACATTGATGGGAAAGTCAGCACCTACAAGGCATGAATGGTTGCAAAAGGTATTAGACAGCATCAAGGAATTGACTATAATGAAACCTTTTCACCGGCTGCAATGCTGAAATCAATAAGATTCTTATTGTCCAATACCACTTACCATGACTATGAAATTTGGAAAATAGATGTCAAAACAGATTTCCATAACCCGATCCTCGAGGAAGATGTCTACATGACAAAAACTGAAGGGTTTTTTACTCCAAATGATTCTAATAAGGTATGAAATTTCCAGAAATCCATTTATGGATTAAAGAAAGAATCAAGGTCATGGATCATTAATTTTGATGAAGCCGTAATGGAATTTTTCTTTGTTAACAACGAATGTGAGCCTTATGTCTATTAGAGGTTTAGTGGGAGTGCAGTCATTTTCCTAATAGTATAAGTTGATGACATATTACTAATTGGAAATGAAGTACCTGTCTTACAATCAGTTATGTAATGGTTGCATAAATGCTTCTCCATGAAAGACTTGGTTGAGGAAACATATATTTTTGGGATGAAGATCCATTGTGATAGATCCAAGAGAATGCTGGGCCTGAGTCAAAGTACATACATTGACATGATACTGAAGAGATTCAGTATGGAATAGTCCAAGAAGGTATTGTTGCCATTGTCACATGGAATTCATCTTTCCAAGAAAATCTGTCCTCAGACACAAGAGGAAAGAAAGAGAATGGAAAGGATCACGTACGCATAAGTTATTGGGTCAGCCATGTATGCTATGCTATGTACGAGGCTAGATGTTGTTTACGCATTAAGCGCGGTAGTCAGATATCAAGCTGATCTAGGAGACCACCATTGGTTGGCTGTCAAGACTATCCTTAAGTATCTGAGGCGTACTAAGGATATGTTCGTCGTTTATGGAGGAGAAGAGAAACTAGTCATCAGAGGACATGTAGATTCTAGTTTCCAGACTGATCAAGATGACATGAAGTCACAGACTGTATACATCTTCAGTTTTAATTGAGGTGTAGTGTGTTTGAAGTGCTCAAAGGAAATTGTGGTGGCAGATTCTACAGTGGAGTCTGAGTATATCGCAGCTTCTGAGGAAGGTAAAGAAGTAGTATGGATGTGAATCTTCATCCAAGAGCTGGATGTAGTACCGAGCAGTAATGATCCTATCACACTCTATTGTGATAATTTTGTAGCGGTGGCACTTTCAAAAGATCCAAGGTCGCATCAGCGGACAATGCACATACTTTGGAAGTATCATCTCTAGATGGATTTTTCTCAGAGAGGTGAAGTTGCAGTGATCAGTATTTACACAGAAGAAAATGTGGAGGACCCCTTGACTAAACCATTGTCATAGCAGAAACATGATCATCATGTGAGGTCTATAGGACTAAAAGTCATAGGCAGTTGGCTCTAGTCCATGTGGGAGTTTGTAAGGATTGGTGTCCTGAGAACCAACTGTTTTGTACTTTGATTACATGAATGTTCACTTATTATATATTGTTAATTGTTCTGCATGACTATAATATAATAATGTCCTGGAATATTTGTTGCATTGATAAGGTCATGGCAGATCCCTTCTATGATGAGAACCTTGAAATGATATAACAATATTCTTAAATAATGTTCTTCTGTTGGATGACATACTATGATATGACACATAGTATACCGACTATCATGTGAGAGTACTCGTAAGAAGATGAGTCTCTCTCTCATGGAGTTCGCACTTGGTAATCTCCAACATCTGAGTTTTTGAGAACAGACCTGCGAGTAGCAATTCTACATGTCTTGGTGTCATCGTACATTGCTATCTACAAGCTTTTTTAATGGTTCTTAGACTGTAATATTATCATTAACTCATGTCATGACACACACACTTAGATTTACTGATGAAAACCGTCATGCATACAGTTGACGGGAAGTAGGCTATGTTGGGTGCGTCATGAGTGACATGTTGTTAATGGATAAGTCGAGGAAGAATTTGACCCTTTGATTTATGGATGTTGATATCTCGGACCTTTGATTGAAATAGAACTGTTGCATTAAATTCCATGGTCATGGTGTAAATGACGAGTTTATTTCTGGTAGTCAAAGAACGACATATCAAGCATATAGGTTTATGACAGTACCATCAAACCTGCTTGATGCGATATCGAGACAAAGGGATTAAATTACACAATAAGCATTCATATGAGGTGATACGTTAATGCGGTGTCAACTATTTCTCTTGGGTGCCTTGACCTGTTGCTAGACAGTAATCTTGGACTTTTGGCAAGCTCCCCTAATGGCAACGAGAAATAGGCCTAGAGAGTCACACACTAAGTGTATTCAAGTATCTCAAGTAGAATAAAGATTATTCCCGTACGTGATTTAATAACTATTCAAGGAAGGAAAAATTGTTTTAATAATGGAGGAATAAGAAAATGGAAAACCAGATATAAACGCCGTGTATTATAGATTACACGTCGTGTAGTTTTTCATGGATAACATGTACACGCCGTGTATTGATAATTACACACCAAGTAGTTTTCTTTATGGAAAAAAAATGAATAAATGAAAACAAGATATACACTCCGTGTACATTGAATGTACACATAGTGTAGTTTTCAATGATAAAAAAGTACACGCCATGTATTTATTAATACACGCCATGTAGTTTTTCCATTCAGGATTTTGAGAATATAATATTGTTTTACATGATATTTATTATAATCAGCTTGGGAGGATGTGAAGGAATTAAATATTCAACATGTGGGTTTTAAATAAGATCCAATGGAATAAATAAAACACGTAACACATTTATTTATTGTCATAACTCTACAACCTCAAACTGTATTATAAATATCCTCACAACCCCAACTCTTTTCCGGAACGTAACACTCAAGAGAAAAATTTCAAGGCCGAAAGAACTTCTTCCACCAAGAACACTCTCAAGACCAAGAGAGATCCACTTCCATCGGATCAAGACGATCTAATGTGGACAATGAAAGAAAAGTTTTCTCCATTCTAGCACCCGGAGACTCCTTTGGCGATATCCCGAGATATGAGGTACACGTGTGGATCACCGCTAGAGGAAGTCTACACATGTCTTCTGTGATGCAACGATGAATCACATCAGAACTTGATCAAGATCATCAAAGAAGAAAGAACACCCAAATGGTATTTCATTTCAATTGATTAAATGAATTATATTCAACGAGTAATGATCCTACTTTGTGGTTCCGAGACTTTCTATTTCTTTTTTCTATTTATATGATTTGATCCGTGAAGACTAGCATTTATTATTGTATTGATCCCTGATTGATCATTGCTAATGACAAAAGGCCAAGTCGGCACATCCACCCATGCGCTTCCGCTACGCCCGGAACCATCAAATGGTATCAGAGCAAGGTTAAAACATTGATTATAGTTATTTAATTTTTGTTGATAATTTATGCATTTATATTTGATTCAATTCGAAATAAATCATTTTACAAATCTGAATAAATGAGATATATTCTTCCTCCTTCGTTTCCAGATTCATATCACAGAAATGGATTTTTAATTTTAATTTTTATTAAAATAAAAATGAGGAACTCATCCGGAGGAGCCTCTTTTTATGTTTGTACAACACGGGACTACACAACGTGTAATTAAAACTACATGTTATATACTTAGGTTCAATGAACCAGCACTGGTCCGCCAAACCACGCCATTTGAATTGATTTTGCCTATGTATTAATCATGCTGTGTTGACTAGAATTGAACAGAATGTGGGAACCAGAATACACGGTGTGTATGTTGGAACAACACACTGTGTAGTCCGATCCGGTCCAGGTAAAACCGTGTGCAAGGAGAAACCGTGTTCCGTGTACACAGGATGGCTAGGCCAGTTACCGCGTAACAAGGAAGCACATGTTGTGTATGATTTATCTACATGAAGTGTTCTCCAAAATTTCTAATTTAATGAAAACACACCAAATCCCCCGGCGTGTACTTTGGATAAAGGGTGAAAAGAAATACATGTTCTGTAATTATAAACAAAATGCCATGTACATTCCAGAAATGGAATTTCACCAGGTTTTCTCCAATGTACAGAGACCCGTACAAGGAATATTTATGAGAAGAATCTTAAGTAAATTCAGAAAGGAATTTATGATAATGAATGAATTAATTATAAGATCATAATTAATTAAATTCAAGAATGACTTATCTTAAATGAAATAATGATTAATAGAATTTGAATTATAAATATGTGTAAATGTCGTTGCTTGCTATGGATTATCATGAGCTAGACCAAAGACCCTTTGTATGTGTATGGTTTCATTTAAATTTATTTAATTTAAATTTTTTGGCCTACGAGCCTTCTTCCAATAAAATGTAGGGCCTATGTTACCATGTTTTCTTTAATGTAAACCCATGTAATGGAGGATATCCCAAGCCAGAGGAGTCAGTTAAAATCCTGAAGCCGAGGAGAAATCGACAGAAGAAGATATTAAGGTGGACATGTGGGATCTGCAAAACACAAACCACTAGGTTCAAGGTGTTTTCCCTAGGTCAAGGTTAGCTTATCAAAATTTCTAGATAAGCTAACCAAATAAAAGATCATGATCATGCCATCTTATTTTATTTTTGTCTGATTGCATGGTTTATTTATTATGTATGTCTTGTCGCGATCACATTATTAATAAAATGAACAAGAATGCAAAGATGAAATAAAATAAAAACCGGACTATGCGTAAACATTATCATAAGATGGTTAATCACTTATGCAAGCTTCACTTAATATTAACTAGCATGTGATAATGCAAAACTACGCATAAAGGACTAAAATCCCTCAACACCATATTAAGTCAGACCAAGCCTTCTATACCAGATGAAGGGAAAGACTCAATAAAACTATGTGTTTGACCAACCATTGTTGGGACTCTTACTTTTATAAAGGAATCCCTTATGAAAGGTTTCGGGTTGACTTAACCATATTACATCAAGAAAAGTATCCCTTGTTATACTTGGTGTAATATTTGAGGCAAGAGTTGATGAAAACCAAGTCAGGATATCAGGATTGGGGATTCCACTCAACAGATCAAGGAACTGTAATCTCACAGTTGGAAAAGACCTTCCCACCTAAATACCTTCAAATATCTTGACCAACCCTTGTTGGGGTTATGCGAAGGGGAATATGGATCCTTTCCACTAGAATGTCAAAGCAACTAGACATTACGAGTTCAATGGTGAGGGCCATTGGGACTTGATAAAATAGAGGGAGAATTAATTAATTAATTAATTATTTCTCATAAAAATTATATCAAGAAATTACTGATAAATCTGCTCTTATAAATTTGTAGAATCGAAATGACAAACTCATTAACCACATTTTCTCTGCGATCAATATTGGATAAAGACAATATCTTCACTTGTAGTAATTTTCTGGAATGGTTTAGGCGCCTTCAGGTTATCCTACGCCATGAATGAATGTTTTACGTGTTGGAGACCTCACTTCCTGATTCTCCTGCCCCAGGGGTGAGTGATGATGATTTCCTGGTATATGATCAACATTTGAATGATGCTCTTGACATTCAATGTTTGATGCTATCATCGATGTATAGTAATCTCATGAAGTCTCCTGAATACATGGATGCCTATAGCATGCCCGACCACCTTCATGGTTTATACCAGGAGAGAGAAAGACAGGAAAGGTTTGAGATATTCAAGTCTTTATTTCAGAGCAAGCTTATAGAGGGTGCCCCAGCCAGGCCTCATGTAGTCAAGCTCATTGGATATGTTGAGCTCTTCGAGGTTTTAGGGGTTAAACTACCTGAAGAACAAGGTATCGATCTCATTTTTTCATCACTCCCCCAGATCTTATAAAACATTTTTGTGAATTTCAACATGAACAACATTGAGAAGTCTCTATCTGATCTTCTTATCGTTATTAGCCAAAAGGACAATGACATGAAGCATGAAAAGCCTTCTGTCCTTATGGTGAATAAAAGGAAAGGGAAAGTGATGATATTTAATCCCAAATCTTCTTCAAGACCTTCCAGTAAAGGGAAGATCAAAGGGGAGTAAAAGGAACATTATGTTGTTTATTTCGCATGTGGAAAGAAGGGCCACTGGACGAAAAACTGCACTCAGCCAAGGAAGCAAGGGGAAGATTCATGTGCGTTTTTTATCGAATACAATCGATCTGTTTCTACTAATTGGTTATTATATACTGATTTTAATGCTCACAAATGTATATAAATATAGGAACCAAGTAGATTCAAGAAGATTGATCGAGGGTAGGTAGATCTACGAGAAGCCAACATAGCCAGTCTTGCTGCTTAGCTGTCGGAGACTACCACCTCATGTTGCCAACTGGAATGATCTTGGTGTTAAATGGTTGTTATTATGTGCCTTCTATTACTAAAAACATTATTTCAGTATCCAGATTAGATACTGATGGATTCATGTTCATGTTTGGAAATGAATGTTGCTACATTTATAAGGATAACATTTGTTTTGGTAGGGCACATTTATATAACGGCCTATATGTGTTAGACTACAGAAACCTAGTAATGGAAATCGAAGACAAAGTCAATTCACATGACTCGTACCACACCTAACATTGGCATCACCGGCTAGGTCATGTCAATGAGAAACGTTTGACAAAACTACATCAAGATGGGTATTTTGCTTCTTTCGAACTAAAACCACTTTGTGTATGTCATGCTTGTCTACATGGAAAAATGACCAAAGCCCCATTTAGAGTGAAATGTGAAAGAGCTAAAGAGATTCTATAATTAGTTTACACAGATGTGTGTGGGCCATTTACAGTTGAGGCAAGGGGTGGTTTCCCATACATAAAAAATTTTACTTCTGATTTTAGTAGATATGGGTATATCTACATAATGATGTAGAAGTCAGATTATTTTGAACAGTTCAAAGAATACAAGAATGATGTTGATACCCAGCTTGGTAAGAAGAATAAGAAACTCCGATCAGACAGAGGATGAGAAAATCTTAATCATGAATTTATTTATTTCTTACCAGAGTTTGGGATTTTATCTCAAATCACTCTTCCATACACGCCCCAATGGAATGGTGTGAGTGAATGGAGGAACCGCACCCTATTGGACATGGTGAGATCAATGATGAGTCATTCGAGTCTTCCATTATCCTTTTGGGGATATGAATTACAAACAACAACACAATTACTAAACCATGTACCAAATAAATCTATAAATGTTATTCCATATGAGTTATGGAGTGGACACAAAGCCATATTATCAAATTTACATGTGTGGGGTAGCAAAGAATTTTTTAAGGCCTCTTCAGGTAACAAACATGCACCCCGAGGAACAAAGTGTATCTCTATAGGATATCCCAAAGAAATACCGAGATATTACCTATACAACCCCTCAGACAAAAAGGTTACACAGGCACGACATGTCATATTCCATGAGAGGGAGCACATCTCCAAAAGTGAAAATGGGAGCGAGATAGATTTCGATGAAGTCAAGGCTCAAGATACACAAGAGTTGGTACAAGAACAGATTCATCAAAGCCCCGTGGAAGAACAATCTATTCAAGAGACACAAGAACTACGTAGAAGCATGAGATATGTGAGAGAACCAGAATGATATGGTTTTCTTATCACCGATTATGATGACTCATTATTGATGGAAAATGATGATCCTCTTACCTACAAGGAATCTGTTGAAGGAACAGACGTTGCCAAGTGCAATGAATCCATGAATTCCGAAATGTATTCAATCTACCAAAACCGAGTCTATCTTTTGGTAGATCCTCTATTTGATGTAAAGCCTTTTGGTAATAAAATATTATTCAAGAAGAAACTAGATATGGTGGGGAAATTCAGCACCTACAAGGCATTACTGGTTGCAAAATGTTTTAGACAACGTCAAGGAATTGACTATGATGAAACCTTTTCACCGGTTGCAATGCTGAAATCCATCAAGATCCTTTTGGCCATTTCTGCTTACCATGACTATGAAATTTGGTAAATGGATGTCAAAACATCTTTCCTTAACGGGAATCTCCAGGAAGATGTCTACATGACACAACCTGAAGGGTTTGTGACTCCAAATGATACCAACAAGATATGCAAGTTACAGAAATCCATTTATGGTTTAAAGAAATCATCATGGTCGTGGAACATTCGTTTTGATGAAGCCGTAATGGAATTTTATTTTTTAAGAACGAATGTGAGCCTTGTGTCTATAAGAGGTGTAGTGGGAGTGCAGTTGTTTTCATAATAGTATATGTTGATGACATGTAACTAATTGGAAATGAAGTACATGTCTTATAGTTAGTTAAGTCATGGTTGCATAAATTATTCTCCATGAAATACTTGGGTGAGGCAACATATATTCTTGGGATCAAGATCCATCATGATAGATCCAAGAGAATGTTGTGCCTGAGTCAAAGTACATACATTGACAAGATACTGAAGAGAATCAGTATGGAACATTCCAAGAGGGGATTGTTTCCAGTGTCACAAGGCATTCATCATTCAAAGAAAATGTGTCCTCGGACACAAGAGGAAAGAAAGGGAATGGAAAGTATCCCTTATGCATCCGTGATTGGGTCAGACATGTATGCTATGCTATTTATGAGGCTAGATGTTTCTTACGCAATAAGTACGGTAAGAATATGTCAAGATGATCCAGAAGACCGCCATTGGATGACAGTCAATAATATCATTAAGTATATGAGGCGTACTAATTATATGTTCCTGGTTTATGGTGGAGATGAGGAACTAGTTATCAGAAGACAAGTAGATGCTAGTTTCCAGACTGATCATGATGACATGAAGTCGCAAGCTTGATACATCTTCAGTTTAAATGGTGGTGTAGTGAGCTGGAAGAGATCAAAGCAATGTGTGATGGCAGATTCTATAGTGGAGTCCGAGTATATCGTAGCTTCTGAGGCAGCTAAATAATTAGTATGGATGCGAAGATTTTTCCAAGAGATGGATGTAGTACCGAGCATTAAAGATCCTATCACACTCTATTGAGATAATACTGCAGCGTTGGAACTTGAAAAATAGCCAAGGTCACATCGGCGGACAAAATACATACTTCGGAAGTATCATCTCTTGATGGATTTTTCTTAGAGTGGTGAATTTTTAGTGAGTAGTATTTACACGGAAGACAACGTGGCAGACCCCTTGACTAAAACCCGGACTCAGCAGAAACATTATCATCATGTGAGGTCTAGAGGACTAAAAGTCGTAGGCAGTTGGATCTAGTCCAAATTGGATTTTGTAAGTGTTTGTGTCCTGAAAACGAACTATTTTGTACTTTGATTACTTGAAAGTTCACTTATTATATATTGTTCATTGTTCAGCATGACTATAATATAATAATGTCCTGGAATATTTGTTGCATTGATATGGTCCTGAAAGATCCCTGATATGATAAGAACCTTGAAATGATATAACAATATTCTTAATTAAAGTCCTACAGTTGGATGATATACTATGATAAGACACATAGTATACAGACCGTCATGTGTGAGTACTCGTAAGAAGATGAGACTCTCTCTCATGGAGTTCGCACTTGGTAATCCCCAAGATGGGAGATTATGAGAACAAACCCGCCAGTAGCAATTCTGCATGTCTTGGTGTAATCAGACATTGTTATCTACGAGCATGTGTAATGGTCCTTATACTGGAAGATTATCAGTAACTCATGTAATGACTCGCACATTTAGATTTAATGATGAAAACCATCACGCAGACAGTTGGCGGGAAGTAGGGTAAGTTGGGTGTGTCATGAGTGACATGTTGTTAATGGATAAGTCGAGGAAGGATTTTTCCCTTACATTTATGGAAGTTTATATCTCAGACCTTTTATTGAAATAGAACTGTCACATTAAATTCCAGGTCCATGGTGTAAAGGATGAGTTTATTTCAGGTAGTCAAAGAACGACAGATCAAGCATATAGGTTTATGACACTACTATGAAACCTGCTTGATGATATATCGAGACAAAGGGATTAAATTACAGAGTAAGTGTTCGTATGAGGTGATACATCAATGTGGCGTCAACTTCTTTCTCTTGGGTGCCTTGACCCATTTCTAGATAGTAATTTTAGACATTAGTCAAGCTCCCCTAATGCCAAAAAGAAAGATGCCTAGAGGGTCACACAATAAGTGTATTAAAGTATCTCAAGTAGAATAAAGATTATTCCTGAATGTGATTTAATAATTATTCAAGGAAGCCTGAATCGTATTAATGATGGAGGAAGAAGGAAATGAAAAACAAGATATACACGCCGCGTATTAAAGATTACATGCCTTGTAGTTTTTCATGGAAAACAAGTAAACGCTGTGTATTGATAATTACATTCCATGTAGTTTTCTTTATGGAATGGAAATGAATAAATGAAAACAATATATACACACTTTGTACATTGAATGTACACGACGTGTAGTTTTTAATGAAAAACAAGTACACTCCGTGTAGTTTTTCCAGTCGGGATTTTGAGGATATAATATTGTTTTAAATGATATTTATTATAATCAGTATGGGAATATGTCATGGAATTAAATATTCGACATTGGTGTTTTAAATAAGATTCAATGGAATAAATACAACACATAATGCGTTTATTTATTTTCATAACTCTAAAACCTCAAACCCGATTATAAATATCCTCACAACCCCAACTCTTTTCTGGCTCGTAACAATCAATAAAATTATTTCAGGGCTGAATGAACTTCTTCCACCAAGAATCCTCTCAATACCTAGAGAGATCCTCTTCCATCAGATCAAGATGATATAAGGAGAACAATGTAAGCAAATGTTTCTCCATGCTAGCACCTGGAGATTCCTTTGGCGATGTCCTGAGATACGAGGTACACGTGTGGATCACTGCTAGAGGATGTCTACACTTGGCTTCTACGACGCAATGATGAATCACATAGGAACATGATCAAGAACATCAAAGAAGAATGAAAACCCAAAAGGTATTTCTTTTCAATTGATTAATTTAATTATAATCATCCAATAATGATCCTACTTTGTGGTTCTGGGAATTTGTATTTCTTTTATCTATATCTATGATTTGATCCATGGTGACTGGATTTTATTGTAGTATTGATCCCAGATTGATCATTTCTAATGAAAAAAAGCCAAGTGGGCACGTCCACCCACACACTTCTGCTGCACCCGAAACCTTCAAATGTTATCAGAGAAAGGTTAAAACGTTGATTATATTTATTTAATTTTTGTTGATAATTTACGCATTTATATTTGATTCAATTCAAAATAAATCATTCTATAAATCTGAATAAATGAGATCTATTCTTCCTCCTTTGTTTCTCGATTCATATCACAGAAACAACTTTTTAATTTTAATTTTGATTAAAATAAAAATGAGGAACTCATCCGGAGGAGACGTTTTTTCTGTCTATACAACCCGGGATTACACGATGTGTATTTAAAACTACACACCATGTAATTAGGTTCAATGAACCGGCACTAGTCTGACAAACCACGCCATGTGAATTCGTTTTCCCTATGTATTAATCACGTTGTTTTGACCAGAATTGAATGGCATGTGGGAACCAAAATACACGGCATGTATGTTAGAACAACACACCATATAGTCCAATCCGGTCCAAAACCGTGAAAAAGGAGAAACTGTGATCCGCATACAAGGGTTTTCCAGGCTGGTTACCATATAAAAAGTAAGTACACGCAGTGTATGATTTTTCTACCCGCCATGTACTCCAAAATTTCCAAAGTAAATAAAACACAACAAAGCCCCCTGCGTGTACTTTGGAAAAAGGGTGAAAATAAATACACACTGTGTAATTATAAACTGTATGCTGTGTACTTTCCAAAAATGGAATTTCACCAGGTTTACTCCAATGTACAAAGGCATGTACAAGGAATATGGATGAGAATAATCTCAAGTAAATTCAGAAATGAATTTAAGATAATGAATTTATTAATTATAAGATCATAATTAACTAAATTCAAGCGCGACTTCTCTTAAATGAAAGAGCGGTTAATAGAATTTGAATTCTAAATATGCGTAAATGTCGTTGCATGCTATGGATGATCATGAGCTAGACCAAAGATCCTTTTTATGTTTGTGGTTTCATTTAAATTTATTTAATTTAATTTTTTTGGCCTGCCAGCCTTCTTCTAATAAAATGTTGGGCCTGCCTTCCCATGTTTTCTTTAATTTAAACCCAGGTAATGTAGGATCTCCCAAGCAAGAGCAGTCGGTTGAAATCCCGAAGCCGAGGCAAAACCGACGTAATAAGATACAAAGGTGGAAAAGTGGGAGCTGCAAATCACAAACCATCTGGTTCAAGGTTTTTTCCCTAGGTCAGGGATAGTTTATCAAAAATGCTAGATATGATATCCAAATAGAAGATCATGATCAGGCCATATTATTTTATTTCTATCTGATTGCATGATTTATTTATTATGTATGTCTTGTCGTGATAACATAATTAATAAAAAGAACAAGCATGCAAAGATGAAATAAAATAAAAACCGGACAATGCATGAACATTATTAGAACATGGTTAATCACTTTAGAAATAATCACGTAATATTAACAAGCATGTGATAATGAAAAAATACGCATAAAGGTCTAAAATGCCTCAATACCATATTAATTCAGACCAAGCCTTCCGTTATCAGATTAATGGAAACACTCAATAAAATTATGTGTTTAACCAACTCTTATTGGAACACTTACTTCCTCAAATTATCCATTATCTGGGTACTGATCTCATTCATGCATCACTCCACCAGATATTCTCAAACTGTTTTGTGAATTTTAACATGAACAACATTGAGATGTCCTTATCTTCTCTAATTATCCTTATTCTCCATGTGGATAATGACATGAAGTGTGAAAAGCCTTCTGTCCTTATGGTGAATAAAAGGAAAGGGAAGGATATGAACTTTAATCCCAAATCTTCTTCAAGACCTTCCAAGAAAAGTAAGATCAAAGGGAAGGCAATGGAACATGATGTTGTTTGTTTCGCATGTGGAAAGAAGGGCCACTGGAAGAAAAACTGCACCCAGCAAAAGAAGCAAGTGGAAGATTCAGTTGCATTTGTTATCGAATACAATCTATCTATTTCTACTAATTGGGTATTAGATACTGCTTGTGGTGCTGACATATGTATCCAAATATAGTAACCAAGTAGATTCAATAAGATTGATCGAGGGGAGGTAGATCTACGAGCATCCAACGAAGCTAGACTTGCTGTTGTAGCTGTCGGAGTCTACCACCTCACGTTGCCAACTGGAATGATCGTGGTGTTATAAAGTTGTTATTATGTGCCTTCTGTTACTAAAAACATTATTTCACTATCTAGATTAGATACTGATGGATTCATGTTCATGTTTGGAAATGAATGTTGCTAATTTTATAAAGATATCATTTGTTTTGGTAGGTCACATTTATATAACGACCTTTATGTGTTAGAATACACAAACCTAGTAATTGAAATCGATGACAAAGTAAATTTACATGACTCATACCACACACAACTTTGGCATCACCGGCTAGGTCATGTCAATGAGAAACGTTTGACAAAACTACATCAAGATGGGTATTTAGATATGTTTGAACTAAAACCACTTGGTTTATGTCATTCATGTCTACAAGGCAAAATGACCAAAGCCCCATTTATTGTGAAAGGTGAAAGAGCTAAAGAGCTTCTTGAATTAGTTCACACTGATGTGTGTGGGCCATTTCCAGTTGAGGGAAGGGGTGGTTTCTCAAACCTCATAAATTTTACTGATGATTTTAGAAGATATGGATATATCTACTTAATGAGATATAAGTCATATTCTTTTGATCAGTTCAAAGAATACAAGAATGAAGTTGAGAACCATCTTGGTAAGAAGATTAAGAAACTCTACTCAGACAGAGGAGGAGAATATCTTAATCAGGACTTCATTGATTTCTTACGGGAGTTTGGGATTCTATCTCAACTCACTCCTCCATACACGCCCCCGTGGAATGGTGTAAGTGAATGGAGGAACCACACCATGTTGGACATGGTGAGATCAATAATGAATCATGTGAGTCTTCCATTATCCTTTTGGGGATATGCATTACAAACTGCAGCACACATACTAAACCAAGTACCAACTAAATTGATAAATGGTATTCCATATGAGTTATGAAGTGGATGCAAATCCATGTTATCGAAATTACATGTGTGGGGTTGTGAAGAATTTGTTGATGCCACTTCAGGTAACAAACTTGCACCCCGATGCACAAAGTGTATCTTTATAGGATATCCCGAAGAAACAAGGGGATATTACCTATACAACCCCTCAGACAAAAAAGTTACAGTGGCAAGACGTTCCATATTCCATGAGAGGGAGCACATATCCAAATGAGACTGTGGGAGAAAGATAGACTTCGATGAAGTCGAGGCTCAAGATACACAAGAGTTGGTCCAGGAAAAGATTCCACAAAGCCCCGTGGAAGAACAATCTGTTCCAAAGACAAAAGAACTACGTAGAAGCATGAGATATGTGAGAGAGATAGAATGATATGGTTTTCTTTTCATAGAGGATGATGACTCATTATTGGTGGACAATGATGATCCTCTTACCTACAAGGAATTAATTGATGGCACAGATGATGACAAGTGGCAAGAAGCCATGAATTCTGAAATGGATTCCATCTACCAAAACCAAATGTGGATTTTGGTAGATCGTCCAGTTGATGTAAAGCCTATTGGTAGAAAATGGGTATTCAAGAAGAAACTGGACATGGAGGGGCTTGTCAGCACTTATAAGGCATTATTGGTTGCAAAAGGTTTTAGACAACGTCCTGGAATTGACTATGATGAAACCTTTTCACCGGTTGCGAAGCTGAAATCCATCAAAATCCTATTGGCCATTACTGCTTACCATGACTATGAAATTTGTAAAATGGATGTGAAAATAGCTTTCCTTAATGGGAACATTCAAGAATATGTCTACATGACACAACCAGAAGGGTTTGTGACTCCAAATATTACCAACAAGGTATACAAGTTGCAGAACTCCATTTATGGATTAAATCAAGCATCAAGGTCATGGAACATTTGTTTTGATGAAGCCATAATAGAATTTGTCTTTATTAAGAACAAATGTGATCCTTGTGTCTATAAGAGGATTAGTGGGCGTGCAGTCGTTTTCCTAATAGTATATGTTGATGACATATAACTAATTGGAAACTAAGTACCTGTCTTACAGTTATTTAAGGCATGGTTTCATAAATGATTCTCCATGAAAGACTTGGCCGAGGCAGCATATATTCTTGGGATCAAGATCCATCGTGATAGATCCAAGAGAATGCTGGGCCTGAGTCAAAGTACATACGTTGACAAGATACTGAAGATATTCGGTATGGAACAGTCCAAGAGGGGATTGTTTCCAGGGTCACATGGAATTAATCTTTCCAATAAAATTTGTCCTCAATCACAAGAGGAAAGAAAGAGAATGGAAAGGATCCCTTACGCATCCGCTATTGGGTCAGTCATGTATGTTATGCTATGTACGAGGCTAGATGTTTCTTACGCATTAAGTGCGGTAGGAAGATATCAAGCTGATCCAGGAGACCTCCATTGGATGGAAGTCAAGACTATCCTTATGTATTTGAGGCATAATAAGGATATGTTCCTTTCTTATGAGGGATATGAGGAACTAGTAATCAGAGGACATGTAGATGCTTGTTTCCAGACTTATCATGATGACATGATGTCGCTGACTGGATACATCATCTGTTTAGATGGAGGTGGAGTGAGATGGAAGAGCTCAAAGAAAAGGGTGGTGGCAGAATCTACCACAGTGTACGAGTATATCGCAGCATCTGATGCAGCAAAAGAAGTAGTATGGATGCAAAAATTCATCCCAGATCTGGATGTAGTACCGTGCATTAATGATCCTATCACACTCTATTGTGATAATACTGCAGCGGTGGCACTTCCAAAAGAGCCAAGGTCGCATTAGTGGAAAAAGAACATACATCAGAAGTATCATCTCTTGGGGGATTTTTCTCAGAGAGGTGAAGTTCCAGAGATTAGTATTTACACGGAAGACAACGTGGCCGACCCCTTGACTAAAGCCTTGACTAAGCAGAAACAGGAACATCATGTGAGGTCTAGGGGACTAAAAGTCGTAGGTAGTTGGATCTAGTCCAAGTGGGAGTTTGTAAGGGTTGGTTTCCTAAAAACCAACTGTTTTTTACGTTGATTACATGAATTTTCACTTGTTATATATTGTTCATTGTTCTGCTTGACTATAATATAATAATGTCAAGGAATATTTGTTGCATTGATAAGGTCATGGAAGATCCCTGCTATGATTAGAACCTTGAAATGATATAACAATATTCATAAATAAAGTTATACGATTGGATAATATACTATCATAGGACACATAGTATACAGACCCTCATGTTTTAGTACTCGTAAGAATACGAGACTCTATCTCATGGAGTTCACACTTGGTAATCTCCAAGATGAGAGATTATGAGAACAGACCCGCCAGTATCAATTCTGCATGTCTTAGTGTCATTAGACATTTCTATCTACGAGCATGTGTAATGGTCCTTAGACTGAAAGATTATCATTAACTCATGTCATGACTCGCGCACTTAGATTTACTGACGAAAACCATCACACAGACAGTTGGCGGGAAGTAGGTTACGTTGGGTGTGTCACGAGTGACATGTTGTTAATGGAAAATTTGAGGAAGGATTTGTCCCTTCCATTTATATAAGTTTATATCTCGGCCCTTTTATTGAAATAGAACTGTCACATTAAATTCCATGGCCATGGTGTAAAAGACAATTTTATTTCAGGTAGTCAAAAAATGACGGATCAAGCATATAGGTTTATGACACAACCATGAAACCTGCTTCATGATATATCGAGACAAAGGGATTAAATTACATAGTAAGAGTTCGTATGAGGTGATTCATCAATGTGGCATAAACTTCTTTCTCTTGGGTTCCATGACCCATTACAAGATAGTAGTCATGGAATTTAGGCAAGCTCACCTAATGCCAATGAGAAAGTGGCCTAGAGGGTCACAGACTAAGTGTATTCATGTATCTGAAGTAGAATAAATATTATTCTCGTACGTGATTTAATAATTATTCAAGGAAGACCTAGTCATTTTAATGATGGAGGAATAAGGAAATGAAAAACAAGATATACACGCCATGTATTAAAGATTACACGCCTTGTAGTTTTTCATGAAAAAAAAGTACACGCCGTGTATTGATAATTACACGCCGTGTAGTTTTATTTATGGAACGAAAATGAATAAATGAAAACAAGATATACACGTTCTGTACATTGAATGTACATGCCGTGTAGTTTTCAATGAAAAAATACACACCATGTATTTATTAATACTCGTCGTGTAGTTTTTTTAGTCGGGATTTTGAGGATATAATATTGTTTTAAATGGTATTTATTATAATCAGTGTGGGCGCATGTCAAGGAATTAAATATTCTACATGGTGGTTTTAAATAAGAGTCAATGGAATAAATAAAACACATAACATGTTTATTTATTTTCATAACTCTACAACCTCAATCCCGATTATAAATATCCTCACAATCCCAACTCTTTTCTGGCATGTAACACACAATAGAATTCTTTCAAGGCCAAAAGAACATCTTCCACCAAGAACGCTCTAAATACCGAGAGAGATCCTCTTCCATCGGATCAAGACAATCTATAGAGGAAAATGCAAGCAATGGTTTCTCCATGCTAGCACTTGGAGACTCCTTTTTCGACGTCCCGAGATACGAGGTACACATGTGGATCACCGCTAGAGGAAGTCTACAATTGGTTTCTGCGACGCAACGGTGAATCACTTCAGAACGTGATCAAGATCATCAATAAAGAAATAACATCCAAAATGTATTTCTTTTCAAATAACTAAATTAATTGTAATCCAACTATAATGATCCTACATTGTGGTTCCGAGAAATTCTATTTATTTTTCATATTTCTATGATTCGATCCGCGGAGACTGGCGTTTATCGTCATATTGATCCCAGATTGATCATTGCTAATGACAAAAATCCAAGTGGGCACATCCACCCACGCGCTTCTACTGTTCCCAGAACCTTCAAGGGCGACAAGGGTGTATCACCGACCACTTGCACACATGATTTCTTGGATTGAATAATGTCATTTTTTAATGGTTCTACTAGATGAATTATAAATTCATTTTTTTGAACCCTATACGAATAGGATAAATAGAATATTATTTTTAAGTTCTATTATCTTTTAGAGTGAAAGATGAGATTGTGGTAGAACGTAGTTATAGGATGAGACTCTACTTATCAAGTATATATTTTTGTTCTTCTCTTATTCAATGAAGAAATTAATTCTTATACTTTAGTGAAGGGATTTTAAAACCAAAAATGTGTTATCCTAATACCATATGTTTTGTTGAACCGATGGTATTTTAAATCATCATAGATTGATTTAAGGCCCTCAATTTTACACTTGTTTGTGATTGATGACCTCAATAACTACCTAAAAATATTTATTTTTTCCATCCAATTATATGTCTCTAATTTCCACCAACGTTCTCCTAATTGAGATCTTAATTTGGTGGTGACCCTTTAATTTCCCTTTTCCACTTATTAATACTAAATTTTATTAACCTAATTTTCGATGTGGGTTTTCCAAAAGGTTTTTTCTTTTTTAAACCATTTATTTTCAAAAAATAATATCAAATTGTGAGGATGCAATTTATTGAAGAAGGAAGAATGTAACACCCCAATATTTCATAGTACATTATTCAATAACATGCACTACACACAACATCGAGTTCTAGCGCACCATTACTTACAAAACAAGCTGTTAAAAAGCAGTTATGAATATTATTAACTGAATTTTGAACTTTATATAATTATTATAATTTATAAATCCATATTTTGAGTTTCTTAGAAATAATTCCAGAACAAAAAACATTTTATTTGAGATAAAAGAAGTATTTTTCAAAAAATAAAACTTTACGCATTTTAATGGAGAATCCTGTTTAAATCCAATATTTGAAACTTTTATATTATCAATCTGACAAAATAAACTTATTCTTTAGAATCAGGACATAAGAATATAATTTCAATAATGTTTTGGTTTTTTCTGATAACTTTCATATTTGGGTGAATAGTGAAAGATACTATATTTTAACTGAAAACTAATTTTCAAATCAAAAAAATTTATATTGTTAAATTATAGATTTTAATGGTTTGGAATTATAAATAGATTATATTTTTACCATTTAATCCAATTATGGTCATTGTATGTAATTTCTCTTTGAAATTGGACATAAACAAGTGTCCAACCATTGATTGTTATTATTTCTTAAAAATACGCCTTTCGGTTTTGACATCGGGAATTAATTTTAAAATAATAAATGAAACTTCTATGTTTTTAATTTGATAAAATAGAATTAATTATTGAATACGGAATATCAAAATTAGCTTAGGGTAAATATTTGGTATTTTTCTAAAAACTTTTAATTTTTTATGAATAGTGAAAAACACTGAGTTATAGTTTAAAATAATTTTTTTTTAAATAATTATTTATTTTATAAAAATTTATTTTATATAAAAATTGATACATGTACCTATAAAAGTTCAATTTAATTCATTGGAGTCAGTTTATAATAATTTTAGATATATAAACATTTGATTGAACTTTTCACCGTCTTTTACCCACCTCCATGGAGAATTTTAAAATTCACATAAAACATAATTTTACCACTTCTGTGAGTGGAATTTCAAAAATCTGAGAGACACGGTTAATATCAAGCAGTAAAATTTTGTTCAATAAGATAAAAATAATCTTTGGTGAATAGTTATTTTTTACTTTTATTTACCGCGGTTAAAGGTAAATATGGTTATTAAAGATAAAATGTATATTATAATAACAAACAATTAACTTAACACTTGTACTAACCTTATTTTATGAGTCATGACCGACCATGGGAATCCTCAGGTTGATTTTGGGACCTCATGGAGCCACATCAGAGTGATAATGAATCTTTAGATTAATTAATTTAATGTAAAGACAAAAAT
Organism: Viscum album; assembly: GCA_963277665.1. Classification (NCBI taxonomy): domain Eukaryota; kingdom Viridiplantae; phylum Streptophyta; class Magnoliopsida; order Santalales; family Viscaceae; genus Viscum; species Viscum album. Next base: position 310,684,237 of record OY728129.1, read on the forward strand.
GACACAAATAAAAATCTTTTAGTAAATTAATTTTTACATGGGGTTATTTAAGTTATATTTTTGACTATAAATATTCATTGGAAATATAAAAATATTTCCTACATCCTGGTAGTTTAATTATAATTTTTATACATCAAATAAAGTATGTTATTTATGAAATAATGATGATGCAACAATTACCTTATTAATGAAACATTAAATCAATTGATATTATAAATACCAAAATAAATATAATGTGAGACTTTTAATGAATTAAACGAATTTTATTGGATAATATTTCATGTTAGTATTTCTTAAATGAATTTTATTCGAATTAATAATATTGTTACGACTTTAAAAAAAATCAATTATTGAATAGTGTCAAAATTGACAAAAATGAGTGTTTAAAAAAATATTATGTTATTAATTGATATTATATTCCTAAAAATATATGGTTCGGCACAATGATTTATATCATGATAGGTGATTCATTAATGTACCACTTGGTGGTCACTTGGATGTATATAGTATGTTTATTATCTATATAATATGAAAATACAAAGTGACATGGTAAATGTCAAACTAATTAACTAAGAGTTAAAACTAAAAGATAAGGTTAATATAATGACCCAAAGCTGTCTAAAATATATTGGTCAAAAGGATTTAGACCCATCCCCACCATAAACTTTGAATAATACACTTTTGAGCCATTATAAGATGAATAAGAATTTATTATAAATTAATAATTTATGTTTTTACTAAAGAGCCCCTACTCCCACTTATTAAACGTCACCACTTATAACCAATTCCTCACACCTCTCATGCCTTTTGGCTCATCCAAACACTACCCAATTAATTTTACTACATACCTATCCTCATTCTAGATTCCTTACCTAAGGCATAATTCCCTTCAAGAGTCCTTTTTGGTTCAAACCAATGGGAGTTACCCGAATTAAAGGTAACAATTTCTCTTTGCTTCTTTTATTTTATTTTACATATCCAAACCCTATACACTTCTTATTATTTTCTTTTGTAACAAATACAGTGTACTAAATATACTATGATATTTTTATGAGAAGTATTCAAACTACACATACATACACCTCCATCTAATGGGTGAAAAACATAATGTTTCTGTGGATGGGAACCAAACGCCTCATGAAACCATGATTGTTCAATTATCTTCTATCACCTCTCATGGTGGCCAATATGATGGAACAATAATTAAATATATTTATATATAAGATCATTTAATTCCATTTTATATCATACCATTATTCATTTCATGTTATATATATACGATAATTTCATTTGAGGAAGTGTGGACTACCGCCCCCTCAATGTGATACGACTCGTTCATACCATACATGGAATGTATAAATGATGGTGTTAATGAACATAAGTATCACATATAAGATGATATATTATACTGGAATAATAATATACCTGTGTATCATTTGGTTTTTATTCCTTTTAAATGAATAATGAAATGGAAGTAGCGTTCGTGCATACGTAGGATTACCATCTCCACGAACGCGATGAGATTCATTTATCATCATATCCATTCAAGACTAATTCTAGTTTGATTGTTAAAAGTAATTTTTAAGGACATGATATCATTATGATATCAAAAATATACTACATTTCCATAACAAACACAGCTTACATAACGAATCATATAGAAGAAAACAAATTAGTTAACACCCAAAACGATGATAATAATAAAATATTATTAACAAAGCAATATTAAAAGATTATACATGATATCATATTTATGTATATTATTCTTTTATAATTTAATAACAATTATTTCAATATTATACATGAGGTTAACCTACACTCTATGAAGGAAAAGTACAAGGTAATGGTTTATTTAAAAATCTCTTCATTATCCGAGGTTTTTTATACGTAATTATATACTGGGACCTCTTTATCATCCACATACATGTTTCTTAAAAATCTATTTCAAAACATTCTTAGTATTTTAACAAATATTGGTTAAATTCATTTATACCCTTGTTTGAATTTTTATAAGATGTTTTTAAATGAATCTTTCTGTCGTTTTCCAAACAAGGTCCTTTTTAACATTTTCGACGGAATTATGGTAAGAATGTATTTTTTAACTTATAAGGCGGGTGCAGATATTTTATGCCATTATTAAATCATTGAATCATCCCTTACATTCATATATGAATATTTTAAAAGTAAATGTTTTCTTTTATGACTATGTGACTTATAAATGATTTAAAAAAAGAGATATTTCTCTCAAAAAGTTTCGATTTCATCTATGTGAACATCCTTTGATAAATTTTAAGCTTATTTGATGTTTATTTATTATGATACAAAACTTCCATATTGTATTAATGGTTTTGAGAAATTTTTAACTGTGGATGTGGTATTTTTAGACCATTCATGGTTTATGTAGAAAGTATTTTCATTTCTTATTCCATTTTAATATGAATGTTTATGTTATTTGTAAACCTATTCATCAAAGGAATGCATTGGACTTCGTAAGTGATGGGTGGATCCCGCTATTGCTCCACAATGCATCAGTAGGTCTCATGAGACAATCTAGTTTCTTGGCATGAAGCCTTGAAAAAAACATATTTGAAGTCTTGACATGAGGCCTTGGATACGTGTTTATTATAGTCCGGGATTATGCATTCCAACATTATGAAAGTGGTTATTGATATTTCATGTGATTATTATATTAGTATAATATCCATGTGAATAAGTAAACAAAATTATTTCATTTTATTTCTACCATATTTTGATGATGTTCATGTTTAAAAGGATTTTGTTTTAGTTATACATTTCCATAAATTTTTATGATTATTTATGAAATTTTCACTATATTTTTATCCTTACTTGGAACTTGAGCTCACCCCTTTCTATGTTTTATTTTTCCCAGGATGTGAAGATGTATTTTATGATTGACCTATAGGGATAGTATAAGAGGATATGAGTTTGGAGACAAGATGTTGTTGTAGTTTTCACTTTATGATGTAATGTAAACTTTATGAATGTATCAAGTTAGTCCAAGGCTACAAAACTAATTTGTCGTTCGAGACATGATATTTTGTGATCATGCCAATATTATGTAATATTGCACTGACTCTGGGTATCTAGGTACGGGGAAATGTATAACTAATACAGAAGATAAAATTAAATAATGTCATTTAATTATTCACATGGAACGTATAAAGGATGGTGTTAACGAACTTAAGTAACACATATAAGATATTATATTATATTATAATAATCATATACCTATGTATAATTTGGTATTTATTCCTTTTAAAATAAAAAAATGAAATGCAAGTAGCGTTCGTGCATACGTACTGATTATCTCCTCCACGAACGCGATGAGATTTATTTCCCCATCATATCCATTCAAAACTAATTCTTGTCTGATGATTAAAATTAATACTTAAGGACTTGATATCATTCTGGATATGAATAAGATACAACCTATCTATATGAGACACTGCTTCTGTAATGAAGCATATAATGGAAATCGAATCAGTTAACACCCAAAGTGACAATAATACAAAAATATTATTAATAATGCAATAATAAAATTATAATATATGATATCATATTTATGTATATTATTCTTGTATAATTTAATAACAATGATTTAACTATTATACAGTGGGTTAACCTACACTCTATCAAGGAACAGTACAAGGTAAGGGGTTTTCATCTCACTCCTTATTCCCATGAGATTAGTAGCATATTGCCACTATTACCTTTTGTGTGGTGTATGTACTGCCCATTATTGTATTCTTTGTGTAATACAATTTAATTTATGTGTATTTACAGATTCATTTTATGATACCTCTGTAAAACCCCGAGATTTTATGAGATGTATTCTTTTTGATTTATCTGATTTCTTGTGTTGTATGCTACACCAAGATTATCATGCGCTATATGCAACACCGAATTATCTTTCTATATACGCAACACTATTCTTGGATCGTGTTACACAAAATTTAAAGTTTCTTTGCTAGAAGTTATTATATGAAACATTGACTGTATATATATATATATATATATATATTCAATGTATAAATGAAATATGGCTGGATTATATTATACACAACCACAAAGGAATCTTGCACTACACAAAACCCGGACTTGGCTTTCTTTACACGTAGGACCGACCTTCCACGATAGCGTGTGTCGTATGCAATATAGAGTTTCACTAAACAACGATATGTTATTAAAATATATATAAACTATCTGTTATGAATAGTAATACCCACATTTTGAAATTTTATCTTTCAAAATGGACTTCATTTTTGGATTCGTAATATCGAAATTAGCCTATGGTGAAATTTTGGTATTTTTCTGAAAACTTTTAATTTTTGATGAATAGTGAAAACACTGAGTTATTGGTTAAAATAGAATTTTTATTTAAATAATAATTTATTTTATTTAAATTTATTTTTGGTCAAAATAGATACATAATACTTATATAAGTTCAATTTAATTCATTGGAGTCATTTTATAATAATTTTAGATATACAAAAATTTCATTGAACATTTACCGTATTTTACCCACGTCCTAGGAGTATTTGCAATTGTACATAAAACTTAATTTTACCACTTCTATGAGTGGAATTTATAAAATTTGACAGACACAGTAAATATCAAGGAGTAAAATTTGGTTCAATAAGATGAAAATAATTTGTGGTGAATAGTAGCTTTTACATTTTATTTACCACGGTTAAAAGAAAATATGGTAATTAAGGGTAAAAAATGATATTATTATTATCCTAACACATGTACTAATTCTTTTAGATAAGTTTAATTTGACCAAACACTATTTAGGAATAAAATATTACCCTTTAGGTCCTCTTGGATTAGATTAGGCCACTTATTATTATTTTATTTAAAGAAGAGTTAAAAGAGTTTAAATCAAAGTTTAATAACTAAAACATTTTTAATATATTGTTATAAATAAGATAAATTCTACTATAAATACTAATTATAAATATTAAAATATTTGCTACATAATCGTATTTTATTTATAATTTTAGACATTAAATCATTTAATTTATTTATGACACAATGATGATGCAATAATTACCTTATTAATGAAATATTAACGTAATTGATGTTATAAATACCCAAATAAAGGTAATTTGAGGCTTTGTATCAATTATACTAATTTAATGGGTTAATATGTCATGCTATTATTGATTTAATTAACTTTATTCCACTATTCATTCTGTTATGATTTTCACAAAAATCAATTACCAAATAGTGTAAAAATTTGCATAAAATAGTTTTTAAAACAAATATTATATTATTAATTGTTATTATATTATAAAAAATATTAGGTTTTTAAAAATGACTTATATAATGTTATATATATTAATAATTAACCACTTGGGGTTCGTTTGGCTTGTTATAGTATGTTTATTAACCATATAGTGTAAGAAAACAAGAAGACACGGTAAAAGTAAAATTATTTAACTTAGAGTTAAATCTAAATGATAATGTTAAAATATTAACCTAAACTTGTCTAAAACATATTGGTTGAGAGGATTTTGACCCATACACACTTTATCTTAGAAATAAATCAATTTGGGGCTATTATAAACTGAATAAGACTTTATTATAAAATAATATTTTATATTTTTCCTAAGGTGCACCTCTCCACCCCTATAAAAGGGCACCTCCTACCTCTTCTCTTTACAAAATTTTGAGACTTCAATCACGGAAAAACCATGACCATTTATCTTATCATGTTACCTATAAACATTATACAGGTTCTGGTCTCCTCAAAAGAACAATTCTACTGTCAAATGATGAATCATAAAAGGGGTGCGTCGAAGTAGAGGTAATCTCTTCTACCGATTCATCCAAGTTCATTCTTCATAAACTTATTATTATTTATTTGTTTCAATATAAATTAATAACATCAGTATATATCATATACTGATATTTTATTATAAATATTAAACCTCCCTATTTCACCTTATATCCATCCTACGAAAAACGAAATCACCGCACATGCGTACGTACGGAATACCGTCTCTACGCAGTGGTGTAAATTGTTTTTCCACCACCACCTTACTTGGATGGGTAAAATGGTTTAAATAATAACTATATATAGTTATTATTACATCATATTTATTATAAGATATTATATCATCCACTCCAATTCAATTCAATAATTATGGGAACGATATCATCACTCGTGTGTATGTACGGATTACCGTCTCTACGACGCGATGGGATTCATTCTCCATGTTAACCACTCAAGAATGATTATAAAGTATATATAATGAATAATAATGAAATATATGACATGAGAAATCTACTGTATATATATATATATATTTCATCTACTTACATCCATTCAAGTCAATAAGGAAAAGAAAACAATGTTCACGCGTACGTACGGCCTACTGTCCCCATGAACGATGTATTTCATTTCATTTATCTATATATTATATATACATATATACTGAATATATATGATATATAAATAATGATTTAAATTCTGGATTTAACTAAACAAGTATATAAGTAATAATAATATCAAGAAAAACAAGTCCAAACACATACGATAAATAAAACGATTTTACCCAAAACGCTACTTTAACATGGAATTTACAATTGAACAGCTAATATAATGTCATAAGGGAATCATATATTATATCATAAAAATGAATATTATTCTGTAATTAGTCAATGATATTATTTAAATCATTATAAATGAGATTCGGATATGTACGAAGTATATCAGACCTAAGGTAAGGGATAACTTTTCCAATCTCGTTTTTATCCGAGATTGTTTATTCATAAGTATTTACTGGGGTTATAATTATCATCCATGTCCTTGTTTTCTAAAAAACTTGTTTCATGTATGTTTAAAGTCCTTTTTACCCGTTTTTTAATTTTACTACATGGTATGTATGGAATATTTCTTTTATTTACCATACATGGTACTTTTTGACTTTTTTCGTTAAAAGTATGAGGTGAATGTTTTTTAACATATACGACATGAACTGATTTTTACGGATTTATAATGCCTTATTTTTATGAATCTTAATCTAAAATATTTCATGAATATTTTTAACAAAATCTTTTTCTTTTAAAATAACATGGCATTTTGTGAAAATAAATTTTTTTTGAAGAAGAAATGATATTTTCATCTGGAATTTATTTCATGTGTTTTGTTAAAACTATTTTCCTTCTAAGATGAAATTATTTAGTATGATTATGTTTCAATTATAATTTCTGTTTTATTTACATGGTTTTATTCTTCTTATAATGAAATTATTTCCATTTGTTTTATCTAGAATATGTTAAGATGTGATGATGTTTATGAAACCCTTTTTATTATTTGTGTTATGATGAATGATTTATGTTTATTTTGTTGCACAAGTAAGAATGATTTCATTATGAGATGGATGGGACATTTATCTTTCTCCATTGCATTGGGTAAAGATTTATATCTCATGAGATAGGCATGGATGGAACATTATGTTAATCCGGTTCAGTGATACAGGACTAGAACGAGGAGTGAAGTCGATTCAGAAAGGGACTTTATCCACTATGATGGTCTTGGCACCAATGCCATGGCTAATATGGAAATAATATCAGTTTCTTAATGGTTTTCCACAATTAAATTTTTTATTTCCATTTTATTTTATCATTATTGTTGTTCCTTTATGTTCTATGACTTAGGTAATGCCATGATTTATTTTACAACTCAAGATTTTGATGTGTAAACTTTATGTTCAGGTTCTGAAGTTCAAATAAATATGGTTTGTTTTGTTTTCTCCATGCTTACCCTTACTGAGCATTTGATATCACCATTTATATTTTCTCTTTTCCCCAGGATATAAATAAAGGTTTTAGGTAAAAAAATGAAGGGAATATCTTTATGGGAGATATTGAAGATCTTTCACCAAAATTAGAAGATTATATTCTGAGTGTCCAAAGATAGTATGCTATTAAGGTCCTTTGGTGTCTATTTTTTTATGTATTAGGTGCTTCGGAAAATTAATGTAATGAACATGTATGTCAAGATTGGGTCTGTATATTTGGTATTAGAGACAATGGAGGTCGGAATGAATCTGATCCTGGGGAACTCCCACATGTGACCGTTGGACGAAGCATGGCTTTCTGCCCAAGGGCTTCATAAGGAAATGGATTCCACTGGGGATTGTGGTGTGTCCCACCCAGGGGGTGTAGATTCCCATGGTGTTCCATGATAAATATCAATTATAGTCCACTAGAATTAATTCCAGACCGCTACATTTAGTATCAGAGGAGAGGATTAGTTAACCTTAGGAAACTAGGATGCGAAAACATTAGTGAAATCCCTAGAGATATTTCTATGGTATGTCTATGGATGGCCGTAAGGATAAGTATACGAATATGTTATAGTCCTAGAATTATGGTAACGATCATAGAGTTAAATCTAAGATGTTATATATATAATGTAATTACCCTTTATTATTTCGTTTTCCCTAGCATGATTTTTACCTCTCAAACTATTTTTTTTGGGTTTTAGACGATGGATGGAACCCGAAGGAACCGTGTAGATTAATGAAATAGACAATGTGATGATTTTCTTCCTGAAAAAACCAATGTTATGGGGGATGGAGTGCAAAATAATATTTTTATACTTACACAAACTACTAATCATTATGGACTACCAAATGAGGAGAGAAATAAACAATATTCTTTTGAGTCCTTCATGAGGAAACATCCACCTTCTTACAATGGGTCTTCTGCTCAACTTTTTTCTGAACAATAGATCAGTACCATTGAAAATATATTTTCGATACTTCGTTGTTCAAAACATGAAAAAGTCATTTTGGCTGTTTACCGGTTAGAAGGTCAAGCAGACCAGTGGTGGACTCTAATAAAGAATACAATTCCACGAGATGAAATTGAATCCATGGAATGGGATGCGTTCAAGATATTATATTTCAATAAGTACTTCCGTCATATTCTTAAAACAAAGATAGAATAGTAGTTCCTTGATCTTAAGCAAAAGGATGATCAATCTGTTGGTATATACGAAGCGAATTTTACAAAGCTTGCAAGGTATGCATCTGGCTTTATCATCCAAACTGAAAGTAATGTTGACCGATTCTTCAGTGGCTTAAAAACAAGTCTTTGAAGGGAATTACCTATATGAGACATCAGTATCTATGAGGAAATTTTTCATTGTGCTATCAAGGCAGAACTGGAAGTTGTTGTAACATATCCATCTCATGTTTTTTGAAAAGAAACAAAAGATGGACTTAAAGGAAAAATCTTAGGACAATGGTGAAAATAATGTGAATGTATCTTTATGCTCAAACTGTGGAAAGAAGAATAGTGGAGATTTGTCTAAAAGGTATTATAAAATCTTTCAATTATGAAAAATATGGTCATCGAGTAGCTGAGTGCAGAAGTAATGGGAAAAATGTTTCTAATCACATGAATAGAGAAAAGACTACAAAGAACTCTCCACCAACACATCAATGATTCAAGTGCAAGGAAATGGGGCATTATTCTAATCAATTCCCCAGTCCAAGGGTTAAGTATGATCGATGTGAGAAACCACTTAAGGAAAATGACAATGGGATGTCACATTCGATCACTATTTGTGATGTTGAGTATGAAAATGTTTTTTTTGGAGTGATTAAGTTTTTATGTAATTGGATTTCAAAATAGTATCATTGAATCTCATTTATAGTATCGTAGAATTTTTGAATATCTATGTATTGGTTTTCAATTATTGAATGATACTGGTAACCATGAAAAGTTATTACAATATTTTTGGAAAGCGGATGATATGCGCATAATGAATGGATAAGGAGAAAATGGAATGTTCGAAAGTATTCATGAGCTCATGACTAATATAAGGATAAAGTGATATCATGGTTTGAGTATAAAGAAATTTTGTGATTTTGGTATGTGGAAAGAGTTAACATTTGACTGCATTCATGTTTTCACTATGGTTCTATGGTAACTAATTTTTCAAAAAAAAATACATGATTTAGGTATTCACATGTTTGGAATGTGACCAAAAAGATATATCTTATGATATATGGGGGATAAATGATGGTATTCATGTGCTTGTTATGTGACCTTTCAAGTAATCATTTTATTTATTCTATGATATTAGATAGATTTATTTTGGAAAAGTCTAATGATTGGAATGGATTATGTTGGACATCAGATAATAATATTTAAGGATATGGAAGTTTTTCAATATTATTTCTAGAATTTTATAATAGTATAGTTTTAGAAAAAGGAAAACCCATCGGACGAGCGACAACCTGTCGGGTCAGACAAGGCTGTGGGAATCGAACCCCCAACTGAAGTCTGATTTGCCTTTATCACATACCACTGGCGTACAGGAAGTACTTGGTTAGTATAAATTAGTTTTATTTTAATAAGTGGTATGATATATGAAGTATAAGTCCATTTTAGGAACCATATATGATTAATCTCACTATAGATGGACTTATGTATATTTAATAACATTTTATAACATTTTGTTTGAGAGAGATGGAATGACCTATCCTTCAATCGCATGATATGATAATACTTCACAAATGAAAAATTCAGCTTCATTTCATTAAGAGATAAAGTGGAAATTGTTCAAGGAATGACCAATGGTGAGATTGTACAAAAATCAAGAAAGTATTTCTTATAATTCCAATTTTTCAGCATTAGTTAAATGATCATAAAGACCAAAAATGTTTTCCTATTTCCCTCACATCTGATGAATCAGATGGTACCTTAGATCATAAAAAATTTATGGCTTTGTTATTGTTGGCTTTTTCATAACCATGTCCTCTACCACTCTTCATCAGAAGTTAATGGTAATATTTTCACTTCCACATCCATATTTTAACCTATGTTCTCCTATGTGGAAACCCAGGGATGAGTTAATTTGGGTAACTGTTACATTTCATTTAATAGTTTTTAAAATAAATTTTTAGTATTGCTTATAATGATGTGGGTTTCTATGGGAGAAACTTTAAGGTAGTAAACGATTTATAACCTCGGCGAATTTCGAGGGCGAAATTCATTTTAAGGTGTGTAGAATGTAACACCTAGAGATTTTATGAGAATTATTCTTTTTAATTTGTTTTATTTATTGTTTTGTATGCTACACCAAGATTACCTTTTTCTATATGCAACACCATATTAGCTTGCAGTATACGCAACACTATTCTTGGATCGTGTTACACACAATTTCAAGTTAGTTTGATAGAATTTATTCCGTGCAACATTGAGTGTATATATATATATATCCAATGAATAAATGAAATATGGTTGTATTTTATTATACACAACAACAAAAGAATCTTTCATTACACGCAACCTTGACCTGGCTTTCTTTACACGCAGTCGCGACCTTCCACGATAGCGTGTGTTGTACGCAATACCGAGTTTCTCTAATCAACGATTTGTTATTAAAATATATATAAACTAGTTGTTATGAATAGTAATAACCACTTTTTGAAATATTATCTTTCAAAATGGACTTCATTTTTGGATTCAAAATATCGAATTTAGCCCAGGGTGAATTTTTTGTATTTTTCTGAAAACTGTTAATTTTTGTTGAACAGTGAAAACACTAAGTTATTGGTTAAAACAGACGTTTTATTTAAATAATAATTTATTTTGTTTATATTTATTTTAGGTCAAAATAGATACATAAAACTTATATAAGTTCAATTTAATTCATTGGAGTCATTTTATAATAATTTTAGATATATAAAAATTTTATTGAAATTTTTACCATCATTTACCCACCTCCTAAGAGCATTTGAAATTGTACATAAAACATAATTTTACCACTTTTGTGAGTTTAATTTAAAAAATCTAAGAGACAATTTTAATATCATGTAGAAAAATCTGGTTTAATAAGATAAAAAAAAATTTGGTGAATGGTAACTTTTTACATTTATTTACCACAGTTAAAAGTAAATACAGTAATTAAGGCTAAAAATGGTATTTTTATTATCCAAACACATGTCCTAATTCTATTGTATAGGTGTAAATCGTCCAAAAATAACCATAGGAATAAAATATTACCCTTTAGGTCCACTTGGATTAGATTATGACACTTATTTCTTTTTTATTTAAAGAAGAGTTAAAAGTGTTTAAATCAATGTTTAATAACAAAAAAATTTAATATAGGGATATACATAAGATAAATTCAAATATAAAAACTAATTAGAAATCTGAAAATATTTCCTACATAATGGTATTTTATTCATAATATTTAGACATTAAATAATTTAATTTATTTATAACACAATGATGAGGTAGTAACTAAATTATTAATGAAATATTAACATAATTGATGTTATAAATACGAAAATAAATCTAATCTGATATTTTTTATCAATTACACTAATTTTATAGGTTAATATGACATTTTAGTATTGATTTATTTAACTTTTTTCCAACTAATCATGCGTTTATGATTTTCACAAAAATCAATTACCAAATAGTGTCAAAATTCAAATAAAATCATGTTTTAAACCAAATTTTATATTATTAATTGTTATTCTATTCCTAAAAATATAAGGATCATACAAATGACTCAGATAAGGTTATATATATTAATAATTAACCACTTGGGATTCGTTTGGATTGTTATTGTAAGTTTATTAACCATATAGTGTATGAAAACAAGAAGACACGATAAAAGATAAATTACTTAACTTAGAGTTAAATATAAATGATAAGGTTAAAATAGTAACCTAAACTTTTCTAAAACCGATTGGTTGACAGGATTTCAAACCATACCCACTTTATCTAAGAAATAAATCAATTTGGAGCTATTATAAACCAAATATTCCTTTATTATAAAAAAATATTTTATGTTTTTTCTAATGTGCCCCTCTCCTCCCCTATAAAAGAGAACCACCTCCCTCTTATATTTACACAATTTTGAGCCTTAAAACTCTAAAAACTCATGACCATTTCCCTTATAAACATACCTATTAATATTATATAGGTTCTTTTCTCCTCAAAAGACCAACTCTAGTGCCTTTTGTGGAAGCATAAAAGGGGTGCATTGTAGAAGAAGTAATCTCTTCTAACGATTCTTTCAAGTTTCTTTCTTCATAAACATAATCTTATTTATTTGTTTCAACATAAATTAATAACATATGTATCACTCATATACTGATATTTTATTATAAATATGAAACAACCCTATTTCACCTTCTATCCATCCTATGAAAAATGAAATAACCGCGCGTGCGTACTTACGGAATACCATCTCCACGCCGGTGTGTAATTTGTTTTTCCACCACCACCTTACTTGGATGGGTATAACAGTTTAAAGAATAACTATATATAGTTATTATTACATCATACTGATTCTGATATATTATATCATCCACTTCAATTCAATTCAATAATTATGCGAACGATATCATCGCTTGTGCGTACGTATGGATTACCGTCTCCACGACGAGGTGAGATTCATTCTCAATTTTAACCACTAAAGAATGATTATAAAGTATATATAATGAATAATAATGAAATATATGACACGATAAATCTACTAGATTTATGTATATATATATATGACATCTACTTACTTCCATTCAAGTCAATAAGGAAAAGAAAACAATGTTCATCCATACGTACGACCTACCGTCCCCATGAACGGTGTATTTTATTTCATTTATCGATCTATTATATATATATACTGAATATATATGATATATAAATCATTATTTACATTCTATAAGTAACTATATGATGATATATGTAATAATAATATCAAGAAAAAGAATTCCAAACACATATAATAATTAAAACAATTTTACCCAAAACGTTGCTTTAACATGGAATTTACAAAAGAACGGGTAATATAAAGTCATATGTGAACCATATATGATATCATAACAATGAATGTGATTCTGTAATAAGTCAATTATAGTATTTAAATCATTTTACAGGAGGATCGGATATATACAAAGCATATCATCCCTAAGGTAAGGGACAACTTTTCTAATCTCGTTTTTATCTGAGATTGTTTATTCATAGGTATTTACTGGGGTTATATATATCATCCATGTCCTTGTTTTCTAAAAAATGGTTTCATGTATGTTTAATGAGCTTTTTACTTATTTTTTTCTTTTACTACATAGTATGTAAGGAATATTTCTTTTTTTTACCATACGTGGTACTTTTTTACTTTTCTGTTAAAAGTACGAGGAGAATGTTTATTTATATTATACGACATGAAAGGATTTTTACGGTTTTATAACGCCTTATTTTCATGAATTTTAATCTACAATATTTCATAAATATTTTCAAAAAAAAAAGTTTCCTTTAAAATTTCATGGCATTTTGTGAAAATAAAATGATTTTGAAGAAGAAAGGATATTTTCCTCAGGAATTTATTTCAAGTGTTTTGTCAAAACTATTTTCCATCTAAGATGACATTTTTTAGTATGATTATATTTCAAGTATAATGTCTCTATTATTTACATGGTTTGATTATTATTATGATGAAATGATATAAATTTGTTTTATATGGATTACGTTATGATGGGATGATGTTAATGAAACCCATTTTATTATTTTGGTTATGATGATTGATTTATGTTTATTTTGTGGCACAAGTAAGAATGATTTCATTATGAGATGGGTGGGACCAATATATCCCTCCAATGAATTGGTTAAAGATTTATATCTCATTAGATATACATGGATGGAATGGTATGTTAATCTGATTCAGTGATACATGATTGGAATGAGGAGTGAACTCGATTCATAAAGGGACTTTGTCCACTAAGATGTTCTTGGCAGAAATGCCTTTGATACTATGGAAATAATATCATGTGCTTATTGGTTTTCCACAATTAAATGTTTTGTTCCCATGATATTTTATCATTATTGATTTTACTTTATGATCTATGCCTTATGTATAACCATGATTTATTTCACAACTCAAGAATTTGATGTGTAAACTATATGTTCATGTTTTGAAGTTCAGATGTATATAGTTTATTTTATTTTCTCCATGCTTACCCATACTGAGAATTTGAGCTCACTCTTTATATTTTTTCTATTCCACAGGATACAAAGAAAGTTTTTAGGTAAGAAAAAAAGGAAGATCGTTATGGGTGATGTTGAAGATCTTTCACCAAGATTAGTAGATTATATTCTGAGTTTCCAAAGACACTAAACTCTTACAATCCTTTGGTGTCTGTTTCGGTTATTTATTAGGTATTCCAAAAAAGTAATGTAATGTCCAAGTATGTCAAGATTGGTTCTCTACATTTGGTATCAGAGGAAAAGGAGGTAGGAATGAATCCAATCCTTGGGAACTCTAACATGCGAGCATTGGACGAAGCATGGCTCTCCGCCCAAGGGCTTCATGAGGAAATGGCTGCCACTGGAGATGGTGGTGCGCCCCGCCCAGTGGGTGTAGCCGCCCACAGAGTGCCCTGATAGGTATCAATAATATTCTACTAGAAGTAATTCTAGACCGCTACAACCTCTTTCATGGGGTGTCTATTTCTTATGTTACCAAATTGGTAAGGGTTACTTCACAATCTTTTCATTATCCGAGTTGTTTATACACAATTTTCTACTGGTACCTCTTTATCACCCACATCCATGTTTCCTAAAATATATATTTCAAAACATTTTTACTATTTACTAGGAAATTGGATAAATTAATTTATACCTTAAATTTGTTTTGAAAATAATATTCCTATCATTTTTCAAATAAGCTTCGACAGTACACTTCTCTTTGAATAAAACAACAGTTTGTGTTGTATGCAACTTCAGGTTCTAACACACACCACAACTAATCAAAATAGCTGTTATGAATAGTAATACACACTTTTCAAAATTTTATAAATTATATCTATCAAAATAGAATTAATTTTTGGATTCATAATATCAAAATTTTCCTAGATTAAAATTGTTGCATTTTTATAAAAACATTCATCTTTTGATGAATAGTGAAAATTACAAAATTTTAATTAAAGAAAACGTTTTTAATCGAAATAATTAATAATGATAAATTATTAATTTGAGTGGTTTTAAAGTATATTTAGAATATATTATTACCTTTTAATACAATTTTGGTCATTGTACATAATTTCATATTTAAACTATAAATAAAAAAGTGTCAATATTTTGATAGTTATTATTTGTTAGAAACATGTTTTTTATTTTGACAACATGAATTAGTTTTAAATTAATTTCTGACACTTCTATGTTTTTAAATTAGAAAAATGGATTCCATATTTAGAATCATGATATCCAAATTTTGTAAATAGGAAACTTTTATTTTTAGACATTTTGAATAATTACTTCAGTAAATATTTTATTTACCATGGTTAAATGGTAAATCCTGTGAATAAGGGTAAAACAGAATATTATAATAATAATAATAAATTACCCTAAAACGTGTCTTAACCTTATTGGTTGATGAATTTCCGACCATGTTCATCTTTTGGTCTATTTGGGGACACCATGGAGCCACTTTTAGGTGATAAGGACACTTTTTATTAATTAAGTTTAAGTTAATACAAAAATGACTTAAGCATATATCTTTTAGTAAAAAAATATTTATATAGGGTTATATATGTTACATTTTCTTCTATAAATATTCATTAGAAAGATAAAAATATTTCCTACATAAATTTATTTTATTTATAATTTTTAGACGTTTTATAATTAGATTTATTTATGACACAATAATGATGCTGTATTTTACTTATTAATGAAAAAATCAAATAATTGGTATTATAAAAGTTAAAATAAATATAATTTGAAAGTTTTGATGCCATAAAATAATTTTATTGGTTAATATTACATGTTTCGATATATTAAATTAATTTTACTGGAATTAATAATGTTTTTAAAACTTTAACAAAAAATCAATTATTGAATAGTGTCAAAATTGACATAAATGTGTTTTTAAGACAAATATTATATTATTAATTGATATTTTGTTCCTAAAAATCTATGGTTCAGACAAAGGACTTATATCATGATAGGTGTTTCATTAATGGACCACTTTGGGGTCTCTAGGATGTATATAGTACGTTTATTATCTATATAATATAAAAATACAACGTGACATGGTAAATGTCAAAATAATTAACTAAGTGTTAAAACTAAATGATAAAGTTCATATAATGTCCCAAACATGTCTAAAATCTATTGGATGAAAGTATTTCAACCCATACCCACCTTATAAATTTAATAATCCACTTTTCAACCATTATAAACTGAATATGAATTTATTATAAAATAATACATTAATTTTTTCATAAAGACCCCCTCCCCCCTTATAAAAGGACACCAATTCTAACCAATTCCTCACACCTATCTATTGTACCTCTCGTACCCCTCGTGGTTTAATTTTCATGATCACAATCACTCTCTTATTTATCTAATCTTGTTTTAAGTGTTTTTGGATGATAGACATGATTTCAGGTTGCCAAGGAATTGGGTCAAGAAAGCCAGAAGGCAAAAGTGGACTGATTTCAGTCCACCGGCCAACCGATGGATGACCATCGGCCAGTCGGTAGTGCCTGGGCAGAAGGAATCCCCTCTGTCCAGACCACCGGCCAACCGGTGTCCCATCACCGGCCAGCCGGTGGAACCCAGACAGAAATGACACCTACTGCCTCCTCACCGGCCAACCGGTGGCCTCCTCACCGGCCAGCCGGTGGTGCCTGGGCAGAAGGCCCCTCCCTTTTCCAATGCACCGGCCAACCGGTGGCCATGCACCAGTCAGCCGGTGGATCCAGTCAAACTAGCCGTTGGGCTTTGACCAGCCTGCTCCCAACAGCTCCGAAGACTTTTCCCACGGCTCTGAAGACCCCGAACGACCATATGAGGGTTCCCCCTCTATAAATAAAGGACTAGGAAGCCCCGGAAATATACGGTAGCCCACAAGAACATTTTTCGATCATTTGGTGAACCTCCAGCACATTCCTTCAAGGATCCCCACTTGCCCCAACTCACTTCCACAACCAAGGAGCACCACCATAAGAGCTTGGGAGCGCTCTTCATCATCACCAATCAATCCATTGGCGCCCAAGACTTCTCCTCTTTATGGTTTTTATTGTTTTATTATTTTGAGCATCAAATTGGGTTTGTGCCTACAAACCCCTCTTTCTCTCATCTTCCTTTTTGTTTGGGTTTTTAGACCACCTTCAAGGTGTGAAGAGGTTAGTCATGCCTTCCCTTTAAAAGGCTTGAGTCATAGGTGATCTAGCCTTCACCTGTAAGAAGGCTAGTGGGTTCTTGCTCAACCATTAAAAGAAAGCTGTAATAGGTTCTAGACTACCTTAAAGCCTAGTGGGTTTCTTGCTAAAACCATTAAAAAGCAAGTGGTAGTAAGTCTCTCAACAGTTGAGTTGGGAGCGGAGACGTAGGCTTTGGTTTAAGTCGAACTTCGTTATCATGTTTTGTGTCTTGCCTCTTTTATTTCCGCTGCACTTTTTACTTTGATTTTAAATTGTTAATTTTTTTTAAAAAAAGGCAATTCACCCCCCTCTTGCCATCACTCTCCGCCCAACAATTGGTATCAGAGGCAAAGTTTGAGTAATACCTTCACCGGTTTCAAATTCAAGATCCTTTGTGATGGCTTCAACTTCTTTCACCCCCGAAGGCTATTCTTTGGGTCGTGCTCCATTCTTTTATGGAACCGACTATACTTATTGGAAAACCCGCATGACTACTTTTCTTAGAAGTATAGGTTATCCTATTTATAGAATTGTCATGCATGGTTACTATCTCACTTCTCCTGATGAATCCAAATGGACTCAAGCCGATATTAAAAATTTCGTGCTTGATGGAAAAGCCATGAACGCGCTTCATTGCGGCCTTGATCGTAATGAATTCAATCGAGTTTCCACATGCACTTCATCTCATGAAATCTGGAAACTTTTGGAGGTTACCCATGAGGGGACCAACAATGTTAAGGATACTCGATTGGATATGTATCGTCAAGATTTTGAGTCTTTCACCATGCATCCATCTGAAAATATAACTGAAATGTTTACACGTTTTACTAATGTTTACAATGGGAGAAAGTCCATTGGTGATGATGTTTCTGCAAAGACGATGGTCAAGAAGATCCTTTGGATCTTACCAAGCACATGGGCACCGAAAGTCACGGAAATCCAAGAAGCAAAAGATGTCAAGAAAATTCCGGTCGAAGAGCTCATCAGATCCCTCATGACCTACGAGATCACCATGAGGAGGCAAGCTGAAAAGGAAGGCAAACCGATCAAAGTTCCAAAGAACATCGCCTTCAATGTTCAAAAAAAAAGAAAGCTCCTCCTCCTCATCGTCTTCCTCTTCAAGCGGCGATTCAGAAATGGAGAATCTTGCCCGCAAAATGCACAAATTCATGAAGAAGCACAAGAAGAAGAAATCCCCGCAAGGCTCAACCCAACGAAAAATCTGAGCCCGAGGTACCATGTTACGGGTGTGGCAAGAAAGGCCATTACAAGCCCAATTATCCACTCCACAAGACAAGGGCCAAGCAAAAGGAAAAGAAGAAGGAATTCAAGGCCACATGGAGTGATAGCTCCACATTATCCTCATCATCCTCCTCCTCAAAAGACAACGGTAAAAAATGTCTAATGGCATTTCATGAGGTAACCTCTTCCGACTCCTCTTCCTCTTGTTCTTCCAATTCATTCAATCATTTATCTTACGAGAATCTCCAACATGCTAGAGATCAATTGGAGAAAGGTTTTCACGAACTTTCTTTCAAATTTATTGCTTTAAAAAAGAATTTCAAAAAACTTTCTACCGAAAAGGAACAACTTCTCAAAGAGAAGGAAGAGTTGTCCCTCAAGATCCAAAACCTTCCCGATGTTGATTCTATGGAATTAACAATCAAGTATTTAAGGAAATCCCTAGCTAAGTTCACCGAAGGTGAACATAACCTTTCGAAGCTCCTTGGTTCCCAAGGCGTATCTAGAACCACCCAAGGGCTTGGCTATTCCAAGCAAGCTTCCTCTTCCTATGCTCCTACTATTTTTGTAAGGGGGAGCTCCCAATATAAATTTTGCAACTATTGTAAAAAACCCGGGCACTTAATTTAGGAGTGAGATTGAAAAAATTCCCGGTATGGAAGGCCCAAAACCATTTCCTTTAATGATGAATTTCATAGGAGAAGACCCGCCACTAGACAAGTATGGATTGAAAAATCCCTTTTAGCGAGTCTCTCCGGACCAAAATTTGTCTCGGTTCTAAAATCCTCTCCCCGGTGATTTGTTGTTTTTATTTAGGGGTAGTTAGAATTGTTTAAGCCTTTTTGCTTTATATTCAAAACCTTCAATTCAAAACTTTCAATTCAAAACTTTCAATTGGTTTAAAATTCTACCTTGTTTTTCAAACCTTTCCCTCAATCAAGTTTTATGCCCCGTGCTATTTTGATAATCACAAAGGGGGACAAATTCTTGGTTGATTGGGGGAGAAATCTTTCTCTCATGCTTTGCTTTACTTTTCAATTTATCCTTTAATGCATGCCTTTCATTTCAGTCTTTTACATTTCATGTTTTGGTGATTGTGATCATCAAAATAGGGGGAGATTGTTGTACCTCTCGTACCCCTCGTGGTTTAATTTTCATGATCACAATCACTCTCATATTTATCTAATCTTTTTTTAAGTGTTTTTGGATGATAGGAATGATTTCAGGTTGCCAAGGAATTGGGCCAAGAAAGCCAGAAGGAAAAAGTGGACTGATTTCAGTCCACCGGCCAACTGGTGGATGACCACCAGCCAGCCGGTAGTGCCTGGGCAGAAGGCATCCCCTCTGTCCAGACCACCGGCCAACCGGTGTCCTATCACCGGCCAGCCGGTGGAACCCAGACAGAAATGACACCTACTGCCTCCTCACCGGCCAACCGGTGGCCTCCTCACCGGCCAGCCGGTGGTGCCTGGGCAGAAGGCCCCTCCCTTTTCCAAAGCACCGGCCAACCGGTGGCCAAGCACCGGTCAGCTGGTGGAGCCAGTCAAACTAGCCGTTGGGCTTTGACCAGCCTGCTCCCAACAGCTCTGAATACTTTTCCAACGGCTCTGAAGACCCCGAACGGCCATATGAGGGTTCCCCCTCTATAAATAAAGGACTAGGAAGCCCCAGAAATATACGGTATCCCATGGGAACATTTTTCGGTCATTTGGAGAACCTCCGGCGCATTCCTTCAAGGATCCCCACTTGCTCCAACTCACTTCCACAACCAAGGAGCACCACCGTAAAAGCTTTGGAGTTCTCTTCATCATCACCAATCAATCCATTGGCTCCCAAGACTTCTCCTCTTTACGGTTTTTATTGTTTTATCATTTTGAGCATCAATTTGGGTTTGTGCCTACAAACCCCTCTTTCTCTCATCTTCCTTTTTGTTTGGGTTTTCACACCACCTTCAAGGTGTGAAGAGGTTAGTCAAGCCTTACCTTTAAAAGGATTGAGTCATAGGTGAGCTAGCCTTCACCTGTAAGAAGGCTAGTGGGTTCTTGCTCAACCATTAAAAGCAAGCTGTAATAGGTTCTAGACTACCTTAAAGTCTAGTGGGTTTCTTGCTAAAAACATTAAAAAGCAAGCGGTAGTAAATCTCTCAACGGTTGAGTTGGGAGCGGAGACGTAGGCTTTGGTTTAAGCCGAACTCCGTTATCAAGTTTTGTGTCTTGCCTCTTTTATTTCCGCTGCACTTTTTACTTTGATTTTAAATTGTTAATTTTTTTTTAAAATGCAATTCACCCCCCCTCTTGCCATCACTCTCCGCCCAACACTATCAAGCCTTTTGAATCACCCAAAATCTACCCAATAAATCTCTCTACATCCCTCTCCTCCTCCTAGAAGCCTTAACTTAGGCAAACTAAACTTCAATAGTCCTTTTTGCTTCAAACCAAAAGGAGTTACCCAAATTAAAGGCAACGATTTCTCTTAGCTTCTTTTATTTTATTTTACTTATCCAACCCCTAAACTATTCATATTCATTTCTTTTGTGACAACACCAGTATAATAAATATACTAGGATACTGTTATAATAAGTATTCAAACTACACTTACACACACATCTATCTAATGGGTGAAGAACATAATGTTTCTATGGATGTCAACCAAATGCCTAACGAAATGATGATTGTTCAATTATCTCCTACCACCTGTCATGGTGGCCACTATGATGGAACTGTAATTAAATATGATATTGATTTTATATATAATCTTCTATAATTCCATTTTATACCATACCATTATTTGTTTCATGTTGTATATATATATGATAATTTTAATTTGAGGAAGTGCGGACTACCGCCCCCTCAAAGTGATATGACTCATTCATACCAGACATGGGACATATAAAGGATTGTGTTAATGAACATAAGTAACACATATAAGATATTATATTATACTGGATTAATAATATACCTATGTATCATTTGGTTTTTATTCCTTTTAAAAGGAAAAATGAAATTGAAGTAGTGTTTGTGCATACATACGGATTACCGTCTCCACAAACGCGATGAGACTCATTTCCCCATCATATCCATTCAAGAATAATTCTTGTTTGATGATTAAAAATAATTTTCAATTACATGATAAAATTCTCGATATGAATAAGTTACAACCTATCCATAACAAACCCGACTTACGTAACGAAGCATATAATGGAAAACGAATCCGTTAACACCTAAAACGAAGATAATACTAAAATATTATTAACAAAGAATTATTAAAACATCATATATGATATCATATTTATGTATATTTTTCATGTATAATTTAATAAAAATGATTTAACTATTATATAAAAGGTTAACCGACACTCTATCAAGGAAAAGTACAAGGTAAGGGTATATTTAACAATCTCTTCATTAGCCGAGGTTATTTATACATAATTATTTACTATGACCTCTCTATCATCCACATCCATGTTTCTTAAAAATGTATTTCAAAACATTCTTACTATTTTACAGAATATGGGTTAAAGTAATTTATAACCTTTTTTTACTTTTTATAAGATGTTTATAAAGGAATCTTTCCGTCGTTTTCCAAACAAGGTTCTTTTTAACCTTTTCGACAAAATTAAGGTAAGAATGTCTTTTTCAACTTATATGGTGGGTGTGGCTATTGTATACCATTATAAACTCATCTAATATTCCCTTACCGGATTATAAGTATATTTTCAAAGTAGATATTTTATTTTATAATTATGAGACTTTTAAATGATTTAAAAAAAGAGATATTTCTCTCAAATAGTTTTGATTTCATCTATGTCAACATCCTTTGATGGATTTTAAGCTTATTTGAAGTTGATTTATTATGATAAAAACCCTCCATATTGTATTGAAGGATTTGTAATATGTTTGACTATGGATGTGTTATTTTTATACCATTCATGGTTTATGGAGAACGTATTGACATTTAATATACTAGTTTTAATACTAATGTTTATGTTATGTTTAAAACTATTCATATGAGGAATGCATTGGACTTAATAAGTGACGAGTGGAGCTCGCTATAGATCCTCGATGCATCTGCCGGTCTCATGAGACAACTAGTGTCTTGGCATGAGTCATTGAAAAAATCTTATTTGTAGTCCTGGCATGAGGCCTTGGCTGTGTAGTTATGACAGTCTGGCATTATGCATTCCATCATTATGAAAATGGTTATTGATATCTCATGTGATTATTTAATTAGAAGAACATCCATGTGAATAAGTAAATTGAATTATTTCATTTTATTTCTGTCCTATTATGCTGAAGTTCAAGTTTAAAATGATTTTGTTTTAGTTATACATTGCATTAAATGTTTATGATTATTTATGAAAGTTTCCTCTATATTGTTATCCTTACTAGGCATCTGAACTCACCCCTTTCTATGTTTTATTTTTCCCAGGATGTGAAAAAGTAATTTATGAATGACATGCAGGGATAGTATGAGGGGATATGAGTGTGGACTATGGATACTATGTTGTTGTAGTTTTAATTTTATGATGTAATTTAAACTTTATGAATGTGTCAAGTGATTAGAAGGCTACTAAACTAATCATTCTTTGGAGACTTGATCTTTTGTGATCATGGCAATGTATTTTAATAATGCACCGTCTTTGGGTAACTGGAGTCGGGGCGTTACATATGGTTTTTGATGTGTTAATGGTTTTGATTGAGTGAAATATTTGGATGTTAGTAAGTGATGTAAGAAAATGATACTTTGTATAACAGAATAAGATTTAGGGTAAATCAAGTTAGAGATTTTGTTTTAGGAATGTAATGTCTACTGGGAAACTTAATATGTGTTAGTTAACAGTGATGTTTTAAAACCAGTTTTTGAAATAAAATTATGTTAATTTTTTTAGAGAGATTCATGGGAGTTTCATTAGGTGTTGAATGAAGAAATCATCATTATATGATCATTTGGAACTATAATTTTTGGGTTTTTTATTATAACATGATTTTTGGAGTATCATATTCCATCAGTGTTAAGGGGTATGACTTTTAAAAAATATTTGGGATATAATTTCAACCCGGGTTTATCAACTTTTGTGGTAGAAATTGTTGTTTAAAGCATCATGTTACCATGGTTGGAACTGAGGGATAAAAAAAATTGGAATAGAAGTTTAAATATCTCATGTCTATACATATTAATTCTTGGGTTTTCATTCATGACATTTTTAAATTTTTAATGTATTGGGTGAAATTGTTCTCATTTCATTGTTCAGAGTAGAATTTTAAATTCAAAGAAACCATAACATGATGGGTTTTTAAAAAATTAGGGTCATGAAAGATACTCAGTTTAATGGATATGTCTCTAGTGGATTAAGATTTAGAACTATATTTTGAAGAGAAAAATCTCATGGAATAAGATTAGCACACATTTTCTACAAACCCTGCACCCAAAATATGATGATTCAAGGATAAAGGATAAAGGATTTTTCTCAGAAGATGCTAGGGAAGGGTTCCTCTCCTGATTGACTAACTAATACTCATTCATTGATTTTCAATAATCAGTCACAATTGACCTGATCCCATCCTCATATACATTTTTGACAAAAAATCAAAAAGGTGGATAATATTGTTTTCATTTAGGTTGAGTATTCCATCTACGATGCTCGGGCAGGAGAAACAATCTAAATGAATCTTATCTCCTTCATCCCAGGAGATGTCCCTTGGATGGTAGGATGTGACATTAACACATTGGAGAACTCGAATGAGAAAATGCGGTGGATCATTTTTTAGGAGGGTGAGGTATGATTTTTTTACTTCATGTATTTTAGTGGGATGCTGGATGTTGGTTATATCAAAGATCCATTTACATGGTGTAACAACGAAAAAGGGTTTTACCGAACTTGGTTTCGGGTTGATCGGTGTATGTAGAATGGGTCATATATTATGGCCATTGAAAATATAAAAACACCCATAATCCACATAGAAATATGGATCACTATCCATTGTGCATCACTTTCACATTGAGGACTGAAATATGTGATTTTTTCCTATACTCTCAAACTTGCTCTTTTAAACCATGTTATTTTGAGGTATTTTTGAATCATGGATCATTCCCTGCCATGAGAACCCATGGAATGTATTTCATAATAAATTAACAACGCTTAGAGGTAACATGTATTTTTGGTTAAAGAGACTCCCTATTACTGATTATGATTTTGAGGTAATAAACCAAGAAATTGACATCCTGGACCAATGTTTGGTTGATTAATGGGATGATACTTTATTCAAAATACTAAGGAGAATGAAAATTATATTAGAAGATATGATTCTAATGTAGGAGAATATATCTCTACAACAGTCAAGGGAAAGGTGGCTCTAAGGCGGTGACTATAGCACTAGATTTTTTCATGATTCCTTCAATAAAAAAGGGTGAGTCACGGGACCCTAAATTAACATGGATTATGTATCGTTTTTTAATGAAAATACGTGTATGGGGTTTTGGAAAATGAGGAACTCAATTCATTGTTTGTCCGTCCTAATTCCCAGCTTCCATGGGGTTATATGAGGGGCTTGACAGAGATCTTTTAAATCATTCCAAGAAGGTTGATAGTATAAAATAATTAAATCATTAAACATATGTGGGGAGACTATACGGTCCTTGATGTTGTCTGGTCCCTTGACCTAAAATCTGCCCTCGGATCCGACGGTTTCCCTAGATCCTTCTACATGTCCTCATTAGATTCAGTGAAGTACATTCTAGTTCTTTATTTACTTACATTATTCATTAGTGGTTGTATCCAACACATTTCATGTTCTAGAAATATTGTTACATTGTTGAAGGTTATGGATCCTCAATCCCTAAATCAGTACCACCAAATCCATTTTTCTAATGTTCCCTATATGTTTTTTTAAGGAATCCGTAATAAGAGAGTGTCTCTTTTATTACTGGGTTGGATTACATAGGAACAACATGAGTATATTAATGGATGAGATATTCAAGGGTAATTCATCTATATCAATAGTTTATTTAGAAAATTATTCAAATAACCAATGGGATAAACCTGGTCATGAAGTTATACATGAACAAGGCTTTCGATTGGGTATAATAGAGCTTCTTACTAAGGGACCTTTTCTATATTAGTTTCTCCGAATGGATGATAGACCTCATGTTTCGATTTTTCAACTCTCTATGGTTATCTATATCACTCATGAACAAAAAATTTACCTCCTTATAGGATTTCTTGGGTCTTGGATAAGGGGATCCCCTATCCAGATCATTATTCATTATATTTCAATAGGTGTTGAGATGGTACATATTTTAATATATTAACTCTAGTAGGATCCTCATGTATCTCAGTTAGTTCATAAATTGTTGAATCTCACACCTAAAGGTTTTTTTAAATAATATCATATTTATCAATGGATGTATAAAATTTATTCTATGGATCAAATAAGCCTTTTAGGATTATTTTTTTAGAGTGGGAAAGTGGTTAATAGGGGGAAGAGTTTTTTTATCACTGCAAGTAAATTCTCGTACAGGAGGTCCATTTCCATGGGAACAAACTATCCATGAAAAGAGTTGTATTTCCAATGGAGTACTTTGTTTCTCCATTTTACCCTAGGAAACCTCTTATTCACTGCATCGATAATGTTATAGATCAGATAATGTGGTGAATCATGAAATGGATGGGAAATATTTATTCTTTTGGAGGGTGTATAATTATTTTCAATTGTGTATTATCATCTATATCGATATAAGTTTTGTATACTATGCATGTTCCACAAAGGGTTATTTATAAAATAGAGAAGATGATGATATAATTTTTTTTGGATGACCAAATGGATGGAAATAATCACTGGGATTCATAGAAGAGGTTGGGTAATCCCCTATCAAAAGAGGCTACAAACATCAAGAATTTTCCTTGAACGTTGAGGGGGATTCATGGTAAAATTTCATTTAAGATAATATAGGGGTAGAAGTTGTGGTTTATACACATGACAATAAAATATGGGAGTTCACCTATAGAGATTTCAAGACCCTACCTTATATGTAAAATGGCTTATCCTTACAAATTCTCTCTACGTCAGCATGTTTCTGGGACTGTTGAAAATGGGTAAATTAGATAATAGTAGTAGAATAAGGTAGGATCAACCCTCATCTTTCTGGGGTTTCCCACATCAGATATCTATTTTTATGAAGAAAATGGACACTATGGATCTATTAATACTACCATATATGAAAACCAGTGGGCAATTTAGGAGAACATAATACACAATGATGATCCAAACAAGTGAATTTTCACAGGTTCCTTGACATGTGTTTCCTCAGCTAGAGAAATCCTTATAATTTAGGAATATGTGAATGACCAGGATGTGTGGGGGGAGATAGTGTGGTTCATGTATATAAAATAAAAGTACATTTTCTTATTTTGTATTGTTCGGAGTAGGGTGATAACAACTAAAGAAAACATTCAATGAATGAGAGTGTGTTTAGAATCCAAGTACCACTACTGTAGGGAGGCCAATGGCGGGTCGATCATCCACTTATTATTGGAAGGATAATGAAAAAAGGATGTTTGGATCATCATTTGGAGCTTCATAAGGTGGACCGGGTGTGAGGTTATGTATGGAACATTTCTCCAGTACTAGAATCATGGGGCATATAATTATTTGTCAGAATGAAAGGCTAGGGCCATTATTATTATTACAAGTTGAAGGTCTATTTGGTCTTACATGAATGATTCTCAATATAAAGAAATTGATTGGGACCATGGCTACACTTATTTTTATAAATAAGAACATGATTCTGTATTTGGATCATCTTTTCTATAAATTGGAGACATCTTGATCCTTCAGAACACATCTAGCTTCTATTCCCCCATAGACGTGAGATGTGGCCCAAGGGAGGTGGGTTCGTTGGATCATCTCACATTAAATAATAATTTTTAACACTACTGGATCCTGGAAATTTGGAATCATGCGAGGAGGGGGGTTCTTAAAGATTAGTAGGGCTTGGTGGGTATGGATTTTCTAGGATTCATTGGATAAGGTGACACAATTCACGCTAAAGTACTTTCTATGCTTACAGGACTTCAGTTATGCAAGAAGATTGATTTTAAACATTTTTCTACAGATAAAGATTCTTTGGTTCTCAATAATGAACTACTTGGAAAATTTATTTCTCCTTATCATATATTACATTATTATAAATTGAAAGTGTTTGCAAGATACTAGTGTAGAGATTATACACACATGGCATGAAGAGAATGCAGTTGGAGAATATTTATCTTATAATTAAAATCTTGATCAGAAGATCTCAAATTTCACTAGCTATGAGTCCTTCCCTCCTGAGGAGATAATGTTTATTAAAGCTAACACAATAAGTATTCACTATTATATAACCCCATTATGTTTCACCCAATGATGTTACCATTTAGTTGGTTTAAATAATACTATAAAAATTTTGATTGCTTGATCCATAAAGGGTGTTCTAGTGAACCATGTTGGTGTCCAATAAAGTGAATAATGATCCAGAGTGTTGGATTATGGTTTTTTAAACACATAATTGAAAACCTAAAATATAGGGTGTGATTTAGATAGTAAATCTAGATGTTTTTCACACCTATTTAAAAAACAAGCATCCAAACCATGAGATTCACAAAAAGTTATAAATTAACAATTTTAGGAATATGGAATTAATGAGGTTTACACCATTTTACTTTTTAATTTCCCATGATATCCTAATCAGGAATCTATTTACCTTCTCCTATACCCCATGAGATATTTTCTCTATTTCATTTCCATATCTAATATCAGATCTTATATGAATTGTCAGGATGCATCCCACAGGGAACGTATCATGACTACTCCAAGACCGCCTTCAATATTCCAGGGATGAAGACTAGCATCGGAAAGTCATTTCCCAAAAATGGGAAGGCATTTACTCAAATCCAAAACACACATCGACAAGTCACACTGCACACAGGAAAAACAAATTGGAAGAAGAAATGTACAACCACCAATGAGTGTAAATGTATGTATTGTATTTAAAGTGGTTTTATACAAGAACAAGTGAAATAGAAGTAAAAAATGAAAAACAGCTCCAGTGGTCATCCTCCATGGATACTACATGAAGGGTAGTTAAAACTCATCACTTCATCCCACCATGTCAACCCGACACCTCCATACACCATCAATTTCATGCTCCCTAATTCTCTGTCAAGATACTTGTCATCTATAAAAGATACAACAAGGTGCAGATGAATCTCGTGTAGGGATGAGTATAACAATACTCAGTAGGGACCCAAGACCGCTGAAGGTCTCTCCTTATTTGACAAAGTAATAAAAAAAAATCATGATCTCAATTACAAGTCACAAGGATTGAATCACCTCAAACATGGATAAAACACCTGTATAGAACATTAGATGATTACTAGTAAAGATAGATAACCATATTCTAACGAGAGGATCTGTTACTGATCCACACATTATCGATAGATACTGAACCACATAGGATCTCTAAGAGCTAACCAAAACAAGAATGTAGAGTGCTGGACCACACAGGATCGATTTGTGATGACCCACATAGGATCACAGACTGATAACCCACATAGGATAGATTGGTTCTGACCCACACATGATCTCTGAGCACTGACCCCCATAGGATCGATAGGTACTGACCCACATAGGATCACTATTCATTCGCCATGTCACATTCAACCACTATATTCCCTCACTTAGCACGCTTGATTTGAGAAGGATCATCTCTTCAATCCATCATTTGTATCTCAACCACCAAAAAGTACCTCTATGTACTAACACGATGAACCGACAAGTCATAAGGGTTCCAACTCAACAATAAGTGTGTCAATCAGATGCTCGGTCTTAATGTTATTGGGATTTTAGTGTTGGGGGCTCAGTTAGATTTGGGATTCATCCAACCCGAACATGAACCAACTTCATCCAAATCTTATATGGAGTATCTCAAAAGTATTGTCTTGTCATACAGGTTACAATATCATAGACATTTCGTCCAATGGATGTCTACTTAAGGAGATATGACAATTTTAGAAAAACTGGGTCGTAAGTGGGTATGAATCCGGTTTGACCCAGTCAGACCGACCCAACCCATCCCATCTAGAAGGGTTTGCACTCGGCCCAGTTCATATGGGTGCGGTCTGGCACTCCGGGCCATGGTTTCATCCCAACACGCCCGGATGGCCATGAACCACCAGTACGCGGAACCTCCTAGCCCTCTGGCTGGTGCAAGGGATCCTCTCCCCTCCCAAATGGCTCGGCCATTTGATTCTTCCAATTATCATCTCCAATTGGTGACCCACCACCTGGCTAGTCCATGTGAAGTGATCACCAGCAGATGGGCGAGTGTGGGTCCGCCTTACGCCTTTTTCAATGCATATAGCCATGTCCCACCTCTATTGTACATCGCCGCAGTGCACCAACCATCTTTGACGTGGTAGGCATCTGCTAGCCGCCCATGTCCATTGTGGTTCCTTCATACACCCTTGTCCCTTCAAGTCCAGTAGGAGCCGGCCGCTAGCGCACTAGTGGAGTTTTCGTGGGCCATCAGGGAAGCCCAAGTGGTCCAATCTTCTCCTCAACTACACCTATGGGGCCTTTCGGTTTATCATGATCATTGTGTGCCACCAATTCCATCTTGTCTCCATGTTGGTCAGTTTCCAAAGAAGAACTCAATCAACCAAAATTGGTAGAGGGTCCGAGCCTTGTTCTGTTCGGCCCACACCCTCCGGTTTAGCATTATGACAAGGAAAGGGGTTTGACATCATCAATAGTAGAAAAATCATAAAAACAATTAAACAAATCCCCATCCTTGAATACGTGGGTAGAAGATGAATACAAGCAATATGAGTTCACATTATTTGTGTGTTCATTGGCATTCATTGATATCCAGATTGAATCATCAAAGGCGTTGATGATACAATCTTAGATGGTGGAATATGTCACATGTTCTTCATTATGAATTTTACCAGGGCTCCCCAAAACTCACACCAAACTCTTCATTAAATATAATATAGGGGATTATAACTTGTCACACAATTAATGTGGTTCTATAATATGTTTAATTATTGTACACATTAATCTTCTAACGGTGCAGTTACATAGCTATGTGTAACCAGCCATTAAATGATGTGAAAACACTGTGGTCCTTCCACCGTCACTTATCAGTTACAATGAAAAAAATAAAATTACTCATGGTGTTATTTTATAATATTTTTAATGTCGAAAAAATATCCTTTTTGTCTGACCCTTTTCAGTCAATGTTATACTTTTTCTAAGAGAATCCTGGAATTGTGAATTCAATGGTGCACTCTATTTTAAATCCGAGCACCAGTTAAAAATATAGATATTTTCACTCCCACGTTTACAGAACGCAACTTAAAAATGTTTAAAATTTGTTTTGGTCTCTCTGGGCCTCAGAATCTATTTCCTTCAATTTTCACAGCCTTGTTAAAATCCCAAAAAAATTAATAATAATTATATTAAAATTACAAGTCTTTACAACCATCCCACATAAGAGATTTATGTCTTTGATAGATCAAAAAACTAGGGAAAAACATGGGTCTATTGAGCACGTATCTGAGCCTCCTGCTATAATGTGATGTCCTGTAAATTCCCATACTACCACCAAACTCACACGAGTGGAATCGACCACCCATAAATGATCCGCTCTTGTAGATCCTCTATCTCCACCGTAAACTCCACAACGGTTTCCCCATCTTCAATGTCCAACTCTCCCCAGTCGATAACATGCGATGGATCAAGCACAAAACTCCTCATCTATTACACATGGAAAACATTATTAACCCGGTGAATCTGAAGGGGAAGAGATAGTCGGTATGCCACATAACCCACATTGCTGTGAATATGGAATAGTCTAATGATCATTGAGGATATAATTACAACTCAGCCAAATCATTGCAACCATCATTGGCTGAGACCCGTAAGAAGACATGGTCTTCCTCCTTGAACACTAAGGGACTCCATCTCTAGTCTTCATAAGACATCTACCCGCTATCTACAGTCTTCATCATCTCCTGTATGATTTTCACCATCTCAGTAGTTTCCCATACCAACTCTGGACCCAAAAGGGATCACTCCTCTATGTCTATCCAGTATTGAGGAGATATGCAGGGTCACCAATACATAGTCTCAAATGGCACCATAACGATGATGTATTGAAAACAATTTTTACATACGAACACCACTATGGGAATGTGATCCTCACAACTAAATCCAAAAATCACTGACACAAGCATGATTCTTGTCCTCAAGTGTCATTATGGTCTTCTCCATATCACCATATATCTGAGCATGAAAGGCGGTACACAAAAGCAGCTGTGTCTTGGAAGCCTCATGTAATCTCTTCCCCAACTGAGTTATAAAAAAAGTGTCACAATCCGAGGCGATCATCTATGTTACCCAAAAAATATGTAGAATATCTTGTATGTAGAGGCGTCTAATTCCATCTATTGATCGCTGCTCTCAAATGGGTAAGAAGAGGGTTGACTTGGTGAGTCAGTCAATGATCACCCTGATAGAGTTATGGCCTTCAGACGTATGTGGTAGCCCCACCACTATGTCGATGGAGATACGAACCCACCTCCATTCCATCAACTCAAGTGGTTGTTCCAAGCCTAATGGAACTTGATTTTTGGCCATCACTTGCTGATAAGTGAGGCTTTGTGAAATGAACTCTGCCACTGCTTTTGTAATCCATGGCCTCCAAAACAAATGTCAGAGGTCCTAGTACATCATTTTCATTCATGGATGTTATTACAAATGGGACGTGTTGAAATCATAAACACCTCCTTTTGTATCCTCACTAGTTCTATTGTGCATCCTTCGAGAAAGATTAAATTCTCCCCAACATAAATATTCCTTTAGGATCTTGTCTGGATGATATACAAGCACATCGATTCACACATTCCACATCCCCATGTTGTTATTCCCAAAATCTCTGAATGTGTGGGGGAGTTAAAGTCATATATAGAAGGTATGAAGATCCACTATTATCCATGATGGATATCTGAAACACGACTATCTGCTCTGTTTCCTCAATCAACAACTATATATCAGACCTCTTGCTGAGTATGTCTGCAACTATGTTCCCCTTTCCATTTTTATAGATTATATCAAAGTCATAGTCCTGGAGGAACTACATCCATAGTTTCTGACATAGATTTAGGTCCTTCGGTGAAAAGATATACCTAAGACTCTTGTTATTGGAATAAACAGTAAAATGTTCACCCATCTAGTTATTCTTCCAATTATTAGTGTAATGGCCACTACTACTAACTCCAGGTTATGGGTCATGTTTTTATGATTTTTTTCCTTATTTATTGTGAGTTGTAGGCAATCACCACTCTATCATTTATCAGAAAACACCCTACTCCAGTCCTTGATGTGTTGTAGTAGACTACATACCCCACACCCACTTCTGGTAGCCTCATTAGAGGGGCACTCGTTAAACTCTGCCTTAGTTAATGGAAACTATAATGGATCCAATACATCCATAAAAATGGTTTTCCCTTCTTCTTAAAAGTTGAAATGGGTGATGCTACTCTTGAAATGTCATCTATGAACCTTCGGTAGTACCTATCAAATCCTAGGGAACATTGTACCATGGACGCACTCCTAGGTGGATCCCAAGAAAGAATTGCATCTATCGTCACCAGATCCACTACAAATCTACCCTATGATATAAGATGCCCTAGGATATGTAATTCCCATATCCATAACTGGTACTTTTAGATATTTTCATAAAGCAGTGCTCTTAGAGTGTATCACGATCTATCTGTAGATGTGTGGCATGCTCCATCTCTTTTGAGGAGTATACTATGATACCGTCAATGAAGTCTATCCCAAAAATATCAAGATAAGGCTATAAGATCCTCTTCATGAGTCCCATGAACATTTACAAAGCATTGGTTATGCTGAAAATAATCACCATGAACTTTTAATGTCCATACCAACATTTTAAGGTTGTCTTTGGTACATCCTCACCCCGTTCCCTGAGCTGATGATAGCCAGATCTGAGGTATATCTTTAAAAATCACTTTTCTCCCTTAATCTAGTTGATAATTTCATTAATCCTCAACAAAAGATACATTTTCTTCAATGTAACATGGTTCAGGAACTGATAGTCCACACAAAGCCTCATACTCCCATCTTCCTTTTGGTGAACAAAATCAGGGTTGTCCATGGAGAAACAGTGGGTTGTACGAACCGCTTCCTATGTAAGTCTTCCAACTATATCCTCAACTAAAAAAGATCCATGAAGGAAATCTAATATGATGTTGTTGATATCATTGCATTCTAGGGATACAGAACAATGTAATAGTCTAACTCTATATGAGGAGGTAGTCCATGGACATCGTCCAGATAGACATCAGCGTATTATTCCACCACAATAGGAAATCTAGGACTCCTCTCTTCTAGTACACTGAGGGTGAGGCAAGAAAACTAATGGGTGATTATTTTCTCCTGCTTCCAAGTATGTCCATTATGTGCCGCAATAGTTTGCTTCCCACAGGTGATAGAAAACCTAATCCCATCATGAATGATACACAACACAATGCGCCTAAAACAGTCGATTAGAGCATAGACTGTGGATAACTAGTCCATACCAATGATGAATTTGTGTGGTCTAGACGATGAAACTAGAAGATCCCAACAAAATATTTTGCCACCTATAGTAATTTCACATTGTTGGAACCAGTGCATAATCATTGAATCATTTTCCGTAGAAGTCTCTAAATGTAACGATCAAGCCAATGTCTCCATCAGAATCTCTTATCTCTGAACTTAACTCATGGAAATGAAAGAGTGGAATCACCATTTGTCTATATGTATTGATTATATGGTGGATTAGAAAAAAATTGTACCTTGAATTATTTCTAGAGAACTGTGATCATAGGCCTTATCTCCCAGAAGCTGAGCTCATCCATATCCACCTGCCCTCTATGGTCGGGGTAGGCCTCATAGAGGTGTTGGTAGTAGAACTTTAAATCATCACCCACTTGCTACTACTCGGCCATCTCCTCTTCCACGTCTACTGCCTTGATGACATACACTCTCGAATGACTAGCCCTTACTCAGAAGTCCCTCGACCTTCTGTTGATCATCAGTGAAGTAGGTCAGGCAGTCACCAGCCATGTGACCCTGCCTGCCACACGTGTAGTACAGTCAGCTACTTTTCAGTCATCCTCTGTCTGGTGAGCTCTGCACTACCGATATTATATCCTGGGGTCTCCCTATAGATGGTATGGCCCTCTAGGGCGTCTATGTATTTTTATATTACCATATGCTCATGACTCACCTTCATGTCATCTGGTGGTGGATCTCACTATTGGTTCCTTCTCATCTAGGAATCTCTAATCTAATTTTTCGCCCTTTAGCACTAGAGCCCACATTGGGATATTGAACGATTTCTTCGATGCTTTGATATGCCATCGAAGACCCTTATCAATGGTATAGGCCATGAAAAAGGGTCCTATACCATTTCAATGGTGTAGCGAGAGAGGTCCAAGAATCTTTTCAAGTAATGGTCTACTGTCAGGAAGCTCTGATGTCAGTGATGTAGCCCCTCAAAACATATGGAGTGTAGTGTCATTGGTATGAAATATTCCCTGAAGAGGCCATCAATGTCCAACATGGAATTTTTCACCTCCTACTGTTTCAAGAGCATCAGGATCCACCATATTCCTAATGTGTCTTTGAAGAGGACTACATCTAGGATCACTATCTAGTTTGTTGGGGTCTCAAACAAACAAAAAACCCATTCCACATCCTCCAGCCAGTCCTCAGTTACCTGCATGCCTATCTCTCCTAGAAACATCATTGGCCTATGTATTTGAACTTATGCAACATGCTTAGTCAGTGTGCATGGTCTACTGGTGAGGATGGTTGAAATTTCCATCCGATGGGTGGTGGTGCTGTTGGTACAGAACTTGAATGTGCTATCACTATCCGAGGGTCATGCACTTACGCCTCATTTCTCGGTGAGCCATCATCGTGTTCTCTATCTGGAATCCTGGATCACTATTTACACAGAGACATCATGAATGAAATACTTGTACCACTATCAATTATTTATACATGGTGAGAGGACTCAAATATATCAAAATAGAAATAATATTTTCAAAACACACGGAACTAGTGGTTTCATTTATCGAGCCAAAAATTAGAATTCAAGGTTCTTGTATATGGATATGTTGGCCACCACACTAACACTAGACTCCCTGAACTAAAAACCGACCACAAAAAACATAACAATATTTCTCTATTGAAAACATAGACTCGTAGTTCTTCTGATAGAATCTACCCCTCTGATAAAACATTTTTAGGAACTGTCCCTCGGGGCACGTGCCATGACTTCCCCATGTCTTCATTCCAAAGGCCAGGGGTTGTATACTAGCACTGAAAAGTAATATTCTTAAAATGGGAAGGCATTTTATCAAATAATAAACACAAATAGACATGGAAAACAGCACAAAAGAAAACACAATGTTTTAATAAAGTTCCACCACCTCTGAAAACCACCACGGAGTGTAAAAGTAAGTACTGCATGTAAAGGGAAAGTATTCAATCCCAATAGAAATGGAAGTACAATGGAAAGGAAAAAAATATCATGAGGTCCTATTCCAATGATCATATCTGATGGTTAGGTATAGCTCGTCACTGCAACTCTCCACGTCTACAAGTAACCTCAATACACCATCATGTCCTGGCTCCCCAAGTGTGAGTCAAGCTACCCATCTTCTACAAAAGACACAACAAGGTACGGGAAAATTCATTCCATGGATGAGTATAAAAATACATATTAGGGACCTAGATACCTTCAATGGTCTCTTAGAATTCCATAAAGGAATAACCACAAAGCATGATCTCAATCAAAAATCAGATGGATAGACTCAGCTCAAAATAGTTATACAAAATAAGTACTAAAGTACAAATTATTAGATGTAAATCAAGATCATCTTATTCTGTCAAGAGGTGCTACGGATGACCCACACAATTCTGATAGATGCTAAACTACATAGGATCACTAGGTGCTGACAGACACAAGATCACTATGTGTTGACCGACACATGATTGATATGTGATGTCCCACATAGGAACACAACAAAATGACATAGACATGATTTATAGGTACTAACACAGATATAATCGATGAGTTCTGACCCACATAGGATAGATAGGTACTGACTAACACATGATCACTATTCGTTTATCACATCATAACCATCCACTGGATTCCTGCAATTAGCACACTTGTTTACGGGAGGATCTGATCCTCATGCCATATTTATTACCTCAAACACCACAAAGTCCTAGGCGGATGTAACTCAATTAACTGCCATTTCATAAGGGTTACAATGATACTTTTAGTTGGTTATTCTGACATCTCGTTTGAACGTTTTTTGAATTTTAGTGTCGAGGGCCCGGTTGGATTCGGGTTCGATCCAACCCGACCCTACTCCAAATTTCTCCAAATCACTAGGGGGAATCTCAAAAGTAATAAATCATAATATGGGTTCCCTCACAATATAATTTTAATTAAAAAAATGTATGGTTTAGTATATATGACCATTTGAATAAAATTGGGACGTAAGTGGGTTCAGTTCCGATCCAACCCGATCAGACCGACTTGACCTGGCTCCTTGGGCCCAACTCGAAGGTGTTATGATTGGCCAGGTTCGGATGGGCCTGGTCTGACCTGCCAGGCCGTAGGTTCGGCACTTCCAACTATGCTGGATGCGGCCCACCGAGGAGTTGACCCACCCGAACCACTGGGTGTAGTGGGGGTCCACCCATCAAGCAATCAGATCATCCATTCATGTATTCAAATTTGTGGCCCCAGTTCGGGCCACTCCACAAAGATGGTCCACATAGACTAGTCACCTATGGTCCTATGGGTGTAGGTCCACCTTCCACCTCGGCTTAGAGCCGACACTGTCATATACATCGTGCCGCCATAGTGTGCTACCCAGAATCAATGCATCTGAATTCAGCTGAGAAATCCTCTATTCCATGGTGACATTGTGTTCCATCATTCCTTCACAGATGGCGGGTGCCAGCATTCGGCTCATCTGGTCACTGGCGCCGACGTGCTGCAGGAACATTCGCGAGCCACCGGTGAAGCCCTAGTGGTCCAATTGTCTACCCGACTGCGCCTACATGCCTTCTGGGGTGTCTCCATCATTGCGTGGACCCATGTTTAATCTTGTAACCACGTTGGTTGGTTTTCCATGAATAACGTATTCATGAAATGTTGTCGGAGGGCCTGAGCATTGTTTGTTTCGGACCACACCCTCAACGTCAGTGTTATAATAAGGGAAGGGTTTCGAAATCATCATGACTAGAAGAATCATAAAAATTCATAAAAAGATCCCCCTAACACCAATACAATGGTAGATAGTGAGTATGAGGAAGAAGAGTTTTTTTAGAAGAGTTTTCATTAGTATTCATTGATCTCATGATTTAATCCTCAAAAGCATCGAAGCTCCATTTTACGATGGTGGAATAGGTCGTTAGCACTTCATCCAGAATTCTCTAGTGGGTCCCCAAAACCCACGCCAACCTCTTCTATAAATAAAAGACAAGGATTTTTAACTAGTCTCACAATTATTTTTGTTCAATAATATGTTTTATTAGTGAACCCATTAATCTCTCGGCAGTGCAGTTACTCAACCACATAAAACTGACCATTATATAATTTGACAACCCAGTGGTCCCGCCACATTCGCTAATCAGTTACAAAGAATTAAATAATATAACTCATAGAGTTATATTGTTTATATTTTTTGTAATGTATGATGATTAAAAGTTTTATATGACCCTAGTCATTCGATGTTATGATTAACCCAATAGAATCATGTCATTTCGAATTCAACGGTGCCCTCCTATTTTGAATCCGAGCACCCATTGAAAAGATAGAAATCACTACTCCAATGTTTACTAAATAAACCATAAAAATTGTTTGAAATTCTATTCCGGGCTCTCCGAGCCTCGGAATCACGTGCCATCAATTTTTTCCGACTCTCAAATATCCTAAATAATTTAAAAACTTTTATATGAAAAGTATATGTCTTTACAATAAATACCACTTTTTATATCAATCCCTCCACAATCATTCTATCACATTTCCTTTTTCTATCATGTTTAATCTAGCCACTTATATAGATTATACCCTATTTTTAAGGAATATTGATTCATCATCATTTTTTATTTTCATTTATGAATCCTGTTTTTATACTACAAGTTGTAATATTACAATGTATATGGTAGGGGTATGGTTTAATTTCACGTAATGTCTCATTTTATTTTAGGGAAAATATTATTTATTCATCACTCTAGAAAACCAACATCATCATAGTTGTTTATTACATGTCATTCCAACATTTATATCCATTCATTAAATTCACTTTTCTTTAGTGGTTCCCTAAAATTTTCAACACGTCCATAGACTAAGTACTATGGGTTTAGGTTTTATAGCCTAACCATGATCAATTAAATAAAATGGGTTGTTTATGTCCCTGAATATCATATTATATATTAGATAAGTCTATATATTTATTAAATTTTTTTATATCAACCAAGTATGTTTCAAAAAATAATCATTACTATTTAATTGGTTCACCCATAGGAAGGATTTTTTGCGTAATGTATTTAAAAATATGTATTACCCATGGAGAGTGACATCCTTTGGTTTTTCATAAGTGAAAATTTAAACATACAAGGACATCCAAATAGAGAATATGGTAACATCTCTCAGTAATCTCATAAATTAGTAATTTAAACATTTATTATGATTAAAATTAATGTATTGGGATTGGATTATGGAATATTCAAAGATAATTTGTAGTAGGTTTAAATGGGATGGTTACTACTTGAAAATGTTCCAAAAACCATATATACCATTGGATATTGTGTGTGATAATATTCATATTAATTAAAATATAGATTAATTAATCATTTTTTTATGAAATTGATTTTATCATAGAAATTATGATTCATTGGGATTCAATTGTAAATAATTTTTTAATGTTTTTATTGTGATGTGATATAATTATCTTAAAAATATCACTTCTTAAATGAAATTATAGAACCAAATTGGTTAATATTTAATGAATTTATTTATTTGTATTTTAAAAGATTGAACTTGATCAATGTTTCATGTCTATATTAGTTAAGTTTCCTTTATTTCCACGTGGATTGTATAATATACTAATATTCATGCATTATGTGACATGTATTTGTTTTATGTGATGAAACACATGTGTAAGTCATTTATTCAAATTTATAATGACAATTTTGATACTAATCGATGTCACATGATTCATTGTTTAAAATTCCAATGGGAAATTCATCCTTCAATATGGTATATCTCAAATATTCACAATTTCAGTGGCATGGTACTGTGTATATATCTATAAAATCCAATATAATTAAAACTATTGGGATCAGATCTCGGAATAGACTTGATATCTTCCAGAATGGAAAGCCATATATTGTTTCCATTAATTCATATATGTGATTTCCAAATATTTTAATGGATATTTACCTTTGGATCTATTATATCCCATTATAATGTGGAATGGTTAACATTCATCCCCCAGATCATATTCCTAAATTACACACTATGGGTTGATCAGAATTGGTTGCCTATCTACTTTATCATAGAAAATGATTTCTATTTTTTGAAGATCTTTTGGGTTTTGTTCCCATAAGAATTCTAAGACCCATTATGTGAATTCACCATTGATTATTTTACATGGACACATAAACTTATATGGATCACCCTTACTACTAATTATTTTTTCAAATAATAATCGATAATATAAATATGGTGAAGAATATTTTATTTTTTATTCACATCGTATTTAATTAATTTCTTATTTATATAATACAAAATGACCTTTTTTTAAAAGAAGGATAGATAAAATTAATGATGAAGATTAGCAGCCGTACATATGAAAAGCCATAAAGAGAAATTGTCTAGGAATAGCAGGATGTCATTAAAGGGGCCTGAGGCCGCCAGCTGATGGGCGGCATTGTTTCTTTCTATTTTGGTAAAGGAGAAGGTTCATCAAGAGAAGCCTTGGCGAAGCAAGAGAATTATCTTGAAGATGAATCCAAATTAATTGAGTCCTGTTTCATTCTGGTTAATAGCATCGATCCTAGTGAGGCAGTCAATCTAAATGATGATATCAACCCATCCACGTTCCATAACTAGAATCATACTTTCAAGGATGGTAGAGGACTCTACTACTGAATGTTCCCAGAAGGCATGATGTGATTCATATTTTGCTACAATGATTTTCCCTAGATGATTTCGGGCCAGGAGACAGAGAGAAACAACCCCATCCTTGTAGAGATACACATCCACGTTAAGCATAAGAATCCCTTCCATTGGGGTGGTCCATTGAGGGGGATAAGAGGGGGTTACACCTATCCTAATGTTTCCATTATGGTCCTTCCAAACGTCAATCCAAGAAATGGCCCATTCAATCCATAATTCGGGAGGAGTATGAACGTGATGAAAAATGGTATCATTATGCCGCACCAAAATGATCCATGCCAGGGTGGAAAGTGAACCTGCATTAATAGATGAATGATAGGAACACCAATGCATCAGAAGAACGGGGAGGTTAGAGGAATTGTCCAGTGAAGCATCTGGTGTCAGCCCTATTTATTCCAAATTTCCTTAGCTCTCAGGTAGTGAATGATGGCGTGCAAAGAAGTTTTTGGAATATTCAGGCAGAAAGGGTAGGATTCATCACCGAAAATATATCGGTAAACGAGAAGGCTCATGGTAGTGAGGGTGCCCATTCACACTTGCCACCAAAATTGGCGAATTTTTTGGGGGATGTTGAGCTTCCAAAGTAATTTCCATGGTCTATCTTCTCGGTCGAAAAAGTGTGTGCCAAGAGACAGTCTGTAACCGGATCTCACCGTGTAGTCACCTGAAATGTCATTGGTCTAGAATTGATAGTTGGGACCTGCATCTGGGACCCAGAGGATATTTAGGATAATTATTTGGTCTCTTTGGTTAAACCATTCAGGGAAATTTTCCAAACACCACCCCAGTCCCTGGTCTGAAAAGAGGCAGTTGACAATGGCGTCTTCATGACCTAGTTGGTTGGGTGATGTAGCCGTCATACCATCCTTATCGACTAGCCAAGGATCGGTCCAAA
The DNA here is from genome assembly GCA_963277665.1 of Viscum album. NCBI lineage: Eukaryota > Viridiplantae > Streptophyta > Magnoliopsida > Santalales > Viscaceae > Viscum > Viscum album. The sequence continues at coordinate 310,726,894 of OY728129.1, forward strand.
TGTTGATAGATGAGCCATTCCCAATCCTCCATCCCAACCCTTTTTACATGAAATTTCCTTCCGCCCAAATGATGCTCCAAAGAAAGCTTGGACGGGGGCCAATAGAGGAAAAATGGATGTCCATGTGGGTAAAGTACTTAACTCAGAGTACCCGTGCACTGAGAGATTATGGACAGTTAATAAGACGCCATACTTGCTTGTCCAACTTTGGTTCATTGAAGAGAATAAGATTCTGGAATCACATCCTTCCCTCCGACTTGGGTTTGCAGATTTTCTCCTAGTCCATCCTGTGGGGTCTATTCCTTCCATCATTTTCCCCACCAGAAGTTGGAAGTATGTGAATGGATCTGATTGAAGATGGTCATCGGGATCTTAAACAATGACATAAAATAGCTGGGAATAGACTGGATGACAACTTTAATGAGGGATTCTTTTCCATCTTTGGATATTATTTTTGGGGTCCAACCTTGAATTTTTTTCTTAATTATGTTCACCAGTGATGAAATGATTTCATTTTCGGACCGGCCCATCACCATGGGTAGCCCGAGATACTTCTGGTGTTTATCGACCATATGGATGCCTACTGATGCACAATGTTCATCTCTCTTGGAAAGAGGCACCCCTATGCTGAAAGATATTCCCGACATGTCATGATTGATAGACTGTCCAGACGCCCACTCATACTGCTGGATTTCATGGCTGATCACCCGACATTCATTTACAGTTGCTATGGAGAAAAGGAGGCAGTCATCGGCGAAGAAGAGATGCTACAGTGGTGGGATTTCTCGGCAGACCTTTTCCCCAAGAATAGACTTAGAGGATGCAGCCCTCGAAATATGTTTAGAAAAAACATCAGCCTCCTAGATAAATAGAAATGGGGAGAGGGGATCTACCTTTCATAGGAATCGGGTTGAGGTGAATCCTCTGGTGAGCTCCCCATTGGCCTTGATTCTTAAGGAGATGGTCGAGATGCAGTTCATGACAATATCTATCCATTTAGTGAAAAAAACAATTTTCAGCATCACAACTCTTAGGAACTGCCATTCCACTTTATCATATGCTTTTTCATATATAGATTCCAGGTCATGGTTCTTATTTTTGCAGTGGATCTTGTTTTCATAGAGTGGACCACTTCATGGGCCACTATTTTATTATTAGTAATCTATTTCTTGGCCATGAAGGGGCTCTGGTGTTCTGAGATAATATCAAGAAGCCAAGGGCATATCCGATTTATTTTTTGAGAATATATTATAACAGACATTGTTGAGGTTGATATGTCTAAAATTAGGGATCACCATAGGTTTCTTGATTTTGGGAATGAGGACGTTGACCATTTCATTGATGGAGGAAATGATTTTATTCCCCACCCAGATATTTTTTTTATCATTTTTCATTTGTTGGGACCGATGATGTTCCATTATTGTTTAGAAAAAGGGTGTGGAATCCATCCAGTCTCGGGGCCTTAGTGAGGTGTATATGTTCCAGGGCCATACATATCTTGTCATTAGTCACATATTTGGTAAGCTGTCGATTGATCTCTTCGGTGATAAGAGGTCTGATGCATTTTTCCACTTCAGCAGACATGAAATAAGTTCCAGTGTATAAAAGGTTCTAGAAATAGCATGTCAATGCTTCATGAATACCACTGGTGTCAAAAACGTTTCTTCCATAAGGTTGTAATATACACATGATAGAATTTTTCGAACGCCAAGCTTAATCTTTCAGGTGGAAATACCTTATATTAGCATCTCCCTCTTTAATGTAGATGTCTCATGCCCGCATATACCAGAAGCTTTCCTTAACACATAGGGGCCCGTCTTGATCTCTTTGAGTGGCACCAATACTGAAAATAATTTCAATTTGATACGGGTTGCATGAGTAAAATATTCACTTTCTTTTCAAGGAAATCATAATGCCGATCAGGGTGGTGGAATTTCATGTTTCTCCAAGAACTCAGATCGGATGAAACCTGTTGGAGATTGAGGCCAAAATCATCGTGAGAACTCTTCCAGCCTGATCAGACCACCTCATCGCATTCCTGGTCTTTTTTACTAGAAGCTCTCAAATATGAAGGGTCTACTGAGTTGTCTATTTCTTTCACCTTGCGTAAAATAAATGAGAATTGGGCAGTGGTCCAAATAGTTAAGGTCTATGTGGCCTATATGAAACATGTTGAACAGATTAATCTAATCAGTAGAACCCAGAAATCTATCAAGACGCTCAGCGATGTGGATGCCTTTAGTATTGCCACAGAACCATGTAAATGTATTACCAATGTACCCCAGATAGACCAGGTTCACCCTAGAGACCATGTACTTGATGTTTGACATTGAATCTGAGGTTAGGATGATTCTTCCTCTCTTTTCCTTATGGAACATAATCCCATTGGAATCACCTTTGAAGAGAATGGGGCTTGGTAATTCATGTCACAGCTTGCATAGAATATCCCATGATTTCAACTTATCATTATGGGATGGCCATCCATAGAATCCTACAAAATACTAGGGTGGGTGAAAGTCTATTTGAAAAGTTTCTGCCACATGGTATAAGGAGAAGGAATTTTTTTTGACGTCGATATTGTCCTTCTGAAGGAGACATAGGCCCCTTGAATGTCATAATCTGGGCACTGAGAAGCATCCTTGGAAGCCGCAATTCATAGAAATACCAGTGTTGTACTTGTTTTCCAGTATGGTTTCAGACAGGAAAACCATGACAGGGTGAATTTGAGCACAATTATGTTGTAGCATGTGAGCCATTTGTGGGTTTCCAAGACCACGACAGTTCCATCATAACACAACCATTGCTCAAGGCAGGGATGGGTTTTTCACCCTTCGCCACCTTTTCTTCTTCCGGACATGTTTCTCCACTTGTCGTTTTCCATACTTTGGTGGGATTCCTCCATGATTGGCATGTTTCATTTTATCATTTCCTTACTCAGGATTTAGGTTCTTCCGTGTGACCATCAATTTCTCCCCGTTGCACCCTTTTCTACGTTCAACGGTTCACTGGGCCCATTATTGGAATTCTCGTCATTCCATGGGCATCCATTGTTATAATTCCTGTTGCAAATGATTGTGGGAAAGGGTCCAGATCGGGTGGTTCAATGTGCATTGGCATTGTCTTTGACAATTTTATTGGTGGTTCTTTTTGCTTCATCGCCGAACTTGTGGATGTTTGTGTATTTTTATTCTGGGGTTTAGGATGAACTCTAGCTTCTCTTTGCATGGGATAGTTAGTATTAGGGAAATCCAATGGTATAATCATAAAGGATTTTTTAGTTACGGGTTCTGCCTGACTAGAATGTGCCAACGTGAGACGGTCATGGTCAATTTGTTTTTCTGTCTCAGGGGTGAAAGCATATTTATTATTTTTGGCTTGGAGCCAACGACCATATTGGATGATGATGTTACCTGATCCACTCTTATGTTTTGGGGTGCACGTTTATTATAGATGTCCATGGACACCATAAATAATGCATAAGATTTGGAATTTCTGAAACTCGAATGATATCCAAGTGTTGGCATCGTTGATTTTCTGGAAAAATCCCCTCATTAGGGGCTTTGAAAATTCAATTTCCGCCTTGATCCGATCCTCGGGGCCCCGTTGTATTTGGTCTGAGAAATCCCAGTCAAGAAAGTGACCTATACTATCCCCAATTTCTCTTATGATTATTTATTTTCTTGCATGGAAGTGGATTACATTAATTCATATCCAGAAGGGGGAGTGGGTTAAATTCAATCACTGGATATTGTCGTCCCCTTTGTATTCTTCCATGAGAAGGATTTGATTATCAACGGACCACTGTCTTACACAAAAGATTTTGTCTCTTTCAATCTCATTAAAGTACTCAAATATGGGGTGATTTATCCCCTCTTACTGAATAGACACTCCTACATCATGTTTCTAGATGTTCTGTAAAGTGTTTTTGAGAGCCCCCTGATTCACCGAAATGTTTTCTACGAACTTTACCACAAGGAGCAGAGACAAGCATTTTTTCAAGAGTGTTTCTTCATTTCTCTATGCCTCGATCACTGCCTTTTGTTTGTCCATCAAGAAGAAACTCTTCCCTTGATTTACTAAGTCATCGTCCATAGAGAAAATCCAAAAGATTAATTCACTATCCTCATTAAGGACTGGAAGGATGGAAATCCCCCTGGCCCTGGAACACTTAACATAAGAACTGGGTTAAAGCTCTGGCAATGCCCTGTGAGCTAGGAATGTTTCTTGGAACTAAAAAATATTTATATGTTGTATATTAGGAATGTTTCTAGGGATTCTTATTGTTACTTATATGGTTTTAGGTATTGGTATATGAGAATTTGATTGATCATGTACTCAGTATACATATAAGATTTTGGTATTTTTAGACATTTAGTTTTTTACATTTCTTCTATACATACATTATGTGTATCACTTTTTATTTTATTGTTCATGATTTCTTATGTTGAATTTTACTATCTATAGTCTTTGGTTTTATTTGTATCTTTTATAGATGTTTTTCAATGGTTATATTACCACTATTTATTTTAAATATATCATAAATATTTAGTACAAATATTGAGGGTATCATCTACACACTATAAAATCAATATACCAATGTTTGATGCCAGTGGGCTCTAGTATATAGGGAGGTCTTCTTGATCACATGATTCTATTGATATAGATTATATATGATCCAGCTAAGCTTAAGACATCACATATACATCTTAAGATCTTAAAACAATGATAAAATTGGGATTGATCAAATGAAGTGTATCTAACACTATAGACCTTCTAGAAATTAACTATTAATTCAAAAATAAATTTCATTAGAATCCATAAATAAAACAATGGAATTTCAAATATAGGATTCATCTCATTTAAATTAGGGAATATCTCCATGAATCATGGGGAACATTGTTTTGTGGATCAAATACATTAATTATTTATCAAAAACACAATTAGATCCTCTATTATTGAACACATAAGGAGTCTAAATTTTTGATGAAATGATCTGGAGTTTTTAAGAACAAGAGTGATACATTTAGGTATGAAAATGTGACACAATAATAAAATAATAGCCTTTATGAATTAAATTTATATTATTTAGTTATGTGAACATGATTTGTTCTCATGGTATTCGAAACAATATTCCAACCATTCATGGCCTTTTACCCCTCCTAGGTGGCCATATAGATTGGTCTTGTGGATTGAAAATCCATGCATGAACCATGCAATTGGAAATCAAAATGTGTTGTATATTTTTTTTTGAGGATTCATGGTTTGGTAAATCATTTTCTACCCATATATCCTCTTACACTATACATATAGATTCTTTGAGGATCTAAATTGTGTTGGAAACCCCATTAAAAACCATGAATCTTCCAATGGGCCTCTCAAATAATCTGAAACAAACTAGAAACCAAAATAAATAATTGAAAATTCGTATTACAAAAATGAATGAATTGAGGATTAATTTACCAAAATATACCATAAAAATATGATCTCATTTCAATACCCCATTATTGACTTCTCCTCACTTAGCAGTGACAATAAAATTTTGTCTCAAAACACTTATGTCGCTAAACACAAATATTAGAATTAAATTATAAATATTTATTATAGAACCTTAAATTATTCTATACGACCGATAGATGTGTTATTGTCTCCCCCCTCAACACCTCCTCACAACAGTTAATAATCAACATAGAGCATTCTATATATGATTCTTCTGGCTCTAACTCCAAATCATTATTGTTTATCATGTGTCGATTATTGGTCATGCACCTCCTGAGAAGAGACACAGAAAAAAACAATTTTTCATAACACATTATTAAGGGGGTGGTCCATATTGTTTTGAAAAATCTGGATATTAATGTGTATGACAATATTTGTGTGTGTTTTCCTTGTTCCAAAAATGTCTATTTTCAAACTAGGGAGTCAACCATATAGAAATTTTATTTCTGCTAGAAAACATCAAAGAAACATCCTTCTGTTAGTATAAATCCAAGGCATTCTATTTTTGGTATTTATACATGTAAAGATTAGTTTCAATATCTCATTAGATACGTATAACATGTTCAGTACAATGAAAACTATCCCTCCTACCTTATGCCAATATAGAGGCTAATAAAATGACCGACTGTGCAGTTGGTGAAAACATTCCATCTGAAAAAAATCCCTAGAATATATTATTTTATTTAAAAATCAACCATGGATAAAATAAAATTCCAATATACACCTGAATATATAAATAATTCCCACATTATATTCACAAATAGAATGATCATCCACTCTGATTGACTGTCGTTCTATGGATGATATGTTTTACTTGTTTCAAACTGAGTACCCAAATACTTCTATAACATTTATCTTAAATAATACATCACAGTAATATATCTAATAGATATAATGCTTAGTGAAATCCAATAAATCATACAATATACCAAACATAGTGTTTTCCCATTTCATCCATGGTAATGTCTTAGTGATTTTAAATAAAGGGAAAAATTCCATTTTCCAAAAAACTATATCCCAAACTAAAACATGACCCCATATTTTTTAGGGTAAAACCATAATAATTTCCATTTTTACATCATCCCACATAAACATGTTTATAATGGGATATGATGTGGAAGTATATGGGTTAGTGAATTTAAATATGTTCATAGGACATCAATATAACTATGTCATCATCAATAAGGAGAAGTATGATTTGACGTCATGAGGATCCCATGTGAATGTTATAAGAAATGAAATTAAATCAATATTTACCTCATATAATCTTATCTAATGATCAAAATACACATCTCACTGATGATCGATGATTGAAGAATCAAAGATGATTCCATCTAGATCATCCAAATGTGTTTTAAAATTATTCATTAGAATTGATGTTAAAATTCATTGATATAGAGTGAAAATCAAATTATGCATTTGAAATAAAAATGATAACACCAAGAATGTTCCATCAATACATGTCGGATACATTTGATCGATATTGTGGAATGATAGATAATCACTCAATAAATAAGGAGTGAGGTTAGAGGATCCATCACAATCATGAACAGAATAATATCTCTCATGAGAGTCTTATTAGATAGATAGAATGCAGAACAAATTTCCTAGAAATGGCCTCCGAAAAAAATCATTACCCATTAAATAATACATAAAAGGATTTTAAATTCCAACCAATTCTTCAATATATATTATCTATATGTTTATGAAATTAATATAATATAACAAATATATTATGTGTTAAAAGATATATATTTAATCAACTTGTCATTCTTGAAAATATTATACAATCCTTTAATATTGAAATTATAGTCGATAAAATAATATTTTCCAACTTTTTAAAATTAATAAAAGAAAATTCATTTAATAAATATATTCAATATTAATTATTCAGAATAATATTAATATGAATTTATTTATTCTAGGTGGTATTTTTGAAATAGACGTCACTCAGATACAGTGGTGGGGACAACTATGTACTGAACACCTATTCATCAAAAAGCTAAAGGAATTTAATTATGATGTTTTTATGACCCACAATACAAGATTCATGATAGTAGTGAATACTATTAATTTATAGGGAGAAGAGTATAGTAATCCATCAAGGCCCCTTAATTTATTAGGTAAATTTATATAAATAAATAATTATAGTATGAACACATTTCATATTTTATAATCACCTTATCTCTTGATTTATCATCAAGTATGTTGAACACTTCTTGTCAACATATATTGATGAATAAAAATTCATTTAACTTACTTGAAAAACTCGCCTTATTCTACACTTCAAATGGTTACAATGATACAAATACCATCCTTGTAAACTATTCCAACGATATTACATCATTTTATAAGTGATAAAATCTTTCTTAATTATTCAATCAATTTAATACTACCAATAATGAACCCGATATATTATAAATAGCTATGACATAAATTCCTTTGTTTTTTCTCAAATTGATTTATGTTTTAAAATATTATACACTAATAAAAATCATCTATAAAGAGACCAATACATGTTTTCATCAATTTGAAATACCCATTATATTAGTTTCATGTGTTGTTCTTATTGGGTGGCTGGTCCTCGAGATATCATATACCCAGGATCATCAATTGATAACATCGTGGGAAGAAGTCTTAATGGTCATGAACCCCAGATACCTGATAGTCAAATATTATAGTATTCTAATAAGTATCATTTATCTTGAAAATATTAAATATGTTTAATAATAATGTCTTATTGTCTAGAGGTTCCCATTATATAATAGGACTATAATAACCCTTTGATATGAAAACTAATATTTGGAAATTACCAAAAAAAATTAGTTTACATTGAAATATCAACACTATTTTAGTATTTATACATAATGTATACTTCACTGTATATGTGATATTTTAATTTAATTGCATGGTTTCAATAGGTTTAGTGTACCCATTATTACAAGACTACCACTTCCACAAGATACTACTTTCTACTTGTCATTATTGGATATCATATGAATAGATTTTAATGCTTCTTGTATAGTTATTCTCAATATAAATGATTGTTTCGTACATAAATTATATTTTTGAAATATCGTGTAGAGTACATAACATTTCATATGTGATAGATCCATTACAGTATCTTATGGAATATAATGAACCAATTTACTAGGATCCTTGTTTTGAATAGTCTCTGGATTTAAAATTTTTAGGCTACCATTGTGTATGTGATTTGGAATGGTATAACCCATCTAGCATTGACGATTACTATCTTTTGGATGGACTGAACCCGTTTACATATAAATCTCAACTATATCATCACTCATGCTTATTGTGAGGAAAAAATAGTTGAAGATAGTCACGAAAACATGGTATTAAATCAATACATTAACTAGTATGAAGACCTCCCTACTGATTTATATCCTTTTCAGGAAAACATTTGTAATATGATCTCATTCTTAAGACTCCTAATAACTCCCTATTTTTTAAATAATTAGGCTTTGGTTTTTGGGGGCAGTGAATCGTCTTTTTTTTAAAAAATATTTCACCATAAAGGGCGTTTCATGTAATTAAGTTATAATGGTACCCATGATCTTGTATATTCATACCTTCTTTTCTAGAGTTGGGATGTCATAATCCATTCCTGGAGAATTTTCCATTAGTAGAAGTAGCCTTCCTTTCCTATGTGAGGGACTAGTGTTAGGCATTGAGTATGAATATCACATAAGTGGGAGGCATTTTCCCTAGAACCTATACGCACACACCCATATCCAAAAAAATATTAAAATGTACACTCTATGTAAACATGAATTCAAACTACTAAGGAAACCCACTAATAGTAAGGTTCAAATCAAAATAAAAAGGGTTCAAGATATAATACAGACTAAAATAGAAGATTTAAAATTCATGTCTCTCATCTATAAAATGCCCTACATGAAGGGTTGGTATAGTAAGATATATGAATGTCAATAATGTTTACCATGTCTATCGGGTCACCCTAATCCCCACTTGTCTCCGGGCGACCAAGGACTCCATCAAAACTATTGGACGTCTGCAAAAGACATGAAACATGTGGGTGAAGCCCATGTAGGGGTGACAACAAAATTCTTATTTGGGGCTCCAAACCACAAAGAGAATTACCCAATGTATACCAATGAGGAAATCACTATGACATATACCATAATGGTATAATTATGAAATATTCCACAAAGTAATCACTAAATAAATACACCAAGTAGGATACTAAAGAGGTACATGTACTGTATCCCTTAAGAAGTATAATCAAGATAGATACAAGACACAACTCACACCATGTGTAGGTCTGTGGTACATAAACAAGATTGTCTCAGTAATCCATAGTACCCTTAAGTAATAACACACTTATTATAGGTAAAAAACATAGAGTCGATAACACATAGATTGTCATCAAAGAGAAGAGGACCCACAACCTGGTGGGATAGGGGAGTACCAACTTTGTCTTTGTAAGAAATAGAGTTTACATAAGACATATATTCTAGGTAAGACACACAGTTTAGGTAAGACACACAATCAAGGTAAGACATATAGTCTTGGTAAGACACATAGTCTATGTAAGACACATTTTCTCATTATGAGACATAGTCTAGGTAAGATGCACAGTCAAGGTAATAACATAGATTCTAGGTCACATGAAGGCACATGATTCCATCATTAGAATTATTTTTTAGGGATCACCGACTTCTCGAGCCAATAGTTCATATGCCAATATCCATGTAATGATACATAGAGTATCTGAAAAGGCCATCCTCATCGCGAGGATCCAATGTCATATACATCTCCTCAAACTGACTCAAGTGTTTATTGTTATGGGTATATAAGTAAAAAGAGGTCAGTGTGGTCTAGGTTCGGGCCATCCTAGTTTGGCCGACCTAACCCAGGTCCTACCTGACCCGACCCACTGGGTCCGACCCAGACCACCAAGGCTGGGGCCAGCCCAATCCAACCTAGTACGCTGAATCAGACCAATTCAATATCCCCGAACATAGATATTATCATGTCTACTACAAATTCAAGCGGAACAGTGGCTATATGTGTTCCTAGGTAAATGTGGTTGGACATTATTGCAGGCGCTTGGTCCACATGGCTGGCTCCAGCCATGGCTCAACCGTGGGTTCTTCATCCGATATGGCTCAAGTAGCTGCATCCTCCCACCTTCACAGCTCGCTGTCGTGGCCCGTCACCATCAATTGAATGCATTCCATTGTAGGATACTCTATCGACAACCTCCAGGATAGTCTCCATCTGCTACCAGGTGGTCTCAACACCGCTCTCCACAAACGCTTGCATCCCGCCTTCCATGGGTTGTTGATCGCACTATGGTCTTCCTTTTTTTGAAACAGAAGCATGCCTGGGAACCTATGGTCTTGTTTTTCATCACCAAGGACATTAAATATTCTTGAAAATTTTCTGGGATTACAAACAAGTTCAAAACCTCATGGAAAATTGTGAAATGACCACATCACTCCATTAGTGAAGAAAACATGAATATGTATAAGAATGGAATCAAGAACACTATATAGAATGGTCCAAGCCCTTGTTCGTGTCATCCTAGATTTATTATTGTTAATAGGATCTTACCTAATGAATTTAAATCACACATATCTAATTCCGTCATTCATATATCTTTTTTAACAATCTCACATAAAATAATTAATCATATATCAGCTTATTAATTGGTTGGTCTAAATTTGTCATATGAAACATGAATGAGGAAATAAAATAACCTAGAAATTAAAGCCCCAAAATATAAAGAGGATGATTCAGAAGAAGGAATTATACATTAAAGATGATCCATCCATGATATTCCTCGATCTTTCATTTGTCGAAATTCATCGTCCATCATCACCAGTGAGAGATCTCCCTTCGCCTTCCTTGGGGAAACATGCCGGAAATTGGTAAATTCTCCAGAATTTTGAATTCTAACAGTGGTCTGAGAGCCTAATTAATTGAGGAAATACATTAAAATCTTTCATCTTCATTTTTTCACATTTAAACTACACCACCACACTATTTATTTTGTGAAAGGATACATTCACCTTATTGATGCGTAACATTGATGAAATAAAATAAAATAACTTTTTTAGTTTATTTTACTTTTCACTTAAAATGTCTAAAGAAGATTTTTCATAGTTGACCTATGTCGGTCGATTTTAGGTCCTACCTAAGAAAAACCAACCTCTTTAAACACAATTAAGAACATAGATTTTAAATCTCATCACATGTTTAAACATCACTAAGACCACACATGAGCACTATTTTTAATAAACAAAAAAATATTGTGAACATTTATTCTTGGAACCTTGGGCCTTGGAATCATGTTCTTTCACAGTGCCTAATCTGGAAATAATACATTAAATGTTTCAAAATAAATACATTGAAAATCCATGATATTACATTTTCCCAGCTTAGGGATTTACATTCAGGATACCCAAAACAATGGATACAAATTAGGGCTACTAGGAATGAATATCAGCCCCCCCTCCCTCACACATTCTATCCTATATATTCCCACACTAAAATTGAATGTGTGATAGAGAAAATGATCACCCATAATGGTTCATCTCATATCGATCCTCGATATCTACTAGGTACACTATGATAGTCACCCCTTCATCAATGTCCAACTCACCTCAGGAAATTTTATGTGAAGGGTTATATACATATATTCTTAGATGGGATACATAGAGGACTTTTTGAACCTGCTCTAACTATAGAGGTAGAGCTAGGTAGTACACCACCTTTACCACTCTTTTTAGAATTACAAAATTTTCGATGAATCTCAAATATAACTTATTTCCCCAACCAAATCTCCATATCAAACATCGAGGAGAGACCTCAAGGAAGACACGGTCTCCCATCTCGATCTTAAATGACCTCTCTTATCTATCAGCAACGGAATTCTGATGGATCTGTGTAGTCTTCATCTACTCTAGGATAACCTGTAATTTCACTATTGTAGACTGCACCAACATCAAGCCCATGAGCAATGACTCTACATTGTCTATCCAATATAGTAGAAACACGAGGGGTTGCTTGTATAAGTCATCTAATGATGTCATACCGATAGAGGGGTAGCTATTATTGTATATGAACTTCACCTTGGGTTGGTGATCCTTCCAACTATATCCAAAATCAAGGATGAATGTAAATAGTATGTATTGTAGGACCAGAATGTCCTCTCTATCTGGTCATCTATCTACAGGTGGAAATATATTCTCAAGTGTAGTTGAGTACCAAATGACTCCTATAACCCGTTCCATAACTAGGATTTACATCATGCAACCTGATCTGAGACTATAGTAGTTGGGAATCCATGGATTAGAACATTATAATGCACGTAACGTCATCCCATGCTCTCAACTAAATCTTGTTAACGAATCACTAGGAAGAGGGACGACATGGTGAGTCAGTAAATGATCATTTAGATGGTATCATCCCCCCTAGATTTATGTGGTAGACCCATCCCAAATTACAGCTTTATTCCAACCCTCTTCCGCTCCAGAACATCAAAGGGTTCTTTCAAACTTTTTGGAATCTGGTGATCAACATTCACTTGCTGATAAGTGAGGAATCTAGAGGAAAACTCTACCATTGGTTTCTTCAACCCCATCCACCAAAAAGGATGTCGGATATCCTAATACATATTTGGAACACCTGGATGTACCACCAAAGTTGTTGCATGGAACTCCCTAAACACCTCCTCCCGTATCACCTCAAGTACTGTTGTGCATCCCCTGAAAAGGATGACATGCTCCCCACCATTTAAATCTCCATCAGGGGAATTCCCTTTGAAAATATGAGCATGTGTAGTGTCGTAGCTGAATTATCCATGTTGTGCCTCCGTCAATCACTATACTAGTGTAGGGTTAACCACTATCTAAAAGAGATATGTTTCTTCACATCCATTCAAGAAGGATATATGTAACGTGGAAAGCTACTATGAGGACATGTTTAGTAGTAGTGAATTCAATCAATATTTGAGATAATCATCCACCATGTTCACATCCCTGTGGGTATAGATTATCTCAAATTCATAGTCCTAGATGAACTCTATCCAACAATGATCTATTAGGATTAGATAAATAAGATAAAAGATATACATGAGACGTTTATGATCTGAGTATATGATAAACTACTCAGTCATTAGGTAGTGTCTCCATATATAAAATGATAAGACTACCATTTCCAACTCCAGATCATGGGTCGTGTAGTTCTACTTATGTGTTATCAACTACAATAAACTGTAACCAATCACCACTTTCCCATAAATCAAGACACAACCAACCCTTGATTCTGATGCATCGCAGAACACCACATACTCAACACCCTCCTCTGGAAATCATAGACTGGGATATCTTGTAAAAATCCATATTAACTACTTAAGGCTCTCCAGGCACTTATCCATCCATTCAAAATGGTTACCCTTTCATTTAAAGGCTGTCATGGTTTTTTCTAGTCTGGAGAAGTTGGGTAAAAACCTCTGACAGAACCCAACCAATCCAAGGAAACACTTCACCTTAGTAACACTCTTAGGTGTCTTCAAGGAAATCATTGCCTCGATAATTGTTTTTTCCACTACAACTCCCACCTTTGAGATGACATGTCCAAGATATTGTACATCTCAAATAAAGAACTTGCACATTTAGAGCTTATTTTAAATATGGTTCTCTTAGATTAAGTCCTAGAAAATCCTCACGAATATCATGTGCTCCTCGTCGAACTCTAAGTACACCAATATTTCATGAAAGAAGACTACTAAAAACAGGTCTAGGTACTTCTATATAATCATGTTCATGAGAACTACAAACAATATTGGGTTATTAGTCATGCCAAATAGAATCACTATGTTCTCATAGTTTCCTTACCAACATCTGGAAGCTGTATTTGGGATGTCCTCATTATGCACCCGAAGCCGGTGATAGCCTGATCTTTAGTCTATCTTCAAGACCCATGTCACCCACTTTAGGTGATTGAAGATGTCATCAATCATCAATAGTGTATAGTTATTTCTCAAAATATCATGGTTCATGCACCAAAATTGCACACATAACATCATGCTCTTATCTGACTTCATTAAATAAACAACTAGTTCTTATCTTGGTAGAACATTGGGACTCACGAATCTCTTCTTATAGAGGTCATGTAGTTGTACCCTAAATTCATGAAGCTCTATGGGAGCCATCTAATATTATGGTTTGGATATCAGTTCCATCTCGGGGTATAGTTCAATGCATAATTATACGTATCTATAAGGAGCAAGTCCAAGAAAAACTTCTCAAAATATGTCATCATACACGTTCACCGCTATAGGAAAATGAGGACTCGTCTCATCCACTTCATTGAGTATCATGCAAGATATCTGATGTGTGATGGGATGTACCCCCATAAGTTTGATTCCATATTATACTATTACAGTTTATTTAACACCAAAACATGGAAACATGGTCTCATCACCACAGACACACCACATTGGGCACATAAAACAATCGATCTGAGCATGAAGGGTGGTTAAATAGACTATACTCAGAATTATGTCTTAATGCCTCGATGCTACCACAATGGGATCCCAACCAAAAAATTCACCCACAAGAGTATGGGGAAATTGTCCAAAATACTGTCTGATTATCGACTAATCTTTTATTAGAGTCTCTAAGCATAGGGACCGAGTTACTGGTTCCACAAAAATATTAATGTCCCAAACTAGGGACATGTTGAGAAAGAAGGGAATGGAAACTGTGTCAATAAAAACCACATCAATGGTGAAAACGAAATATATCATCCAACTATTAATCAGTTGAGTCTTGGGATCATATGAATCTATCGACTATATCTTACCTCACCCATGTACACTAACACTTTGACCCTCTGGGTGGTCTACCTGGGGGTGGTGGTGGTAGTGGATAAACCACTATCTATCACCTAACACTTGTCCCCCTGCTATTCTATTTCCACTGCATGGTGGACCGCCCTGTTCCTTTATCCACCACTACCTTAGAGGTCAGTTGATCATGAATTGGTTTGTCATTCAGCTATTCAGACAATCTCTAGCCAGTTTCCCTGACCGCCCCACGACTAGTAGAGTCTGAGCATTGGCAGACTTGCTCTACACTAGGATCCCCGCACCATTAAACCCTTCACTTGGGGTCTTACCCTACACATTATAGTTCTCTTGAAACCATGTGTTAGATGTCAGATACACAATGCTGAAGACTCTGCTAGTTGTCACCTAGTGGTATATCTTACCATCAGTCCCTGCTCTGCAAGAACTCTTTATACTAGTTGAACTCGATACACCACCCCAGTATTTGTTGGGATGCTATGGGATACCATCAATAACGGGATCTCTAATAGTAGTCTGTACACAATGGTACAAGTCCAAAATAATGAGTCCCACACTATATCAATGGATTTGGGAGAAAGATCAGTGAATCTCACCAATTGTTATTCTATTGACTGGCTGCCCTGCTACAGGTGTAGTAGCACCTATATAGGCACATAGCATCACCTCACGAGAAATAAAGTCTCTTTGAAGAGGTGTTCAAATTATTACCTGGATAGAATAGCCTCCTCATGTGTTTGATTCATTAGGCTCGATCGTCTCCCTGCCATTCCATGAAGAAGGCTTCTGGCTAGTACATCCATATAGTTGGGAGGCGTCCTACATAAGAAGAAGACTCACGTCACAACATATAACCAGTCCTCAGCTACCTAACGATCCTTATAACCTTGAAACATGGGTGGTCACTACCTCTGGAACTCATGCAATTCTCAAATACTATGTCTATCCTTTATTGGTAGCACTAGATGGAACTGCTACTCTCCGGGTGAGTGTATCAATGGTACACCACTATGAGGTGAAATCACTAGAAACTGTACATGCACCTATGAATCATCACTAAGTGTACCATCCTTATGTTCATGCCCAAGAATCCTAGCAGTATTTCTATGTGGTGGAATCCTGAATCAAAATACAATGAACCATGATCAATATAGTATATCTTGTGAGTTGAATTTAACTCATTAAGGACATGAGAACACACTTAATTCTCATATATTGAAAAACCATAAATTTCACATGAAACAATAATTTTTATGTACCGAGTCAAAAATCATAATTAAATTTCTTGGTGTATGGATATGTTAGCTAGCGCACCAACACTGGGTTCCCTATCTTGATATCCGAGCACGAAACACATTTCATTTTCCCCAAAACAATATCAAAACCAACAACCAGTTGATACCACTCAATCACAAAAAATCCCTGAGGGCCCCTTCCATGACTACCCCAACCTTTCCTTCCATTGGACAGGGGCTGGTGAATATCAGTGAGTAAGAATATCCCTTATGTGGGAGGCATTTTCTTGAGCACAAGTATGCACACACCCATCTCCTAGAAAAAGAAGAAACTAAAAACCCTATGTAAATATGGATGTAAACTAATAAGGAATCCCACTCCGAATAAAGTACAATACTGCAAAAAACAGGGCCATAATATAAGAAAAACTAAAATGGAAATGCAAAATCTCTTGGATCCCATCTTCAAAAATAACTACATAATGTATAGGGGATGTTATCTATCAGAATTTCACTGAAGCATAATACATCCATCATGTCACCCTAAAGCATCACATGCCTTCAGTCCCCCAAGGACATCGTCAAAACTATCGGTCATCTGCAGAAGACATGACATGTTTTTTTGAAGACTGTGGATGGTTGAGTAAAACAATACTATGTTGGGACCCCAAACCAATAAGGAATTATACACAGTAAACCACTAATTAAATCACTAATAAATAGACCACAAATCATCACTGTTGAATATACAACAAATGAATCACTATGAAAAGCACCATATAGACTACCAAATAGGATGAGGCTCTTTTTTTTGTCTTTCCTTTCTCCAATGAGGCTTAACCTCCGGATTAACTGCGGTTGGTTTTCACTTCTCCTAAAAAGTTATTTTATAATAAAAAGATAATTTTCAGTCATTCCTCATGTAGTAACACATGGAGTGTAGGTAACACATGGTGTGTATGTAACATACATAGTGTCATCAAAGGCACGTGGACCTGCACCCTTGTAGGATAAGGGAGTACCAACTCAGTCTATGTAATACACATAGTATAAATAAGACACAATTTCTAGGTATGGACCACATTCTTGGTAAGACACATAGTCTAGGTTAGACACATAGTCTTGCTAGGACTCATAATTTAGGTAATCACAAAGCTTCTAGGTTGCAGCTAGCTACAGTATTCCATAGAATTAAAATTTCGGGAAAAAATACTACTAGATCCAATATAACACACAAAAAATTCAATGTAGACTCACCTAGATTAACTCAAAAGGATCTCATCATAATGAAGGTCATAACGCCATAATCATCTCATTAAAGGGATAGACAGTTTGAGAGTTATGGGTGTTTAATTAAAAGTGAGCATGTGTGCTCCAGGTCTGGCCCGACCAAGCTGAACCGACCCAATCAGATGTTGGTCTGGTCTACTGGCTCCAGCCATGTCCATAGAAGTAGACTAGATCAGTATTCCTAAATGTCAAATCTATCGTGTCTGCTCCCGCTAGACGTAGAATGCTGGAAGCATGTCTCCCCAGGTCAACATGGCTAGACCACATTGCATATAGTATGTCTTAATGACCTACTTCCCTTGAAACTCATCCTTAGGTTCATTGTTTGTGTGGATCTGGGAGGTACATCCTCGCACCAATGCGACTCGTTGACACAACCCATTATAGTTTGTTGCGGCTAGGCCACTGTCATTCATTGAGCCGACAACCGTCTACTAGCAAGTGGGTGTGCCACTGCATGCCACCACTAGCGTCCCAACTTCCCTTAGCCACCAGTCACACTATGGAACTCTGTTTTTCAAAAAATAACCACACCTATGATGCTCAAGAAATTTTCATCATCATTATGGACTTAAAAACATCTTAACATCACTCTAGGGGTCTTTACACATTAAGAACCTCTTAGAAAATCCCAAAATGACCTCGAGGGTCTATCGGTGAAGAATGCAAGAACTAGGATAGGAAAGGCATCAAGAACGCCCTTTAAAATGGTACATTCCATGGTTCATGTCAACCCAAATTTGTTCTTCTTGGCAGGATAAAAAATAATCAATTAAAATAACAAAGATCTAATTCCCATATTAATCCTACATTTTTAACCATCTCGCATAAATGACAAAATCATGGATCAACCAGTTCATGTTTTTCCCGCATTTTTCATTGGAAAAAATAATGTGGAAGGAAAATCACATAAAATTTAATCCCCCCTACACCAAAACTAGATCAGTTAGGGGAAATAATTTTTCCTTGGAGGCGATCCATCCATGATCATACTTGATTCGTCCTTCGACGGCATTTTTTATTCATCTTCACCAGTGAGAGAGCTCCCTTCTTCTTCATTAGGGAACATTCTGAGCTCCATGGAAATTCTCCAGTGTTATGAATTCTAATCCATGTCCTTACCCCTGATTAATGTAAGAAAATCATTATCATTTTTCAATTTTTCTATTTCACATTAAAAGAGGGTCGCCTTAGTGTTTCCATTATGAATGGAAACAACTATATAGTAACTTTGTATGGTTGAAAAAATAAAATAAAATTGCTTTTGTAAAATATTTTTCTCTCTATTAAAATCCTCAAACAATATTTTATATAGTCAACCTATGCTGGTCAATGTTAATTCATGCCTATGAAAAACCCAATGCACTAAACACAACGTTGCCCTTGGATTTCAATTCCAATAATAGTTTAAAAGTTAATAAATCGCACATGAGATCAATTTTAAATAAACATAAAAATATTTCAAAAAATTATACATCGAACCTGGGTCCTTGGAATCATGTCCCATCTCAGATCATGGTCTCGAAATAATCTAATAAAATTTTCAAATACATTTCATGGAAAATCGAAGACAATACATGGGATGTTTAATATCTGCACTCTATTTTTTACATGGAGAGATAATCTTTGATTAATGATATTTGTCTTTTTTGAATTGAGTTTTCTAAATTTTTCCCTTATGACATCTATAGTTTTACAATGTTAAGAGATGTATTGTTATCTATTGATTTATTACTTGATAATCATCTATTAAATTTTAATTGCTACCATTATTCACCAGTAGATTTAAATGATTGAATGACTCAATTGGTTGATATTACATAAAAGGCTTCATTTTCCCATGTGTATCACCAAGGGTGATTCCTGTTCGCCTTAGGATGAAAGGTGAATTATTACAGATCCTCTATATGGACAATCAAAATTTCAATCAATTTATATAGTCGAAAAAAGTATTTTATTCCTTAGATTTATGGTTTTTAAATCATTCTAATGTGGAATGGTTGTTGTTGAATAATGACCATCAATCTAGTGATTACCAGTTTAGAATCAAATAATCTATCCATCCAAAGTATTCCATCGGAAGAAGGTATTTTCACATTGAGTATCTTATTATTACCTTTTGATTCGCCAATGCACTTATAGTCTTTATGGCTTTGAGGAAAAAAAATATTTTGTGCCATGAAATTTTTATTTTTTTGTTCATTGATGATATTATTGTTTTCTCTTAGTTAGAGGAGGATCATGTGCATAATATGAGGGAATTTTTTATAAATCATGTGAAATCACAGAAATTATGTGAATATTTGAATGAGTAATTTCTGGATATTAAAATTAATTTTCTTTCGACACATGGTCTCAAAATATGGCATTTTAGTTGATTATAATAAGTTAAATGTGTTTTTAACATAGGAAAAAAATTTAAAGTTTTTTTATAAAAATTGTCTTTTTCATGGTAGGGTACTACCACTAAAATTTTAAATTTTTTCTCCATGTGTACCTCTCTAATGACTGCTCTCAATCAAAATTATAAAAGATTTCCTGTGACATGAAATGTTAGAGATTTCTTTTTGATATGAAACATAATTTGACTTTCACAATAGATAAAACTATTCCCATTGATGGGGATTGATATATGGTCTTCTTTGAAACATTAGTTTAGGGTTTAAAATAAGTTAATAAGGATAGTGATAATATGGTCATCTATGGATCTACGTAGCTTAAGCCACATGAGAAAACTACACGACATGTGATCTCAAACCTGTAGTTGTGATTCATTCTCTTAAGAGTTCTAAATAATTTATTTTCTGATAAATTTTTATCAGTTATTCCAACTAAAAATCATGGTATATATATATTATAAAAAATAGACGAAGTACCGATAGAGTTTTTGGGTAGAGTACCTTATTGTTATTATGATATTTCTTACGCAATGAGAAAGGAAAATTTTATTACTAATGCCTCCAGTTAATAACATCATACCCATGCTATGAATGAATCATGTGAAGAGTTGAACATAATTGGCGATTTTTCATAGTTTCATTTAATAGTTTTGGAATAAGGTATTAATGATTTATTTTAATGTGTTTAGTTTAACTCCACACATTATGAGTCGAATCATTAGGAACAACAAAATGATATAGAATTACACTTAACTAGGGAATATCATTATGGTTGTGAGATCATTGGTGCATGGTCAATATCTTCATTGGGTATTATATGATTCTATGACATTTTTGATAGAAAACATACCATTATAAAATAAATTTTCGGGGATTTTCATTATTCACAGATGATAGTGTGACATGGAATAGTGAAGCTATTTTATGTTATAAAAATTCCATTGATGTGGCCCAGTAGGTAATGGTACAAGACTAAAATTATTTTATGTTGTTATTCCAATATGAAATTCAAATAAAAAAATAGACCATTGGGTTTTCATTAGACACATCAAGTATAGAATTTTAGGTTTAATGAGATCTCTATGTACATTGTTGTTGGTTTTCCATGTACCGCTTGGAAAAATAATTCGATTTGAGTTGTGATTGTTCAGACCACCAAATCTTCTCACTTCTAATCCATTCTTGTTGCCACCAATATTGATGATTTGAAATATCTCTATATACAGGATATTATGAGATTGAACAAATTCCAATACGTTTTAGTTTCTAATTTATATATCCATTTTACAACTTAGTTTGGGAGATTCATTTATTGGGAACTAGTATCTTAATGAAATTTGTTCCTGGTATAAGATTCGTAGATAGTTTTCCAAATAGAACGACCAATAATATCTATTTAGGACATGTCAGGATCTTTATTTATCAACATTGGTGGATCTTGGAATATTATTTAGGGACTATCCACATTTTATAATAATAATAGCCACCATCCAGTATTTTGGAAGTCTTTTTTGCGGCCCTTTATTGAATGAAATTTAAATATCCAATGTTGTGTAAGATATTGGGTAATATTCCAAGATTGGATTATATTTGGCTTGAGAGATGATAAGGAATATTCAGTTTATTCATCATAGAATGTTGAGGGAAAATAACTTTTGAAAAACTTATCATGCATGTTATAGGTGACCGTTGGCGTTTTAAATGGGTGGGAAGTTGTTTTCGGATGTCTCACCTCATTTGGGTAATCATAAGATTATGATATATGGTATCCCTGAAACATAGTTTGTTGGACCTCATTAGGTTGATTACTAGGTGGGTCATATGTCATAACATTTAGTATATCCACCATAGTTGATGTTGATATATAAAATTTTCCATTTATTGTATCTTCATAAGTATATTTTTTATAATTCTCATGTTTTTATTTGGGATGATCATAATGTTGATGTTTATTTTCCCATGATTTAACATGCATTCATCATAATTGAATCTGCTAAAACAATTTATCATGTAAGGATGATAACTTTAGTCCATTTATATAGAATCATTATTATGATTAACATGAGATGTTGGATCACATGGAACTGATGAGAGATTATTGGCCTCACCTATTTGATATAGAGAACTATTCAATTGATTTCAAGGAATAAATTTTATTTATTTCCCAAAGTCATAATAATTTTTTTCCTCGATTAATTTATTTGTTGAAGATTTTTTGATCTCCTCTATATATTTTCTTACTTTGGGCTTGTTCTAGAGAGATTTTATAATTTTGGAATCCCATAGGGCTAGACACTGATAACACATGGTTTGGTAAAACTGTGTAAATTCACATAGGAAACCAGCACCCATGGATGAGCCTAAGGAAGGGCACAAATATTTTTAAAGATAGTACAGTCAGTCCCACAATACCATGAAACCCTATATAGTAATTATTTTCATGGTTGTAATATTGTTCTAAGAACTATGCACCCACCAAGGAGAGAAATGTACAATATATTTTAGGGGCCACAGTTAAGGCACATGGTTTTTCTAACCACGTATCCCTACCCTAAAATCCATGTGTATAGGTTTTTAAAGTTCAATTTTTTTAAAAAATAAAATAAAAACGATGTTTAAGATACCTATTAACCCTATTGGAACCTAATACAAATTCCTTGGTCATGAGGATCTCAATAATCGATTTTGGCTCTTCAAACACATTTTATTTGAAGATAAAAACTCTATTGACTCAGTAAATCTCTTCTAGGTATGTTGATATACACTCATGTGTTTCATTATGATATTTCATTCTGTCCTCCTTATATTTTGTAGATCATGATGTAATTGATGGATCTTAATTTTTTATATTGATTTTATGGTGTGTTTATATATCTTTCAAACAATAGTTTTTAATTATACCTATCTATTACACATTTTGTGTTTCTTCATCTCTTGATATAAATTTATCTGTTTTAATAAGGGTTTTCAATTTAATTATATCCTAATATTTCATCATTGATTTAGAATGTGTTTTTAAAATATTTAAATGCAATTATTTTTGATAAAAAATATTTTTGATTTGAAAATGGCATGATATTTGAGAATAATTCCAATTTACATCGAATTGAATTTTTTTTATGAGTTTGTGAGAACATATGTGTTGATTGAAAAATAATTTTGATTAAATGATTTGATATTGATCACTATAAATCTACACAAATTGATTGTTATTTCAATTTTTATAAAATAATGGAAACTATGATTTTTTTGAAATGAGAATTGAATATAGGAAACATAAATTGACAAACTATATTTTAAAATGATCTCAAATGGATAATATAACATTTGACTAATTGATTCATTATTTTAATCACATCCATTCTTGGGTAGTTATTGGGAAACTGGGAAAAACATGAAAGGATTATGAACTCCATGAAATAGAATTTTGATAAAAATACTATATGAACCAATATAAGAATGATTTTCCATAGTGTCTCCCATAATAGGGTGTAGTTCCATTTTCTATATTGTATCCCACATGGAGTTTTGATTTTAGTGACCCACCATATCTATAGACATGCTGATTAATGAGAAGTGTGATGCTCCTATTACAACGAAACTGATGTACCACTAGGTTGTCTATTATGGTTCTTACTTTAATTGATTGGATTATACATTTCATTGATTTATTTAGTTATTTTATTCATGCCTACTAATTTATATAATTTTTTAAATAAATTTTTAAAATAAAATTTTCTGAAATCTATTTTTACAAATCATCTATATATTTTAATAAAATCATGTTTTCATTTAAAATTTTCAAGTTATATTAATTTCTTTGATTTAAAATAAATTCATAAAATAAATTATTAATTGTTGTGTAATTTATTATGGAACACTTTCTGAGATCCTATATAGAATTATAGTTTACATCGTACCTATAACACCAGTAGATTGTATAATTTATTATGCTATGTCTGAGCTAAGGGAAGGGGCTTCATAGAGGTCATGGATGTTATTGATCTTTTTGAAAATTGATTAGGGAAGGTGGATTTTGGTGTTTATTTCACATTCATACAAGCGATTCATGACATTTTTTGTCTAGATTAATGTTGTCATGTTGGGATGATGTTTATTTTTGGATTATTATTTTTCTATTGGAAATTATTTTAACTTTTTACACTATCCTCTTTGAGTGGAGATAAAAATGACGTTTATTCTTCTATCTTAAACTATATTGTGGAAAATTAATTCCATCATTGATTTATTGTGACTCAAAGTTCAATTCACCAACCAGGGGGTATTGGGCATTCCCATTAGTCTATATTAGGGCCAGTTTGGGAATTAGGTTACTTTGTTATTAGGGTAGGTTCATGAAATTCTTCATCTGACCAATGCATGTCTTGTTAGTGAGGATTATTTCAAGTGACACTGTTAACAATTATCCATTGAAATTTTTCAACTTTTATTTTTCATTACCATAAAACCATATATATGTAGATGTAGTGTTTGAATCCCATTACATCTACCAAATTTAATATATTTCCCTAAAAATATGTATCTACATTAATTTAATAAAAATATAGTCACTTTCATTATGGTCCTAAGTAATTGTAAAACTAGTAGTTGAAATCCATATTTTAGCAATCATATTTTTTGGAAAAACATTGATACACCCACTAACCCATTGTAGATATATGAAAAAAACATTTTAAATCAATACATTATTCCCTCATTGGTTACATTACACCAAAATTTGAAATTAGATTCATGAAAACCAAATCATATTTTTTGGTATCACAATCACTTTTTGTAGTGACTTACATACACATTACATGATTAGTATTATTGAAATCCATTTCCCAATTTAAGGATCATGGAAGGCAGATATGACTAGTGACATTCAAATAGATTTATGTATGAAACCATGTTATCAACAATTAAGCTATAACGATACCCCTTGTACCACCCATGTATATTTTCACAAGAATACCCACAATAGTATTAAAAATAGTAAGCCCCTATAAATTGATACATTAAATCCCATATTGAATTTTAATATTTTTTCTAATTTTAATAATATACATATAATTATTACTTGCATGATTAATTACTCTTAAGGAATAATGTATCAGTATACTTGGTCAATTTTAAACCATTACCATTTGTATAACATACCCATGAACTAAATGTCTCTATAACATTACCATTCCACAATATTGTATTGATCATGATCATATTCCAACGGCTTGTGCATATTTTACATTGAGTAATCCCATGTAAATGTTGATCCAACAATGTTGAATAGATGCATTCTCCCTATTAATGAAATATATTCTAGCAGATGAATATTCCTTTTCAATATTTGTAATTTCTATAGTATCATAAGAATCCTTTTGTATAATTTAATTATATGGACATTGTGTTTTCCTTGTTAAATGATTGTTATTGTACAAAATAGAAACACTACTTATAAGTACATGTTATGATGATATAATATATATATATATATTATACTCCACATAATTTGATATATATATTTAATAATAGTATGAATATGGTTATTAGTTAATAACATTATTTTAAGTTAATATCTTTAAAATTTATTGAAGATACTGCATTGCATATAAGTCCTCATAATTATTCCCCTTTTATATACATCATGAATGTAATGTGGATATGGAAGTTATCATTTTTAATTAATCAATAATAAATTTTATTGGTCAATTATTTCATTTAAGAATTATCAAAAATCCTAATTAACAAGGTCCTATATACGATGTGTATAAGAAATGATAGATTGGGAATTACCCCATGATACATTTTAATGACCAATGAATTCTATTTCAATATACTATATGGCTAATGGGGCCTAATAATCTCATATATTATAATGATAAAGAACATTATAAACTATATTTAAAATAATTTTTTACTTCTAATAGATCACAGTTTGTAGTTTAATTATTTCAAAATGATTTTTGGACTACCTTTATTTATAAAGGTTTCATTTATCAGAAAACCAAATTTGATGATTACACATATGATATTTTTTTCTAATTAATTTAATAACCATAATGGGTATATCCTTGAAAATTAATTTTTTTATACGAAAAATAATTATCTTTACAATACTTTTTATAAGTGATTTCTATATTATTTACAAATTAGTTATTGTCATTGATTCAAGAATTACTGATAAAATAGTTGAGTATTAGAGAAAAACTTCTTGGATTCATAGAGTGTATAATATACTTATCTCAATGTTTGATACTATAATGGTTACTATATTTAAATAAACATATTTGATAGGAATATTTTATGCAATACCCATGTAGTACAAAACAACATTACATAAAATCAACAAATATACCTGATGAAAATGCGAAAGTATTATTCTTTAATTTCGTTCATTGAAATAAAACAAAATTAGTATTATATTATTACATGTGAGGAAAATAATCTAATGTATAACTTCTTTCTTATTTTATTTAAAAGAATTTTTGGTGGTTCATTTAGTGACACACTTTTTTTTGACTTTTCACATTTACATTCCAATTGTTTACCTTAATAACTAATTATTGATAATTCTTCTTGATCATATCAACTTTGAGAATATTCTAAAAATTGGTAATAAATATTTTTATCATTTCTATTCATTTGTTAATATTTAATAAAATTGCATTAAATGTATTATTATTATAAAATAAAGTGATTTACTGAATGATCACGTAACATCATGGAATTTTCATGTATTAATTTTTCTCATCACCACAATCATATATTTCATCACTTTATTCTCAAAGAAATCTCAATGATTAGAGAACATGTTAAATCATACATGTCATAAATGTAAATAAAAAATTTCTATGATATTGGTTATATCAATACGATTTAAAAATAAAATTCAACATTCTCGAGTCCCATGAAAGAATTTTTCACCACCTCCCTTCCAGAGATGGCTGAACATGTATTGGGGAATCCAAGACATCGAAATTACAATATTGGTGTACATTGTTCAATTCTATCCATTATTCTTGCAAATTCATTCCCATTAAGAAATGTAAATTTTTAATTAAATTACCAAAACATTCTTGAGGTATCACATTTCATTTTTCTATAGAATAATTCACCTAGTAAATTGGTAATTTACCTTTATTATGGATTGATAAATTACTAATTAAATTATTAAATTATTTCTAATATTTTATCAAACTATTTAATCAATCAAAACTAGATTTAGAATACTAAGTTGCATCATTTTTCTAGTGGAATGGGTCTCTGAATACTACCATAACATTCCATGATATTTCTATTCCACTACATGTATGGAATCATGGTTTTAATTAGGCTTGACATGATTATTGACTCGTGACTCCATGATCTGCTGAGTGACATCACAAGATCTATAATTAAAAACATTTTTAAATAGAATGAATTTTCTCTAATGATTAATAACAATATGTATGGAAACATCTTTTTTTAAAATAATTAGTTATTTCAACTAATCACTTTCATAATAACCCTGTATCTGTTAGATGAAACCTCGTGTATGGTTTTATAGAAACATGGACACTCAATTTTGTTGAAATTCAAATAACATAAGACATTTATGATTTAATATTAATTTGAGTTTTTCTTAATATTTCTCAAGGAATGAAATAATTTTCAATATGATATTCATTGACTATTTCATAGACTCACACACAACCATGAATTAAATTTAAATCATAAATAATAGAATTATAGATTTAATCTATGCAATATATGTTTTTCTCTTTATGTGATAATGCCCACTTCCATAATTAGAAAATAATAATAAAATGAATAGATTAAATTAAAAAATGACTGGTATTGATTAATTTATATAGGTTTATCAATTTATTCTCAATGTATTAACCATGAACACAATTTTAAAATACATTACTTTTCTTTGAATCATATCGTAGCATGTACCTCAGTCTATTGTATCACCATCTCATTTTGAATACCACCTCATATCATATTTGTCAATATTCTATAACACAATACATAATTAATAATAAATCACTCGCATGTGTGGATGTCCTGGGAAGATAAATAAAGACAAAGATAATAATATTGATGAATACAAATATCCTTGTAGAATCTTGGCAAGTAAATATAATATGTATACCACCAAAATAAATCAAATTATACATGAATTTTATGAAAATTTAAGACATAATTAAATTATTAAACAAATATAAATACATAGGTCATTATATGATCAACATCAGTCTACATGAATACATTATGTGATATTAAAATTAAATATGAGATAAATTTATGTCGAGTTCATTAATGATACTAAAATAATTTCTTTAAATTAATAAAATTAACTTATAAATTGGTACAAATTTAATTTAATTATATTACAATTTTTTTTTATTTTTACGTAACTACTTTTCAATTAAATACCCTATATATATATATTTATAATTTGGAATATATAAATTAACTCTTATTCATAAAAAATTCTATGACTGCGTAGTGTGGGTCGTGTTGGACTAGACACTACCTAGAAAATACTAGGATCTGTAGTACCTGCCCAAACTAATTTCATGTCGGGTCATTCAAACACATGTTGTTTGGGTTAGATCGATCATGGAATAATGGAACATGGGGTGGTGTATGTGTAGTTGGTCAACTGCGATGGTGGTACATGCCTGTAAGGAGCCCACACAAGGTCAGGTAGTCATCCTTACATATAATTAAGACAGTGGTCAATACAAGAGATCAATGAGTCCCACGGGGATATAGGTGCATGGAGAGTAGTGGTTAGTAATTAATGAGTCTGGAAAAGCTATGGTGTGAGGAATGAGGATATCTAGATGGTTTTTTAATTATATTCAAAAACTAAATTATAAAAAACAATTTTATATTGGACAACCCATTATTTATTTGACCAAAAAGGTGGATAAGAATGTATAATCCCACATTGGATTTGGAAAAAAAATCCCAAAGATCCCCCTTATATAAATGGGACTCAAGATTAGTTATTTTCATAAAAAATATATATTATTATAAATGATAACAATGTATTTTTAAGAAAATATATTTTGTGGTTTTGTTGTTATAGATATAATATATATATATATATATATAATATATTAAAATAAAATAATATTACTTTAAAAAATTGATAATAATGTGATTATTTGTAACTATTGGATTTCACATTTTTGAAATATGAATAGCTTTCCACTACAAAAATTTGCCTTGTTTCTGAATAATCACGATATTATTTGACAAGTACATTGAGATCAAATTGGTTCTTGCACACAAATTTTTATCTATAAATAAATGATTATAGGAAAATTTATTATAATCAATTATTATTTAATCTCGAATATTATCTATATATTTCGCCAATTTTAGTGTAACATGGATTTAAAAAATTATTTTTTTATTTCCCCATAATAATAGTGAATACATATATGGAGACTACCAATGAGAACCATTTAGCCACTATGTGTTTTCATATCAGACCCTTTTGGATAGTAAAATAATTTCACACATTAAGATTTAATATTTCTTCTCCATCAACATACATTTTCTAAATAATAAAAAGTTTTTCAACCCAAAAAAGAAACTAAAAGATGGTTATTGAATACCTCAAATTGATGTACCAAGACATGGTCAACAAGACCATTTTTATAGAAATAACTTATCCCTATGGAAGTATGACATTATGATTCATTTTATAGTGTTGATTATTTTTTAAATTATTGATCCAAATCTCCCTCCCATCCCCAATGAGCCATCTCTATATCCTAACACACACCCATTAACATTATCTAGGTAGAGAACATTAAAAAATGAAGAATTAATGCGAATACGGACATGTTTTGTTGTTAGGACATATTCACAACACATTTTCAAATCATCCTTACGAATAGATCAAAAAAATAAATTCTAATCAAGGGATATGTGATGCACTTTATTTCAATTAAAATTACTAGGAAGAATTTACTAATATATTTCTAATTGAAAAGTATATAAGCATAATGATGGTTGATAACATTACGGTGTTGGAAAAAAATAATTTTTTACAAGTCATATGATATAATATTTTATCCCTTAATATAAATATAGAGGAAACATTTTCGGTTCAAGAAATTATTGATAAATTTCAACCAATGTGGAATGTTTTTTGTATATAAATTATTAAATGGGTGATGTTATTTCATCATAACCATTTAAAAATGATTATCACATTAAGGAATACTCAATGGTGAGATGCGTGGGTGTGGCTTTGAAAATTGATAACAAGAATAATATTATGGAGGTAATGGTATAAACAAATACATCCTTATATGTCAAATAAAAAATCCATCATTTCAAGATGAAATGAAATACTTCCAATAATAATGGATAATGACATTCATATGTAAAACCATGGAATTCATAAATGTTGTGTCAATATAAAATTAATGTAGATAAACCCCATAAAAATGAGGATTAAAGATATTCTTTTTGAAATGATAACAATAGTTAACTTGACTTCATGGAAGATGGATTTTTGGTTTGATTTTGGAGCAATGATTATTGTGTGCAATAATCATTTGATGTTGAAAAACATTTGACAATTTTTCTATCACAAATGAAGTACATCGTGGAAATAATACCTCAATAAATTCCTTCATGAAAGGAATCAATGAGATATAAATTACATATGGGAGTTCATAATTTTTTTAATATACCAAAATTTTGAATGAATTAAGTATCTATCAATCTTCTAAATTCGAATGGGTTTCTGGTTTCATTCGAATTTGTCAGAGTAATATTATTTAATGGATTCATGTTTGTGATGATTCGCTACTCTAATGATGGAATGTAATAGCTACCCACTAATAATATGATTGAATATTTTTCTAATGTTATTTAATATGCTAATTTATAGCATTATTTTTAGAACATGATATTTATAATTCATTAAAATTAATAAAGAATATAAAAATAACAAACTTTGAAGATGAATCTAGTAATTTTTAAACAATCATAAAATCAAAAATAGTTATGAATCATTTCGACATTGTTGAAAAAAATAATGACATATTAGAATTATTGCGATCAATTTTTTTTTTGAATTAAATGGTAAATATACTCCTCAAAAAAAAATATTTTATTATATATAATGATGACTAAAATAGATATTTACATATATATATTCTTAGAACAATGGTTGAAGAATTTAATATGATTATTATGTACAATTATGAAGTTTAAAACTAGTTAAAAAATTATTAATGTATTATACTTTTATATGGGTGTTGAACACTTTAGGAATAATTTAAACAAGTAATGTGAATAAAATGGTAAAATTCATCACTGTACTTCTACAAACACATTATAGAAAAATGGAATAGCTATAAGGAAAATATAATTCTTCTGAATAAATGTTAAATTTTAGGATAATTAAATCTAAGTTAAAATAAAATTTATGGGGAAAATATTTATTGGTTTCCTTCCATATTCTGAATAGGGTTGGATCAAGGATGACTATGTTATCCCCTTATGATTTTTGGAGATGTAGATAACCAAACCATTCTTATTTTTATGTGTGGGGGTGTTTATATTGTGATAGAGTTACCAGTTGTAAACGAAATAAAACTATTCCTAGAATAATTATATGAGTTTCAATTTGATATGAATAAATTAGAAAATAATATAAAATGATGGATTTTGGAGATAATATAACTATTTGATAAAGATATGCAAAATATTTTGAAAAAAAATTATAAAGGCAATGTGAAAGATGATATTCCATAGTCACCTAAACCAATTAGTCCATCTAGTACAAAACCAATAGTAGAGAATATTGATGATTCTATATTTGAACCTAAATAGATTAAATGTATTAGGAGTGATAAATATCTTCATCGTTTATTTCGCTTGATTCTATAGTATTCCTTGTTTAAGGAGGACCAAATAATCGATTTCTAAAATTTAACCCTATGGTATTGACTATAGAGGATGAAACAGTTAATTATAATGAAGTTATGACTCCTATAAATGTTTCTATATAGAAAAAAGAAATTAGTTATGAAATGTATTTAATTATGTGGAATGATACTAGGGTTATTATGAATTTACAATGTGTTTCAAAAACAATATTTCATAAATGGATTTTTCAAAAAGTTATGATTCTAAAGCTAACATCCAATATTTTAAAGATTTAATTGTTACCCTTGTTTTTAGAAAATGGATGAGATTGATTATTTTCATATTTATGCTCCTCTAGGTATAATTACATAAATAAAAATATTATCTTCTTGAGATTTAAAAATAAGTTTTATGACCATAAAATGGATGTTAAAACAACATTTTTAAATAGAGTCTTAAATAATGATATGTTCAGGGAATAAACAGAAGGTTTTGTTTTATTATATAAATAAAAAATATGCAAACTATTGAATTATTCTTATGGATTTATATAATATTTTAAACAATGACATGATAAATTTGATTCTATTAATTTATATAATGGATAAACTCATGATAATGCGAATAAATTTGTTTATTCAAAGATTAAGAAATAATATAGAGTTATTGGGTTTCTATTTTTTTATGATATTTTAGTTTTTGGATCCAATATGGTTGGTTTTATTAAGAAACATATTAATTATATTATATGTTTAAACAGAATAATCTTCAAATAGTTGACAAAATTCTAAGTATTAAATATAGAACAACTAGTGGGAATTATTATTTAAATCAGGCTTATTACATATATTAAAATTTAAAAACATTTATCATGTGGGTTTTAAGGATGATAATACTAGTTTTTATTCTAGTATTAATATATTTCTAATTACGGGTTTAGCTATAGGAAAACATGATTATGCTTGTGGAACTAATTATTTAATGTATGAAATGTGTTTCACTTGACATGATATTACTTTAGAGGTTTGTAAAATTAGTAATAATAATAGTAATCTTGGTATTGATAATTAGAGATATATATCACATATTATATATTCTTATGAAATAAAAAAATTATTTACGTTTATACAATAATGATTATAATGTTGTATTATAATGATACTCCTAAAAAATTGGATTAATTCAATGTGTGATAAAAAATACACATCTATGTTGTTCCTTACTCTTTTATGTTGTGATAAATGTTTATAGGGAAATAACCAAAAATATATTTAACATTATACCATAGTGTTATAGTTTATTTTTGTAGCAGTAGGTAGATTGGAATCAGAATGGATTAGCAGTCTATTATTAGATATTAGATTTTTTCCTAGTAGGATCCCTCCTGTCTCTAACAATTGTGACAGTGTATAAACATAATCAAATTCATATAGTTCCATGTTGAAGTGAAATTATATACATATATGTTTGAGACAATATTATGTGAGTTAATTTTTACAATATGGTACGATAACAATTTTTTATGCGAAATCATGTAACAACCTTACAAATCCATGTACGAAATCTCTACATGGAAAGGTCATTTGTGAAACTAATAAAGGTATAGGGCTGGAACCCATATAAAAAATCATTTCTTGTAATGGAAACCCAATAATCTCTTTACGTATATCCTAAATAGGGTGTTTAATGGGTAATAATAAATTATGAAGATGATTTGTTTATGTTGGAAAATATAACCCCAAACACATTGTTTCCAATATCATCTATTATTACTATAGGTTGAGTTACAAACCCTTAAAAAATATTATCAATTGATGTGTTAGGTTTTCTAATAAATAAATCACATTTTAATAGTTTTTCTATGTGAACATAGATATGGAATCACTTCTTAAAAGAGTTAATGGGTTTAATCCATCGAGAGTTGAAGAAAATGATTTATGAACTTGGCCATAAAATTGATAAAAAATGATATGTTGGATGGAATGATCATTATATGTATTACATAAATAGTTACTCTTTAATATTAATAATTATAATGTTTCAAAAACTTTTAAATCAGATAATACATTGAGATATTGATACTAATTAACGGTGTAAATCTAAAGAAAGCTTTATTATGTATACAGATTCACTTGTGATCTAGATGATTAATATTTATGAATAAAATTGGTGGATTATGTGATTTGAATCCCCAAATATATTATAAATAAATTATTATTTTTGGATTTGATAACACATTATGGGCTGAATTGATGAGGTAGAAAAAGTATGTGGAATCCCATATTGGAGTTGGGGATAAAATTCCAAAATATACTCACTTCTATAAATTCCCCTTTGGAAGTGGTATTTTTGTTAATATATATATATATATATATTCCTAGATTATTTTAATGTGTTTAAAGAATTTATATTTTTTTAAAAGTTTTGTTATATATATATATATATAATAATTATAATAATACAAAAAAAGAAAAGAAAATAAAATATTTTATTAAAAAATGCGTAATATTTTGATTATTCATATCCAATGTATTTTAAAATTTTGAAATCCGAATGGGTGTCCACAACCAAATTATTTATCATTTGGGTGAAACCCAAGTGTTCTTTGACCCAAACTCTGAGATCAACCCAATGTGATCCAAATAAATATTGATTTATAAATAAGTTATGATAATTAGTATTATTATAATTACTTCTTTATTCAATGAAATAAATAGTGCATATATTTTTCAAAACATATGTGTTAAAAGGATCTTTAATATTGGTTTTGATTTCCCCTTAATTATAGTGAAATTCATTGGGAAGACATCCACCGTGAACACACCACCAACTGAATGGGGGTGGATGAAAGCCTTTTGGAAATTGAATTAAATTATTACATCAATAAATAATCATTCATATCCATGTGCCTACCTATTTTTTAAAATATTCTTTCCTAAAGATTATGGGTGGAATGATAGAGTTTATTCATGGGTATTTAAATGATAGTGTGGAATGGAAGTGACCATTTAGTAAGCCAACAATGATTATGGTAATGGTCATATGGTGATGGATCAGAACAGGTATGCCACTACAAGTAAAAAACTTTAAATGAGAGGATGGGGTGGGTGATGGGCTACCATCAGGGTTCATCTAGTGGTTTTATGGTGCACTAGGTTCTTGGAAGGATGTGGGTGTGAGGATCTCGTGTAATAGGGTTCTTTAGTGGACATCTATGGTGAAGGATCGTGGTGGTGGACCATTCTAAATAAAATGTTATTTTAAATTTTATATTACACAATATTCTAGGGGAATCCAATAAAAAAAAATTTATTTTAAATGTTTTATTAGTTTTATTTTTACCAACTACTTGGTCGAGGCCCACCCATGTTTTTTATTTTGTCCATTTTGGATAGTATTTACACCAGAATGTCTCGCGACCCCTATATTTTTATTGTTTTTTACATACTTCCATATTACTAATAACTTAGGATTTTGATAAGTTTCATAAACTATAAGTCTCCCCATTATCTAAAATAATATCATGTTAATAATATATTTTCTATTATTTTCCATCATTATTTATAATGAGGGACAACCTGAAATAAACTATTCCCCTCATTGGAAATTCTTTATTATATTCAGGTTTATTGAAATGAATTTATTTAGATGAAAGCATTTAAATTATAACATATATATGTATATTTCCATCAAATAATAGTATTAAATATTATTATTGTTCAATATTTTGATCGGCGGATAACCATAACTCAACTATCCAATGGAAAATAAGTTCATATTTATTGTGTGGAAACCATTGTAATTCCCTCTAATGTAATTTATTAAAAATTTGTTTTTTGATTAGCTTAAAACATCATCTGGTTTCATTGATATAAATTGTTTGTACTGGTAAATATATAAAAAAAATATGGTCCTTGCAATTAATTTTTTTCCTCAAAAACTGGCATCACCATGTCATTGTTTTGGAATAAAAACATATATTGAAGCCTTATCGAACCCATTTGATAGATTAATGCATGAAAATTAAATCAAAATTTAAATATTTAGATCAAACTAGTTCTCTATATCCCATAATTCTATTTGATTATTTCTCAAAGAATTAAATTACTGTTTCCTCTAAAACATTCACACACACAAAAAAAGTCTTTGAGAGCATCAACCATCAAATTTTATGTGCTAGCTAAAATATTCGAAGAAGCCTTTGATATATTGATGGTCACCACTATACCATTCTATCAATACCTTAAAGAGATCATCAATCAATTTCAGATAATATGAGTTTCTTTTTCTTTATAGTGTTTTATTTGAATGATGTGAACTCATTATCATTTTGGGAAAAGTACCTCACATGAGAGACTCCCACAGATTATTTTGTTTGATACAAATTAAGTAGAAAAGGCTCAACATCCCATGAAAAATAATTTCCTAAAAATAAGCTAAAAGACATGTCACCACTAACTATTTCTGTCATAAATATCATGTTAATTTATATTATATATAATATAATAAATATACTAAGTGGTAAAAATATTCCATTATTATATCTCATCATTCCAAAAAAATAAAAACAAATAATATTAAAATATTATTCTTTGATATAATAATTTTCCATGTATTAATATTAAATTTTTTAAATATATTTAATAATTACATTCAATAAAAATTATTCTTCCCTTCAATAATATTAATTTATTTACTCTTCACCATTGTATATAAATGGACATTAGTTAAACCCTATGGTGGGTCCTACTATGTACTAAACTCTTATTCATTAGAAATGGGATATTTTTAGAATATGCTAAGAGTGTTTCTATCTAGGACCATATCTAGATAGTAGTTATTAATTAAAAAACGAGTGGATTCTAGAAACGCATTAATGATCCTAAAGAGAAGGAAAATTCATAGCAATGACCTCATTTATTATGAACGCACTCCATGTAATATAATATATTTGTCACTCTATTTGTATTAAATAATGATGCACACTTCAAATCAACATTTCTTCTACATTATGTTTCATATACATTACAAGATGGAGTCACCTTCCTCTCCTATGGACTTGAATTAAATGAAGGTACTACAATCCTGGTCTTCTAGGCCCTATATATAACATCTTATTAGAAGTGATAAATAATATGTTTATTATTCAATAAATTACAAACTACCAATGACAACCCCAATGAAAACTAAATCACAACACCATCAATTACATAGTTATTCCATGAAACAAGTACGCAAACAAATTGTATATACTAATAACAATATGAATATGAGATACCACTATATTTTTTTAAAAGGCAATGCTTCTTTTAATAAAAGCAGGAGAAGAAGAAAACAAAGAAAGTGATCGGGAAAGAAACCGGGAAACCCCAATATAATAAAGACTATTTTCTAACCTTTTTTAGAAGATGCTCATTTTGCTTTCGTTATTCTTCTCTAAAATCATCAAGCTCCACTCTTCCACGTCCTCATCCCCAGCCTATCAATCTCCCTCTGCAAGCTCTTTCTATGCTCGCATGTTCTTAAAGCCTTCCATGTAGTGTCTCCGCATCAATAAAATCAGAACCCGAGCTATCCCATGTTTCTTCCACATTAGAAGGAGCATTTTATTTGTCACTAGCGTCTTCAT
This sequence comes from Viscum album, assembly GCA_963277665.1. Lineage (NCBI taxonomy): Eukaryota > Viridiplantae > Streptophyta > Magnoliopsida > Santalales > Viscaceae > Viscum > Viscum album. The sequence continues at coordinate 310,764,691 of OY728129.1, forward strand.
TTATTTTGTAGTATTCCTCTCAACTACCATTTTCAAAGCACACAGAGGAAATTTCTTCCTGTAGGTAGCATGTTAATATGCTTCAGTATCTACAATTTTCTTTGCAGAAGAGTGACAATACTTAGAGATGACTGGGGAGTCATACTCTAATGTTTTTTTTCCTTTGTGATTCACAGAGGGAACCAATTTTTCATGAATAAGTTGTTGGTCAACTACAATCTGTGCTTCTTCTTCACTTGATTGTTCTTTTCCTTCAATTGGAGTATCAACATGATAAAAATTTTCTTCATCCGTACAAATCTCAACCCAGGACTTCTTCTTAGCACATACCTTGGGTGAGCCTGGGCGATCTCCCATTTCATCAACCTTAGATGCCTCTTCATGAATGGCGCCTTTCTCCTCTTTCTCCGCAGGAATAGCAACCATGCCCAGATCTCCCTTATTTTACCCAGTTCATTATCATCCTCGTGCAACAACTGTGGTTCAGCATTCCGTGCAACGGTAGTCTTATTTTTCATGAGACAATTATTGACATTGAGACAATGCAAATCACAAAAGCTGAAAATTAAAGAACGCCGACAATAAGTTGAGTCATGACCAATAATATTGCAGTACTTACAGAATTTAGGCATTTTCTCATAAACAATCATCAAATCAAAAATATCAACATTATTTTCTAGCATCACCTTATCAACAAGAGTCGAACCCAACTCAATCTCAACCATAAACCGAGCGAAGTGTCCAAAATGGGTAGCTTCTATTTCCTTATCAATTTTTGTTGGAATACCAATAGACAAGGCAATATCATACAATATTTTGGGGTGCCAAAGTATCTAGTTTAAACCATGAACTCTAACCCAACATTGAGAAGTAGTGTTACCAACCTCCAAGGGATTGATCTTTTTGTCCCATTCATGTAGCTAAACAATTCCAGGTTTGAGGGAAATGGATCCAAAGCTCCCTGCTCAAACTTTTAGTTTTTCTGTAGCGAACAACATATGAAAATATCCTCGACCAAGTGAGACACACTTCCATGATAAGAAACCCCAAATAGATGAAATATGTTCCTTGAGATCCTCAATTTTCAATGGTAATGAACCTTTTAGAAGAAACAGGCGAGCAACAATTGAGAACTCACCCATTTTTAGCCTCTCGGAGACCGTAATGGGATCCTCTTTGATATGTGCAATATTACTTTTTCTTTGAATTGAGGAATCAATCCCACCTTTGAGATTATCAAAGGAACGAGCACCACTGCTTTTCAGATGGATTGCCGCAGAAAAATCAGGAGCTGTAACAGGGTTATCTGCTCCCTCAGAAACAGATCCATCCAGTGCTATGGAAATAGGAAAATCCTTCATGTAATCCTTGATAGCAGCCACAAAGTTGGCCTCGCGTTTGAGACCGCCCACTTCATTCACCCCCATCGGGGAAGAGCTCCCACCGCCAATTGCAACCGCAGAACCACCATTGACACCATCCAGAGACAATTGCGCATCACAAGTCGCAACCGCAGCAGGTTCCAAAAATGAAGGAGATAACCTTGCTCTGCTATCCATGACCACAAAATGACCTAAGAACCCCTCTGTAGATGATATCGCCCCGCCATTCACAATCTCAACAAGTCCAACCTTCGCTGGATATGAACTAGCACCTCCAGCTGGAGAAAAGCTCACCACTACATTCGTAGCCGCAGAAATTCCCACCTCCGTCGGAGACGAGCTCGCCCCGCCAGACAAAGGCCTGTTACCCTTTATGCCTGTTCTTATGCCACCAACAAGGCAGGGATTAACCTTCCCTGTAAACAAATTACTGTGCACTCCACTCGCCAGAGCATCTCTATAACAATCGAACCTACCATGAGGGAGAAGATCTGTAACTGAAGCCATACTCACCAAAACCCTAATCGCCGAATCGTAGAGAGAGAGAGCGATCCGTATCTCTCATCTCGTCCCTCAGATACCACTATATGTATTTTAGATAATAATTAAAAATAATAACATACACATGTGATGTACGAATTGGAATTTCATTACTTATGATCTCATCTATTTGATATACACAAGTGTAAACTACATGAGAAGAATTCCCAAGTCATATGACCCCCCATCACCTGATATTTAAACTCTATCTATGTACCGTCAGAAAGATGTATCTAGACCATAGGTCATACGATTATGATTAATTTTATAGTTTCATAAGGATATCATTATATCCTACTAAATTATATAACCTTGATATGAATAATAATCAATGGAAATTACCATTCAAATAGAGCAAATATAAATAGAAATAATAATATTTTATGTATAGATCATTTATAACTCAATGTTTTAATTAAATTTTAATTAAAAATTTCTATTCAATTGTATCATTCGAGGAAAAAATTACCAAACCAAATTACCACTAAAACTGGATGATGAGAACTAAAAAATTACGACTCTCATCCTTTACACTTTGGAAGGAAAATCATCATTAATTAGGAAAAAAGGTCCCTCTATATACAGGGTCACTAGAATTGACATCATATGTCATGATATGTCCTTTTAAAAAATTGATGTATTATACCAGGAATGTCTGAACCAGGAGAAAGCCTAGTCCCACAAATTTATTAAGAAAGAAGATTGCAGATAAAAGTAATAGACAAACTACATCATTACATTACAGGAAACCCATACTCATCCTTCTTCCCATACCTATCCCCATAGTCATATCTCTCATCATTAGGATCAGGTGACTCCCATATAGATGACTCGTACTTCCGCATCATCTGAAGATACATCATTTTCTTTTGGATTATTTCCTTGGAAATTTTCTCCTTTTGTGGAAGTTTGATACTAGGTTCTTTTTCCATCATATGGGTGGACCCTCGTCTCGATCTGTTGGCAGATCTAGTTGCCATGGTCTTTGGAAGATCAGAGTAGTCTTTCCTTATCCTTCTATTGGGTGGAGTTACGTAGATCACATATTTACTCAGGTTCATTTTGCATCCATTTTTCGTGATGTCACTATATGAGGCTGTTGGAGAAACATTCTCTTTTTCACCTCCCATTCCCATCCCCATCTCTGAGCCTTTTGGAGCAGGGGTTACTAGGACATCTTCCGATGGGTTGACATCAATAGCATCTCCACCCAGACATGGCTGTTCTCTCTCCATCCTGTTATCCGGATCATGTTTCTCACCCAGAACATTAAAAGCTATTTTTGGACAGGATGCTTGAATAGCATCCTAACTATTCATTGTTCAAGGGAGAACCATATTTTTTAGCCAGAGTAGAGGCCTCTAGCTATCCAGTATGCTCACTTCCCACTTCCAAATCCTGGCATGATTTCATAGTGACCATAAGCTCTTCACAGATCACATCTGTACAGCGCCCATTGATTTATTTCAAGAAGGTTTTTTCATTCTACCAGCCCTACTCACCCATCCCTTCGAGGTTCTCAATCCCAGTGGAGCAGGCCTTTGAATCCTTCCCTAACTCACCAGACCGAGGTAAACCAGGATCACTTTTATGTCGGGAGAAAACATTAAGAATTCTTACCTTGGATTCATTCAGTGAGGATTCCTTCAGTACATCCCTGCTAACCCCCAGTGAAAGAGGAATCACCACATCAGGAGACATAGGGGAAGGCACCTCAGAGGGCAGTATGGTCTGCAACTTCCCGCTGGTTTTCTCAGAAGCACCTATCTCATTGAAAATACCACCCAGAATGTCACTTGGGTTAATCTCCTCACAGTGGATAACTGGTTCAGGAGGCTCATTAACACAAGGAGAAGAAAAATTCTTCCTCTTGTGGTAATCAGAGCTGAAATGTCCCTTTTTGTAATATAAATTACAGAAATGACTCCAAGTTTCATACCTTATTACTTGGGCATATCTATATTAACCTTCCACAACAATCTAGGAAAGCTCAGTCGGTGGCTTGGAAGTGTCCATTTCAACGCACAATTGAGCAGCCATTGGATAATTGAGGATCGCCGTACATTGATCACAACACATGAAACGACCCAGAGAATTGATGTATTATAAATTTTGAAGAACATGTGTCAGCATATCAGCTAGTCACTAAAGGGTCCTAGAATAAAAATTTATCCATATATGTTTATCACATCGCCGTCATATAATAACCATTTGGAGATTAGGAAACATCCTACCAATCATTCATGAATCCATGCACACTTGGGATTTGAAATATTTATTGACTTAACGAGTGACACAAACAAATAATTGAACAAAAATTAAAACATTTAATAGATTTTTTTCTTAGATTTATCCACAATATTTTCCTCTATTAAAGTCATCAGACATCATTCATCTGATGATCCCCCCCCACTGAAGTCTAGTTTTAACATATTTTATAGCTGAGATAATACAAAACGATATTACCTTTTTTTCTAGAAAATATGACATCCTTGTTATTAATTTTTATAACTAATCTACCCTACAACAATACATACAACTTTGTTCTATTGGAGAGATTATATATTAGAGGATATTGTGTCACCTTACAAAAATGATCCTCTCATTAAAGATATAATGTCTCATATACTCCAAATCATAGACTTCCACTACAAAATCCTTGTCAAATGGTATGAAATTAAACTCATATGGTTGTAGATAACATATACCATATGTATCTACCTAAAACCACTACATCTATCTAAACCCCATTATAATATTCAAGGCATAACTAAACACAATGTATCCATTTAGGTATCTAGAAAAATAAAAAATGGAGTTGTAGTAGTTAATATATTATGATCATGAAAATCCTATTTACGATGATCAGTCTATTAAAAAATAACCCCCTTTATTGGAATTATCCTCATAATTATTGTTATTATTGTGAAATCCTAGATGAACCACCAATATTATCCATTCATCTTTAGGAAAATCTTGATCTCAAATATAGTACATGGGTGATGTCGATACATCACTAATTCCACCTTCTCTAGGGGAACATTATTTATAACTTTGATATCACATGACAATGAAAATTAACCAATCACATTAATAAGTTACACTTATAATACTCGACATAATTTTAATTTATATAGAGTGTAATCATCATGGTTTTAACGTATCTATAATTTTACACATAAATCTATGAATATATACAGATGTTAATTAACAAATAGCATAATGAGAGTGTCAATATATAGATGTAAGATATTGTTGAATAGATAAAGATACATTTCAGGGCTATTTTTTAAACTACAGTTCCTGACAGGACACTAAAATAAGATATATCTACTCTGGAACTCCATTTAGTAATATCCTCCACTCTGACCCACAACTAATGGTAGCTCGAGTCATGATTAAACATGGAGAATATTTTAGATCCCTCTAAAAAACAAATTATATCATCAATAATTGTTAAATGATTAAAATTATTTATTTTCAAGTAATTTAGATTCCATATTTCAACACAGTGTTAAATACTACCATTTGATTTCATAGAAAACAACAATGGAGAACCCCGTTGTGATTTGATCTGTATGATATATCTCTTGATCTCTATGTCATAAAGTCTATTCATGAGGTCTCTCCTCTAGTTCAATGCAATAATAAATGGGTGTATCAAAATATGTTGTTATCCTTACATGATTTATAACTATAATTATACATCATGATCAAGAGGAAAACCATAAAATTCCACCTGTATGAAATACTATTATTGATCAAAAAAATATAGAAATTAATAGGAACTAATATCTAGTTTTACTATGACTAATATGCCTAATACTTGTGTTGTGATGGATCCAATGCATCTCAAATCCGGTTAAACTCTATTGGCTTCAACATCCCACTCAACAATCATCAAAGACCTATATTCTTTAGGTAAAATATAGGACACACAAAAATTATATCCATTGATGTGAGCATACAATCTTTCTATCTAGTGTATACTATGGATTGCATCAAGGGCATTCATATCAATGATCATGATGTATAATATAATTACATATATAGAAACAACTAATTGATACCATATTCATATTTGGATATGAACAAAATGATTTCATTATGGGTTTTTAGAGAAGGAAAATTAGATACTAAAATAGTTGGAAATTTGATACCACTAACAGCATAAGTTTATATGAAATAGTGAGAAGCACCAGTATCAAAATGAGTAGAATAAACAATATATATGGAGAAAAAGGAACATTGGATAATTGATTATCCATCTCGGCATACAACTAGATATTGTTCTACCATATACACACATCCATACTCAACTCAATGACCTTGAAGCAGAGGTATGAAATCACAAAATTAAACCTCATCTGAGGGGTCAGAATATGATACTAAGGAACCTAAAATGATCATTTTGTAACAATTTTCTTGTTTCATACACCCATAGGATGACCAAACCATACTGTTCTTGGGAAATCTATTGGATATTGCCAATATTCCCACACTATCCAAAAATTCAATAAACTTCTTGACATAACATATAGAAATGTATGACCTTACCATAGTTGATGCACTATGGTACTCCTCCTATTGGGTGTGAACAATCCAAAATATTCTCATCCTTCATAGAACTACCCTGATACACATTCCCATTATTCCTCTTCGTTCTCCCATAGGTGATAGTTATAACAATAGTTGTATGTCAACCAACTTAAGGACTAAAAGATAGTGCATTTTCTATTACCCAATCCTCTTCCAAAAATGTACCAGTAGACATGTACATATATATATCTACTTGGAAAATTGTTAGATCCATGATCACGACCTTCAATATTATATTAGTTCATAGATGGATCTACATCTTCTTCTCATGTGGTTTCTCATTTCCTGCCATGTGGGGAGAGAAATGAAACATTTTTTTTGAAATTATATGGGTATAAATATAATGGAATGGATACGTATGAGAGATATATAAATTCCATGGAATGATCTTGATTTTCTCTGTTGGGAAATTATTTTATGAAGAGTTGTCCCTTGAAGGCCACCCAAGAAAAAAACTAATGTCTACCTCATTATCCTATAAACCCCAAAACCTCCATGATTGTCCCTACAGTATGAACCAAACTATCTTTCCCATGTAGTCCATCAATGTCTCCACTAAGTAAAATATTCCCTCTATGATATCTACCTATTCCTCAATAACTAGTGTTCCCCCAGTTCCTTATTTGGTTTAAAAAAATATGGTGATTCATGTCATGGGTATTGTCACCCATGTTCCATTTTACTCTTCCACCATGGGAAGTTATAATCCAATAAACTCAAATAATATGTGTATCCTATTCCTAAACCCTTGTATTATATGAGGGAAAATTCCAATTTATAGCCTCAAATATAGATTATGGTGGATTTGGAATGTTCCCCCTAGTAGGATTGTTTTTTCTTCTCCATGGTTGAATTTTTTTAAACTTAAAATAACCATTTTAGAGTTCATATAACAACATGCTTTTAAGAACTACTTTTGTATTTATAACTTAAACCTAATGGATTTCTATCAGAAAACATATCCTTGGATATTCCCACAAATATGTTATATACATTATAGTATTACCAATGGATAAATACTATTCTTCTATACTTACAAGATACTTATCATCATATGTATATATATAACACAATAGAGTGTATTACTTCAACTAACTAATTACAAAAGTAAAATATCATCGTATAAAATATATATATTTTACTCAATGTGTCTATCCCAAATATATTGAGTAGTAAAAAATTAATTTAATGAACTACAGTGAATCACAATATAATTATAAATGTGACATGTGATCATATGTTCCTACAATTGTTTCATGAAATATCTCAAATACTACAATATTTTAATTGTAATCCCATCATTTAGAACATGGTGGTATCTTACACATGATATAGGAAAGAACAGAGAGGCTATTTTTACCAGAGTTCAATGTTACATATCTATTTTCAACTGCATACAAGAATATATAATTAGAGAAATAATTATACTTAGTTTCAGATACTATTTGGAATTACCCCATCCTATATATTCCCAAAAAACAACAAATTAATGATCATACATAACATCATCTATGCCTTCCTATTTCATGATGATTCAGAATAGAAAAAGGGTTCTATGAAGAAAGTGGGGGACTATACACTGGACAATCACAACCATATATGATAAATAAAAATATATTGTAATAACAATAATAACATATTTATAGAAATGTAACAATTTTTTCACAAAAAAAAATCACCCATGTGAAAAAATAAGTAATGTATCCTCCAAAATTGGAAAGAAAACTTAGGTAATATAATTTATAAGTTAGAAAATAATGAAACAGCAAAAAATCCTCCACATTTTGTTCCAGTACTACTATTAACAACATACTCCAAAACACATCTTTCAGGCCCAATATTCCTGAACATGGAACCCAAATAATGTTGTTTTGAGGTGAATTTAGAATCCCATTAATGGTGTGACTAATAGAACACAATAGGAAACCATCGATGTATCCCTAAACAGATGAAACAAGTATAACTGGTGTATTCAAGGATAAATATTAATGTTAATGAATACATTTTCAATTATCTGTAATGTATTCATTATCTAACCAAGCCAATATGATCCTTGATTGTACCTGTCATAGATCAATATCGAAAGAAATTTATAAAATGATATCAAAATTGGTCAATATCTTTCTATAAGGATATTTTACATATACATCAGTAGTTTTAGAACAGTAAACTGGATTACTAGAAAATACAATTACATCCCACCTCAACAATATGTTTTACCTCAAGACCATAAAAACCATATCTTGGTGATAGGTCAATCCTTAATGACATCATATATTGTCTGTGACATAGTTTAGATTATATGGCCATCTTAACCCTGATGTTGATTCAATGGGAACTTCTAGAAGGACTTGATGCTCCTATAGTAATTTCAGGCTCATCTTCATCATTGTTTCTTTTAATGAAACCTACCCATTAATGGTATAATCATTTCATTATATTCCACATATTCTAAGAACCATGGGATATGCCACTATATAATACTAATTCTAGAGAACCTAGTATGGGATGTAGTTGAAGAACATATAATGTAATCAAGATAATTTCTATAAACATAAAATTATATGTGATCATTGTCAAACATCATCTACCAAGATACATATTTATAATCTCGAAGTCATGAATCATATATGGATATCACATCCTACACACACATAATATCTCTATAAATATTGGACAGAAAATAATAAATGCACAAATATCCTATAAATGAACCAGAAGTATACTAGGGTCTCAAAATTTAATGGCAATCCTACCTTAGTCTTGTGGAATAAAAACATCAAGACTCATTGAGAGACCACTACTGAGCCATATATAAGCATTAACCTGAATGAGATCATATAACAAGAACCAATAAATCTATTCCTACATCATGAACTTATTTTTTTGAGAATTATTTTCAAGAGTTTTTCAACACAATAGACCATGGTTTACACTAACATACCACTAGGGATCAACGAATGATTATATTTTTAAGATTAATTTATAGATGTTCAATCGAAAATATAGATATTACATAGTTCATGCAATGATCCTATAATTAATTTTTATATTTAGTTAGAATCCATTGAATGGGGAAAAGGAATTCCATATATATGGTTCATATCAGGGTAAGGATGTTTTATATATAAAAATATATGAATGGTGGTTTAGAAATGACTTAGATTATTTCCTGATCACCAATATACATGGATCAACCAGAATTTAGCAAGGATATAGATGAAATTGTTAATGAAAGATGATGAATTCCCTATGTTTTATTGGGACACCCTTAGGTACATGAATGTTTAAAAATTATTAATTAATTGATGTTTTGTAGGATTATAATATCTTAAGTATGTGATCATAGGGATTGGTCTCATGATTTCTCAAATAGTGCACCAATTCTGAAACACTTTCTTACTCCAATGGGTACACACACAACAAGGATACACTTTATATAAATCAATTCACTATCTATGATCTTGGCCACAAAATCATATTTCATTTTTTAGATAAGGATTCATGTCTTGATAAGAAATGCACCTTTACAGTTCTTCACACTAATTGCCTCTTCCACAAGCCTTGAGGGTTTTTAGTGGATCATGAATTTTTAGGAAAACTATTACGAAACCAAGATCCATAAAAAATTATGAAACAAAATGAAACCAAAACAACCATTCAAAACTAATATGAAAAAAATTAAATTCCCAAAATTACATGGGTAATGTCCGAATTTAACTCATATCACAACTTAAAATTAATTCCCTTAATAAAATTATTTTTTGCATAAATGTAACATGAATAAATATTACAAAAGCTCTACCAGAATAAATATATTTCCATATCCATGTAATGTTTATTCCACCATTTCATATATGTATCATCATACTGCCAATACATAAAATACTATATCATAATAATGTAATATCACGTAACCCTTATAAAAAATCTCAGTTAAATGTAATGGAATCCTCAAAAAATAGAAATAATTATAGTTATTTCTAGCATTATTATCCATTCTAATTATTTGATTTAAAATTATATTTAAATTTTAAATCATAGCATTATGAATATATTTTAATGTAAATGTTGTTTTGTCAATCTATAACAGAAAAAATTCATTTAAATTAATTATTATACTGTGATTTAATATAATCCAGTGAATGTAAATTAGAAATCATTGGAAATCACTTTTTTTAAATACAGAACATGTATATATATTCCATTGGATGGAAGATTAATGCATAATTCATTTAATTCAATTTTTTATTTTGTAATATGTGATAACATTTTGGGTCTAAAATATGAGAAAATTAGTTTTTGAGTATTTATTAAAATTGGTTGTTTTTAATAATTAGTGTTATATTAATTTATTATCATGACCCACTCTCCCTCCCTCATCACTTACTGTTATTCTTTGAATAATTCATTACTAAATATTATTATTGGAGAATTACAATAACCATCGACTTTTCCATACCTTCAACATCAATATTTCTTTATGAGGTATAGTTTGTGAGAACATATATCTCTCTTAAAATAATTGTGAAATAATAATCTCATATATGTGGATTATATTCTATAATATCACCTAATGATTTTATGAAGTCTTATTTTAAAAAAAATTAATTTCAATAATATTTTTTATTACAAAAAATACTGAGTTCTATGGAACAATGATATACTACAAAAAAATATTATTTAATGTTAATGTTTTTACATTGGTATTTGAATAAAGAGTATGAATAGGATAAACTAGATTATGAATTTTTTTTATTAAAATCATATAAATATAATTATTTCTCTACAAAGTAATAAAAAATAAAAATAAAGATCATAAATAATGAATGGAATTGTTTTCTAAAAACTATTTTTATGATCAAAAAAGTGTTTTATTTTAATAAATTAAATCAATTTCTATAACTGAATTATTTAGATGAAATTTATATACTATATTTTCAATAAAATTTTATTATAATTGATCATATATATATTGAAGTTTAGATATAAAAACTCACCAAATGTTATAATTAAAAACTGTATTTTTTCTAAGAAGAGGTAATGTCGTGTCATACACACTTACCTTTATAATTAGTTTTTCCACTTATAGAAAATATAGTGGGATTTTTTTAAAAAAATAGCACATTATGTTACAATTATCATATAGTCAATTTTTCTTTATTTTTTGAAATGGGAAATTTTATGATGAATATAGAATAATAATGATGTATATTAAAAATTATATTTTTTTAATGAATTTATAAAACTAAAAAAATAAGATTTATTTATAATTAAAATTATATATATAATATTAATATTAATCATATTTAGGTAATTTTAATAAATTTTATATTAAATTTTGATTTTAAATGTTTACAAAATTATGAAAATTATTTTTATTGAAAATTGTTTTTCCTCCATGCAAATATGTTTATTTAAAAAAAATCTATGAATTAATTATGTTGAATTTATTTAAATAATCAAATAATTTTGAATATTATTTATTATTATTATCTTATATATTATGATTAATTTCTTAAAAAGTTTATTGTTAAATTCGTGAAATTTAAACATCATAGTAAAGGTAAAAGCATGTTTACTGAGGAATAAAACTAAACAATAAGATTTAGAAATGAAACAAAACCTATAAATTTATTATTTTGTTGTTATATTTGAACCATACCGTTTATAATGATATATAATGATCTATTTTGGTTCCTTTATTCATCTTAAAAACATGGTTACAATTTATTCCTTCCAAATCTTACTTGTTTGTCCAATCCCCCATTATATAAAGGGCACCCATCTCCTCTCCTATTAACACAACCAAATCATTTTTATATTTAAAACATATAAAATAATAAAGTTTTAATATCCCTAAAAACTTCTTATAATAATTAATGTGACTATGAAACCCTCCTCATAATGATTTTGGTTCTATCCTACATAGATTGTCCAAATAAGAGGAATCATTTTTGACCGTGCGTTTTAATTTAATTAAAAAGTTCACCTCCCTAAAATTTTATTCAAATATAATGAAATAATATAATTAGTATATCATATATACTTATATGTTATTATTTTAAGGATATAACCTATATTGAACTCCTATTCCTTCAAATTGGATACAAAACCATTGATGGTGTGATTGATGGACCATCACCACGACCCAATGTAATTCAATTTCCATCACTATGCCTAACATTTTATTATAGTGATGGATTTAATGTATATATATATGATACTTTCAACATAATTATAGTTTTATAATAATGATATCACATAAAACTTCTTAATTTACATTATTTGGGAGATAGGATAACATCACTTGTGTGATTGGTGATCAACCGTCCGACGAAGAAATGTGATTATTTTTTCAGTTTCCATTTACATGGATGGTTATAATGTTAAATATAATAAAAATAGGAGATTTATATGACCTAAATAATTTTTTTTAAAATATTATCACATTTACCTTTATAATATCCCAAACGATTGTAAATTATAACATAGCTTATGTGGGAATGTGGACAAGCGACTACATGAAGCAATGTGATGTGTTTTTTCTTTCTTATATACCTGGACAGTAATAAAGAAATAATTAATCATTATATGTGATGTAAATTAAATTAATTATATTACATAAACATGATATATTAATTGAATTTATTTTTTTACATCCATAAAAAATTCGTACAACATTCATATATATGTATGACCTACTGTCATCACGAATGGTGAAATCAATTTTTCTATCACTAATTTTATCATTGAATATAAATATCTATATAATAATTTTATATGATATTTAATTAATTAATTAAATTCTAGATTTTATGGAACCCCTATATATTTTCATGTACTAAAACTACAAAACCAAAATATTCATGAAATACATAGTAGTTATTACCCAAAAATATAATATTAACATGGAATTACTAATAAATGGTTGAAAGAATAGTTTGAATAAATCATAAATCATATTATATATATTAGTATTGTTCTTTAATTTATGAATAATTAATTAATTTTTTTTATAAATGATTATATATAAATTTTTAATAAATTAAACTCATGGTAAAGGATTTTCATCTCACTCTTATTTTCATGGGACATATGACATATTAACAGATTATTTTTTTGTGGAGTATATAATACCCAATACAATCATATATGATTATTATAAAAATAATTATGGGTATTTATATATGAATTTCAAGATTTCACTTTATTTTATTTTATGGATCAAATTATTCGATGGTGGTATGGGATAAATTTTGCAATCAGATATTTATTGGCATCACCAATACGAAAACTAATGATTATGAATTTTCATATTAAAAATTTAAAGAAGTATAATGAATATTTTTATCCTCTAGTTATTTCATAGGAATAAAATTTTTTCATTAATTTTCTTCTTTTTATGAACTCAAGATACCAAAATAATGTTTTTATGTATAATAGACAATATCTATATGTAGAGTCATATGATGTTTTTTATCCATATACATGTTTTTTGAAAATGATTCACCGAATGTTGTAACTAATATATAGTTAGTATTTAATCTCATTAATACCAATGTTTTACATCTTAAAAAATGGATTAAATTAATCATTTTATCATATTCCAAATGAAACAAAATTTACATTTATAAAAATGTAAATGGAATCATTATTTTTAAACATTTACCACAAGAATTGATTTTTTGGCCATCATAAATAGTGATTGATTAAATAATACTTTATAAAATTATATTTTAATTGTAAAATAAATGTACTTTTATAATTCATTGTGAATAATTATTATTAAAATTTAATTTTCAATGTGGCAAGACTATTTCTCTTAATCAATGCACCAAATGTTATTCCAAAGTCATTTTCAATATATGCTCATGTCATTAGATTTGACATATTATTTTCTAGGGATATGATCTTTGGATTCAATTATTATTATTTCTTATAATTGTTTATATCTACGATACTATGATGTTTATGAAACCAATTATTTTGTACACTAGTTATTCTTTGATGAAAAGATGAGATTTATTGAAACTTATTTTTTCAAGTGGTTATGTTATAATTAATTGTAAGTAGAGACAATTATTATTCATGGGTTAATATGTAATGAATGTTTTATGATATTGTAGAGAACATATGTGTGATTTTTATTATACAATGACTGGTTCTGTTATAAACCATGGTTGATGGTAACATTATCACAAATGGCAGTGGATATTTTATATGTTATGATAGTGGTTATATTATAACCAATGATCATTGTTAGGTTATAACATCGAATTGAGGTTCTATTTTAACCAATACCTATGTGACCTGTATCACCCTATAACTAATTTGGTAAAAATGATATCTAATGAGGTAAATTGAACTGTAATGGGGAGTGGAACCTATTCCTTAAAGGTCATTTTCCATTATGATAGTCATGATAATGAATGTTTACTTCTACGATGGTTTGAGGAGTAAACCAAATCTACTATGATAGACATTTAAATTAATATAGTATATTAAGGAAATATTTTACTATGATTATCTATATGCCATAATTTTATATATTCTTCCATTATTATGCTATCATGGCTCATAAATGATGATTTATTTATGATTCATATCTTAAGAGCTACCTATCATCATTCCATGACTCAAGATTATGATCATTGATATGAAGGGTATGTTTTTAATATGTTTAGACCAGGTTATCAGAATTTTTTTCGAATTATATGACTGGTTATCTCCCTTGTTATCTGTTACCAAGCATCGAATCTCACCCATTATTTTGTTTTTTATATTATAAAGAAATATATAATTAACGATATATCTAATAAAGATTCTAACTACATAAATAATAATTGGAGATGATATTGTTCATTTGTGAACAAATTTTTTATGTTTCCATGATTATTACTACATTAAAAGATTATAATCCATGGGAAATTTTTCTTCTATAATAAAATGAGTATTAATCTTTTATGTTTTTATATGTATGTATGAAAACACTATGTCACTATAGTTGGTATAAAAGGATTTATTTTACCATTGTGGACTAGGAAGAGTGAAAATTACCAAAGAACCCTTATTATAGGTATATGTATTGGATAAAATTCTAATTTTTTGAGGAATAGATTGTGTTTTTTTAAATAAGTAAATCCATATTTTAATATTATAAGTGGATGTTGTTTATAACAGCTGCATCACAGGTATATTACCGTTAAAATAGTTGTTAGAGTGTATCTTGGCCCAAATTCTAGTGCACAACGAGTGTTCCCATAGTACACACATAGATTTACACTCCTAAATGATATTCTTTTGTTATTAAAAATTTCATAATGATCCATTATAATGGATTTGAGTAGATGATAATCATATATGACCTATATTAAAAAAATGTTTTCATATATTGGAATGAAGGTTTTTGAATTTATAAATCCTTTAAATGTTATTTCATGAATAGTGGCTTCCCAATATGAATATTTCCTCTTAGACAATGATTTTTTATTTTATTGAATGTATGTAACTGGAATGAAGATTTGATCATTGAATGGAATAGAAAATATGTTTCTTTGAAAACAAATGTGATAATAACTATGGTTATGGGTATTGTTATTATTTCTAATAACATATAAAAATAGAGGATTAACAACATCCCCATAACCAAATCAATGATTAAACATTGAAGAAAAAAATTGAGTTTAATGACTAATTGGATTGTGGAGTTCATGGAATAAAGAAGATTTAGTTTTCTATAAGTTAATAACATAGGAAGAAACACACATAAAATTGTCTCAATGGAATGAGAAGATAATTTTTATGTAGATAAGAAAGGAATAGAATAAATAATTACAATTGAAAAATGAAAATACCAATTAACATAATGGATACATATAATGGATTATATAATTAAAAATAAAACATTCGAATGTTTTAATTATGGATGGTATTCGTATTATGAAAATACACTTCATATTAGTGAATATTCATAAAATGATATCAAATGTTTTATGAGTAATGGGTTTTTGTGGATGAATATACTACTAATTTTGTTTTTATGGGAGGAAGTATTATATAATATGATGATGAATCCATGTTGAAGGTTTAATAATGGTGTAAAATAATTAAATTATTTATGTAGTGAAATTAAATTATTATTTTATATTAATCATAATAATATATATTTATTTTCTGAAGTGGTTTTATTTAAGGATTCATAAGAATATGTTGAATGGTACTTTAGAATAAGAAAATTTATTTAATGTATTGTGATATTTTATAGAAAACATATGATTAAGGAAATGATACCCTTTAATAATTTCCTAATGTATATATAATTGTGTCTAATTATGATAAAATTATGATTGATATATTTTAAATGGGATATTATTGATGATTGTGGAACTCAATATTGAATTGATAACAATGTTTATTATGTTGTCATTAATGGAGTTCACAATATTTATTATTTATGGGAAACTTTTAATATTTTTTTATTTTATCCACGATATGAGGAAAAAATAATTTTTTAATGAATGTATGTATTCATTTTGAAATATTGTGTATTTGAGATATTACAATTTTTAATAGAATATACAATAAAGGAATTCACATATATTATATGTGAATAATATATGTTAATTGACGATATTGGTGCGATTAATGTGAATTGTATTTTGAATATTAAGTGACTACTTTTATGAATATTTGAATTTTTTATAGTTCTTAAGGATAACCAATTATGTAATGGTTTCTATTGTACTCTGGGTGAGGTATTGAATATTAATTTATTATTTCATGATATTATTATGTATTCATATTGGATACCTTATGATGCCATTTGTGATTTTATGATAAATGGAGAGGGAAAGAATGGCTTATCATAATTTTATGTATCTTATGATCTATTTACAATATATAAATTAAAAATTGACCTTCATTTCATAATGTAATAGATGATATGTAAATTGACAGATGCACCCAAAAATAGATGATATTGTGTGTGTGAAATTGAATGAGATAATGTATATTTTCTCATGTTTTCTATAGTAATAGTAAAAATTCCATCAACATTATGGAAATGATCCTATTAATAAATTGTTTTCATAATAGATTTGATTAAAATGGATTAATGGTATTTTAAATCATCGGATATTTATGGTATTTTTTTGTTTATATTTCCATAAAACATGTTATTAATAACTATTTATTCATACATGAGAGTTATTTTTCTTTTCTATAACTATAGTTTCACATCTGTCATGACTCCCTTCTGACAATATGTACCCAACCTAGGCCCAAAATGGGAGAATAAATATAGTGACCTCATATTCTCTCATTCAGTAGGCCTCGGGTTAGAGAGTATCACTAATGGAATAACAAACTCAAAGATGTGTGGAATAACCCTCAAATAGAACACATGGTTAAAAAAGATATGATAAAAACCAACCAATGACTACATAGAATCGAATATAAAATAAAATACAATGTGATAGTATGTACTGTCAAGATGATACTTCTATAACTAAACTGAAACAACAATAACCAAAAAAATGTTACTGACAAAAATGACCATGAAGCCCAAATAGCTCATGCAAAGAATATAAGATATTGTTAATGATCCAGATCTCCATACTACTCCAACTAAGCTAAAACCGAGTTTATATATATATATATATATATATATAGGTTGAAAATAATAGAATACTGAGTAAGATCATCCTGGGATCCACTTATTGAAATGATATATATTTCTTATTAAACAATAGTGAAAAACAATGGAATCTAACTTATCACCAATACATGGATACTATGTTCCCATCCTCACCATGGATAATATCACAATGTAATATAGGCAAAGGAATATAATATATTAATAAATATTATGGGTACCACACTACCACTTCATCACTGTTTTCTATGTTTCCCCCTCATCACACATATTGAGCATCCCTCTCCAAAAAGGCTAGCTCACAGACAATTGGGTGATGTACCACAATGTGAACCTCATGCATCATTACACTAAATCCACGTAAATAAATGTTACCATGTATTTTCTAGGAACCACCAATACCTATAAAATATGTATCATACATCAGGTATTTTATCGCTAACCTTCACAACCCATAATCATAGTAAGGATCCTAAATCCATCCCAACCTATATATGATATACATGTATTAGCCATTAGGAAACAATATCTAGAATACTAGGTTGCGAAATAACCAAAAGTCATTACATACCTCTACAGACATATATTGGGAAAACCCACCATTCAATCCATCACTTGTAACATCCAAGTGAAAAGTATGAGTCCAAATGAAATAGTCAACCATCCATCCTCCCACTAATATTTTGGGAAAACTCAACCACTAGGGCTCAAAATCCCCTAGGTGTTAGTTCCCCTAAACTATGTTATAGATTATCATATTGATACAAAAAAATTCATCGTATAATATATCTCACAACCATACAATGGACTTATCATAGTCTTAGACTCAACTATAGAAACTGTATCTCAAGTTCCAGGTTGCCACTTCCAAGACCAAATATCTTATAAAAACACAACCATTTAAAGAGATAATTTAAATTACTTTATTCGTTTTCCTCAGTTTCAAATTTCATTAATTAACTATATAATCATTTATTATCTATTAATATTTCCACATTTCAATACATTACCATTAAAAAATGGTTCCATGCCATATAGTCATTAGAAAATTGATTCCATTTCATCCTAGAACTATAACCTGACCATTGCATCCGAACAATATCAAACCCCACATGTTAAACATTTATTTCCTTGTTAACATTATAACATTATATATTTTGAGGTACTAATGGAAAACATCCTATGATACCAAAAAAATTCACCCAACCAAGAATTTTCATGTACCTAAATTATTGCGGAAACGAAAAATAAATTAAAAATAACATTTCCATCAACCAAACAATATATTAAAACAATCATCCAACATTATTATCAATAGTTATGACCATATTTAACCCCTTATATCAACTCTATTTTCTTTCATAACAACCACATTCATATCATGATGCATCCTTCCACTATAATAATCAACTTCATCAATATTAACTGGGTAACCCTACATCAAATACCACAAAAACCCTCTATAGTTGACCGTCCCAGGCTCACATCACAAGATTTAGGAAAAAACCTAACACCATTCTCTTCACCCTTAATAAATTATTTTATACTTCACAAAATATGACCCTCATAGATCCAAAGCATGAGGAACTCGACCATTACTTGTAATCTATTAACTCATGACCAACAATGAATTATATAATGTCACACAACATTTTCATATTCTATCATGGATTAAGAGATTCATTATTTATAGGTTCCAACTGTTTTTAACCATTATAGTAATGTTGAACAAGCTACCAAAAATTAATTAAAAAAATAATTTAACGTTCATTTACATCCATTATCAACAATATTCAACATCTTTCACATAATTATTCAATTACATAAACACATAGAAGATCAATTCACCGTAACATGATCAAAACATTAAAACTGCCACATTCTGGATTAATTAAATGAAACTTTTCAATATATTATCCAATTAGTTACAAATTAAGTCATACATTAAATTATTTACCAATTTCCCAATTCTAAAACACTCATATAAAGCATATCCTTGATACCACACTATCTAGAAAATCTAGAGGCAACCTGTTATCATTGTATAAAATAGAACCATTGGAAATCTATTGATAAGAATTCATTAATTGATTCAATTAATTATTTGGTTAATTTCGTTGTGATATGAGGGGATAAATCATTTAAATTATCTGGTGGAACTTAAAATATAATAGTATAATCTAATCCACTAACTCAAAAGGTTTTCAATGTTCTTTTCATAGGAATATAAAAATGCTATAGATCTTAATCACCTCTCCCACAAAACCTATATCCAATTGAGGATTCCAACCCATAACCCCTCTAATAAACAACCAAAAAACCTTTAGGGAATTATAGATCAATTGTCATCTCATGGGAAAGAGGAATGATAAGAATCATATTGATGATACCAAAAGAACGAGGGTAGAACATACCATTGATCGGAGACATGTTGATATTGGGAAGCTACAGATCAATCCATGACAATTTAATCCCTATAAAACCAAATAAATGAACTATAGGGTCACCATAGATGGGAGAAAGAGCCGCATCCTTATGATTTTTCAAAAACCCAAATATCTAAATAGAAATAAAACATGTATCATTGAAGATTTACATGATGTTTAATTCCCCTTTCCATCGAGTAATCCTCAGGGTATTATTTCCAACAAAAACTATCCCATTTTCATTATTTAACCCATGAAAAATATATGTCGGGAACCTGAATTATCTGACTTGAATATATTACATGACATATAATTCATCATGTCTTCGTCCACTCAAACCCAAACTCCTTGATACCAATTAAAATCCTCTTACGATCCCCTCAATCCTTGGAATCATTGAAAAGGTTGATCGACCTAGATCTAATTCCTTCCATTGGATACCTCTGAAAACATTCTCATCCTAAAGAATCCCAATCCAACCTAGAGATGAAATTGAATGGATCATCCGGACAACCCCCCTATGAGATACCTCTCAATGATCTCCCCACCACAGGATCTCAGCCACCTCACCAAGGTAACATTGTGAAACCATAAAATAAGCACAATCCTCATCCAACCACTATCTTAGAGTATATACCTCTCATATATATTAATGTAAAAAAATAAAAAAGAGAAATTCAAATCATAAAAAAGTAATGTTATACAACCACTAAATGAATAGTATTACAATGTAAGAGGTAAACCTCAATCAAATGATTGCACAGATCCTGTATATGTGACTTGTGTTGTTAGGTACTCACCTTTTCACCATTGTTTCCCCACATGAGATGAACCAAGGGGATAGAACGCTCACACAACACCTTATCCTCATGGTCCAGGATCTCTATAGGACATTCCGAAAAGGCCGCATCATGGAAAAATTGATCTCACAGTAATCGAGGACATGAGAGTCCCCACGAATATAATATAAGTTCTATGGCTTGTGAAAAACATTTTGTATCAATCTAATCTATGGGGGAACTACTATATGATATTCCACAGGTCACACATGAGGTAACAACTAAAATGACATAACAAACCGAGGAGAAATATTACACAAAGGAAAAATCCAACACTATCGATAATAGAGAGTCACCTTCCCGATCACATGATCAAAAACATAAAAATACATAGGCCTCATCCTATGATAGATATAGTATTTCGATTACTCATATGATTATTTATCCTATCAAGAATTTCCTGTACCATCTCAATTTTGTTCTTTATAAGTTCGAGAACAAGAATTGAAAACTCTCTGACCCCATTCCATCACAATGAAGAACAAAAAATACGTCCATACAATGATTTAAAATATTCCATACCAATAGTGGAGTGAAAAATATTATTGTATAAGAACTTGACCAAGGTAAGGGCCCTCATTAGTGAACCACCAAAATCTAGGAAATAAGAGAGCAATATGTCTTCAAGAGTCCGAAAGGTTTTCCATATTTGACCATCTTTCTATGGATGAAATAAAGTATTAAGGAATAATTGAGATCCAAATTCATTATGGACACCTCCCCATACCATGGAGGAAAATTTGGATCTTAATCATAAATTATTATCCTTCGGAGTCTATGGAGTCTCGCTACCTCTTCTAAATAAATACTCAACAGACCTCCAATGAGATCGCCTTTTTGATCAATATAACGTTGGATGACTATTTGTAATGATCCAATACCACCCATATAGCCTCATAGTATCACTTAGATCAAGGTAAATCAGTAACAATGTCCTCCGATATGTCCTCCAACTTCCATTGAGGATCATCTAATGACCGAAGAAATCCAATTAGAGCTTAGTTCTCGTACTTCAAATTTTGGAAGACCAAACATCGAGACACAAACTAGACCACTACATGATTCATCTCAGGCCACAAAAACTATCATCCGAATACACGGTATATAATTTTCATTCCAAGATGTACCACCAAAGGAAAACTATGGAACCCAATAATAAAAATCACATGCATCACGAAAGGAAAAAAATGATTCTCTGAAACAAAAAGTGATTGATGTTCATTGCCATACCAACCATATGTGGCCTCTATAAAAAAATCAATATCCACAAAAATCTACAAGAAGATCCACAAACTAGATTTCCTCCACCTAATTTACCAGAGTTGAATGATTCATCACATAAAAAAGGTAAACTCTTCCCCTAACTCCTCCCATGTCTATATGCATTGATGAATATTATTCCATCACTATCGAGGAATCACCAATATCATTCAGTGAATCACTTCAATTATTACATCTCAGTGAATCATCTAAAACTATTACCATCATAGGTGTGTGTGAAATCACAATATTTTAATGTTGTAGGATCTTTCTCGACTAGTTCTAGTGCATGTTAAAGTCATGTTGAGGGAAAACATACCTCAGGCTCTTATGATTAATTAAGACCAAAACATACTCAACAAGGGGAAAATATCTCCATAACAATTGAAAAATCACTATCACTGTCAACATGATATCATGGGTGGAATAGTTATGATCATTGGAACTTTGTTACCTAGAACCATAATAAAAAATTGGTCTCTAATACAATTGAACATATCCAAAACTAAGACTTGAAGCATTATAGAAAACCACAAAATGAATAACTTATACTAGGATAAAACGTATTGGAGCTCTAACCAACTACTTCTTCAGATAAAAAATGATTTACAACACTAATCAATTCACATGAATTCCTAAACATTTTTATTCAACACTACTATAGGAGTCACAACATAATATGAATCAGCTATGAACCTCTTTTAAAATCATAGAAGACCAAAATGTGAGCACTATAATTATTTTCTTGGGGGATAAAAAACAAAAAACTTATTCTATCATCAATGAATCATAGAAACACCATTAGTAGATATAACAAACCCCATGAGAAGAATTATCTATCCGAATACATACACTTCATAAACATTCCAAACAAATTTCCATGATGAATAACTACAAAAATATGATAGATATGCTATAAATTTTCTAAAGAAGTTGTAGACTAAAAAATTATGTCATCAATGAAAACCATAATTACCCTATCTAGGATATTATAGAACAGAGTGTTTATTAACCCCATGAACACAAATGAAGCATGCATTAAACCAATCACAATAAAAAATTCATAATGCCCCTGGGGACAATATAAATAATTATTTTGTATACTCTTATCCTTAAAATTCATTTGATGATATCTTGACCACAAACAGATATTGGAGAACTGGAATTTGTACCCTAATTAATCAAATAAATCATCAATCCGGGGAATAGGACAGTAGTTCTTCATCGTGCATTGGTTCATCCAATGATAATTGACACACTACCACAAAATGCCATTAACCATCATCATGAAATAAATAAGTGCACCCAACAGTGAGACACTTAACCATGAACAATCACACTACAATAGACCATGGAGCAGTATCCCTAAGTTTAATAATTCAGAATGCAATATCCAATATTGAGACGTCATGATATGAGATATACCTAGATTTAGATCCATCTAAAACTCAATTTCACATCAAGGGGTTAACACAACAACTTCCCCTAGAAATAAATCAGTGTACTGTTCTATGAATTTAGGAAATGTTGATTTTAGAACCATTGAAGAACATAGAATCAACACATTCTTCAATGATAATATGGACTCAACACACCTCGAACCCATCTGAGGGTCTCACTAAATAATAAAAATTAATGGATCTCCATCATCATCGATGAACACAACAAACCTCTTGAAGAAATCCTATATATAATTCAATGAAAAAACCAATCCATGTCAAAGATGAAATCATATGGCTGTGTAAAAAAATATATGAAAATTACCCAAGATTGGTGATGACCCAATACTAGCTCACATCCTCTACAAACATCAAACAAGTAACCTCGACCTCTTACTAGTTGTGTCAATTCTAGGGGAACTGGATGTCTCTATACCTCATGCACCAAAACATGGATAGGGTAATGTGTTATGAAAGAGTGTGTCACTTACATATTTAACAAGCAATAGAACAAAGTAGAAAATTATTAAAGGGTACATCAAAGGATATCTAGATCCCCTACCACTAAAAATTCCAAAGCATGAAGACTGCCATAACCTCAAGCATTGAATATCTATCCATGATGAAGACATCATTTATGGATGCGTATTTCTGTCTATGGATGGAGAGTTACCTGGGGCTATCCTCTACCTACCCCATCTATTCTCTACTAATACTGAAATGGAGAAATCAGTAGTTTCTACCTCTACTGGAACTACCTCACTATAGTAACATTATTTGGAACAACTTGTGCACGATGACTACATATAATGTCCAGACACTCTTATCATTGATGACCTCAACCTGAACAAGAAAAAAAACGATTCTGATCACATGGAATTTCCTTAAGAGCCCGTTCACATGGAAAAATTATACTTTGATGGTTGATACCTACTCTCATATGATAAAAATCTCTTCAGTCCTAAAAACTTGAAACCTCGTACAACAGATCATCTTAGTAAGGAATCTTGATGACTATCTTCTTTTGAAGATCCGGTTCTGGAAAATGTCTTCTCACATGCCTCTACTCTCACCATCACCTTGACAAACATATTCAATATAAATGGGGTGACCTGATGTTTTATATATAGATGTAATGGCTCATCAAAATTTCTCTCTCTATCCTTTTTATTAGAAAACATATCCAAAGCATATTGTAGATGGTTCCAAAAATGGATCCTAAATTATCGCACAGTAGATATCCCATACCGATTGTTAAGATGATCCTGTAGACTGGCCCAATTAATGTTCAGAGAATGAAAATTGGCTTTGAACTATTCTGCAACTCTTAAAAGGATACTATTTACTCATTGATATCACCATAGAACAAGAACCACCACTACCTCACTACCCAACACAACATCTCCATAGACCATGATACCTAATGATCCTTCCAGGAACATATTAAACTGATGGTTATATCAACCTCCTTTAACCATTATTCTATGAATGTATCTGAAATGGATCCCCTATACCACTATAGACTTTGGATCTAGAAATCTCAGAGTTTCCTCCTCTATGTTTTATCACCATCAACCTTAACTCGACATTGATATGCTGGGGAAACATGCTATACATCTTTTATGAAAACCTGACCAGGACATCGACTAAGAGCCATGCCTAAAAGAGAACAAATAGAAAGTCCTCCTAAACTAGAATATTCAAATATATATCATTAATTAATTACTTTATTTTATTCATTTTTTGTTAACCAATACCATGTTATGTCCATTCAAATATTTTTTTTAATGTAGAATATTGCATGATTATTTTTCTAGGTCTCTAACATATTAACAGTATCACCTCATTTAATATTTTTTGTAATATTAATGGCCTGTGAATCAGATCCCTGGGGGACCTAAATACCCTTGTCTATGTCAGCCTCCTATTTTTATGACGCTTTCTAAGGTAAATAACATTTTCCCCTAATATCTTATAAAACCACACATGTTCCAAACTCCATAATCCATATTATACCTCAGTGGGGCTATGATACCACTCTCTCCCAACCACCTACCCACAATTTGTACCCCTCTAATGCCGAAAATTATACAAGATAGATAGTTCCCACAATGTTCCGCTTGAAATTTCACTAGGCTTGGTGACTAGAACCAAGGGTATATTAAACACATAGATATGGGGAATTGCCCTCTATTAGAACACATTAAAAAGAGAGTGATAAGATATAAAAAACCAAATCTGTCAGGGAATCTAATATTAATGAAAATAAAAAACACTACATATGTATTTTCATGCAATAACTATTACAAAAGAAAGGAAACTTCAAGCACCAAAAGAAGAGGTAAAGGCAGAGATGACCATGAATCCAAAATATCTCCTGAAAAATCTATAAGCTCTTATTACCCTTCCTCATCTCAAAACTTATTTATATAACTAGAATATAGTTTATATATACATAGGTTGAGTATAAAAGTATACTCAGTAGGATCCTCCTTGGATCCTCTCTTGAAAAATATAAACAAGGAATTATTAATAATAATGAACAAAAAGTGAATCATACTCATCACCTAAACATATATAATAAGTTCACAGCCTCACAATGACTACTATCTCCAAGAATCTCAAACACAAGCATATAATAAAATAAATAATATTAGTGGTACCATGTTACAAATTCTATTGTATTTTTTCTCTCCCCTAAATTCTAACAACCTATGAATCTATCTCCAAAAAGGATATCATGAATAAACATGGGTGAATCCCCACAACATGAACCTCATGAAACATACCAACATGTATATCTTAAAAAAAGTAAACAAGTAGTTTTTTTTATCCACGAAAGAATGTATAACATCTATCATACATCTGGTTTTTCATCTCAATCCATAACAACCCATACACTGAGTTAGGATCCTCAATTCATCATAGCCAATACATGTTACAAAAAGAGTAGTCCTTAGAAACCTATTTCTATAATACATATGTGTGAAATAACCACAATCTGTTACATCCTTCTACACACATATATAGAAAAAATAATTCTCATGAATACCATCACAAGTAACTACCATGGGATGAGTATAGGGCCAAAGTGGGTAGTCATCCATCCATCCTTCAAAAGGGATGTTAAGGAAAAAAACCCCTTAAAAGACATAATCTTAGGGGTGTCCATTTTCCTGACCATTAGGGTAGATTAGTGTATAAAAATAACATAAAATATATCATATAGCGTAAAGCCATACTATTGGAATAACCTGACCTCACACTCAACTATATCTAACATCTCTAAGACTTTGGATACCACTACTAAGACCAGGTATCCAATATTCACAAATCAATATTAAGTGCTACCATAAATTACATTAATCCTTTTAATCTATTTAGAATTACATTTATTAATTCATTATCTATGAAAAAACAATTAAAATTTTCTATATTTCATAATAATACCATTACAACAATGTCCATGCCCAATAGTAATATGAAAATCTAGTCAATATCTTCTTAGAATAATAACCTCAACAATTCATCCTATAAATCTCCATCACCATTGGTTATTCATTTATTTATGTATGAATAGTATTACATTACTTATTACCAGGTACATTAGGATAACAACATAATTTACCTAAAAAGGTTCACATCCAAGTTCATCCCTCAGCCTCAAGAAGTGGGGAAATGAAAGTAGATAAATAAATAGTCTTCACGAAATCCAAACAACATATTTAAGAAAGATTACAACCTTCATATCAATAATTAAGCATATTTTAACCTGTTCCACCATCTATAATGTCTTATTGGACTCCCACATGAATATATGAAATCATCTTAACCCCAAAAGAATCATCTAATTCTACAACAACCAAGCCTCACTTCCCAACCAAACACAACAACCATCTAGAATCATCCATACCATGATCACATCGTAAGAAGTTGAAATAAAACATAATAACTCATCTCTTTCCCCTAATGTACAGAAATAATCCATCAGATATAATGATAACTCATAGATCTAAAGCACAAGGAACTCAACATTTAAAAGAAAGGAGGAAAATCAGGCCCTAAAAGGTATTATTATTTATCACATTTATCACATAACTAATTCATATTCCGTTATGAAATAACCAATTAATTATTTATTAGGTGGAACTATGGGAAACCTATCCATTATGATTGGAAAAGCTATCAAAAATTTAGAAAAAAATTAACTTATCATGCCTTTAATTACATTATAAAAAATCATCAATAAGTGTCACATAACCATTCAATTCCATTAACACACGAATGATCAATTCCTTTAAACATACTCACATACTTAGACTAACAACACACCAGATTCCTTAAACATTCACATTCATTCATTTATCCATTTAATTCTACGTTACCTTCAGATTTAATTTTTTTTACAATATCCACATGATAAACCACGCTTAATAAGCCCAACATAGATACCACTCTATTTATAGAATCAAGAGGCCACCTGTTTTAATGCTGAAATATGTCAACATCGTTGTGTGATTGTTAACAATTCTTTAATCTGGTTTATGTAATTATTAGTTTAATTTCATTATGATCCAACGGGATAAATAATGATAAATCTATGATATCATGTAAAATAAAATAGAACCATTAAACCCCCTACCTCCAAACAAAATCCAATATTATATTCACAAGATCAAACCAATGTCGTGTATCTTGATTACCTATCCTATGAGACCTGTATATATCCACATATATCATACGACAACTGTGCATATAGAGAAGAAATTGTTTTTTTAAAAACATAGATATTAAGCCCCATCACATTGAAAATATGATCAGGAGGAAATTTATCGAAGAAATTGAATGAATGGAGATATAATATACCATGGATTAAATAAGGATATAATGATGATTATTAAGATCTATGTATGAAAAATGAATCCAAAAAACATAAAATTATGGTTGTCGGTTTCCTAGAATAAGAGGAATCACTACATCCATAGGGTTTTTGAAAACCTATGTTGTTGATAAATTATAAAATTTATAGAATAACAGATTTACATAACCAATAATCCCCTTTCACGTTGTGTAATCATTAGGGTTATATTTCCACTAAATGTTTTTTTACCTTTTCATTATTTATCCCAAATGACATACAAATTGTGAACATGACTTACATGATGTGAAAATCATGAAAGGGTGTAGTTAACACTATTTTTATATACTCACATCCAAACTCCTCCATACAACATTCAAGCCTCCTGTATCCTCAAGACTAAAAAGATTAGAGGGTCGATCCATGTGGATCTGAGAATTTACAACATCCCAATATTGTTCTTTTTTTGGGGAACATAGTTTTGATTCATTTCAAACGACCTTTTTATTTACCTAATCATTTTTATTGTAATATTTATAAACCCACTATGACTATTTTGTATTAAATAAAAGTTTTTTCTAGTGTTAAACCCTTTATACCAAGGGAAATTTTAAATACATAGGACCTAGTTTATTTTAGGTGGTATAATGCAAACATTTAGAGTTTATAAAACAAATTATTCAAACAACCTTCAATTATTCAATAGATTACATCTCACGCAACACTGAGTTTAAATGAACAAATATATAATACTAAAATATTATTATTTAATGTGATAATTATCTCCATTCTAGTGTATTGAGATGTATTTATATGATTAACTAATCAATGGAAATGTTATTCAATAGAAATATAAATTTCATTCCATAGTAATCAATTATTTATGAAGTAAAATAAATTATAGAAATAACTATTTGATATTTATTTTAATTAATTATTCTTAATATTAAAAAAATCTTTTATCATTAATATTATAATTTTTTCTTTAATGAGATATGAATAAACATTTTTTAATACTAAAAATCTGTATTTCTTCATACAATGATGTTTTCTCGTATTCTATAAAATTAATTTCATAATTTTTATTTTCTTATTTTAGGAAATTTATTATAAAAAATTATATTATTATTTTATATTATAATTTGAAAATTATATTATATTAAATTTTTTTAAATTCTCTAAAAATTAAATTCTATTTATGAATCGTTAATAAATACTGTTTTTATTAAGAATAGGATTATCATTTAAAGTATTTAAAAAATCAATATAATTCTAATAATAATTAAAATGTAATTTTTTTCCATTATATTATTATTAATCGAATTGATTTCATTTCAATTACTTTAAATGGAATTTTTATCTAAAAACATTATATATATATGGGAACATTTTCTTCATAAAATATAACAAACTAATCTCTTAAATCTATATGCATTGTGGATTAATTATGTCTGAACACAACAAAATATGCTATTTCGTACATTCAATCCCAAACTCATAAAAAGAGTAAACATGATATAATATACTCAATACCATTAATAAAGGGATAATAATGATATAATGTGTCAACTAAGACATATCTTTATCATATAAAATAATGTAGGTTCATAATACAAAACATGTCTCAAACATGGAATTTTTTTGATGAGAAAGCATTGAATTGTATTATTAATTAATATATCATGCCTTATAATCCAATATAATAAAACTAAAAAAATTTATTATTTAATTAATTTAAAAAATATTTATTATATCCAATAATTTGAATTTTTAATAATTTTTTATACATTTACTTGTTTTATATAAATTAGCTTCTTAGTTATATGTTAGTAATTTTTTTAGTTTGTTTAGGATTTTCTTCATAACGGTGGTTTCAATTAATGAAAATATATTCAATATTCACCAATAATGGATCTATTTAGGTACTAAATTATTAAAAATAATGATTTTTAATTTTTAAATTTCATATTATAATTATTTTATTTTTGGTTCATGATGAAGGAATCATGGATGAGATTCTTTTGGACACATTTAATGAAAAAATTGTAATCTTATTAAACAAATTTGTATCAATATTAAAAATAAAAAACCAAATATTAACCAACAATTACATAATATATTTCTTATATAATGGGAAATTATTTCATAACCAATTATTGAAATTTATAGAATTACTCACATTTGTGGTTAAACCGACGCAATGAACATGTTATAATATTTGGGTTATTATTGCGATGAAAGTGATATATTTTTTGTAATATACATATTATAGGAGAAAAAAATTATTTATATGTTTTTAATGTTTGGAATATGATCACAATATATGCTTTTAATAAACATAACACTATATGAAAAATGAAAATATTCACTATCTTGTAGGTGACAGTCTTCATGTACACATAGATGACATTTTATTTTTTCAGAATATGAGTAATATAATTAATTATTTATTTTTTAATAATATTGATAATTATATAATGTGATATTCAAACAATGGGTAAAAAACTCTTTCCATCATGACATGGTACTCATGAAAAATAAATTATATCACTTCTGGGAGGTGGTAGTCCCCACATACACATGGGGGATACATTAATTTTCCAATGAATACGAGGATGGTATGGATTGAATTATCTTTTATGAATTGTTATAATGTTAAAAATATCATTTTATTTAGTTAAATATTCCAGATTTACAATCCTTTTAAGGAGTTTAAGAAAAATTAAACATGGTGTTTAAGGATGATGGAGTTTACACAAAAGAAAAATGGAATATTAATATCTCATATTGTATTAGAGGAAGGTATAAATTTATATTACACTAGTATATTAATATTTAATTACATAATTAATAATTATTTTTAAAATTTTCATCTATCAAATATGTTCTAAAGTGGATGATTAATAATAAATGAATGAGAATTTAGTATTACTCTTCCGGAGAGCATAATTTTTTAAATAAAATATTTCTTATAAGTGAATGGTGTAGGTTATCCTATGTATACATGAGAACTATATACATGAAATTTAATTCTAGTATAGGAATATTTTAATTTAATTAGTACCTTCAAAGGGTATGTGTAGCATTGAGTTGGTGGAACTGATATTCTTCTATAACATGATAAAATAGTATTTTTTTAATTCCCTATTAATATTCCAAGGGCCATATGATATTATTATTGATTCATTATCTCTAATACAAGGAAATGATTAAATATGGGGTTATCTAATGTTTATAAAGAATCAATAATTAATTTTCACACTTGTTTCAATTATTTTTTTTATAAATCTAAAATTATATTTTAACACTTTACAATTTTTATTGTTATCATTAAAACTAGTTTTTAAATTTGTAATTTATATTATAATAAAAATTTATAATAACGTCTCATTAATATTCATGGTGATCTGAACATAACTTCACAATTATTATAATATTATTAATTTTTAATATACGTGATATTCATCCTATAAATAAAGAAAATTAATATACAGTGAAATTTTTATATAGAGAAATATTTTATTTCCATTAAGGTTTATAAATATTATATATAATCAATAACATGTTATATTAGTTTTAATATACTTTTTATATACTTATAAAAATATTACAAGCATAATTATATATAATATATGAATTTAATTTAATATATTATAATTACAAAACATTAATAAAACAAATTGTTTAAAAAAAAGCATTTCACTAATATCATAGTCATTATCATTAATAAAATTAATCATAATTTTATGTCTAAAAGTAAATAATATTTTATTAGGTAACATTAATATTTTTATATAACATATGAAGTAATGTTTTTATATTTAATCTGAATATATGGTAATAAAAATAATATAAATGAAAAAAAAATTTAGTAAAATATATCATAAGTTTCCAAAAAATCAAATATAAGTTTTTTAAATTAAACAATGTAATTTTTAATGAATATTGATACCTCTTAATATTTTCTTGGTCTAATAAAATTTTTTATTTTAATTTAAGAACACTTATATACTTCATAAATTAGTAAACATTATAGTAATGGTAAAAATTGAATTTTTTCATTATTCGATTAAATATCACATATTTTAGAAAAAAAGTACATTAATAAAATTATGACATGATGAATTAAAAAATAAGGTAAATTTTGATAATTTATAATT
This sequence comes from Viscum album, assembly GCA_963277665.1. NCBI lineage: Eukaryota > Viridiplantae > Streptophyta > Magnoliopsida > Santalales > Viscaceae > Viscum > Viscum album. The sequence continues at coordinate 310,797,850 of OY728129.1, forward strand.
ATAAAATTAAGAAAGTTAGCATTATGTTTGAATGAATTAAATTAAAAAAAATTCCTTTTTTAAAAAATAGTCAATTAAATTGTTAAGAGATCATAAAAAATATGTTATGCATTTATAATTTTTTAGAATGTTTATATTTTTAAAAGGTTTTATATTTCTAAATATTATGAGAAATTCAAATCTAATTTTTAAGAGATAATATTAGTTTGGTGATTCATATGAAGGAATCTATCGAATATGTTTAATGTATTTAAATTAATGATAAAATATTAAATCAGGTTCACTACTTTCTCCAACATTAATATATTGAATTCTTATGGTTTTAATTACAACTCACTAATTAAATATTTAAGAGTTTTTATAAGATAAAAATGTCTAAGGGTTTAATTTATAAAGAGCTATCAACCGTAATGACAAATATAAGACATAGTGACTCTCCTATATTATCATAATTAAAATGATGTAAAATTAATGTTACTCATAACCATTTATCCTAAATTATAATTCCCCCACCAAATACACCATGTCCATGTTCGAGAGTTGTAAGGCCTCTTCTGCCCCTCCTTGTTTTTTATTAGATTCCAACAAACATTGAGGGTATGATTTCTGTTAGTAGGGAGATGATACACATTGAATAACATACTAAAAATTCCCAATAAACATAATATATTATAATAAACAATTATGGGTGATCATGGGAAAACCAATTAAATGTAATAATGGCCATAAAAACATGAAATATTGGTCTCCTAGAGTGGTAAAAATACCAAATTATGATTTTTCATGTAAAAAAATTACGATATTGTGGAATCCTCTGGAGTAAATTCTAGTACCACTCAAAAATCCATACTCAACTTCACAACAATATTCCATGTTACCATTACCATTTCATGGATACTTATATATAACATTTACATGTTCATAGAGAGGAACTTGTGAGGAGTGAGTAATAAAACCTTTTTGGACCCCACTAATTATTCCGTAGCATGAGTACATATGTATTACATTATAAGTGATGATAATAAATAAATATTCACATAAGAAAACAACCATATGACGAATTCATGCACTATCAAATACCACATGAACATCAGTTATACATTTTTAAGATATATGAAAGAAAATAATAGAATTGTATTTGAAATTTAAAAGTAAAATAAGCAAGCCTATATGACTCTTAATTATTTTTTTCTCAGAGCCTCCTACTGAACTTATAATAGGCCATAAACTCGTATTTTATATCTCTCAGGATAGGTCACATAGACCATCACGCCCCACTGTTTCCTCATCGGTTAGGTCAAAGAAAAAATCAGGTCACACTATCATATTAATTGTATGATAACATTTAATCATCATACCCTCAGATAATGACACCCTAGTCCATCATGTCCCCGCACATATTGTTATAATATCATGATATCCATTTTTTGTCTTAATACACTCCACCTCTCTGGATACCAATCCATGATGTCTCTACAAGTCAAAAATGCTTCTATTAAAAGAACACAAAATATAATATACTGAAATTAATGAATGGAAATTGGGTACAACTAGTCAGAGAACATATAAAACAATAATAACTATGAAACAAAATCCCAACACACACATTTGATCAAACTCATCATTGTAAAACCCATATCATAACACAACATAACATCAATATAATGATCATATAAATAAAATCTACATGGTATTTAGCATTCCAACAGGTGGTTGTTATCATCAATGTTATGGATTATCAATGGAATTATATCCAAAACATTTTTCAGACACCAATCGGTATAAGTTTGAAAATAAAAAGTCCTAGAATTTGTTCTATATAGTAATGGTTTTTAGTAAGGAAGAGAAGAGAAATAGTAGAATGGTATAATTTATACATACCCATTTGTCACTACCAAAAATTTTAGAATTTAACCATGTTTCTTGAAGAAGACACCATATCTATTGGATAGTAATGAGAGAATAATTCTCTTATATAATGCCACATATATAGAAGACTTCCACTAATCACCTAGAAACTAACTATTAATCAATAATTCATTTAACCAATAACACCATTATTGATATAGTTTCTAATAATATCCTATATATATTATAGAATACATAATAGTATAACCCATAACAATACCCAAACATGAACGATTCAATATGAAAAGGGTATATTTTAAAAAATAAGGGACATCGAAAAAATTCATAACAGAATTCAATAAAATCAAAATGTACCAGCACATGAAATTGATCCATGGTTGTAGATAAGAAGAGATATATAATAATTTCATTCATTTAAGGGGACAATCAAGGGTTATTTGAGAACTAAATCATGAATATATGTTTTTATAATGTTTTTTCAATGAATATCAACGAAAGAGGAATTCACTAAATTGAAGGGGTTGAAATGTTCAATTGGTGCTTGAATGAATTTAATAATTTAATTGAGACCACATATTTAATTATTAATGATTTTCTCCTTGAATAAGTAAATATCTAGTAGGTGGGGGAATCAAATTGAAAATTTCACAAAATTTTTAACTTTAAATCATCTTACATCACGACATGGTGATATCCACGGTGTTATTGAGTGAATAGAGGAAACTAATTTGGATATTTTCTAGAAAACATATCCATTCCAATTTTACCAACCAATAATGTTCCAAATAGTCATGGTTTTAATTCCAATATTTTTGATAAATTCAAATCCACTGGAACACATCGACTTTTCAACATAGTTTTAAAATGGAATTATGTCCAAAAAACTACCAACACACAATTTTAATTCTCATATTGATTATAAAACATAAAATAATTTACCAAATCATGGATACATAGATATAATAAATGGATATAAGAGACAAACAAGGTATAAAATAATATTTATATATTTTATAATATCCCACACTAATGAATTATCAACCATTTAAAGTGTACCTAGGGTTGCTCGTATAACAAATCAATCTGTTGTTCTCAAATTTGAAACTATAATTCCCATATGAATTCCTAGATCCACCAATTATAAAATAAGATTTTAAAAAGATTTAATTTTTTTCTATTAATGGTCTTTCTAAATTTTGTTAATAATCCATAGATGCAACTCCTTATATGATGTGTTAGGATAGAGATCAACTTCAACATAATTTACTAGATGAACAAGATAAAAAATGCACCATCAGAGATAGAAAAATGGAACATATAATACACAACTCCATATTGTCAATAGAGATTCAAATTTTACGCCACTATCTAATCCCACTCAATGATATCAAATGGTGAAACATTACCAAGTGACATATTTACTTTCTTCCACAATTTTTTTTGAATAACTATTGATTTAGTATAAAAAATATGTATCTAATAGAAACATAGTATGCTGTGTGGATCTTAGTTATGTTACCGATGAATAATATCTATGTAAATATTGTTTTATAAAAAATCACCCAAGGGTATATGATCATTAAATTATCCATCAATGTATTAGACACAAGCTCAAAGCATATCTTCTAATATATAGATAAAATTCTATGATTTTAAATCATTATAAGGATTCTATATCATGATCAACACATATTTCTTCTTTATGGTTATCAAAAATCTCTACCAAAATAGAGAGATGTAAAATGAATCTTTGTACAAAACATTTTTCAAGGGAACACTATTTTAGAATATAATCTAAAATAAAAAAATTTACAATATCATCAGATGAATGTGTCTCGTAGATTGTTTGGAAATGACAAACAACATCATAATAACAAAAAATCACCAAGAAAATGTCAAGGATCTTTAAGGTTTAGGGTAACCCCTTCACAAAGTACATCCCGAATTCCCCCAAAACCACATGGAAAAATGAAATGAATGGAGTAATCCATAATGATGTTTGATCTTATAAATAATCCTATTGTAATTAATGAATTAATATAGAAATCATGTAATCTCTCTAATTATCCATAAACATCATACCTATCTCTTAAAGTTATGTTACATCAATTTTTCTCTACGATGAGCCACCCATGAAAGGTTTTGGAAGTCTCTCATGAGATATTATTTGATGTGTGTATGGAATATAAATATGTCATGCACTAGTATCACATTTCCTTGTCTGATAAAAATCCAACTCTCAGATCCCCACATTCATGTAGTCCCAGGATCACAATATTCCCAACGATGTATTCTTAACCAATTTAACCTAATCTACAAGATATGATGTGATATTTAATTGGAAAAGGGAAAATATATATATTCCTTTAAATTATCATTCCTCTAATCATCCAACAAGAATTGTAGGTTCTACAATTCCCATAATGGTCATTCACCTAGATCCTACGATACCTATAACATGAAAATACGAGTTCTTTTTTACAATGATACCTTTACGTGGTCCATTGTTCACTGTAAAATTAGATTTATGTAATTAATCGACCCATGGACTATACCTCATATTGATGTCCTAATGTGTGATTTTTTAGATGTGGGTAATGTTGTATTCCTTGAAAAATAATTATTTTAATTTATTGTATCTCTAATACATAAAAAATTGACCAAAACATCTAACTCTCTATAATGAGTTGGATTGTTCCCCTCATGTGTCCATAAATTATGTTCCCCATTAGCTACTACCCCCCTTATTCATTAAATCATTCCAAAGAATAAGTTGAGATGCATCATAGAAGAAAAATTCCCAATTTTTTCCTCATTAAAAATCAATACTACAGTGGTAGTCAACTTATAATTAGACTCATTAAATTACTTTTAACACTAGTAAGACCACTATAAATTCTCCACTTTCATCTTCATTTCTGTTTTTGGTTTTAATAAATGAGATAAGTCCCCAATAAAAAACAATAGTATCCAACTAAATCCAAAAATATCCTAACCTAGAAAAAGTTCCAGTGCGTGTCTTGGAAATCAATACCTCCCAATTATATGGTTACACATATATTCCTATTTGAGAAATGAAATTACCCAATAATTTCACTTACTAAATTAATATTTTAATATTCGATAAATAAAAATTAAGACGATGTGAATGAATTCTACATAGGTAAATATCAATAGGTCAGGCATACCACTACATGGATGGTTAGTGGTTAAGGATATATTCAAGTAATATCATGGTAATCACTTCCTATAATTGATTAAAAAGGTTTTTAATTATGTCCATAAATATTATTAATGAATTTATAATTCTAAATTACATTGAATTCTCTATTCAGGATGTCTGAATCTATAACCAACAATTAGTTATTTAATAAACAATGAATAGTCAAGGAGAACCATCGAGATCCCTTCATCTAATATTTGATATAATTTATCATAAGAAAACATCATATGTTTATAACCATTAATCAATTCTGATTTTTGAAATATATTTATAGTTAAAGACTATTATCTAATAAATTTGAGAACAGAAAAATTTCACCCTATGGTGAAGTAACAATCATAATAAATCCATTCCACTCCTAGTTGTATATTTCTAACTTCTGTTCATTAAATATAGAATGTGACATATAATAATATGGTATGAAAATGGGTCGTTCACTAGGCATGGTTTCTATATGAGACATAACTCCTCTATAAAAGATAATTCATTAGAAGTCCTCTATGAAAATGTTCTGATAATGATCCACAACTATAGAGAGTTGAAATAGGGTAACCACTAATCCTACTAAAATCAAAAATACAATTATATAATCTGGGATTTTTCAAATTTGGCATATATTTGGACTGATAATTCATTTTCCAAATCTCATTCTCCCATCATTAGGAACATCTCTCTATTATTTGGGGTAAATAAAACCCATATTCGATATCAATAAAGGTGTGATCAGAAGCTAGTTAGACATTGAATTCTCAGAATAACATTAGTAATCTTGAACTCATTAATAATATTGTCCAAATTATCTTTATAACTAGTAATTAATATTTATAACATAATGAAATGATATATATGGTGATGTTATTAATATTTTCCTGATATATTATATTCCCCCATTACTGATTTTATATGAAATGTGCATAATTTGTGTGAAATATTAATTTTTTAATATTAAGTATATATTTTTTGCATTTTTAGAAGTAGTCCAATTGAGTCAGTTTAATGTTTTAATAATAACTGTCACTATACTGATCCAAATTGTGTGGTTCGTGTTTTGTAGTATTCTCCTTTCAATATACAACATTTCATTAGAAGGAACCATGATCCAATTCTGCCATGTGAAGGGTCATATGGTCCTCAAAAACAAGACCAAAGAATCTTTGAACAAACTGGACTAGCTTTGAAGATTGATTTACTGGGCTCAATAAAGAAGTCCAAAAACATTAACTCTCCACAATAATTCTTTTAACACTACATGTCATCTTGTATAAAAATTTCATGGCCCAAATCCAAGTACAAGGGGACCAAATAAAGCTTTGAAGTCCAGCCCACAATTCTGGACGAGAATTAAAATCAGTATAGTATGCATGACATCTCTCATGATGAAAGAATCGAATAGAACTGAGATTTTTCAGTGTGAAAGAGGAGATATAGGTGGAATACTTTGTTGAATAAACCATTCGGATTTGAAGGAATATTCATATTCAAAAACCCATTCACATTATGGACTTCAAAAAGACTGGATTGAAATGGACATTTTAATATTGTTTAATCAACCAGCCATAACATTTGATCCTTAAGTCCAAATGACTCCACAATTTGACAGTAGTCGGAAAACATTATTGTCTACAACTTTGAAGAATGATATATGTGATGATTCAGCTGTCCGAATATCCAAATTGGAGAGACAAGTGGAGGGACAGATTGGGAATGCAAATAGTCCACTCCTTGGGCTATAAATACTCTCCCCTTCTCTCCTTGAGAGGGGTTGGCATTTCAGAAGAGAGGAGATCATATTGGCACGACCAAAGCTTTGACAAAGAATTGGGAGGACCTGCCATACTCATGTTTTTACTAGAGAGACATTTCCTCTTCTCTTTGTTTTCACTTACTTTTGTGTTCTTCGTTTTTGTAAATTTTTAAGTCCTTTCTTTGTAATTCTGTTTTAATGCAAGTTACTTATTCAATATCTCTTATTCTCATCCACCTTCTGTAGATTAATATTTATGTTCTTAAAATAGTTTAAATTCAGTTGAATCCCCTTCCCTTCTTTTGCTTCCTCATTCATTTGAAAATCCGTTTTTAATTATCATCATCGTTCGTGTGTGTGTCTCAACGTACCACACTTTTCTAATCCATTTCTTTTTCTTCTATTCTTAATTTATCATCATAATTATTTAAACAAGAATATTAAACATCCAAATGGATGAGTAAATCTCTCATTGGGGTGAGTTATAATTTAGGGATGTTAAGTGATTGAGAGTTTTTCTCGATGAGTATTCTTTAAATTAATATTGTGTATGTTAAACTTAATATGTCATGGATTAATGATATGTTTTGTTTAACGAGTGGTTTCCATGGATTATTGGAACCATAAATACACTACCATAAATAAGTTTTGATTGAGATTAGAAACCTAAGTTAAGTTCAGGCTTGGATTAAAGCCTTTACACTTAGGAATTCCAATCAATGTCAACTTATGACATGGGTGTTAATTTAATGCAATACAAAGTAAGGCTCAAGGATATCAAAAGCTTAACTCCCCAATGATGAACTCACCCCAATCTTTATCAATTTGGTAAATCAAACATCATCCATAAATCATTTCAATTAAGATCTTCAAACAAACCCCCCTAATCAAAATACAATCAACTAAAAACAAACAACTATTAAAAACTATCATCACTGAGGATTCGACCGGAGTGCTGCTATACATATTAGCAGAGCACCAGAATTTTGACCGGTCGATAGGCGACAATCGGCCGCGCGTTTCAAATGGCGCCATTGCCGGGGATGGTGCTTTAAGTAGTCATTCATTTCTGGTTATTGTAAAAAAAACAAAACAAAACAAAATTTTAAAAAAAAATTGAAAAAAAATCACAAAGAAAAACCCGTCTTATCATAAAAATCATAAACTGAAAAAAATACAAAGAAAAACCCATCTTCCTATTTCATCCAAAATCTCTCCGAATTCCCTGTATCCTTTCAAACAATCCCTCGGATTTGTTTGACCCTGAAATTGAGCGAACACTTCACCAACATAGGAGGAACATAAGAGATACTCAAATAATTCAAGAAACAGTTCTCATCCAACCAGTTGACATTGAAATGGCCAATCCTAGGGAACAAACCCTAAAAGAACTCGCTGCCCCTGATATGAATTACCAACCTCTTGGTATTCAATATCCAAACATTGAAGCTGACTTCGAACTCAAATCAGGTTTGATTCATCTTCTCCCTCATTTTCACGGGCTAGCCGGTGAGGATCCACATCTTCACCTTAAAGAGTTCCAAGTAGTATGCTCTACCATGAAGCCTCAAGGGGTTTCTGAAGAACAAATCAAACTATAAGCATTCCCTTTGTCCCTAGATGAATCTGCCAAGTCATGGCCTTACTACCTCCCTCATGTTTCCATAAAAACATGGAATTACATGAAGAGTCTCTTTCTAGAAAAATTCTTTCCTGCTTCTTGTACCGCTTCCATCCGAAAGGAAATAAGTGGTATACGTTAATTACCAAGTGAATCACTCCATGATTACTGGGAGAGGTTCAAAAAGAATCTGGAAACTTGCCCACATCATCAAATCCCTAAACAAATATTGATCTAATACTTCTATGAGGGGTTATTGGCTATGGAGAGAACTCTCATTGATGCCGCAAGTGGTGGTGCTATGGTTGATAAAACTCCTGCAGCTGCAAGAGATCTCATAAGTAACATGGCTGCAAACACACAACAATTCCATACTCGAGCACATGCTCAAGTCAAACAATCCCAAGATAATCAATCCATAGAGTCTAATAGGATGACTGAGTGGATGAGTGAACTTACAGGTCTTGTGCGTCAACTAGCGGTGGCTACCAAAGCCCCAACCTCATCTTCTCCACAGTCACAATTCCCTTGACCTATCAAGAATTGTGGAATCTGTAGCTCCCCAGCTCATCCAACAGACACATGTCCACAACTTCAAGATGATCAATCCGATTCATCTGGACCAATGGAGCTCAATGCAACATATGCTCAGCAGAACACCAATCCTCAACTATCAGGTCAGATTTTTAGAAACTTCAACCAACCTCACTCTGAGCCTTTCTCTTCTTCCTATAACCAAGGCCTTAGGTATGGTAATCCCATATCTCACCCCCCTCAATTCCCTCCTCAAAACCCAAACCAGTTCCAATATGGTCAAGGTGGTGGTAACATCCATCAACCTTATCCTTTTGCTCCTCAACTTCAAAGGAACAATCCTCCTCCTGGATTCCATTATCCTAGTGAGCCTTCCAAATTCCAAAACCAATATAATCAATTTCCCAAGAACTAAAATCAAGGCAATCCCAATCTGGGACATGTAGTGACCCCCAAAACCGGGGTGCTTAATGAGACATGATATACTTTACATTACATCATTACAAGTTAAATATCATGTCTCATTTACAACAGAACATCGCGAGGCTCAGGATTCTGGGAAACCAGCTGATTTCGATTAGCTTCATTAGTATCAACCGTGCCTGAAAAATTTTAAACAAAATGTAGGGTGAGCAAAAATGCCCAGTAAGGGGTTTTAAAAACATTTTAAGAAAATCCCTTCTTGAAAAGAATAAAAATACTTTTCTAAAACAAAACATTATCGCTTCTTAAAAACATGAAATCCATCTTTCTTTGAAAATCACTTGCACAAAGAGGCACGTACTTGAAATGAGCTCTAGTGTAAACATGATCAGAGTGCGCAATATAAAAAGAATAAACAATGCATAATGTTAAAACAAGTTTACTTTAATTCTAAAAGAATTCTATGGCTAAGCAGGGAAAACATGCATATCATGGTTCATGAGTAAAATGCATATCATCTAACAGTTTACCATATGAAAAACAATTCTTGTTACATAAAGTAAATTTTCATGATCTTGGGAGCTTTCAACTAGGGGTTGTCCTGTTATTTGAACAAACCCCTGGTTACCCTTTATCATTACATGCAGAGGGAATGTATAATCATGGACATTGTCAAGACTTTTCATCATGACCGTATAACATACTTAACAAGTCAAGTCTCACTGACCACCCTGTTTCCTTAGCACAAGTCAAGGCTAACTGCCAAGACCGTCGCACATGTTCGTCTCATGAGACTCCTGCTTTACCCAATGCATTGGAGCGCTGTATAATTCCGGGCGAACCCGTCACATCATTCTTATTGAGCTATATAATTCCGGGCACACCCATCACATGTAAGTCATATCCATCCCTCACATATCTTGACATGGTCAATACATTCATAGGATTTCATACATCCATAATTGAATTCCATTTTTTTCACATATGTGTTCATAACATGAAAGCAGTTCTATCATGAAAAACATGATGACATGCATGCTAAAACATTGAGCACATAACCAGTTATCTTAACATTTGAGAAAAAACTTGGGTTTCAAAGAAAATAAACATAACACTTATCATTACATAACATCATAATACCCAATTAAGGAGGGGTTGTTCATAACTTACACTTATGATGATAAATGGATATCAAAAGTGTTTAACATAGGCAGTTGAGGTTACAATGTGCATAATCAAATCCATCTTGGGAAATCATATATACAATTGTGTAAAATCTTCCTTTATCACTTTAAATAAACGTGAGTACCTACCTATTAATACATGAATTCATTTATAAAAAAAATTCTAGAAGTCCGTACTATCCATTCTAAGAAAAATCCTGATTATCCAAAGTAGTGATAAATGAATATCCTCAGTTTCACGAATGAATTTGAAGTACAACTAACCCATAAACCTCATCATGATTTATAAAAATTGTAAACGTGGTCACTAAGTTCATATTGAGGTATATACACATACGTGTGTGTATATACAACAACAATATACATCATTCACTTGTACAATTTAACCTATTCATCCTTTTACTTAAAATATCCATTTTATAAAAGGAAAGAAAAATCATGGGGTATAAACATTGAGAAAATATTGCTTATCATCTTATAATATGTATGTATGAAAGTATATATTTATATATCATGTATATATAAATATATACATATTTGTATAAAAACCTATTCTTATAAAAAAACAAACCGAAAATAAAACAAGATTCTTTCCTTGCTTGGAGAGGGGATGCAGTCGAGGTAAAAGGATCCGAAGGCATATAATATAGAAGGAATACATATATATATATATATATAAACGTATATGTTTATTTAGGTGAAAACCGAAGCTTTCATAAACAAAGGAAAAAAAAGAACCGACCAATACCTTAACTTGGATCGGAGGATAAAAGGGAAAAACGAGGCATGAGGGACCCGTGGTTTTGAACATAAGAGTTTTACACCCATATATATATATATATATATATATATATAATCCCGAATATACTTGTATATATATGAAGACCAAAGTTTTAATACCAATTTTTTTTTTAAAAAAACATGGTCCGACCCTTACCAGAACGGAGAGGAGACGACACAGCAAGTGAAATCCGGTGCATAACCATAGGATGTATATACATATATACCTAACATATATATATATGTAAATATAAAAAAAATGAAACACAAACAAGAACCACAACAAATCTAAACTTCACCCTTACCTGTTCGACGAGGAGGAGGAGAGAAGGAAGACCGGAGCAGCGACGGCGACTGGAGGTCAGAGAGATCAGAGGAGCCAGTCCTTCGGCCTTTGGTGCGACAGGGAGTTTAAAAAGAAAAATGAAGAAGAAGAAGAGGACTTCGGGGGAGGGAAGAAGTCATCGGCCGAGGCATCCGGGGCGAGGAGTCCACGTCAACCCGTGGAAAGGAGGGAGCAGCGCCGGTCTTATTCGCCGACCTAAGAGAGAAAAAAAGAGCCTACACTCCACTAGTTCAACGGCGCAATGAAGGAGATGAAACAGTGGAATGCGGGGAGAAGAAAAAAACGGAAATCAGCGGATGGCCGAGATTAAATGAGGGAGGGATCAGACAGCCCGTGCGCGATGCGGTTTAAAAACACGGTTTCAACCAGTTCCCTTTTTTTAAGTTATTTTATTAATATTTTCCTTTATTAAGTCATTATTTTTATTAAAGAAAACTTCAATTATTAAACTGACTTTTATTATTTTAATAAAAATCATTGGTCAAATAAAAAATATATATTGATTTAATCAAAACATCTTATAAACCTATGTATATATATATATATTTTAAAAAATACCAAAATTATTATTGGCCTTATTATATTAAGTATATTATTTTTAAACCATAATTTTTATATTTTGGAAAATTAGGGGTTCATTTAATCAATTAAAGAAAGCATCAATTTTGTTCATCATAATATATATTTATTTGTTTATTTATTTATTTATTTTTCCATTGCTGAATTACATAATAATTACCTTAATTTATAATTTGATGAAAACATTCGGATACACTCTTTTAAGGAGAGAAAAAGAAATTGGTTGCTTAAAAGAATTTGTGTAAACATAAAGACGCGGAATTTGTAAATAAAACCATAATTTAATATAGTTTCCAAAATAATTAATAAGGGTCAAATTATAAGGGAGATAATATATCTAATTCGATGCAATATACATATAACTCATAAAAATTCATCCAGTTTGATATAAATAGAAAATAAAAGATCAATTGTTCAAATTAATATGAATAATGGAAGAAAACAATAATATAAATTTTCGCCGTTTAGAAAAATTAAATAGAATTAACATTTTGAGATAACTAAATTAACATTGTTGACATTTTAAAACATTAATGCAAAATACACAATTATCATTCTAATTTTATTCCAACGGTCAGAATAAACCAACGGTCGAATTTGTGGCCGTTTGAGGTTCAACAGTCATATTGGTGTTTATAAAAAAAGGTTTGGTCTCGAGTGACCCTTACCCCAAGTGGCTGAAGGAGAAGCAAGGATGGTTCGTGTGATTCCCTTGGTGCTGAGCACAGTCGCGGTGGCTTCAGCAATCCTTATGTTCGTTATGATGGATGCTCGAAATCCCTATTGCATTCTCGGGCTCCTAGTAGTTTTAAGCAGTCTTCCCATTATTGTAATTGGGTTCTTGGTTGGGATCTTTGGTTAGTGATGTTTTGATCTTGGGGAGTTGTAATCGTCAAGGTGTTTCTTAATAAAGGAGTATTTCATTCATGCTTGTTGTTATGTTTTTTTTCATTTACTATCATTTTCTTTTTTTTATAGAAAGGTGGTCCAGTTAGAGGGAAACATATCATTACGTGAAACATGAATTCTTGGGTCTTTACATCATATCCCCCTTCAAAGAATTGCATCCTCGCAATTCTATTCATAAAAATACTAGAAAAAGACCTCGGTCGCACAACATTAAGAAAACTGAAGGCCTGGCTCGGTAAACGGAATCCCTAAACTAGTACACAGCTCCGCTGTTTCCCTGACCCAGATACACTTTGAGTAATAAGACTTGTACTCCTGCTCAAGGGCACTACACACAGGCTTCCACAGGGAGGCCCGTGCAATAAACAGCTCTGAGACGTCCGAGTGGACGAATCCCCTAGTCACCCTTCAAACTTCGTCACGCACGAGGTAGTCGAGGGGAACGACGCGATTGAGAAGGCTGACGTTCAGGATTTGGAACATGTAGGCGGCATTTAGGTGGCCATCCTGAGCTACTATGAGAAAGCAAGCTCTGGCGGAGAAGTTCTGTTCCATAGAGAAACACTGAAAAAGCCCTTCATGATATCACCCCCTTCACCTATAGTAGGGGAGCTGGGTGGTGGCAAGGAGGTGAATCACATGTTCATTCTCCTGACATGCGCGGAGAATTTCCGGACTATTCGCTATGTCCAGAAGACGTTGACAGGACCCTCGTAGGTGGAGAAAAGAGGGAAAGTCCACCATACAAGTTCTGATCAAGATAACCTCTACTAACTCGTCAGGTAGAGATGAGAGGTTCATCTGACCTGCCATCTAGAAGAAAAGGAAAACAAGAGAGGTCACTTAACAACACTAAGATGAATGGGATCATAAACTTTTTAATTAAGAAATTTTACACATTAAAGTTTGAGTTTTCCAGACGGACACCCCAAAGGGAGGCGAAACTCTCTAACTCCATAAACCACACACAAGATGAACATATAGGACTAAACTCATGGGAACATTTATAACACCTCCTGAGTTTAGCGTGAGGGGTGTGGAGTTGGGAAACATCAGTGTACACTTCTTGCCTAAGAGACACATGAGTGGACTCATTTTCCAATGCTCCGAATTCCATTAACTGGCCCCAGAAGCCGTAGTGCAGGACCTGGCACAGATAAGCTGCTCGGAGGTCTCTAGCTGCAGCAGCTTCTTGAAAAGGGTTATCTAGCATTGTGCCAAATTCCTTGCCAGTTGTAAACACTCGGAAGAGTCCTTCGTGATACCTTCCCCGATGTGCATACGAGGGAAACTGGGTCATCATCATTAGGAGATAGTCCATCCCCATTCCCCGGTGGAGACTAAGCACCCAAGATGAGTTCGAGACATCGTACAAGTGCTTAAACGTCATGCGAATTTAGGCATAGTTCAGGATGTTTTCGCGGCTTGCTAGAGATATAATGTTCTCTAGAGCCACGGTGGGGAGTGACAAAAGGTCGGTAGGTACATCGGCCATCTGAAAGTTATAACATTTTTACTTAGTTAGTCTTAGTAATACATTTATATCACCTAGTTTTCCAGATTTTCCTGAACCCATCCTCTGATACCAACTGTAGCGACCCCCAAAACCGGGGTGCTTAATGAGACATGATATACTTTACATTACATCAATACATGTTAAATATCATGTATTATTTACAACAGAAGATCTCGAGGCTCAGGATTCTAGGAAACCAGCTGCTTTTGATTAGCTTCATTAGTATCAACCATGCCTGAAATTTTTTAAACAAAACGTAGGGTGAGCAAAAATTCCCAGTAAGGGGTTTTAAAAACATTTTAAGAAAATCCCTTCTTGAAAAGAATAAAAATACTTTGCTAAAACAAAACACTATCGCTTCTTAAAAACATGAAATCCATCTTTCTTTGAAAATCAAATGATCAAAGAGGCACATACATGAAATGAGCTCTAGTGTAAACATGATCAGAGTGTGCAATATAAAAAGAATAAACAATGCATAATGTTAAAACAAGGTTACTTTAATTCTAAAAGAATTCTATGGCTAAGCAGAGAAAACATGCATATCATGGTTCATGAGTAAAATGAAGATCATCTAACAGTTTACCATATGAAAAACAATTCTTGTTACATAAAGTACATTTTCATGATCTTGGGAGCTTTCAACTAGGGGTTGTCCTGTTAGTTGAACAAACCCCGGGTTAACCTTTATCATTACATGCTGAGGGAATGTATAATCCTGGATTTTGTCAAGACTTTTCATCATGACCGTATAATATACTTAACAGGTCAAGGCTCACTGCCCACCCTGTTTCCTTAGCACAAGTCAAGGCTAACTGCCAAGACCGTCGCACATGTTCGTCTCATGAGACTCCTGCTTTACCCAATGCATTGGAGCGCTGTATAATTCAGGGCGCACCCATCACATCATTCTTGTTGCGCAATATAATTCCAGGTGCACCCATCACATGTAAGTCCTATATATCAATCACATATCTTGACATGGTCAATACATTCATAGGATTTCATACATCCATAATTGAATTCCATTTTTTTTCACATATGTGTTCATAACATGAAAACAGTTCTATCATGAAAAACATGATGACATACATGCTAAAACATCGAACACATAACTAGTTATCTTAACATTTGAGAAAAAACTTTGGTTTTCAAGAAAATAAACATAACACTTATCATTACATAACATCATAATACCCAATTAAATAGGGGTTGTTCATAACATACACTTATGATGATAAATGGATATCAAAAGTGTTTAACATAGGCAGTTGAGGTTACAAAGTGCATAATCAAATCCATCTTGGGAAATCATATATACAATTGTGTAAACTCTTCCATGATCACTTTAAATAAACATGAGTACCTTCCTATTAATACATGAATTCATTTATAAAAAAAATTCAAGAAGTCCATACTATCCATTCTAAGAAAAATCCGGATTATCCAAAGTAGTGATAAATGAAAATCCCCAGTTTCACGAATGAATTTGAAGTCCAACTAACCCATAATCCTCTTCATGCTTTATAAAAATTGTAAATGTGGTCACTAAGTTCATATTGAGGTATATACACATACGTGTGTGTATATACAACAACAATATACATCATTCACTTGCACAATTTATCCTATTCATCCTTTTACTTAAAATATCCATTTTATAGAAGGAAAGAAAAATCATGGGGTATAATCATTGAGAAAATATTTCTTATCATATTATAATATGTATGTATGAAAGTATATATTTATATATCATGTATATATAAATATATACATATTTGTATAAAAACCGATTCTTGTAAAAATACAAACCGAAAATAAAACAGGATTCTTTCCTTGCTTGGAGAGGGGATGCAATCGAGGCAAAAGGATCCGAAGGCATATAATATAGAAGGTATACACATATATATATATATATATATAAACGTATATATTTATTTATGTGAAAACCGAATCTTGCATAAACAATGAAACAAAAAGAACCGACCATTACCTTAACTTGGATCAGAGGAGAAAAGGGAAAAACGAGGAATGAGGGACCCGTGGTTTTGAACATCAGAGTTTTACACCCATATATATATATATAATCCCGAATATACTTGTATCTATATGAAGACTGATGTTTTAAAACCAAAATTTTAAAAAAAAACATGGTCCGACCCTTACCAGAACGGAGAGGAGACGACGCAACAAGTGAAATCCGGTGCATAACCATATAATGCATATAATTATATACATAACATATATATATATGTAAATATAAAAAAATGAAACACAAAAAAGAACCACAACAAAGCTAAACTTCACCCTTACCTGTTCGACGAGGAGGAGGAGAGAAGGAAGACCGGAGCAGCGACGACGACTGGTGGTCGGAGAGATTAGAGGAGTCGGTCCTTCGGCCTTTGGTGCGACAGGGAGTTTAAAAAGAAAAACGAAGAAGAAAAAGAGGACTTCGGGGGAGGGATGAAGTCATCGGCCGAGGCATCCGGGGCGAGGAGTCTGCATCAACCCGTGGAAAGGAGGGAGCAGCGCCGGTCTTATTCTCCGTCCTAACAGAGAATAAAAGAGCTTACGCTCCACTGGTTCAGCGGCCCAATGAAGGAGAAGAAACAGTGGAACGCGGGGAGAAGGAAAAAAATGGAAATCAGCGGACGACTGAGATTAAATTAGGGAGGTATCGGACGGCCCGTGCGCGACGCGGTTTAAAAACACGGTTTCAGCCGGTTCCCTTTTTTTTAAGTTATTTTATTAATATTTTCCTTTATTAAGTCATTTTTTTATTAATGAAAACGTCAATTATTAAAAAGACTTTTATTATTTTAATAAAAATCATTGGTCAAATAAAAAATATAAATAGATTTAATCAAAACATCTTATAAACCTATGTATATATATATATATTTTTTAAAAAAATACCAAAATTTTTATTGGCCTTATTATATTAAGTATACTATTTTTAAACCATAATTTTTATATTTTGAAAATTAGGGGTTTATTTAATCAATTAAAGAAAGCATCGATTTTTTTCATCATAATATGTTTTTATTTGTTTATTTATTTATTTATTTTTCCTTTTCTGAATTACATAATAATTACCTTAATTTATAATTTGATGAAAACATTCGGATACACTCTTTTAAGGAGAGAAAAAGAAAGTGGTGGCTTAAAAAAATTTGTGTAAAATTAAAGACGCAAAATTTGTAAATAAAACCATAATTTAATATAGTTTCCAAAATAATTAATAAGGGTAAAATTATAAGGTAGATAATATATATAATTCGATGCAATATACATATAACTCATAAAAATTCATCCAGTTTGATATAAATAGAAAATAAAAGTTCAATTGTTCAAATTAATATGAATAATGGAAGAAAACAATAATATAAACATTCGACGTTTAGAAACATAAAATAGAATTAACATTTTGAGAAAACTAAATTAACATTGATGACATTTTAAAAAATTAAAGAAAAATACACAATTATCATTCTGATTTTATTCCAACGGTTAGCATAAACCAACAGTCGAATTTCTAGTCGTTTGAGGTTCAACGGTCATATTGGTGCTTATAAAAAAAAGGTTTGGTCTCGGTTGACCCTTACCCCAAGTGGCTGAAGGAGAAGCGATGATGGTTCGTGTGATTCCCTTGGTGCCGAGCACTGTCGCGGTGGCTTCAGTAATCCTTATGTTCCTTTTCATGGATGCTCGAAATCCCTATCGCATTCTCGGGATCCTAGTAGTTTTAAGCAGTCTTCCCATTATTGTAATTGGGTTCTTGGTTGAGATCTTTGGTTAGTGATGTTTTGATCGTGGGGAGTTGTAATCGTCAAGCTGTTTCTTAATAAAGGAGTATTTCATTCATTCTTGTTGCTATGCTTTTTTTTCATTTTCTTTAATTTTCTTTTTTTTATAGAAAGGTGGTCCAGTTAAAGGGAAACATATAATTACGCGAAACATGAATTCTTGGGTCGTTACAGGACACACCACTTCTTCCAAGAAACCATGGGAAAGTTCAGTAGAAGATCTTGCCTCCTTCACCCGTTCTAGCCTTAAAAACATTGAAACTCAAATAGGTCAACTTGCATCCTACTTTAGCCAGCAACACCAATAAAATTCTTCCCAACTCCCAACTCAACCATTACCCAACCCCAAGGGTAATGTAAGTGCAATTGCACTTAGATCAGGAAAGCAACATGCTATGCCTCAAGATAAATCCTCAAACCCTCCATTGAATGTTGACCTAGAAAATGAAAAGAAAAAGTAAATTGAAAAGGAATCTGAATCCATTCCATCACCTCCTTCCATTCCACTTAGGAATCCAATTCCTTTTCCTCAATCCATTTCTAAACCAAGGAAGTCCTTTGAACCTGATCCTGAAATCATCGACATGTTTAGACGTGTTGAAGTCAACATTACCCTCTTAGATTCCATAAAACAAATTCCTAAGTATGCCAAGTTTCTCAAGGAGTTGTGTACCCATAAGAGGCAACTTAGGACCTTCGAAAATGTTTCCACCCAGCAGTCTATTCCCATAAAGTTCAAAGATCCAGGGACCTTTATGGTTCCATTCCAAATTGGAAGTTCCAATATTGATGATGCACTCATAGACCTAGGAGCCTCAATTAATGTCATGCCCAAATCCATATTCTCCAACTTTGGTATAGGTCCCTGGCACCCAACGGGTGTTGTCATTCAGTTAGCCAATCGAAGCACAACCAGTCCTGAGGGAATAATTGAGGATGTCCTTGTCCGAGTCAAAGATCTTATCTTCCCTGCTGATTTCTATGTCCTTGACAAGGAAATTGAAACAAACTCTTCTCGATCTCCCCTAATTCTAGGAAGACCATTCCTCATGACTTCGAGAACCAAGATTGACGTCCATTTAGGCATCTTACCCATGGAATTCGGTGACCAACTGGTCAAGTTCAACATTTTCCAAGCCATGCGATACCCATCTGAGGATCACTCTGCATTCTCAATCCATGCTTTTGAGGACACTTCTAAGATTCAATCGAACCCCAATCCACCATGTTCATCATGTTCTAATGATAAAGGATATTTTTAAATCTTCACCATGATTAACATATTCATAAATGGTGAAGTTGATGTGGACCTCTCATTCAAAGACTCCATCAATCTAGAGGAACTTGAAAACTCTCTTGAATCCCACATCAACTCTGATCTCTACTACTCCACCTTGGACAACATTGAGAAAAATGAATCTGAATAAACTGAATTCCCTTCCTCCATTTCTGAGTTTTCTAGCCCAAAATTGAAAGATGAGATTGATCTGAAACATCTTCCTGCACACCTGAAATATGCATCCCTCTTCCATGATCACTCATATCCTGTCATTATCTCTGCCACCCTTACTGAAACCGAGTAGTCCAAAATTGTTCAGGTGTTAGAGGAAAATAAAAAGGCCTTAGGGTGGACCCTAGATGACATACCAAAAATCAACCCTACCCTTTTCATGCATGACATCCATCTTGAGGAATCATCCAATCCAATTAGAAAACCACAAAGAAGACTCAATCCACTCATCCTTGAGGTAGTTAGGGAAGAGATCGCCAAGCTTCTTCATGCTGGTATTATCTACCCAATTTCTGATAGTGAATGGGTTAGTCCAATTCAAGTTGTACCTAAGAAGGGTGGGATAACTGTTGTCACAAATGAACATGGGGAGGTAGTCACAACTCGAGTGAAGAACAAATGGCGTGTATGCATCGACTATCAAAAATTGAATGCTGAAACACGAAAAGATCACTACCCTCTTCCATTCCTTGATCAAATGCTAGAAAGATTAGCCGGAAAGTCACACTATTGCTTTCTTGATGGATACACCGACTATTTTCAAATCCCAATCTCACCTCCGGACCAAGAAAAGACTACTTTCACATGCCCATTTGGAACATATGCATATGGAAGAATGCCTTTTGGACTTTTCAATGGTCCTTCAACATTCCAGAGGTGTATGATGAGTATCATTTTAGAATTCATTGAAAACTGCATGGAAGTCTTCCTGGATGACATCACCATTTATGGTGAGTCATTTGAATCTTGTTTGCATTCACTCTATCTAGTCCTTCAAAAGTGTGTCAAGTGTAACCTTATGTTAAATTTTGAAAAATGTAACTTCATGGTTGAAAATGGGATTGTTCTAGGGCACAGAGTTTCAAAAGATGGTATTGAAGTCGATCCTGCCAAAATTGAAGTGATCCAATCACTTCCTGAACCCAACTCTATTCGAGACATTAATTCATTTTTCGGTCTTGCCGGTTTCTATCGGAGATTCATCCATAACATTAGTAGGATTTCCCTCCCACTCACTCGGTTGCTCCAAAATGATGTCACCTTCCATTTTGATGAGGTTTGCAAGAGAGCCTTCATTGAACTCAAAACTGCTCTTACATCTGCCCCGATAATCCAACCCTCAGATTGGTCCTTACCCTTTGAGTTAATGTATGATGCTTCTGATAGAGATCTTGGGGCTGTTCTTGGCCAAATAAGAGAAAAGATTCCTCATGTCATCTATTATGCCTCAAAAACATTGGATGAAACTCAATCTGACTACACTGTGACTGAAAAGGAACTTCTAGTAGTGGTTTTTTCCTTAGATAAATTCCGGTCCTATCTCTTAGGTGCCAAAATCATCATCTTCATAGACCATTCTGCTATTAAGTTCTTACTCAAGAAAAGTGATTCCAAAACGAGGCTAATAAGATGGATCCTAATGCTCCAAGTGTTTGACCTTGAAATCAAAGATAGACCTGGAAATGAAACCCTGTGGCTAATCAGTTGAGTAGAATTTCTAATTCTTATCATTCAGAAATCATTGATCCTGAATCCCCTACTGAGCACCTTTCATCTATCACTCCAAAAATACAATGGTATGCCCCAATTGTAAATTACTTGGTTTCTGGTGTTTTCGCTGAATTTTTTTCAAAAGAACAAAAAATGAAGTTGAAAAGTGATACAAAATACTATTTTTGGGAAGAAAATAAACTTTGGAAAACTGGGGAAGACATGGTAATTAAGAGACGTGTTGATAAAGATGAATATTCTTCCATCTTAGAATTCAGTCACTCAATGCCTGGTGGTGTAAACTTTGGACGATAAAGGACCTCCCGAAAGGTCCTAGACTCTAGATTCTTCTGGCCTTCCCTCTTCAAGGACTCACATGTGTTCTGTCAATCATGCCCCACATGCCAAGATTTTGGCATAATCTCCAAAAGAAATGAAATGCCCCAAAAGCACTTAATCTTTTGTGAAATATTCGATGATTGGGGTATTGATTTCATGGGACCATTTCCCCCATCCAATGGATTCTCATACATTCTTCTTATGGTCGATTATGTTTCAAGGAGGGATGAGGCCAAACCCACTAGGAAGGATGATGCTCATACTGTTAGTGAGTTCCTAAAGACCCACATATTCCAAATATTTGGCACACCACGTGCCTTGATCAGTGGCTTAGGAACCCATTTTTGTAATAGAACCATGGAATGTCTTCTAAAAAAGAATGGGGTTGTACATAAAATTTCAACTGCATATCACCCCCAAACAAATGGAATGGCTGAACTTTCTAATAGAAAAGTGAAAAGAGTGCTTGAGAGAATTGTAAAACCCACCAGAAAAGACTGGCCTGAAAGACTTGGTGAAGCACTTTGGGCTTATCGAACTACCTATAAAACACACATTGGGATGTCTCCTTTTCATCTTGTTTTTGGTAAAGCATGTCACTTACCAGTTGAAATACAACATAAGTCGTTTTGGGCAGTGAAAACATGTAATTTTGATCTTGAAAAATCTGGTGAGGAATGATTGTTGCAATTAGATGAACTGGAGGAGCTTCGACATGAATCCTATGAGAATTCCAATATGTACAAAGAGAAGGCTAAGGTACTTCATGACAAACACATCCTGAGAAATGTATTTCATGAAGGTGAAAAGGTAATTCTCTTCAATTATCGATTTCGGCTTCACCCAGGTAAGCTTAATTATCTTTGGGAAGGTCCTTTTGTTATTACTAACGTTTACCCATTTGGTGAAGTGCAAGTCCATGACCCCTCCTACAAAAGGAAATTTACGGTAAATGGACATCGGTTGAAGCATCACTATGAAGGGACACACAATCTTGGATCATCATCTACTTCCATTGGATCCACAGTAGACCGACCACTGTATGGAGATGGAATCCCACAAAATCCAAACTAGGGGGAACCTCTTTCCCTTTAACTCTCTCTCTCTATCTCTTCCTCTCTCAACATCTTTCTTCTTCTTCCTCTCTCTTTCATTTTTTTACCACTATATTCATCAAACCCTTTCTTTTTCCCTTTCTTGTGTGGGTGTGTATTTTATATATACCTTAAAAACTAAAAAAACCAAAAAAACACAATTACTTAAAAAAATTACAAAAAAAGAGTCATGCTTACTCACCATTGAGTTTTGAAATTTTTTCCAACCATTTTGGGGATTTAATAGACTTTTTTTCATCTCAAAAATTTTTTATTTTCATTATGACTTTGGATAACGAATTTTGTGTCAAAACCAACACATTTTGAATGCTAAATTTTTGATTTGGAAAATTATTTTCCCCAACTATGAGAACAAACATTTGCTTTCATGACAAGGCCACCTATGGCCATCTTTTCAAAATGTGTGTTTTCACCCCCATTTGCGAGTCTTGAGTTTGTGGACCTTCAAGCTGAATTTCCTAATTTGGTGTGCATTAATATGATAGAGGCATTTTTTTAACCTCATGAGAATCACAATGGCCAAATAGCCTCCCATTACCCAAAATTAATCCTAATTTTGAAAGCACCTTCAATCCTATGTAAACCATTTCTTTGATAGCCACATTACAAACCCAATACCTTGTCCCGCCCAACATCTACATCAGTTTACATTGCATAATTTATTGAAATTTAAGTGTGGGGAGGATGGATTTTATTTTGGGTATCCTTTTCATGATTTTCATTGTGTTGTTATATGCTTGAGTTCAAGCATCCATTTTAGTGTGGGGGAGAGGTCATAATTTAGTGGGTTTTGTTATAATGGACTCATCATGACATCCTTTTCTACAAATATTATTGAAAAGTGTTCAAAAAAAATTCAATAACAAATCAAAAACCAAAAAATGCAAGGAATGGGTTGTGTCTTGGTTAGGTCAAAAATCACTCTTCCTCAACCTTTGATCTTGTTATAAATATTACAATTAGTGTTGTGAGGAGATCAAACATGGGTTGGGTGATTAGTGTGAGATCTATTTCAAGTTCAAATTTCGAAAAAATACAACAAAAAGAAATGAAAAGAAAAAGGAACACTTATGTTATTGAGAGAAGATTTGTGTTTTGTAAATATTCCATATTCTCATCCCCTTAAAATTTTCTTCCACTTTTGTGTCATGCTTCATTTTTCCCTTTGTAAAAATGGGTTTCCATTTTCTTCCATGTTTCAGTTTCAAAAAAATTGTGCATTGTTTTATCCATGTTAGTGCTTTAGCCCGTCTTTCCACCCTTTTGGACATTATAATCCTACAGTCCCATAGCCACAGAAAAAAACCCATTAAAAAGACCTCTTGATTTTTGTGCACTTTGGATAGGGATTGTAAGCTGAGAGATCGTTTCAAACTCTAGGATTTTCACTTTTGGTTGGTGAAAAAGTGAACCTCCACAAATGAATTTTATCATCTTGAGAGGTGTGAGTTTTGAGTGTCCATATTTTCCATTTCTAAATTTGAGCATGAAAAAATGAATTAGTTTTGGAACATTTTTTCTGTAACAACTTGTGGTGGAATTCAAAATGGATGAGTGAAATAGTCTAAACATCCCCTGATTGGAGAAAACAAAATTTTAATATCTGTTGGTGAGTAAAAATGATTTTGTCATGTTTTTATATTTGTTTCACATGAGGACATGAACAAAAATAAGTGTGGGGGAGTTGATGTTATTAATATTTTCATGACTTATTATATTCCCCCTTTACTGATTTTATATGAAATGTGCATTATTTGTGTGAAATGTTAATGTTTTATTATTAAGTATAATTTTTGAGCATTTTTAGAAGTATTCCAATTGAGTCAGTCTAATGATTTAATAATAACTATCACTATACTGATCATAATTGTGTGGTTCTTGTTTTTTAGGATTCTCCTTTCAATATACAACATTTCATTAGAAGGAACCATGATCCAATTCTTCCATTTGAAGGGCCATATGGTCCTCACAAACAACACTAAAGAATCTATGAATAAACTGGACCATCCTTGAATATTTATTTACTGGGCTCAATACAGAAGTCCAAAAACATTAACTCTCCACCATAATTCTAGGGACACTACATGTCATCTTGGATACAAATTTCAAGGCCCAAATCTAAGTACAAGGGGCCCAAATAAAGATTTGAAGTCCAGCCCACCATTCTGACCGAGAATTAAAATCAGTATAGTATGCATGACATCTCTCATGATTTAAGCATAGAATCGAGCTGAGATATTTCAGTGTGAAAGAGGAGATATAGGGGGCCGACTTTGTTGAATAAACAATTCGGATTTGAAGGCATATTCATATTCAAAAACCCTTTCACATTATGGACTTCAAAAAGATTGGATTGAAATGGACAGTTTAATTTTGTTTAATCAACATGCCATAACATTTGATACTTAAGTCCAAATGACATAAAATTTTGAGAGTAGTCGTAAAACAGTATTGTATACAACTTTGAAGAAGGATATATTTGAAGATTCGGCTGTCTGAATAGCCAAATTGGCGATACAAGTGGAGGGACAGATTGGGAATGCAAACAGTCCACTCCTTGGGCTATAAATACTCTCCCCTTCTCTCCATGAGAGGGGTTGACATTTCAGAAGAGAGGAGATCATATTGGCACGACCAAAGCTTTTCCAAAGTCTTGGGAGGACCTGCCACACTCATGTTTTTACTTGAGAGAACTTTCATCCTCTCTTTGTTTTCACTTACTTTTGTGTTCTTCGTTTTTGTAATTTTGTAAGTCCTTTCTTTTTAATTCTGTTTTAATTAATGTTACTTCTTCAATATCTCTTATTATAATCCTCCTTATGTAGTTTAATATTTATGTTATTAAAATAGTTTAAATTCAATTGAATCCCCTTACCTTCTATTTCTTTCTCATTCAATCGAAAATACGTTTTTAATTATCATCATCGTTCGTGTGTGTGTGTCAACGTACCACTCTTTTCTAATCCCTATCTTTTTCTTCTATTCTTAATTTATCATCATAATTATTTTAACCAGAATATTAAACATCCAAATGGCTGAGTAAATCTCTCATTGGGGTGAGTTATAATTCAGGGATTTTAAGTGATTGAGAGTTTTGCTCGATGAGTATTCATTAAATTAATATTGTGTATGTTAAACTTAATATGTCATGGATTAATGATATGTTTTGTTTAACGAGTGGTTTCCATGGATTATTGGAACCATAAATACACTACCATAAATATTTTTTGATTGAGATTAGAACCCTATGTTAAGTTAAGGCTTGGATTAAAGCCTTCACACTTAGGAATTCTAATCAACATCAACTTATGACATGGGTGTTAATTTAATGCAATACAAAGTAAGGATCAAGGATATCACATGCTTAACTCTCCAATGATGATCTCACCCCAATATTTATCAATTTGGTAAATCAAACATCATCCAAAAATCATTTCAATTATGTTCTGCAAACAAACCCCCCTAATAAAAATACAATCAACTAAAAACAAACGACTATTACAAAGTATCATCGCTGAGGATTCGACCCGAGTGCCACTATACACATTAGCAGAGCACCGTAATTTTGACCGGTCGATAGGCAACAATCTGTCGTGCATTTCAGAGAGTTCACTTTTAGTCACACTATGTATCCTTGGATTGAAACTCAGAAGATAACATGACATGTAAGTTGTTTCCAGCCAGAAATTATGTATATATGAATGAATGTGATGAACCAGTATCATAAAAATAATTAGAAAAACTAGAATATGTCAACATTATACCTCGAATGGTAGATGGTTATTCACCATTTTTACTTATATTATTATTTATATAATAAAATAATTATGCCACATTCTTATATGCATAACAGTGATATGAATGAATCTCTTGAATATTCATCATCTGAGATTTATATTGGTTACCCAGGAAAGTCCCATGGATTCATTCATATGTGTGACTCCAACCCTCATGATACATCATTCACAATGACTTCAATTATAAATATTGTAGATACCCCATGATACTGTAATATTGAAGCCTAATATGAGGGTTAGGGTGTGAACAATGTTAATTATCTATCTATATGAAGGTTTACCACTGAGGGAAACCCACCCTTATATTGTGTATTGAGGAGCCTTTGGTAAAATATATCTTCCATCTACATCATTGACATAAAACACTTTAATCTTTCAACTAGTGTATGTATCATAATGAAATCCATAAAATATGATATAAGTCCAATGGATCTATCATATCCTAATGATTTAACTAACATTATGTAATTGTGAATAACATGAGTATATATCATCATTGAAATATTTTAGATTTGGAGTCTTGACTCTGATTAATGCCCAATATCAAACATCATTTATTTCTGCATGAAGTCCAAGTCTGAGGGTGGAGTGATGTTTAGAAACTCTATGAAATGTGCGGAGTACGTTGACACCTTCATCTTCCCCTAATGAAGCAGAAAAAACAATTATACTCGGCCGATCTTCATCCTACATGGAAATAACTCACTGAAGAAAAATAATTACAGGCCACCCCTCAGGACCCTCAAGACTTCCATCATTGTGAATATAATTCCATATGCATCTAACAACACAATGATTCAAAATGGTCATTTTATTAGTCATTTGATAGTCCATGATTCTTACTAATGCTAATATCATCTCTCTGATCAAAATATACTCATCAACATCTTTAGGTCCTTCATTGCCAATAATATATGGAGTATTAAAGGGCTAGAATATAGGGCATATAAAACGTTGTTTTTAGTGACTCCCCACATTAGATATGAATAAGGTAGAAGTATCTAAGAACATTTGGTCAATCAACTAAAAAACAAGGATGGGTGTGGGAGTATTTTACTAGATGACCAAATGAAGAATTATAATATCATCCCTCATTGAATTATTTTTTACTACAACACCATGTGGACCAATCTAGAATACTTGAGGTGGATTTTCCTTCTAAAAAATAATAAAATAGAACCATTAAACCATTATGATCCAAAAATTAATTTGTTATCCCAAAACAATTTCTCTTGGATTATAACCACAACCTAAGCTATATCCATATTATAAAAAACTAAGGATATTCATCTATTTTCTCTAGTCATTTTCATATTTATAAAAAATTTATACTCTAGTTGTATTAATTATTTTATGAACTGATATAAAATAGAATTATAAAATATATATATCACAAAAAACTAAGTAATGTTATCCCTAAAAATAGAACTAATAAAGTAATTAAATTAATGATATATTATTTTAAAAAACAACTTGTATGTAAATATTATTATATATTAATTTTTTAATCATGATTCATGAATTCATTTAAATATCCCATTACATATCAATAAAAAATCATATAAATTGAAACGTAGTGTCCTGTTACACATAAACATTATAGGAACGTGGTAACTACCGCCATGAAACCCACACAACCTATATCCTTTCAAACAAGTCCAATATTATTACATATTAAATAATAAAACTACACTATGTCACAATTTTTCATGCCCCAATCAGAACCACCATGTCTAATTTGATGAGTTATAATGCGTCAGTCACACCACCCCATTTGCAAGAGGTTTTTTCTGAAAGAGAGGGTATATGTGCAAATAGTGTGGAGAAACTGTCTTATTTATCATGTCAAATAAATTAACAATAAACATAAAACCATAATATAAACCCAAATTAAAAATATACTTTACATTAAAAAATATATTATATGGCTTACCATTAACACAAACTTGATAAATAGGGCTCCTAAATTGGAACGACAACCCATAATATAAATTTGAAAATAAATAAATAAAAAATACGATAAAATTCATTTATGTACATCATGGTACATCTCCTAACTCATCGATGCACAATTTATCATGTTTCAAATAGCCCCATTTTACTACATATATCTCAATACATAATGACTTTGTGTGTATTAAAATTCTCTTTAATGATGTGTGTAATTAAACCTAGTTAGACTACACCAATGAATCCATAAAATGAGTAAATATTCATAAGAGTGTATGTTAGGAAAACAAATAAATTATAATATACAAAACCCATTCCTGTTTTTCATGTGTTCACAAACCTGACATGACCCTTGACTATGCATATTTTGGATACATATTAGAAATCAACAAAATAGTCATGGAAATGTCACAAACAATGAATGGATAATCCAGGATTCTTAATGATCATATAGAACATAGTACTCTATGTTACATCAAACAATATACAATACATTGTTTTTATATCTCATGTATGGAAACATATGATATCATACCCCATTGTTCCCCATGGTTTAGTTTTAAAATATCATCATGTATAATCATTTTCTCATGTGTATGAACAAATACGCCCATAATTTCTTTTGTCCATGATATTTAATAGATTATACCCATAAATCTATCTTGATCATGTAATCATGTCAGAATCATTGTCATAACATGATCCCCTTCTATGGACACTAATCCATAATGGGTATAACAATCAGTATGGTACAATTAACTAAACATAAAATTATGAATGTTACAAAAAGAGAAGAAAAAAAGGAATAACCTTTCAGGGAATAGATATAAAATTCAAAATGAGTGTAACAAAATCCAAACATGTGCACACATGTTATCAATCTCATCATGGTATAAATAATATCGTAACATAATGTAATATCATTTTACTGATCATATACATGGATTTTAAATTGAATACACCATCCTAACCCATGTTTTTAATAATCAATGATAAGGTTGATTATGGGTTTCACCATAGAAACCACATTAACATGTTAATTAGAAGATGATGATACATTAAAACTATTATGACCTGTTCAAAAAGATATGGGTTCATAATAAGGAGATGAAGACGAAGAAAATTAGAAGTATCAAAATAACACATACCAATCATTAACTACAAAAAAAATGTAGAGTACAACATAACTAAGGGGAGTGAATACATTATCTTTTATATAGTGATAAGTGTATAATTCATCAAGAGAAATCCATTGAGGTTGAAAATGGCCTCTGAAATTTATGAGCATCAATAATCATAAATAACATCACTAATCATTCAGAATTATATTGATATTATAATTCAAATATTTTATCAATAAATAAAATAACGAAACATTTTTTGTGTCATAAAATGACCAAATCAATAAGTAATCCATAAGAAGAAGGACAAATCATTAAAGAATGATACATCAAAAACTTATTAACTAAATCTTATTATGTTCTGAAGAATCAAAAAGGAAAAGTGTTTAGAGGTTTTTCAATAAAAATATAAGTAATAAATAAATAAAAAAATGAAGTAAAACAAGGTTAGTTCATATATAATGTAAATAATTGAAGGGTTTGTTTGGTTTTTGAAAAAACATATAATAAACTGGAAGTTGTCAAATTGAGGGGAATGAAATAACAAATAGACATTTGGATAGAGTTAATAATAAAATTAAGACCCCATATTAAGATATCCATTAATTTTAGTCTAAATAAGACATGATCTATATTTATTGGGAATTATATTTGATATTTTAAAAAATTATTGTTTCTAAAATGGATTACAGAATGAATTATCCAAACCCTTGGGGTTTTGTAGACCGTAGAAGAAATGGATTGGGAATCCCATGGACCTAAAATCATGGATCTCACTCCCCCCCAATCCATGAGAAATGCATGGAGTGCTTAACCACGCAATGGATAAAATGTTAGTGACTTGAGCACCACGTCTTGGACACTACATTCCCATGGAATACATGGAACTTTTTTTCTCCAAAAATCACAAAAACTACTTTTAATAATCCTAATGAATCTAAAAAACTTCAAGGCTAAACCAAAAAATTGATCCATATAATAACTAAATGGATTAATGAGGAAATTTATTTTTAAATGAAATAAAATATTAATGATTTTACATAAGAAACCTATGGATTTTATCTTAATGCCTATATTATGGATTATTTTTTACTATAGTGTATTTAAATTCACATAAATTAATTGATGAATATAGGTTGGTTTAAAATATGATATTTAATTTCAATAATATTGAATTTTATATTGGATCTATGTAGAGATATATAATTAATGAAATAAATCACATACAATTACACTAAATGAATAATTACTTGAATTATAATACAGGAAACCATAAAATGCGAAACAATATTATAAAATCATATATTTAATTTAAAATTAAGTAGAAATTATATTATTTGGTAATTTGAATCATATATAAATATTATAAAATAAATATTTTTCCATTAATTCAAATTCCAAAAAATACATCTACTAATCTTTAGTCGAGTATGTGTATTCCTTAATTTCCATGGTCCACCTAGTTATTATGATATGATTCCTTTTTAGTGATTTAGTAAGATATTCATTGTTTTATTCTCTAATTTAGACATTCCCATAGATTATCATCATGAAACATATATATAGATAATTTTTTTGAAATTCCCATACACATTAAAATTGAAGAATTTGAACTAGGATTTTACATTATGTTATTACTAATATGATTTATCCTATATTTTCGACATGTATAGTTATTTATTTAAATTATTTTATAAATTTTCTAATGATTTCTCAAGGGAGTCCATTTTTTTTATTTTTATCCCCAAATTGAAGAGATTAAGCAGATACAATAATTTAAATTTCATCATTAAGTGGAAAATGAAAAATATATTCATTACATATAAATTATATTATAACATAGGGTTTTCGGATAATTGGCATGAAGAAAAAAATAATGTGATGAACCTTATTTTCATTGCCAATAATATGAAATATGCAAATATTTAGTAGTCATTCGATGTTTTCTATATATATACTAATTGTTTTATATTAGTTTTATTTCATTATATGATATTACTCATGCAGTTTTGTTAAGTGATATTATAGGAAATAATATATGAAAAATTCATCCATTATGTTTTCTCATTTAATGGTGTAAATTTCATATTTTCTTTTCTGTGTATTTGATTACTGACCATTATTGATAGAAATCAACTTCGAAATTATATAAAATTAAAAAAAATATGATATAAGTTTTATTGGACGAGAACTATCATTACAACCGTATTTATTAATTTCTCAATAATTAGTGGATTAATGGACCCACTGTTGGTCAGTGGTTTTGGTGCATGAACGAATCATTAATATATTTATCATTTATTGCTGATGTCATAACTTGTGGATGGTTTTTTATTCATAAAAATGGAGATAGTCTTAATGAAGTTTTTCTATCTGTTATCTATTTGATTCGATTTTATGTTGAGATAAACTATACATTGTCTATTACACACATTGAAACATGGGTTCCCCACCTTTTTTCAACTAAATTTAATAAATCAATGTTTTGAATTTTAAATAATAAAATTATTATTAATTATTTGAAACTATATGAAATAAAAAATGAATTTATACCCCAACTTATGATTACCTGGTTTTAATATTTTTTATTCTCACCCATTTGACCACTTGTTTACAATATAAATTCCTATTTTATTCATTAATAATGGTTCAAAGAGAGAATATGAAGTAACCCATTAATAAAAAATATATTTTATATCTATTTATGTAGTATTGGAATCAATAAACAAGAATATAATTAAGACCAAGTTGATACTCAATCATCATTTTTCACTATGATAACCCTTAAGTGAATCAGTTACATAATTTAAACTTCATTTTATTATCCACATGGGGATGTAATTATATAAAAGTTCAAGGAATAAAAACTATAAATATAATTATAGATTTTATGCTGATGTTATACTCATCCCATAATCATATCCATAGGGGTTTTATTAATTTTTTTAATACTATTCAAAAATAAAATAAAATTTAGAAAAAATAGCTATATACACCATTAATGTTTTATGGGGCTCCCCCAACCAACCACCATGGATCCAATGATAATGACACAAACATTTACCAATAGTATTTGATACCAAGTGAGATGGACCCTTCTAAAATTTTATATATTTTAAATTTATAATACATCTCACAATTGTCTCATTATTTACATAGAACATTTTGGTTTTCATTTATTAAAATAATAGAAAAAAAATTATTTCATAGCACATTTGAAAATTTCCTCATAATAGAATAATAGTAGATCCCCCTCAGTATATAATATAGGTTATATAGAACTTTATAACCAACTTTATTGACAATAAATGAATGTTGTGAGGTCAGTTGATCATTAAATGTAAACATATAAGATAAAAATCGATTATAATTAGTGACAATCATAAATTATTATTGGTTAGATAAAATAGTCGATGTTCATGAAAAAACATTGAAAAATTATAAAAACATAAACATGGATCATAATTCATAAATATAGTTTATTTGATTAAAAAATTTCATGAATCATCATCCAATGAGAAAATTATAAGAAATGAGAATAAATAAAAGAAAATAATCATCAAAATAATATATCATGGAACCCTAAGAAGACCTTTATCACGTACTATGATTGGGCTAACGATATATGGAACTTCTTTTTCTAGGACTCATTGCTAGTGAACCATTTATTGTTTAAGAGATGTAAAACACTAACCATTGAATCATATGGTTGTATAAAACCACCATACATAAAATAATATTCATCTATACCTATGTGATTCATGATATTCGTCAATACATTTATATAGATTCTTTATCCCATTTAAGATATTGGTTTAATGAAAATTTTATAGAAAATTATAGAAGAAATACTGAGATTAAAATTTCATAGTTTTATGAAAAAATAACAATATATGTATACTATATTTTGATTTTTGTTTTTCAACAACCACATATTTTAGTGTATAAATAATCTTACATATAATATCAAGTACCAAACAAAAAAATGTTATTTTAAAAAACAATAATATATTATTAAAATATTATTATAAAAATATGACTATTGTAAACTAGAAAATTGATTGGGGGGTATAGATATTATCAAATTATTTATGATATTATTTTATATAATTTTTAAATAAAACAATGTA
This sequence comes from Viscum album, assembly GCA_963277665.1. Taxonomy (NCBI): domain Eukaryota; kingdom Viridiplantae; phylum Streptophyta; class Magnoliopsida; order Santalales; family Viscaceae; genus Viscum; species Viscum album. The sequence goes on from OY728129.1 coordinate 310,831,837, forward strand.
ATGATTATTTCATTGAAAATAAGAAATAAATTTACAAAATGATTATATTTGGTTTAATGAAATATTTTTTAGATTAATTATTAATGTGTCTAATGTAATTTTATCAATGTAAATTATATTATCCATTCAACATTATTTACATTAATGAATTTTTTAATACAAATATATTATTATATAATTTAATATTAATACAATTGTACTAATTAGATATGTAATGAGTCTAAATTATATTTATTCAATAAAAATATAGTTTCATTGAATATGGTTTGTAATAAAATTTTATGTGAATTTCAAGATATTGTTTTCCAAAATTAATAATTATATTTTATAAAATGAACATTATATATTAAATGAACATCTAAAAATAATATAAATATAAATTTGACAAAAAAATTATAAATGATGATTTTGTGTGAATATTAAAGAATACATTTTTTTAAAACATTCATTTAATATATTTTAATGAATGTACATTTGGAGTATCATAAGTTATCATTTTGGTTGAGTGTTTTTGGAGTGGAAAATCCACATAAGACTACATCAGGTCTTTGGTTATATGCTTCATGGCTACAAATTTGTGGAATTTCTCATTGGTGGGGTATTCTACATGGAAATATCACGTGTGATGGTCTTCGAGGTTCAGAGGGCCCATGTAAAAATTAGTTGTAGTAGAAGATGTGGTATGTGTAATCCAATAAAGACAATGAGATTTAGGATATTTTCCTATGGTAATCACAATATATGGGATGTTTAAGGATGATGCATAAGACATGGGACATTGTAGGTGGCAGTAAGAGGTGCGCTCGAGTAGGCCGACGAATGACAGTGAGGACTGGTTGCAATGTGAAAAATAATAGTGGGCATGATATATTCATGCACTGGATGAGGTGTATTGGAGGATACCATTTTAATAATATTGTTCATATGAGCCTCATTCTTAGAGAAAATATAATTTCACCAATAGGACATCGATAATAATGTCCCTGTAATGGGGTCCCTTTTCATAGAAAAATTAGTGAAGTTTGCATTTAATATATAATAGGGGATTTATATTCTTTTTGTAAAAAATATATTTCATATGGTATTTTATTTTATTGAAATTCATATAATATTAAAATTATTAGTAAAAATATAATTATTTCTTTCAAAATAAATATTAAATATGATTTTAGAATAAAAATATATTTTAACATAAAAATATCCTTATAAATTTTTTTGTTGTTGTTTTAAAAACATAAAATAAAAAAATAAATCTCTTATATAAATAAAAAATTAATAAATTCATTACAAATATGGAATTACAATACTCAAATAATGTTACATTTTTCCTTTAATTTTTTTATTCTTAATGCATCGTAAGAATAAAAAAATTTATCGCTATGGTGAATGGTAATAAGTTCTGATCATGATTAAAACTACAATATAATGCCCGAATATATTCTATTTTTTTATTGATTGAGTGTATTTCTACAATAATTATCATATATTTGAAAAAATTTAAATATTGTGACACATTCGCTTGATTAGATCATTTATATTATTATATGCAATTGATAAACACATAATATCTTTTTCTATATAAATATATCAAATAAGTTGTCCTAGAGATTAATAATAAGTTATAAAATAGTGTTAAATATTAATTCAGTTTATTTATAAAAAAACATTAGGTTTATTTTTTATTCTCAAAATTTTATGGTATACATTACAATAAATTTTGAGAAATAAAAACACATCTATTATGATAGATGTAATAAATCATTTATATTAATTATTGGAAAATAAAAGTAATATGAACTTGTTGAATTACAGTGTTCCAAATTTATATTAGTTATGTATATGTGGGGGTAAAAATATTTATATTTTAATTCCATTATTATCAATATTCCTTTAAAGCTAAAATATGTTAGTAGTCAAGAAAATGAAATTAAATTTTATTTTATCATATAAAATTATATTTAAATCAGTTGAGAACTATAAAAATAATATATTAAACCATAAGGGTGAGATATTTAAAAACATATATATCATGTTTTACATATTTTGCACTTCTACTTTTTCTAATTACGTTAATGGTGTCAGGATACGTCCCATGGGGCCCGTGTCGTGACTACGCCATACCCACATCTTGAAGTCTAGGGGCTGGAGACTAGAGCTGAATGTGTCAACATGCAAGTGGGTCAGCACCTAGCGATCATATGGGTGTCACCACAATGCAACCCAGTTTGGATCAACAGTCAAGCCAATCAATTGAATAAGATTGTATAGCCTTAGAATAAATCATCATTACAATTGTACATAAGTTATACGTAGTGTGACTTGTATCTTTTACTTTATGCTTGGTGGTTGACGTCTTATTGGGAGATACTTCCAATGTTGTATTTTTTTTATTGTATTACCTTTTGGGTTGTTGAGAGTCCTTCGAGGGTCTCAGGATCCCTAATGGGTATTGTTATAACCACCAATGCATGGGTTTCTCCCACACAGGTTGTGAATGGTGCAGATAATTGATGTTTTGACATAGATGCTAATGGGGACGAGACTTGAGGATTTTATGATGGTAGACATGGTGTCCTAGGACTAGGTGCAGCCTAGTAGGACTAGGCTTCTATGAGAAAGTACTTCGGCTCTCAGTAGCTTCACAACTCTCACAATCGGGTGGGGTTTTCTGTGGATGGCGATCATAGTTTATTGTTTATAATTTACTATTTTCAGATTCTAGTTATGTTTGTATTCTGGCCCACTTAAATTTTCTTGTACTTTCACTCAGTTTTATTTTAGTGGAATTCATTTTTTCCATAATCATTAAGTTGGGTTGTTGTCTCTGTGTGTGTGTGTGTGATTATAAGACTAAAAGAAATGACTTACCTTTTTTGGATATTCTTTTACAGTGGTAGTCACCATCCTCTGGCCTACGGAAGGAGGGTTTGTGGTAGTCGCAGAACAAGCCATGAGATACAGATCCTGACAAATGCGTTTAAGTAACAAGGGGGGTGGTTGCAACGGGGCCCGGTCTGAACCGATCAATCTGATCTAGGGGTCCCACAATTCCATGATTGGTATCGACCGACTCGACCTAACCCGGTTTGGGTTTGGGTCAGTCTGGCCAATGGGCCTCACTGGACCCAACCTGGTTTGGGAGAGGGTCCTACCCACCAGCTCGTCTGGTGACCTGGTCTAGTCCTGCACAGCCTAAAGGGCGCAGTTCTGGCCTGTCGGCATGGGTCCGGCCCACTGGTTGTGGGTTCGACCCACTGGTTGGGGATGGGCTCATCTATCCGAGGCCCTACCCCATGAGGAGTTTGGGGTGCGCTGCCCAGCTGGGATGCAGCGACTGACCGTGTCTTGTCTCATCTTTCTTATGGGACTCCCCAATTCATCATCATCCAGTATTGGTTGATCGACTGTGGCTTGTCTAGCCGAACCGATGTCACAGACGCAGACCAAATCATTCACGTGGTGCCCTGCCTAGCGCCACGTCCTCTGTTGTCACGGCGCGCTGACAGGCACACCACTCCACCCGATCAGTGGGTTCTAGAATCCCTCCATCCCACTGACTGAGTATGGGATAGCGCATGAGGTCACCGCTGCATCCAACAGCGGTAGAGAAGATTGTTCGATGGACCACCGAACACACACCAGTGGTCTGTTCCTCACGTCGCCTGTGTATATAGCCCCTAGAGTTCTCCTTCATCATTATGAAGGACTAAATCCTCCATTTCTATCATTTTTAGAAAGAAAACTTGAATAATTCACTATCGGATGATCTCAAGGATTTTATATTTTGGCTCGTTCCCTCAGCGATAGAGGTTTAAACAAGGGGAATGTATGGGGATTGTTGATTGAGCATACATGAATAATCGTAAACCCGGATAAAGAAATATGCAATAGTGTTACCATCACTCATAAATGAAAAAAACGTGGTTCATCCTATTTGGGGGATGATATGTGTTCATCATTTATAGAAAATAACATGGATGAACATCAAAATCATATAAAACCCCTAACTCGTTAATGTTCGATGTTGTAGTGTTCGTCCTTGAGTATTCATGATGTCGACATTGTCTTTTACGACTCCGTTCATTGAGGTTCATTGAATTAATTTATGTCACATTGTCATTCTTCATTATTCATTATTGGATTGGAAATTCATCATAGTTTTATTAGATGATATCCCATTTTTAATTCTGAAACTCCACATGTTGGATTATTTAATGAAAAAATTAAGCCTAGTGATGTTGCACCAATTAATAATGCTCATAAAAATAAATCCATTTAATGGTCCACATTTAATGATCTATTAATGTAATATCACCACAGTTTCAAATGATCTATTATTAACCCTCCATTAATGAACCTTTCCACCACCTCATCATTGCATCACTACGTCTTCGTCCACATCCCAATAGTTAGAATGAAATAAAATAATTAATTTAAATTATTTTTTTTATTTTTATCGAAATTTCCAAAAAATAACTTTTCCTATATACCATTTCTGGCCAATTTTAAGTCATTTCAATGTGAATCCCAACAATTCGAGTTCAACGGTTCCCAAGGTATTCTAAATTGAGAACCAGTTCAAATGATAGTAAATCAAGATTTCATTTTTACTAACCATACCATAAAAACATAAAAAATCTATTCCAAGGATATCGGGGCCATGTAATCACATGTCGTTGAATTTTTCGGTCTAAAAAAAAGACATATAAATTAAAAAACATACCTTGAATTAATGAGGCCTTAAATTCTCCCCAACATAGAAAATTGATTCCCTAAAATTAAAAAAACTAATCAAACAGATGAGCGTATTGAGAATGAATATGAGCCTCCCTCTCCAATGTACTCTCCTATAGATTCTCGTGCTACCACCGAACATGCTCCACATGAATCAACCATCCTCATTAGACCTTATCCTACTGATCCTCTATCTCCAACAAGAACTCCACAGACATCGTCCCATCATCAATGTCCTGCTCTCCCCATTCAATGACGTGTGATATGTCATGCATGTAACTCATCATCTGCGACACATGGAAAACAGTATGCGCATGGTGAATCTGTGGGGGAAGTGCTTGATGGTGTGCCACCTCTCCAACTATTCCCAGGTCCTAAAAAGGTCTGATGAACCTCATAGATAGCTTGATGCCTCACCCAAATCTCGACAATCCTCATCATAGTGAGACCTGAAGGAAGACACTATCTCCATTCTTAAACTCCAATAGTATTTGTCTCATATCAGCATAAGACTTCTACATGTTCTGTGTTGTCCACATCCACTCCTGGATGATCTGCATCTTCTCGGTGGTATCCTGTACCATTTTTGGATCTATGAGTGCTGAATCCCTTGGGTCTTTCTAACATATGGGTGATCTACAAGGCCTCTCATAGAAGGCCTCAAATAGTGCATTGCTTATTGTGGGGTGATAACTATTGTTTTATGCGAACTCCACAAAAGGCACGTGGTCCTCACAACTATGACCAAATTCATGTACACAAGAAATAACAATTTCCCCTAGGGTTTGTATGGCCTTCTCTCACTGAACATCCATTGAGGGATGAAAAAGTTCTGCTCAAGAACAGGTGTGTCCCGAATGCCTCCGACAATCCCATCCACGACCAGGATGTAAAGAGGGAATCATGATATGAGATGATTCTCAAAGACACCCCATGAAGCCATACCATCTCTTAGATATGGAGGCATCCTAATCGCTATACTAGTACCTGCTCTTAGATTGGTAGAAAGTTATCAAACATGGTGAGTTTTTCAACAATAATTCAAATAGAATCATGGATGCTTGACGTACGTGGTAACCAAATCCGGATTTCCATTGAGATACCTTCACATTTCAACTCATGTACCTCGAGCTTTTGGGTCGTGCACGCTGGAACCTGATGCTCGACCTTCACTTACTAATAAGTGATGCATCGTGAAATGGACATAACCACCAATTACATCATATCTAGCCACCAGTACTGTAATCAGAATTCGGAGTACATCTTCTCTACACCAGGATGTACTTCCAAAGGGGGTTTATAGAACTCCCTCAACACCTCCTCCTATGACGTCACTAGCACTACGGTGCACCCTCTTAAATGCATGATGTGCTCCCCCCCCATTGAAAATACATCAGGTCCATGTCCTAAGGATAACAAATCACATCAGGCTTTGTAGTATACACCCTCCAGCTATCACTCCCTAACATGTTGTATGAATGGTGGAGTAACAAGCATCGATTGAAGGTAAGATCCTCCATCACCTTCCACAAGGTATATCTTCATCGGGGATATCTGCTCTGTCGTCTCACTTAGAAACTACAAACCGGTCCTCCTACTGAGATTGTCTTCCACCATGTTCCATTTTCAATGAGTATATAGAATACCAAAGACGTAGTCCTGGAGGAAATCTATCCATCACTGCTACCTCAGGTTCAGGTCCTTCTGTGAGAGGATAATACTGGGACTCTTTTTGTCATAGTAAACTACAAACCAATCACCCATCAAATTGTGATGCTACATCATCATGGAAAAGACCACTTCTGTAACTTCAGGACATGGTTAACGTAGTCCTACAAATTCTATCTCAGCTGTCATGAGACATAGGAGATAACATCCCACTCCTACATAAAAAACCCCAGTAATGTCCATACTACGTCCCACTAACCTACATTACCTATTTTATCCTCTGGTATCCCCTTGATGGTGGCACTAGTCATCCTCCACCTCTGCTCTTGGAATCTCTACTGGCATTTCTCCATCGACGTGATGTAATGTCTCATCAATTTGAATTCCTATAAGTGTGTTTCTACATTAAAAATTTTGGTAGGAATCAATGATGGTAATTGTCCAAGCCGAAGGAGAATTTCACCTCAGTCACACTCATGGGCATCTATAAAGCATGTACATCCTCTATCGTGGGTGGATTTATCACACCTACAGCCTCTGAGATGAAGTGTCCAAGAAAGTGGACATACCAATTCCAAAACTAAAACTTCAATACCATATCCTGATGATGGTTTTCATGGAGTCTATCGAGTACCTTAAACAGGTGTGTAGTGTGCTCCTCCTTCGACACTAAGTACACTAAGATGTCATTAATGAATACCACAACGAACCGGTATAACTAATGATGGATGGTCCAATTCATGAGGACCATGAACACTCGTGGGGAATTGGTCACTCCGAAAGCCATCACCAAGAACTCATAGTTCCTATATCGGCACCTGAAGGTTGTATTTGGTACATCCTCACCCTATACCAAAATCTTGTGATAGCATAAACTGAGTTCTATAATTGAGAACCACTTTTATCCCTTTTGCTGGTTGACAGGTTCTCAATTACTGTAGTGGATACTTGTTCCTTACGATCACTTGGTTTTGGCGCCGGATGTCCACAAACAACCCCAAACTCCCATATTCCTTTTTGAAAAAAAAAACATAGAATATTCCCAAGGTCAAACAATAGGAATTATGAATCCCTTCTTATATATTTCTTCTAGCAGTACCCTCCAATCTAGAGACTCCACTGGTCATATCCGATATGAAAACATAGATATCAGTGTTGTCTTGGGGTACAGTTTGATGCAAAAGTCCTCCACTTAGTAAGGTGGTGTTCCGAGAACATATTTATGGAAAACATCTGCATAATCGTCCACCACTACCTGGAAGATCAGAATCCTCTCATTCAATACACTGAGTTTGTGGCTAACTATCTGGGGAGTGATCGGCTGCACCCTCCTCTGATAAAGTCTATCGTGTGATTAATGTGTTTACTTCTCAATAGTGAAGGAAAAACTGGTCCCATATCTGCGGATTGTCACAGATGACCCTTGATGGACATTTTGTGACTACCCCAAACCTGCAATCCATAGGCCAGGGGCTGGTAACTAACACTGGAATGGCATATCCCAAAATGGTAAGTCATTTCCTTTAAACAAATAAAAACATATTCCCCACATAGTCCCATTACACTGATATGGCAAAAAAAATAATCCACCCAAATAAAGATAAGTGAAATTACAAGTGAAAGTAAGTGGGACAAAATAAAAACCCATCCAATAACAAAAAACATGAATGTAATAAAAGAAATCTATGATGACCATCCATGGAAAACCCCACCTTATTATGAGAGTAGTGATGCTAATGGAATCTGAAGTAGTTTGTCACACCAACACAGTCATACTGGGCCCCACCTAATCATGGACCCGCATGTAATCCCTCATAGCATCCATCAGTATCATCCCCCTGAGCACCCTAGTTGAAACATAGATCGCCCACAATAGACACAACACGTGCGGTCGAAGCCTAAGAAGGGGTGAGTATAACAACACTTATTAGGGACACTATACCTCCAAAGGTCTCTCTGTAATCCATGAAGAATCATTCCACAAAGGAAATAATAAGGAGGTAATACCACCAATAATGATCTCAAATAAAAAACATGAAGTAAAAAAAAGCATCTCACACTTGGTATATTCCTGGTTAGGGATAGTAGCATCATCAGTCACATGATCAAACTTCTTTGATGCAGGATAAATCCTCCTCCATAGAGTACAATAAGCTTACCGGGCCATAGATGGTCACTTCCCAATAACCATGGACTGTTGTTGAACTCATCCCTGATGAGTACCAAGGGTATACAATGGAAGATAGAGAAACTCCCCACCATGGGCCTACTGGTTCATACAGAGATGCTTCCCACCATTTCTGAACAATGGTACTCCACATTTCATGTACTGTGGGTCTACTGAGTCACATAGAGAAACTTCTCACTGGGACTTCATCAAGCCGTAATCAGGTCTCATCCAACCTCATGGTATCATAAAGAAGCACACATGGGAGAACCTCACCCCAATTCATTCATTGCATCTTGATGTCCATGAAAAACCTCGTAACTCATGCCAAATGGTATACCATGTTATGAGGATCCCAACACTACCAACAGATCATAAATCGAATGCACAATATGCATGATAAAGTTTTTTTAGTAATCAGGGGCTTGGTTGCAACAGGGCTCAGTCCAACCCGGTCGAACCGACCTGGGAAACCAGCCCAGGTGTCCCACACACCCTGGTGAATTTATACGGACTCGACTGGACCTGATTCAGGGTGGGGTCAGTCTGGTCCGACCTAGCCAATGGGCCAGGCCTAATGGGTCTCCCTAGGCCCGACCTTGTATAGCAATGGGTCCAGCCCGCCGGGTCGCCCGGTGAACTGGCCTAGTCCAGTGTGGCCCAATGTGTGTTGGACCAGACCCCCAGCATGGGTCCAGGAAGCCGATAGGGGACCAACCCACTGGGGTACGGGTCTAGCCCACCCGAACTGGCCCAGTCCACCAGTGGGTGTACCTGTGGTGCGCCGCCCGACTATGACAAGAAAATTGACCACATCTGGTCTTCTATTCCCAAAATGATGTTGTAAGGCTTCCTCCTTTAGCCGTGGTAAATTGATAGTGGGTCTTCCAACTGAACCGGGTGTCCCAGATGCAAGAAACCCACTTCACGAACCACCTTAATGGCCCCACGACTCCTGCTATGACAGAAATATTTTTTAGGCCACCCATATGTACGTCAAATTCATCCCAAACTCAAGCAGAGTATATCAGAAGGAACACCCCACCGCAACGGTACTAATTCCATTTAAGGCACTTCCATCGAGCATGCGGTTCCCATGATAGGGTTTTTTCAGTAAATGTGGAGTAGTTGTGTCTTCATCCACATATATTCTCTTGTACTTTCACTCAACATTGTTTTACTATTATACTTGTTTCTCCCTTTTAGTTTTTGGGGATTTGGATGGAAATGTTTTTGTACATGATTAAATAAATTCCTTCCCTTTTTGGGTTATTCCATTATGTTCCAATCACAATACTCTAGCTTATGGAAGGAGGTCTTGGGTTAGTCACGACATGGGCCCTATGGGATTGGTTGTGACAAATGACACTTTGAGATTGAAAAATTGGATAATGATAATTTTATCATTCTATAAAAAGTTGACCATTAAATAATTTCAAATATAAAATATGATATTATTTTTCTATCAAATAATTACCCAAAATCCTCTATAAATTTTAATTTTAATTTTCTTAATCCTCTTGAAAAACTACAAAATTCTCTATTGAAGTCCTTATGGTTAATCTAAATGATATTTTGATAAGATGAGTTATAATTCTTAATCAATTTATTTAAAATAATATCTTTTTCGGAAAACATAAAATAAATGTTAAAATATATAATATAATAATATCAGTATCTCAAATGTAATAAAATTTTATTATTTTAATAGTTGAACACTTTCCATTCACTATTTCTATCTCATTGGAAATGAAATAATCACTCATGTGTACATGTCTACTATAACATCCAAGATGTGATGAGTTTTGTTTTACATCACATTCTTTCATGATAGTCTTTTATTATTTATATATGGAATATATATTATATTCATTAAATTATTATAATTTTTCAATTAAAATATATTAGATACTATCATACCCTTTCGATCTATTGAAAAATGATAACATCACTAGTGCATATATATGGGCTGCTAACTCAATTTAATAAGGTGATTTAATTTTCATTACCAACATTCATGGATGTTCTTATTATTTGAATTAATTATATAAAATGAAAAATATTATTCTATATTTTAGCCAATTTTCTATTATATTCCCTTCCCATTTTTTAGAAAATTGAAAATTTTACTCAAGTATATGAGAAGACTACATCTTCCATGAAATGATAAATTATATTTTTCATTTTCTACATTCACATATGGTTCAAAAATTATTTATATGTATAATTTCTTTATACATTAATAATATTATTTATATTATTTAATCTTCAATCCATTCAACATAATCAATCTTCCAAGTCAATTATTTAGATAATGAACAAAATTTCCTCAATACATAATACATGACCAATATTTATTTAGTAAATAAGAATAAAATTTAATGGAGTGATAAAAACTAAGTATAGTTATTTAATAAAAATGTAAATGTTTTTGAAGAATGTATTAAATTTTAAAAAATTTATTAATTCATAGGGTAGATATGTATTTGAAACATTTCCAGATTATAGTTAAGAGATTTTCATTATGATGTTATTTAATGTATATTAATGTTTTCTTTTAGAAATTTTTTCATATATATATGCATTTTATAAATTGAATCATGAATTTTATTCTAATAAATTAAATTATTTTCAAATATAATGTAATATGCCTTTGAATTTTCATACTGGGATTTTAAGAGGGTATCTTATTAGAATTTTTTATAGGGTTGATTTTTTCAAAGTGTAGAAATAATTTTTTTGGTATTCTAGGAATTGTAAAAAAAGATACAACCATTATAAATGTTTTTATTTAAAAGTAATCCCAGATTTTATATCATGTATTTTCAAAAAAAATATTAGATTCTAATATTTGGGAATGTATTTCATTTTATATTTTTCAAAAAAAATATTTCAACTAATTTATACATAATGTTCATATAATCCAAAAACTGTGTGTTAAATGAAAATAATATGTGATATTTTAGAATTTAAATTCATATTTTTATGATTCTTCTCATTATGTGACTATTGGATGATTCTTATGATGGTAGTTGAGCTTATATAACTATCATGAAAAATGATCTTGACATAGCGCTTCAATGAGTTTTGTAATGTGACTAAATTAACAAGAAATAAGTTACTCATAATATTTTATAGTTAACCAAGAAGTTTATTATATTTTAAGAATTCCATTTATGGTTATTCTGAGATTTATTTCATAAGATACATATATGATTTTCTTATTTTTACTATATGGTTATATGGAAAACTTTTGTCCAAAAATTGTACGATAACATGATTTTTATTATTTGAAAGCATATTAACATTCAACGGTTAATCATTTATTTAAAAGAAATGATTTCACATGTTCACATATTCTTTACGTTTGTTTCCATGTTTTCAATTCATTGTTTTTAAAGGGTATTTCTTTTGAAATGGTTTATTTCTACCAATTTTTTTCAATTATATAAATTCTCATCATTTTTATAAGAATATGGAGAAATTGTCGAAAAATATATATTAATAAATAGCATTATGGTTTCCAATTAATATATATCACCTAAATTGATGTGTTTTCTTCCCTCATATATAAATTTTGTTTCCATATGTCCTAGGGATGGATTTGAAAAATTGTGATGTATATCTCTATAAAAATAAATTTTTTCTTGTACTATGACTTTTTCAATTGAACTGAACTATAGAATGAATTAAATATTAATATTATTATAAATAATTAGATTCATTTTTTTATGTTCAACATGCAATTTAATGCTTTTTAGTTATATAAAACTACAAAATAATATGATTTTTGCAATGTATTAATGTTCAATCCAAGATATAAATCATGTAAGAATGTTTTGTTAATGTTGAAGAACCTTATTATAGGTATCATTTAAATGGTTTTAAAATCATAAATGGTTTTTATTTTAATAAATAATAAAAATAAAAAAATTTATAAAACATTATCTGATAATTTATTGTTTTGAGATAAAAATTTTGATGTCTTCTTAAAGATAAATTTCTTAAAAGGAATTAAAATTATCTATGTTGGAATCCAAAATAGTTTAATAAAATATGACATGGTTAAGTATGTCTTATCATTTATTATCCTATAAGACCGATTTTCATGATATTCCCTCATAGAAAAATATTTTTTTAAAATTGAAAGAACTAGCATGAACCCTATTGAGAGTAAATGTGAATGATAATGTGGTGGTTGTATGAACAAGCTTCTAAATGATGTAAGATTTGGATCACAAAAAGTGTAGTTTTTTATAATTACCTATCTTGAATTGTGAATCATCACCTAAAACTAGGTTAGTTTTATAACATACCCAATGAAATGAAATTATAACATCATGGATGTAGTAAGGATAAAAATCATTATGTTAATAACATTCAACTCCATATATGCCATTAATGTGGGATTAAGACCCCAGAGAAATTTCTCAACATAATAATATGATCGTACATATGTAGGTATAATAGGAATTATAAAAATAAACTTCCTTTTAAAGAATAATATAAATATCATTAAAATTATCATATGCAAACCAGTTTAGCAAAGATATATTCTGACGGTAATGGCCCAGACCTCTCCGGCCCTTTCCTTTGTCAAAAAGAAGTTCACAAAGTGTTCTGGAGTGTAAAATGGACTTTTCCCACACTTTCCAGAAATTTTAAACTACACACCATGTTGTTTGAATACATATCGTGTACCCCCATTCCGGTTATACACCATGTTGCAGGCCGTGTACTCCCTGTGTGAAATAATGGGTGAACGCCATGTTCCCAGTTCTACACGCTGTGTAGTCCTTCCCCGTGTATGCATTACCAGTCAATGGCCGTGTACCGTATTGGAGCCGTGTCCATGCCGTGTGAAATAAATGAGTACACACCGTGTTTCTAAACTACACACCGTGTAGTCCTTCCCTGTGTATGTGTTACCCTCAAAACGTGTGTTGACCAGTCAATGGCCGTGGAGCCGTGTTGGAAGCCGTGTGGAGACCGTGTAAAATAACCAAGTACACGTCATGTACCGCAAAGTACATGCCGTGTACTTTTCCTTTCTCACCTATAAAAGGAGGGGTACCCTCCTCCTTTTAAATCAACCCTCTCCTCCCCTTTCCCTCTTAGTAGAGTTCTCCCAAGAGACTCGAAATCTCTTTCTTCCATAACTTCTTCGTCCGAGCTCCGATTTACAATCTCTCAGTGGCCACGGGATCATGAAGATGAGGTGGAACTTCCGAGCATGGATCCGTTGTCTTTCCTTTGGCCTTTCCATTCTGACTTCCACCCGAGGAGGTTTTACAAGACCTGACAGAGGTGACAGATGCCGACAGACTTCTTCTAAAGTTGATCCGGGGGAGCGCTGTGATCAGAACCTATTGAAGTAGGGATCTTACCTTTGTCTCTCTCTCATTTTTGCATCATGCGGGGTGGGTATCCTCTTGTTTTCATGAGAAATAGTTGAACCATTAAATAAATATAATAACTAGTCAAACAACAGTGTTGGTAGGTTTTTGATGGATGTTATATCCTGTGATTTTATGTTGTGAATTGAATGAGCTTCTCCCTACTAAAAATCACGATTGTTGGGACCCTTTGCTTGCACAATTAAATGTTTCCCTTTCTTTCTAGACCGTTTTTGTGGATATAACATTGTGGAAATTGGTTAATCACGTAAATTTGTCTTATTAAATGAACATCTGGAACCCTTGTGTGATCACCCCGGTTAAACAAAAATGGAATAATGAACATGTGGGTATTGGATTGGATACATGACATGTGATGGGGGTGTTTTTGTGGGTTGTTGTGGATAGGGTGAGCAGCGGGGCTGTGGTTGACTTGGTTGTGGGTTGGTGTGAATGTTATGATGGTGATGGGAAGTGGGGCTGCGATAAATGGTATTAAAGGGATGGTGTTGTGTAGGTTCGGTGTGGTTGTGGTTATGGTGGTTGGTAGCGGGGCTGCAGGGATGGGTTGGATGTGAACAGATTATGAGTTTTGAATAATAAATAAAAGCGGAATAGTTAATGAATGGTGGGGCATGTTAATGGAACCGAGTTAATAATCAATGGGGTTGGTTGGTTGATAAGAAGGGCTTGGTTGTGTTGCTTGTGTTTTCCTAACTTGATTTTTGGATTGCAGGGATATGTTTTACGAACGATCGATGTGGTTGGATGTGGATAGTTGCCCAGTAGTTAAAGAACTAAATAATCGAATTCTGCTGAAATGTCAAAACCTAAATGGGGTTGGGGTTTTTTGTTGTATGCATGATTTATAGTAGCAGTGCCGACACACGTGCTCAGTTTCTCTGTTTAGAAGCCATAGGTTGGGCTATGTGGTTGGTATATATATATCTGTATCTTTTGTGTTTTATGGCACCACACCCATGTTGAGAACTTAGTGTCGAACACTCCAATTTCAGGGGAGTGGGTGTTTTCCCCTTAGTTACTAGCTCCTTCCTGCAACTTATCCCCTTGGCTATGATGGCTTGAGGTGACCTTACCCCTAAGAATCTTCGGGTAGGTTTCGATTAGGATGGCTTTAGCCCAAGAATCTTCGGGCAGGTTCTACTGTTTCCCAGGAATCTTCGGGATGAGGCCCAGGTCTGTGCAGTCGGGATACGTGGTTGTGAGGCCCAGGTGTGTGCGGGCGGGATACATGGTTGTGAGGCCCAGGTGTGTGCGGGCGGGATATGTGGTTGTGAGGCCCAGATGTGTGCTAACGGGATACGTGGTTGTGAGGCCCATGTGTGTGAGGGAGGTAGATGTGGTGGTGAGGCCCAGGTGTGTGCGGGTGGGGAGAGTGTGGCAGCGTCAGGATGTTCGTCGTTAGGAAGAGCATCTAACTAAAGGGAACTGGTGCGGGATTCCCAATACTCTTGTTTCTTATATAATACTACCTATTGTGCTTGTGTTTTGGTGAGTGTGGTTGGTGAGGTTTGGTGGATATAATTCTTTGCTAGGTTTCTTCTTGTTGTTCTCACGGGACATTAGGATGTCTCCCCACTTGTGCACGAGAGCTTTAGGTTTCCCTACTGAGTATACTTGTATGCTCACCCCATGTTTACTTTCAAGTTTCCAGGAGGACTACCAGGGTCGTGCAGGACCCTACTAGTCGGACAGTTGGAGTTGTTGCAGTTGTTGTCCTCTTGTTTCATTTGTTATTGTACATTGAGCTTTATTGTACTTCTACCTTGTTCTAAAATTGTTTAAACATTCATGTGGGCTTGGTTTGGGTTTATTTATATACACTTGTTCTTTTTTCCTTTTTTTTGGTTGACTTGTCCTATTTCTCGATCCTAAATAAATAAAAATGGTAATTCCTACCATACTTTTGAAAACTCATACCCTTGGTGCTAGTCGCCACCCCGGGCCCTACCAGAGGCGGGACTCAGGGGTCATTATCTCCCTTTCACCATTTCCAGCTCAGAAGGGGCATCTTTGGTTGGAGGGGGTCTTGACAGAATGGTATCAGAGGAAGGATGAGAGATAGGATAGAGTCTGGAGTAAAGCATTTTAAGGATTTCATGGGATGGTAGGGTGAAAATGTTATTCAATCTTGGTGCATGACATAGGCCAGGGAATACCGGCTTGGACACGGTATTTTAGGGCCCCCCGTGATCCGATGTAAGGACTCTGATCCTACCGAATGACCAAGTGAGACTACATTGATTTCAGGGTAGAGACCCTAGGGAAGGTACATGCATCATCATGATTGTGTTTTACATTATTTGGGTGTTCTGGGAAAGAAATTGAAATAAAATGATAAAATAAAACCTTGATTTTTCCTTACTACTTGGGCTTAGGTGATCCTTGTTTACCGTACACCTATGGCACTTGGACGTCATCCCCGTGTGGCTCAGATGGCTGAGGCCCAGCAGATTCAGGTGGTCGATCAGCTGAGGATTGACTGAGTGGAGGAAGATAGCTAGTGGAAGAAGACTCACAGTTCTTTCCAGTGGCAGACCCTCAAGAAGTATGAGGGTAGTACTTCAGATACGGAGACGGAGGGGTGGCTTGTGGAGTCTCAGGCGAGACGTTTGGAGGAGACGCTTCGTCCTTCGCTCCAGTATGCATTCATCCCCTTTTCCATTCTGACGTACATGGAGGTACAGATGAAGGTAGAGGATGTAGAGAGGATGCACACGTTGGGAGCTGCACCCCGAGAGGGGATCCATCCATGCTCATTGAAGGGGAAAGAAGTCAGTAGCAGGTCTCCTGCAACTGGACCTTCTAGGTTCAAGCCAGCGGGGAGCAGGGCCCAGTAGTTCCAGTTCAGATCTTCGGGTCCTCATCCCTTTTTCAAGAGCCAAGGACTGAGGTGTTTTTCTTGTGGATGTTTCTGGAATTATTAGAGTCGTTGTCCGACCCGAGCTCAATACGGTGGAGGTGGGCAGGTTCAGTGCCCACCTCAGCAGCACCAGTTGCCGGTGAGGCCCTTCCAGCAGCAGTAGGACCATGCTCCTCTGAGGGCAGACTTTGCAAGAGGAGGCCGACATCAGGGTGCTCCTCAGGGACCTTGAACAGGGTGTGGTCGGGGAAGTGGACGACATCAGAGAGGCATAGAAGCTGGGCGTGGACAGTTTCACACAGTAGAGTTGAAAGCTCCAGCAGGACCAGAGGTGGTGCGAGGTACGATTTGTTTGTTCAGCACTCTTGTTTCTACTTTGTTCAATTCGGGAGCTTCACACTCCTTTGGTGCACCTGGTATATCCCATTCCTTGTGACTAGACGTAGAGAGACATTCCGTACCACTGGTACTGAGTACATCGGCTGGAGGCCGGACCATCGTATCTTGTATTTTCCGGGGATGTGGGCTAACGTTGGGACCACATCGATCTAGTGGGGACCTTCTTCTATTACAGATGGAACCATACAATTTCATCCTAGGCATCGACTAGTTTTTTTTTCTGTTGGTGCCATTATCAGCTGCTTCTGGAGATGAGTCATGTTCTCCGACGTGGATGGGCAGTGTGTAGCTTTTGTTGGCGAGAGGAGCTATCCAGTGTGAAACCGGCGTGTGGAGCCTCTCATTTCCTTTTTAGGTGGGATGTCAGTGGTTCCAGCTGATACAAAGATGATGGATGTCTTGGAGGTTTTTGGGGAGTTCCTCGATGTTTTTCCTGAGGAGTTTGTGACTCTACCCCCCGGTGTGACGTTGAGTTTGGGATAGACATACAACATGGTGCCCGTCCGATTTCGATGGACCCTTATTGGATGGAACCTTCGGAGTTGTGGGAGTTGAGGATTCAGATTGATGATCTGATGGAGAAGGGTTTTGTTCAAACAAGCATATCTCCAGGGGGTGCTCTAGTTTTTTTCGTGAAGAAGGCAGATGGTGGTCTGAGGCTATGAATAGACTACCGAAGGTTGAACCATGTAACGGTTAAGAACCGCTATCCCCTCCCAAGGATAGATGATCTCTTCGTCCAACTGAGGGGAGCAGTTTGGTTTTCCAAGATTGATCTACGATCTGGATATCATTAGCCGAGGGTAAATGATAGGGACATCTCGAAGACGGCTTTCAGGTGCAGGTATGGGCACTTTGAGTTCATGGTGATGCCTTTTGGAGTTACAAATGCACCAGCTATGTTCATGGGACTTATGAACTTTGTCTTCGGGGAGTTTCTGGACCAGTTCGTTGTTGTGTTTATCGATGACATCCTGATCTACTCAATGTCAGAGGAGGAGCATGTTGAGCATATCAGGGAAGTCTTGGAAGTCCTTCGACACCACCATCATTACAGGAAATTGTCGAAGTGTAAGTTCTTGACACAATAAGTACACTTCCTTGGGCACGTGGTGTATTAGCATGGAGTGTCAGTGGACCCATCGAAGGTGGAGGTAGTTGTTTCTTGGGCAGCACCCAAGAGCGTGGCAGAAGTTCATAGTTTCTTGGGGTTAACAGGTTACTATCGGACGTTTGTTTCAGACTTCTCTCGAGTTGCTGCTCCTTTGACAGCTTTGATGAGGAAGAACCAGGTCTTCCAATGGAGCAAGTAGTGCCATAAGGATTTCGACTACCTGAAGGAGAACATAGTTAGTGCTCCCATGCTCAGGTTTCCAGAGGAAGGGTTGTTGTATGAGATGTTTTGTGATGCTTCTGGCCTTGGTCTGGGGTGCGTGATGATGTAGAAGAAGGGAGTGATCTGTTATGGGTCTAGGCAGTTACACCCTCACGAGCATAACTATGCCACCCATGCCCTAGAGCTTGCAGCAGTAGTTTTCGAACTGAAGTTATGGTGACATTACCTCTTTGGGGAGCGATTTGTGGTCTTCTCAGATCACAAGAGCCTGCGCTATATCTTCTCCCAGCGTGACTTGAACTTATGGTAGCGGAGATGGGTCGAGTTTCTCCAAACTATGACTTTGAGATCTCTTACATTGAAGGTATGGGAAACGTTGTGGCTGATGCGTTCAGTATGAAGTCACATCAGGAAGTGGTTCGGGAGTCCACTGATGCATGGAAAGTGATGGGAGAGTTGGCTGCCTTGCACATGGATGCCAGGGTAGAAGGTGTAAGAGGGTTTTTGTTTCAGATGATGGTGCAGTCCTCCTCGCTGCAGCAGGTGGAAGAGTCTCAGTGGGGGGACTCCGAGGCGGAAGTGATACGGGATCGTGTTGATCAGGGGAACGCTCCAGAGGTATGGTCAAAGGACAGACGACATGGCATGCTTTTCCATGGAGGGTTGTTTGTTCTGGAGGCAATGCATGAGGGAGTTCTCCGTGAGTTCCATAGATCATCCTTTGAAGTACATCCTAGAGTATCAAAAATGTACCAAGGCCTGAGGGAACAGTTTTGGTGGCCCGGGGTGAAATGGGCAGTGGCAGGGTTTGTGGCTAAATGCCTAGTGTGTCAGCATGTGAAGGCTGAACACCATGTTCCTAGTGTTTTTTTTCATCCTTTAGATGTCCCCGAGTGGATATGGGATGACATATCAATGGAATTCGTCACAGGACTACCCAGAGATCAAGGTGGTTATGATGTGATCTGGGTAGTGGTGGATCGACTGAAGAAATCAGCTCACTTCTTAGCAATTAAGGAGTGAGACCCGGTGAGTACCCTAGCACAGAGGTACGTAGACGAGGTGGTAAGTATTCATGGAGTTCCAAAGACTATCATCTCAGATCTGGATACTCAGTTTACCTCATGAGTCTAGAGGGGGTTACAACATGCTTTTGGAACCCAGCTACGCCATAGCACTGCTTTCCACCCTCAGACCGATGGGCAGACATAGCGGACTATCCAGACGATGGAGGACATGTTGCGAGCATGCTTTCTGGATTTCAAGGGATCATGGGTACAAAACTTGACTTTAGAAGAGTTCTCCTACAGCAACAACTTCCACTCTACTATTGGCATGGCACCGTTTGAGGCTTTGTATGGAAGGCCATGTCGTTCACCCATTTTCTAGGCAGAGGTTGGTGAGACAGGTTCTCTTGGGATAGAGGTAGTGCAGAGAACCATAGAGAAAGTCCATCTTATACTTGAGAGGATGAAAGTGGCTCAGGACCGACAGAAGTCTTATGCTGATCATTGGAGGATTCCCTTGGAGTTCGAGGTGGGAGATCATGTGTTTTTGAAGGTTTCCCCACGATGAGGGCATTTGAGGTTTGGGAAAGGGAGTAAGCTCTCACCTAGGTTCATCGGACCTTTTGAGGTGTTGAGGCATGTCGGCGAGGTGGAATATCAGCTGGCCCTGCCACCTTAGTTGGAGAAGGTTCATGACGTCTTCCACTTCTCTTAGCTTCGTCTGTACTTACACGATTACTCCCACGTTATCAACTGGGGATAGTTAGATATTAGAGTTGATGTGACCTTTGAGGAACGACCAGTCAGAATCTAGGATCGTAATGAGAAGGTTCTCCGTGGACGAACCATTCCATTGGTTCGTGTGTTGTGGAGGCATGGCGGGCTCGTGGAAAGAAATTGGGAGCAGGAGACCTAGATGCACGCTCAGTACCTAGAGTTGTTTTGACTTGTGCTTTTCCTTGTTCTTATGAGATGTGTGTTGATGTTGTGCTTTGTACCTTTGATATATGTAATTCTTGGCTTTTCAGTTATGAGACCTTATTTGTTTCCTTATTCCCTGGTAATGTGTGACATGTCCGGATGTGTGGGAAAGGGAAAAACCTGATCCTTAATCGAGACGCATTAATGCGGATGCGATTGAACCCGTGCGGGTGAGTCAGTGCTGCCTAAAGTGGATAATATCTCGACGTAGGAGATGTAATTCTTCCCCAAACCACATGTTCAGGCAGTGTGTTGGTTGTGTGGTTTTGGGGGTAGTGTGAGTTGAAGAATCCTAATGTATGAAAGTGGGAAGACCCAATTCTTAATCGAGACGCATTAACGAGGATGCGATTAAACCCATGCAGGCGAGTCAGTGCCGCCTAAAGCGGATAATATCTTGACATAGGAGAAGGAATTCCTAATACATATGATTAGGATTGTTGGTTGGGTTCCTATTATAATGAGAACACTAAGAGGTATCTTGTTGAGTTTCCTCTGGGTTGGTTTTTGAATTCTTTGGGATGATAATGTTTTAAGAGGTATCTAATGTAATGGCTCGGACCTCTCCAGCATATTCCATTGTCAAAAAGAAGGTCACGAAGTGTTCTGGATGGTAAAATGGAATTTTCCCACACTTTCCAGAATTTTGAAACTACATGCCGTGTAGTTTGAGTACACGTCGTGTACCCCCTTTTCGGGTATAACCCGTGTTGCAGGTCGTGTCCTCGCTGTGTGAAATAATGGGTGCACGTCATGTTCCCAGTTCTACACACGGTGTAGTCCTTCCCCGCATACACGTTACTAGTCAACGACCATGTACCGTGTTGGAGCTATGTCCTTGCCGTGTGCAATAAATGAGTACACGCCATGTGTCTAAACTACATGTCGTGCAGTTGTAGATGCCGGAAAAGTCCGTTGTTCCCAAACGAAGCTCCGGATGCGGAAAGCGAAGTGATATTTGGAGTCAAAGGCACGTTCCGGAGGGCCCGGAGGACTTGCGCGAAATTTCAGAGGCCCGCGCGCAAAGTTGAGTCGCGGCGCGCAATCCTCCCGGGATGCGTGCAATGCACTGGGCCGGCGCGCTATTTTGCGCGCCCGTGGCCTGCGCGGCTCCCTTGCGCGCCGGGTCCTGATTCCCCGCCCGCGAAGAGAATTCCGCGCCCGAAACCGGATTCCGCGCCCGGGGTTGCCTATAAATATAAGGCGACCCCCGACGTTTTGAAGGTTGCCAGAATCCGAAGCGTCGCTCGTTCGCGCAATCCAACCCCTTCCGCGCGCAATGCCGATCTTCAGGTAACCTCCTTTCTTTCGCGCAATAGAGCCTTGGGGTTCGCCTTCGCGCACAATCCCCTTGGCTCCTTTCCTTTGAATAATCCTTAACCCGAAGGCCTTTGCGCGCAAAAGAAGCCTCTTGCGCGCAATTTCCCCCGGGTGCGCGCAATCCAACCCGATTGCGCGCACCCCCCATCTTGAAAGTGGCCATTCGTTAGAGAATGAGCCGTTGCCCCCGCGAGCTGTCTGAAGCCCGGTGCGCGCAATCTCAATCATCCGCACGCAAAGGGATGGCCCAATTGCGCGCAAGCCCGCCATTTTGCGCGCCGACCTGCTGTTTTGCGCGCAAAGCTCCTCTTTTGCGCGCAATCCCCCAGGGTCACCCCCCTTGACCCCCTGAGGGTACCCGCCTGCGTGGCGCACGATGATTTTCATCCTGGGTGCCCGCACCGTGCGTTGTCTTTCCGTGCGGCCCTCCAGGCTCGCGCGAAGTGACACGGACCCATCAGCGGCAATCCATCGTCCCGCATGACGTTAAACTGCCCATACGTCCAGCATGACGTTAAACTGCACATACGTCCAGCATGACGTTAAAATGCACATTCGTCCCGCATGACGTTAAACTGCCCATACGTCCAGCATGACGTTAAACTGCACATATGTACAACATGACATTAAACTGCACATTCGTCCCGCATGACGTTAAACTGCGCATACGTCCAGCATGACGTTAAACTGCACATTCGTCCCACATGACGCTAAACTGCATCCGTCCAACATGACGTTAAACTGTACTACGTCCAAGCTGCACGACGCTAAACTGCCTAGCCCCTATCGTCCGGGCTGTAAGACGTTAAACTGCCAAGCACCTTCGTCCTCAACACACGACGTTAAACTCTACTTCATCCGGCAAGACGTTAAACCGTCCGCTTCGTCCTCAACACACGACGTTAAACTGTACTTCGTCTGGAAAGACGCTAAACCGTCCGCATCACCCGATCCCGTGCCTCGCACGCAGGGTCCCCCCTCGGGTTGGATGTGGCCCCCACCCGCTCGTCTCTGCAGGGATGTCGGGATTGCCCCTCTTTAGGGACGATTTAATGGGAGCGGCTTTTCCCTACGGGGGTAGGGTATTACAAACCCCTAGTTTCTTGTGGGGGGCTGCACATGTGTATCTCCATTGCGCTCCCCCACCGCCGAAGCCAGTAGAGGGTGTGACTGGGATCGAGGTGTCTCCTACTTTCGGTCCAAGTCCCTTCCAAATGAGTTTTGCCGCATTCGGGCTGCCTCAAGTGCGTAAGTCCTGACAGAATGAACTACGTGGACTTTGATCCCTGTCTTCTAAACAGGGTACGTAGGAAACCTCCCTTAGGTTCAAGCCCACCACCTGGTTGTCCCGGTCGTATTCACGTCGGTTCGTCCATCAGTGGACCCCTCCAGGGTTCACGCTTGCGTCGATTCACCTATGAATCCGCCCCTGTGGGAGACTGCCCGTGTGTATCTCCAATGTGCCTCCCCACAGCCCCTTTTTTCCATCGTCCAGCATGACGTGAAACTGTGATCCACCCGGCCGTTCAATCCCCCTCTGCGTGAGGTGGTTCAGTTCAATCCTCC
Organism: Viscum album; assembly: GCA_963277665.1. Classification (NCBI taxonomy): domain Eukaryota; kingdom Viridiplantae; phylum Streptophyta; class Magnoliopsida; order Santalales; family Viscaceae; genus Viscum; species Viscum album. The sequence goes on from OY728129.1 coordinate 310,855,295, forward strand.
GCCCGGCGGCCTCGACCTCTTCGTGAGTCGGCTTGCCGACGTCCAGCATGATGTTAAACTGTATATCCGAACTACGTTGACTTTGATCCGTGCTAACGCGCGGTACGTAGGAAGCCCCTACGGGGTCCAAGCTCTTCACTCCATCATCCATCCTGATCCTTACCCGGGCCGCCACATCCCGGTGGGGTCATGCCACTTCACTCCACTCCATATCACCTGGGAAGCCGCCCATGCGTTGGCCCCAGCGTCGGAGGTTCCCCGCAAGGGGTTCTGTCATCTGATCCACTGTTCGTGTTGATCGGTCCGATGCCGTCCCCGCTGGACGTTAAACTCGCGGCATACCCCGTGTTAAACATGGGAAGCTGAGGAAAACCTCAGGGGACACAGTTCCCCGCACCCAGTGCGGGATGCCTCAGGCCATCATGCCTTAGAGAAGCCCTATTAGGGACGGAAGACAGACGTGCAGAGCCGCAGTGTTACGACACGCCCCCAGCACCCAGAGCCACCCGGCCTCCTCACCGCAGGTTGCTGCCCCGACCAGACTCCTTGGAGCGTCCGGGCGGAAGCAGCGTAATTAACCGGTGTCCATGAAGATATGGCACCGGGAACGAGATTCACGAGCATGTCTTAAATCTATGAGGGAGACCCGGTTTAGGCGATGAGTTCCGAGGAGAGGTCCAAGGAAGGAGGAGCCGACATCCCATCATCCCAGTTTCGATCAAGGAGCAGACGCCCCTGAATAAGGGACGGATGCCGCCCGCCTTTGGAAAGCGGGACTGCGGGACCACAAGCCGCGCGCCCATCCCCTCGGGTTGACGGGTGCACGCGCGAACGCGTCCTGGCGGAACAGCGTAACCCGACGCACATCCGCACCGAAACAGCAGTCCTTCCCTGCGTATGCGTTACCCTCAAACCGTGTGTTGACCAGTCAATGGCCGCAGAATCGTGTTAGAAGCCGCGTGGAGACCATGTAAACTAACAAAGTACACACCGTGTACCCTAAAGTACACACCATGTACTTTTTCTTTTCTCGTCTATAAAAGGAGGGGTCCCCTCCTCCTTTCAACTCACCCCTCTCCTCCCCTTTCCATCTGAGTTGAGTTCTCCCAAAAGACTCGAAGGCTCTTTCATCGATAATTTCTTCGTCCGAGCTCCGATTTACAATCCGTAAGCAGCCACCGGATCGTGACGATAAGGCTGAACTTAAGATATTGGATCTGTTGTCTTTCCTTATACCTTTCCTTTCCGACTTCCACCCGACGAGGTTTTTTCGGGACCCAACAGAAGTGAAAGACACCGACAGACTTCTTCTAAAGTTGATCCGGGGAGCGATGTGATCAGAACCTATTGAAGTAGGTATCTAACCCTTTTCTATATCTCTCCCTTTTTTGCATCATGCAAGGTTGTAATCCTCTTGTTTTCATGAGAAATAGTTGAACCATTAAATAAAGATAATAACTAGTCAAACAACGGGGTTGGGAATTTGGTGATTGTTGGTACTTTATATCCTGTGATTTTATGTTGTGAATTGAATGATCTTCTGCCTACTAAAAATCACGGTCGTTGGGGGCCTTTTCCTGTGAAATTAAATGTTTCCCTATCTTTATAGACTTTTTTGTGGATTTAACTTTGTGGAAATTGGTTAATCACGTAAAGTTGGCTGATTAAATGAATATCTGGAACCCTTGTGTGATCACCCCGGTTAATAAAAATGGAATAATGAACATGTGGGTGTTGGAATGGATACGTGACATGTGATGGGGGTGTTTTTTTGGGTTTTCGTGCATAGGGAGAGTAGTAGTGCTGTGGTTGACTTGGTTGTGGGTTGGTGTGAATGTTGTGATGGTTATGTGCAGCGGGGCTATGATAAATGGTATTAAAGGGATGTTGATGTGCAGGTTCTATGTGGTTGTGGTTATGGTGGATGGTAGTGGGGCTGCAGGGATGGGTTGGATGTGAACGGATTATGGGTTGTGAATAATAAATAAAAGCGGAAGAGTTAATGAATAGTGGGGTGTGGTAATGGAACAAAGTTAATAATCAATGCGGTTGGTTGGTTGATAAGAAGGGCTTGGTTGTGTTACTTGTGTTTTCCTAACTTGATTTCTGGATGGAAAGGATATGTTTTATGAACGATCAATGTGGTTGGTTGTGGATAGTTTCCCAGTAGTTAAGGAACTAAAAAATCTAATTCTACTGAAACGTGAAAACCTAAATGGGGTTGGGGTTTTTTTTATATGCATGTTTCGTAGTAGTAGTGCTGAGGAATGTTCTCAGTTTCTCTGTTTAGAATCCATAGGATGGGATGTGTGGATGGTATATATATATATATGTAACTTTTGTGTTTTATCGCACCCCACCCATGTTGAGAACGTAGTGCCGAACACTCCCATTTCATGGGGGAGGGTGTTTTTCCCTTAGTTACTAGGTCCTTCCTACTCCTTCTCCCCTAGGATGTGTTGGCTTGAGGCGAACTTACAGCTAAGACTCTTTGGGTAGGTTTCTATTGGGGTGGCTTTAGCCCAATACTCTTCGGAAAGGTTCTACTGTTTCCCAAGAATCTTCGGGATGAGGCCCAGGTGATTGCAGGAGGGATACGTGGTTATGAGGCCCAGGTTTGTGCGGGCGGGATACGTGGTTGTGAGGCCCAGGTGTGTGCCGGTGGGATACATGGTTGTGAGGCCCAGGTGTGTGTGGGCGGGAGACGTGTTTGTGAGGCCCAGGTGTGTGCGGGCGGGGAGAGTGTGGCAGCGTCAGGACGTTCGTCGTTAGGAATAGCAGCTAACTAAAGGTAAGTGGTCCGGGATACCCAATACTCTTGTTTCTTATATACTACTACCTGTTGTGCTTATGTTTTGGTGAGTGTGGATAGTGAGGTTGGGTGGATAGAATTCTTTGCTAGGTTTCATGTGTTGTTCTCACGGGACATTATGATGTATACCCACTTGTGCACGAGAGCTTTAGGTTTCCCTACTGAGTATACATGTATGCTCACCCTATGTTTACTTTCTGGTTTCCAGGAGAACTATCCGTGCCGTGCGGGACCTTACTAGTCGGACAGTTGGAGTTGTTGCAGATTATGTTCTATTGTTTCTTTTGGTATTGTACTTTGAACATTCTTGTACTTGTACCTTGTTATAAAATTATTTAAATATGCATTTGGGCTTGGTTTGGGTTTATTTTTATACACTTGTTCTTTTTCCTTTTTGGTGGTTGACTTGTCCTATCTCCCAATCCTAATTAAATAAAAAGGGTAATGCCTCCCATTATTGTGAAAACTCATACCCTTGGTGCTAGTCACCCCCCCGGGGGCCTACTAGAGGCGGGACTCGGGGGTCATTATCTCCCTTTCACCATTGCCAACTCAGGAGGGGAATCTTTGGTGGGAGGGGGTCGTGACACTGACGATGATGAAATTGAACAAATATATAAAATATATGTTTTTCGTCGAAGTTTTTCTTATGTTTAATGTAGGGAACATGAATTAGATTATCATTTATGAATCTTCATATATGATTTATTCTTTTAATTTTATAAATTATGTATTCTGTAATGACATGGAAAATATATATAAATGGTTTATGAAGAAACTTGATTATTAAAGTGGTTACTTGTTATATTTCAATTATAAATTTTCACTCATATATTTATAAATGATGATAAATTTAAAATAATTAATGTTTTTCTAATATTTTATGTGATATGAATAAAATTTGATATATTTAATTGGTTTTAAAAAATTTTAAGGAATATTTAACCCTTATGGTAATAACATGCTTTAGTGAGAATGTTAATTGAGGAATAATAACTTTATATATTATATAAATAATTTTACAGGTAATGATAATCCTTAGGGTTAATATAATATTCTGTGAGTCATTTTCAAATGGGGAAACTGTTTATTAAAATTTGGGAGTATTTCATTATCATATAGATAACTATGAGATTGATAATTATTTTGGTGATGCTGTAATTAATTCCCCATATATTGATGTAAAATATATTTAAAACAGATTATGATTATGTTTAACTAAATATAACTAGTTAATATGATATTTTATTTTAGTAATAACTACTCTGTAAACATTAAGAAGAGTATATGTTTTTATATTTGTATTAGAATGATTTATTATATTTATAGAAAATATTAGAATAATTAGAATAAAATATTATTATAGAAAATACATTTTCTACTATGAAATTTTTTGTGAATGATGTTATATTAAGATTAATGGTAACTAGAACTTGGATGAATATGTGATAAAATCATACATATATTTTGGTTTTAATTTTGGTCTACAATATTCTAAATATTGTTTTGAAAATTAATTTATGGAATTATAAAAGCTGAAAAAAAATTTCATGGAATTTGAGATTATATTAAAATGATTTAAAATTGGATATTATCTAGTCATTTTTTAACCAAATTTTTTTTTGATTAATGTATAGAAACCTGAGAAATATATTTGTATAATTTTAGAAATCTTTTCAACTATTAAAAAAAATTTCAATAATTTGGGGCTATGAACATAATATTTAATATCGATTCCCTCGATATATAAGTGATATAGAAGTTGAAACTTCTCAGAGGATAAATCAATGATGAAAATAAATATATTATGTTGAAATATATCATGTAAATAATTTTTTATAAAAAATATCTCAATGATAAAATATTTTTTCAAATATATCAATTCATACATGAATTTTAACACTATATTATCAAGGTGTGCATATTGAAACTCAAGAAAAATTATGACTCATCTATAGGTTAATGAAATTAGGAAATAATAAGTTCAAATGTCATGACATATATTTTATTTTTCATGATTAAATAAATATGTAAATTTATAACTATGTTTTTGTAAATTCGTTTGTTCAGTGTAAAATTACAAATTCCAGTACATCATTTCTTTATGTGGTATAATTTAATACCATTATATTTTACATAGAAAAGGATATCCCATAAAATTTCAAATACCACATGTATTACCAAGATTAATATAAATTGTGATATTTAATTAAAATATTTTTAATAAAACATGACAAAAATAGTATATTGTATTAATTGATCGGAATATACAAGTGTAACATCATTATGAAATATATATAATAAATATTTCTTTTATAATATTATACTAATAATATCCCATAAAATTTGAACTCAATTTAAAATTAGTTAATTTATGATTAGAGACGCAATTTTTTATAAATCATATTAATGTGCATAATGATTTTTTATTAAAATTATATAACGTTAATTACAATATGTGAGAGCTTTTACTTTTCCAGACCCCCTTGCTCCAATGGTTCCTCTCTTGGGTTGTTAATGAATAAATCGAGATAATTACCCCTGATTTCCACCTCCAGTTGGCATTGGGTTGGCAACTAGTACCAAGGGAATAAAAATCACACTATATGGAAGTCATTGCCATTTTTAAAAACATGACTAGGAGATTTGATTGATCTTCCCAAAAAATAATCCATAAAATTCATAAAAGGAAAAAAGTCATCCCATATTCATTCCTAAAATAGAACTAATATAAGTAAAACAAAGATCTATTATATGGTACCCAGGGGAATGCTAAAGAAGCAACTCAAAAACTGTCAAGATCCAAGCTAGTGAGGTCATGCATTGTCTACAATGTCCTCATGGAAACCTAAAAGGCTGTTTTATATACAGAGGGAGCGAATACTAGTATCATTTGTTGGAAAACCAAATTCTATCATGAACATGTGAGGGAAACATGTTAATCCTTCCATGTGAAAATAGTTTACCCAAATATCACCTACCATTTATACTATCCAATCCAACCTCACCAACCACATACACAAAATTATAAAAGTAATTTAATGCTATGTAATTCACATCGATGATAGGGTTCCCCACACCACTTACCTAATATTAGTCACCCTTTCTTAAATGAATATTTCCTCACGCTCCCACCTCTTTCGATCGTACCATGTCAAAATCCGCTCAAACACACCTATTCCATGAACCACATCCCATCCCGCCTACAGACACGTATTCCAAAAATCACATATCATCTTGTTCCCAATCCCATGAGCCAAAACTCATCATACTCGTAGACGACAGTCAAAAACTACATCATGTCCCTTCACCTAAGCTACAATCCCCATCTCATCCTACTCGTAGATACCTAGGCCACAAACCACATCTCGTTATGTCACCTGGGCCATGAACCCCATATCATCCTACCCACAAACACCTAGGACAAAAAACACATCTCATCCCATCAAATGGACTATGAACCAAATAATATGTCATCATGAAGACACTTGGAGAAGCATAAGTCATCTCATCCCAATGATACATGGTAAAACACAAATCGCCTCCTCGTAAAGACAGACATGATAGAAAAACTCACTTGTACACACCTAGGCCTCCCAAACATCAACATTCTATAAGAATAATGTGTTATCACCGCCTAGACGAGGGATATGGAAATAGTTTTGGTCCATCTATCTGTCCTCCCACTTGGATGTTTTGGAAAGACACCCTCCCCCATGATGATGGGGATGTTCAAAACATAGTGCTCAACAATGCTGGAGTGCATATAGGAATCACATGGTAAATAAATGTTTATACAAATATGATACCAAACACTCAGTCCCATCCTATGGTATCTCAAACAATCAACCAGATCACTACACTAGCAACGTTTCTATAACATCTAAATTCACAAAACAACATATTAAGCCACACGCTCCATTCAATTTCATCCAATTCTATTTAAGCATCACCATTCATTATTTACAAATTATTTTTTCATTACCTTAACCCAAAAAAATTATTCTTCTTCCAATCATTATTAGCTAATTATTTATTCATTTATTCCATTAGTATCCTTGTAAACTAACAATCACATCATACAACAAGAAACACAGAAATATTTATACATATATAATCTCAGGATCAACTACCCATACCATCCATCACCATCCTTACCCAACATCATCCTTCTAAAATAAATCCATCCCTACACAACCACATATTGCAACACATCATCGTACGACCACACCGTAGACCTTTTTTACAATAATTCTCATCCATTACACAATTAATCAATCTCTGAATCATATATTCTATTACATATCCAGGTTTTTGTAATGTATAGAAATCCATCCATGACATTACTGATGCCACCCCATAGCACAAAACCATTCTCACAGAAATACCACATCACAAAAAAATAGACCCACACATCCCAACATATCTACCTCCCATTCATTTGCCCCACGATATATGCCAAAAATATTCCACACATATTTTCACATACCAAAACATAACCCATTTTTAGATTTATGAAACGGGACAATTATTTGATTTCAATTTATTATTTAAAGTTGTTGTCACACAACCCATGTCATGGTGCATCCATTCATTTTCCAAATTTATGTGATTAAAAAATTTTCATATGTATGAGTTCAACATGATCCAAATAACATGCCCATCATTTTGTGTGTATAAAATGAAAAAAACGAAAACTATTTTTTGGGAGGTATCAAGCGCATAATATTACAATATCAAAATCATATTCTTCAAATTACAAATACCCAAAACGAATCCCCCGACACCATTCAATTTCACAAAACCGATTCATATCATTGATTAGTTTGGAAAATACATGATCCATAGGTGAAAAAAATTAAATCCATACAATATGATGTAAAAATTATGAAAAATAATGGAAATCCTTTGTCAAATAAGCTTTTCAACACATCTTTGCACTATAGGGAAAATATGAATGATTGCAAGTGACATCTGCATCGCTAAAAAAGCCGATCAACTTATTTGGAACAAAAAGACTATCAAAACACTTCCAAAACATCTAACTCAATACAACCAATAACCCAACTCTAAATCACGGGGAAATAACCAGAGGAAACAGAAGTGAAAGAGGAGATACCTCACCATAGATTGATCACAGATCTCTAATGAAAAACCACTAGGATTGATAGATCAATGATTAAGGAGAATGGCTCGATGGAATCCTCGGGGCACCTATAGTTCATAAGGAATGATAATAAAAATAAAACCGTGACCAAATGAGTAATGGTTTGGTGAAAAATAATTATTCAAATGGAACATGATTAGTGTATTATATGACATGTAATAACAATTCACAACGTGTAATACTCCCGGTTCTGTTTCAATAAAAATTATGGCGCCTCGCTATTAATTTTATATTTCTATCCCTTAAATATTACATTCTATGAAAGATCTGAGACAATATAGGAAATATATTTTCACATCATGTTACATGATTACACAAGGTGTAAGAACCCTACTTCTATCCTTTAGCGACTGAATCTCACAAAACTCCTTCTGAACTTTGTCCAAACACTTCCAACCCCGAATACCCACAAACTAATGGACCAAGAAGATATAATGATAAATTAGATACCTCTAAATTGATTATATACCTTATAATCAAGATCTAATCCCAAAAAATATGGGTCCAAACATCAACCTCATGGGATACCTCTCAAAGATCTTGCTATTCTTCAAACATGGCTATCCACCGAACACATTAATGTTCAACTATAAACAACACTTTATTGATAATGAATGATTAGAAACCCCCATAAATAAGAAAAACTCCTCTGAAATTAGCAACCATATCTTATCTTCTGAACTCAAAAACCACAAAAAATACCAATCATTTCCAACCACCGCATTTTTAGAACATTTGTATCAAATAATTCCAACCACCATTTCAATATATTATTCTCTCTATGTGGCACTATCTCTCCCATGTTGGATTAATCGCATCACAATTAATGTTTCTTGATTAAGAGTTAGGTACACCATTTTTCACATGTTATGAATTAATCACACATTACACCTCACATAACACTACCAAGGTAAAACAATTCATCTCATATAAAAAAAATTCATCCTTTACATTTCAAAACAAAACAGAAAAAATAAAACACAAAAAAACAATTCATGGTATTGGGAACACATAAACATTTCCCGCTATCATGTACTCTATTCCTAGTCACCATGACTCCATAACACATGGAATAATGGAATAGTTCATCCATAAAAAAATTTCTAATTATGATATTGGATATCTAGTGGATACTCAAAAAATTTCACATCATCCTTAATTTCCAACTCTCCCTAGTAAATAACATGGTATTCAATAACTTGATACAGATGGAGCTATGAAATGTAGAAGACGTCATGGATCCCCTCTAACTATGGTGAAAAAGTGAAACAATAGGCCACCTATCAAACTCAATCCAACATAAAAAAGGGTTCAATGAACCTAGAATTAAGATTACTCATTATACTAATCCTCATGTGCTAATGTTGAGGGGAAACCATTAGGAACACGTGGAACCCAACCTAATAATCCAAGGGCCTCATTTTCTGACCAGCATATGATTTCATCTGGTCATGCACTGCTTTCTTCCTCTCGTGAATAAGATGAAATTGTTCTATTGTTCTTTAAACCATATTCAGACCCAGAGCATCTGTCTCTCCAACCTCCATCCAACAGATCAAAGTCTAACATTTTCATCCATACAAAAAATCAAATGAAGAAATGTAAATTGAAGAATGATATTTATCATTATAAATAAACTCCACAAAATGTGGGTTTAATACCTAATATTCACAAAAATCAATGACTAGTGCTCGAAAAATATTCTCTATTATCAGGATAGTGTGCATTATATGCCAATCTATCGGATAGTGGAAAGTAGTGATGACGTGTATCAAGGATCCAAAATTGTAACATCCCCAGTATTTATATAATATTAAAATATTCTTATATAATAATATTTATGAATAAGATATTAGTTGTATGTTGAATCTGACACTTTTTCTTGATAGAATACTCGATACACAACAATGGGTTTCTTTGAAATCTTACATTACACAAAACATTGAGTCATACCGAAATAATACAAAAATATTTTTATTATTTTAAATGGTAGTTATCGTCTAGTTCTTATATTAGAGGGAATGAACATAATTTACCACAATATAATGAAATATTTTTTAAATGTAGTAAAAATTATCCAATAAATTTTACATTCTTAATGTGGGAATGAATTAATTTTTAAACATAAAATACTATAATATTTTTAAGAGGTCGTTTTCCACCTTTTTCTAGAGAACTAGTTGTAAATATAGATTTTTTCACATTTATAAGTTCTATTTGACAAAATAATCATCCTCTTTTGAATATGGAATTAAAATTTTACTTTGGATGGAATTTAGGATTTTTCTTATAAAATTCATATTTTGATGAAGAGTGAAAAATACTGCATTTTAATTGAAACCTGCCTTTTAATCTGATTTATTTCTATAGATACTTATCCGCCTTAATAGTTATTAATGTTTTAATGGATTATTTTTTTATTATTTAATAAAATTTTGGTCATTATATGTAATTTCACATTTAAATTGGAAATAAACACATGTCCATCTTTTGGTGGTTTTTACATCAAAAAAACCCTCTTTTTGGTTTTACATCGGGAATTAATATTAAATTAATTACTACAATTTCTATGTTATGAAATTGTAACAATGGATTTAATATTTCTAAAAATATGGTCTAAATTGAGTAAATATGTACCTATTAGTTTTGGACATTATGAATAGTATGTTCAGAAATTATTTTTATTTACCATGGTAATTCGGTAAATTAGGTAAATAAGGGTAAAAATAATAATATAATAAATAAAAATATCCTTCAACATGTACTAATCCTATTGGATGTGATATTTACGATCATAATCTTTCTTAGGTCTATTTGAGGGGCCAATGGAGCCACTAGTATGTGTTAATGACATGTTATAATAAATGATTTAACGTAAAGAGTTATAAAACCAAAACATGTATCTTTTACTAAAATAATTTTAATATTGTGTAATATAACTAATCGCTTTGAATATAAATCAGAATTATAAAAATAATTATATTTCCATAATCAAGGTATTTTATTTATAATTTTTAGACATTAAATAAATAAATTTATTCATGTTACAATGATGATGCAAGGATTGCATTTATAATGAAATATTCAAATAAATGATCTTATAGATATTAAAATAAACGTAATTGGAAAATTTGGTTTCCATAACCTAATTTTATGCATGAATATGACATGTTATATTTTAGGAAATGCTTTTGGTTCAATGGAATTGTGTTTTTATGACATTATGAAAAATCAATTTCTAAATAGTGTCAAAATTGACATAAATGGGTTTTTATAACAAACACTTGTTTATTAAATGATATAAACTTCATAAAAACAAATGATTCATAAAAATAACTTATAAAGTTAAAAATTAATTAATTATTCATTTTAGTTTCTCTTATAATTTTATAGTATATATTGTAACCATATATTAAGAAAATACATGAAGGCATGGTAATAGTTATTATTTTTAACAAAGGGTTAAAGCTAAAAGATATGTTTAATTTTTCTAACTAAATTGGTCTAAAACCATTTGGTTGAGATGATTTTGACACATATACATCTTATCCTTTATATGATTCACATTTTAACTGTTATAATTCTTAAATAAATTTATAATAAAATTATATTTCAAGACATTCATAAAGTTCCCCTCCTCCGTCTAATAAAAGGCCCCCACCACTACCCAATTACTCACACCTCTAATGTCCCTTGAATCATCAAATTTATTCTCAAATAAGCTCTATAAATTTGACCCTTACTCTCATAATCCTTACCATTGGATGATGAAAAACCACGTTTGACTTTTGGCTCAAATCAATAAGAGTTACCTGATTTAGAGGTCACGTTTTCCATGATGCTCCTTTCATTTATTTTCTTTCTCTAACCCCCTAACCTCTTGTTATTCCATTATTTTATAAAATACAAAATATACTCAATATAATACGATGTTTTTTACTATGGGATCAACCAACATTTAAACACACCTCCGTCTAATGAATACAGAATATACTATTTATGAGAATGGAGAACAACACCTTAATGAACGAATGATTGTTGAAATTTTCACTAATAACCTATGATTTAGGCCATAGGATGTACCTTTTTTATATATGATATATATTATATTAATATTTTCCCTATTCTTCTATAATTTTGATTTCTTACATACCATTATGCTGTCCATGTTGCATAAATACGATAATTTTGTTTGAGTGTGTGTGGACTAACACCCCCGAAAAACAATGTGACTCATTAAAACTATACATGGAACACATAAAGGGTGTTTTTATTAAAACAATGAGACATACATGAAATTAATATCAAACTGGTATAAGAATATATATCTATATAATTTTATTATTATTCAATTAATATGACAAATGAAATAAATGAAGCATTGATGCGTACCTATGGACTACCATCTCTATGAATGGTGCATTTAATTTCATATCTCTAAATATAATAATATAATAAATACTTATATACTATATATATGTGATATTTAAATCATGAATAATAGTTTTTATATGATTTACTTTGAACACATGGATAATTTAGATCAAAATTAGTTCAGTTTCGACTCAAGTACCGAATATCCTCAAAATGATTGATATGAAAATAAATAATTATGTAATTTTTATAACATGATAATTTTTAATATAAAATGAATAATAAAAATGAAAATTGTTATAAATAAAGTAAGAAATAACATATGTTTTTTATTCAGTAATATAAAGAATGAATAAGAAAAGTCAGATTCGATGTAAGGGACTTTGTCTAAATATACTTTTAATGAGGAATATTTTGATGTTATACACCACAATATTTCATATAGTGTATAATAAACCCCATTTATTTTTAATTTCATTAATAGGGAATACATTTATATAAAGTGTTTTACTATTTGACAGATGGGATATTTTTATTATATGAGGTGACAATGACTCATCCATAACTGCAACCATTATCTAATATTTGGCATCCTCTACATAAAGTAATGAATTTAAATGGAAAACAAAAAACATAAAACTTTTTCAGGTATATATGAATTGAAAATTGTTTTGATAAAGAATTTATTATATCAATATCTTGAAATTATCTCTTTTGATTGTAATGTGGAAGTGTTATTTTTTCATTATGCTTGTTTTTTTACATTATGATTATATTACGGTTCTTTGACAATAAATGGGTAGTTACATGATAAATCAATCATGGGTGGTTATGTGATAAAAAAATACAAGTGGTTCCATGATAAATGAAGGATAGGAAGATACATTATTACCTCTTATTCACTGGGTATAAAAGTTATCCATGTGGAGATTCCATTTTGAGTTATGTGTAGAAGTAGATCATACTGTTATTCTATTTAATTTTTTGTGTCTCATGTTACCATTATATCTTAATTGTTGAATTATATGAGAATTAAGGTGATGTTTTGGTTACAAAATGGGTATGAAATGAGCTTATTTTCATTTATGTATATCGACTACTTCATAATGGTGAAAAGTATTAATTTATGATAAAGCATTGTCGGTTTACTTGTTTTCACAATGGTAAATGTTTTTCTTCTTTTTATACATCTTTCTGAGATTTTTATGCATAAACCATGTTTTGAAAAAAAATTTATAGAACATATATAATAATAGAGTCAAGGATGGACTCATGGAAATTTCATGTTTTTTAAACATGAAACAAAAAAAAATTCATTTTCAAATGTTTTTTTTATGAAAAAATTAGAATGTGAGTAACTATTTCTAACTGTAATATTTAATTTTTTTTGTATGAGTTAAGACATCTTCCTCTAAATATATAAACCTAAATAGATCCACTTAGTGAATTAAAGTCAATTTATTGACTTATCCCAATATTATTTAATGATTAATTCTGGGGTCTAATAGTTGGTATCAAAGGAAGATTTAGATATCTTTAGGAATTAGAATATTATTAGTAGAGTACCCATTAATTATTTTTATGTTATGTTCAAATTTAAATGATATATCATTTTAATATTAAAACATTTCATCATCTATGATATGTTTTGTCAAAATGGTTTATTATATAGGAAATAAAGAAGTTGTGCTAGAAATGCATACAGAGGGAAATAACCTTCCAAATCAGCTTCCTGTGATGGTCAAAATCTAAATTTATCATGTTTTGGAGGTTTTTTTAGATGATATTATAGAATATTATAAAATTTAGTAGGAACATAACTATCACTTAAATAATGTTTTGAAAACCATTAAAAGAAAAGAAACAATATGGAAATTTTAGTACGAGTGAATTTGTATTGTAACAATTTTTCCCCTTATTCTAAAATTTCTCAAAGCTAGCATAATTTTGGACCGTTATAAAGAAAAAGTTGTTAAATAGTTTCAAATACCTAACAATACTATAAAGACTCATAGATTCTTTTGATTAGAGGGTAATTACTGGATTATTTTTTTAAACATTTCTCAGTTATCGAGTCCACAATCAAAGCTAACACGTAATAGAGTTATGTTCTTCTGAAAAAAAGAATTTGATGATTTTACTTTGTAACAGAAAAGTGGATTGGTAAATGATATACTTTTTGCCATACCTTCCAGAAATAGTGAATTTCATATATAAAGTGATGCATCTTTGAAAAGAAATTATTGTGTTCTAATTCATAATGATTTTGAAAATTATTATTCTTCACGTAATTTGAAACCTCATGTGTTAAATTACACCACCCATGATTTGGAAGTAGTTATTTTTGTTTTATCGTTAAATATTTCTAGGAATCGTTTTTATGGCAGGAATGCTGAAATATATACAGATCACAAATTTTTTAAGTATATATTTACTATGAAAGAATTAAACATGTGACAAAGATGATGGATAGAATTAATCATGGATTGTGATCAAATGATTCATTAACATAACTAAAAAGGAATATAACTTGGACGACACTTTGAGTCGATAGAGTAATGGTAAATTAACAATGATATGCATTGAATGAATTCCTTCAGTTTCTGAATTGATAAATCATGGATTGGATGTTGTTAGTGCATGGAATTCATCTATTTTGTTTCAGGGGGAAATCAAATCATCTCTATCAGATATAATTAAGAAATAGCATAAAGATGCTTGTGATCTGTAGAAAAAGGTAGAATTGATGTAGAAGGGTTTGTTACCTTAATTGAACAATGATTACGAAATTGTTTGAGGTTTGAAATTATATTAGGTGTTTCTTATTATTCAAAAATGACGAAAGATTCGTTATTTGAAGTTCATAGTTAACCTTAGTTTGTTCGTCCTATCATTAAAAAAATGCATAGAGATATTTGGTAGTATTATGAGTGGGAAGGAATGAAAAGATATATTTCTGACATTACCTTAAAATGATTGACTTTTCAACAAGATAATGTAGAGTGGTAGTTACTGAAAGGGGTGCTTCATTATTTTGCAATGCCAAATTGAATATGGGAAAATGTGAACGTGGATTTCATTGTGTGATTACAAAATATTGCTTGAGGTAATAATGAATTATAAGTTATTTTTTATTGATTGCGTAAATATTTTCATTTTCTTCCTATTAAAGATTCATTGTCTCAAGATCAACTTTCATTATTTTATATTAAGGAGATAGTCATGCTACATGGAGTTCATCTTTTAATTGTAATTGATTGTG
Source organism: Viscum album (assembly GCA_963277665.1). Lineage (NCBI taxonomy): Eukaryota > Viridiplantae > Streptophyta > Magnoliopsida > Santalales > Viscaceae > Viscum > Viscum album. The sequence continues at coordinate 310,870,910 of OY728129.1, forward strand.
ATCCCAGTATCACATATATCTTTTGGATAGGTTGTCAGATGTCATTGGGAACTGAATTAAATTTAAATACATCATTTCATTTACAATCATATAGGTAGTCAGAAAACAAATTTACGAATGTTCATGATATTCTATGTGAGTGAACAATGCATTACTATGGAAGTTGGGATCAACATATTTCTTTGTTTAAGTTTCCTATAATGTCAGTTTTCATTAATCTATACAGATGAAACTATTTGATGAATTATATTCAATAATGTTGCAGACTCGAGATGGTTGGGATGAAGTAGATGAAAGGATGTTGAGGGGATGAAAATTGGTAGAAGAGAAGGTATAACAAGTTTAGTAGAATCAAAATCACATAAGGAAAACTCATAGCAGGTAGAAAAGTAATGATGATAACCAGAGGAAGGATAATTATTTAGAGTTAGGTGGTCATGTCATTCTCAAAATTTTCCATGGAAATGTGTGAAGAAATTTGGTCAGAAGGGAAATCATAGTCTACTCATTATTAGATAGTACGAAATCCAGGATAATGTTGGATCTGTTGCATATAGATGGGATTTGCCTCCAATTTTGTCTTAAGTACACAATATTATTCCTGTTATAATATTAAGAATGTATACGCTAGATCCATCTCATGTTTTGAGTCCAAAGGTAGTTTAGTTGGAATATAATATTTCCTATAAGGATCAACAAGTAGAGATTATTAACAGTAGAGAGCAAGTGTTTCAGAATAAGGATATTTTTCAGCCAAAGCTTTTGTGGAAAACCCATATCATTGAAGAGGATATGTGGGAATCTGAAAATGCTATGATAGATAAATACCCACACATATTTTATATGTAAATATAATTGTTTAGATGCAATATCTTAAATGGGGGAGGATGTAAAATCCTAGATATATATAGAGTAATACATTTTTCATATCTATTGATATTTATGAATAATATATTAATTTTACAATAAGGATGAAACATTTTCTAATAGAGTACTTGACACACAACAACAGGTTTCTCTAAAATCATATGTTGCACACGAATTTTACTTGTACCAAAATAATAATATAGTATTATTATTATTATTTTAAATAGTATAAAACTCATAGTTGTTGTATTGGCGGGAATAAATAAAAAAATTACTTCAACATTAATAAATTTTTTTAATAAATATTTAAACATTTTTCCAATAAATATTAGAGCCTTAAAATTAGAATAAATCCATTTTAATCCTAAAATACTATTTTTTTTAAAAGGTCATTTTACGGATTTTTACTATAGAACCCTATTTAAATCTCATTTTTATAACTTCTATATGTTTTATTTGAAAAATAATCATCCTAATTTGATGTGGTACATCAAAATTTTATTTGGTTGGAATTTTGTTCTTTTTTCTGATAAAATCAATTTTTAGTGATTAATGAAAAATATTTTATTTTAATTCAATACATCCTTCTCATCTAATTTATTTATATTTTGATATTTTTTTAATTAGACATAATGTTTAATTGGATAATGTTTTTTTATTTAAACAGATTTGGGCCATTAAAAGTAGTTTCACATTTAAATTGGTCACAGACAGAGTCAATCATTTCATAGTTTTTACTTCTTGAAACCCCGCTTCCATGTTTTGACAAAAGAAATAAATTTTAAATTATTTACTATATTTTTTTGAATATGGAAAAATTTATTACTTATTAGGAATAATATGTTGAAAACAATATAAATATGTTCCTTTTATTTTCAGACATTATGAATATTAACTTCAGTAATTTTTTTATTTTCCATGGTTAAAGGGTAAATCTGGTAAATAAGAGTAAAAATTAATATTATAATAACATAAAAATAAACTAACACATGTCCAAATACTATTGGATAAGTTATGTCCAAAAATGACCACCATTGGGAATATTATATGACCCCATATAATCACATTTATGTAATAATTATATGTTATAATAATTAATTTCAAGTAAATTGAAATATAACAAAAACATCTATTTTTTACTAAAACAATTTTAATATAGTGTAACATAACTGATATCGTTGACAATAAATAGTCACTATAAACCTAAAAATATTTCATATATCATTTTATTCTATTAATAATATTTATAAATTCAATAAATACATTTATTAAACACACAATGATGATGCAATGGTGTCCTTATTAATGAAATATTAAAATAAATAATAATATAGATATTAAAATAAATGTAATTTGAAAATTTGAATTTCATAAAATACTTTTATGTATAAATATGAAATATTTTATTTTAGTTAAATATTTTTGATCCATGGAATCAATTTGGTATGATATTAACATAAATAAATTTCTAAATATTGTCAAAATTGACATAAATGAGTTTATATAACATATAATATTTTATTAAATGATATAATAGTCCTAAAAATATATGATTCAAAAAATAAACCTAGATAATGTTAAAAATTACATTAATTATCCACTTGAGTTTTAATTTGAATTTTATATAAACTACCTCAAATATATATTATGAAAATACAAGAAGACATTGTAAGAGTTAATGTTTTTAACAAAAGGTTAAAGATAAAATATAATGTTTATTTTTCCCCTAAACATGCCTAAAATATATTAGATGAAAGTGTTTAAACAAAATATAATCATATTATAGAAATATATCACTTTGTAACTATTATAATTCAAAAACAAATTTATAATAAAATATTATTTCATGTCTTTCCTAAATTGCCACTCCTCTCTATTATAAAAGGAAACCACATCTATCCACGTACGCACACATCTAAAGAAAATTGTATCATCCAATTACACTCAAATAATCTCCAAACGTCCATAAATTACTTCTATAAGCCTTAGGTTGGGATTAATTAAACGCATGTTATCCTTTTGTCTCAAATAAAAAAGAGTTACCCGATTTAGAGGTCACATCTTCTCTCAAGCTCCAATCACTTATTTTTCTTCTCTAACCCCTATCGTCTATTTATTCAATTATTTTTTTTTAAAAATAGTATCCAAAATGTAGATGGATTTTGTCAAGATTTGGGTTTTACCTACACATACACAAACCTCCATCTAATGGATATAGAATATCCTATTTCTGTGTATGGAAAACTACTTCCCCGCGAAACAAAGATTGTTCAAATTTTATCCTACCACAACTCATAGTTTCCATTATAATAGAACTATATTTATATATTACATTTATTGTATTTTTATTTTTCCTAATAATTTTAATTTTAATATAGAACATAACTTTTGGCTTTCTATGTATTCTAAATACGCTTACTACATTTGAAGAAGTGTGGACTAAAACCCCCTCAGAGAAATGTGACTCATTCCCACTATACATGGAACGCATAAATGAGGGTTTGATTAAACCATGACAAATAAATGACATTAATATAATAATTTTCTTATAATATACATTTGATTATTATTCCTTTAATGTGACAAATTAACGAAATAAGTATTCATTCATACGTACGACCTACCTTCTCCATGAATGATGCATTTCATTTCATATATCCATATATTATGATATTATAAATACATATATAATGGATGTAAAGGTAATTTAAATCATGAATAATATTTTGGTGATTATGGACATTTACCACATGGAAAATTAATATCACAATGAATTCATTTTTCACTCTAGTACCCCATATATACAAAACAAATAAAATGAACATAAATAATTATGTAATTTTTATAACATAAAAATAAGTAATATAAAATGAATAATAATAAAGAGTAAGGGTCTGAAAAAATTATAATTTATCCTATGTTTATTATTTAGGAATAGAGGGAATGGACAAGAAAATTCAGATTCGTGGTAAGGGAATTCACCTCAATCTCATTTTATTGAAGTATAGTTTAATGTTATACCCCCCATCATTTATACTGTGTTTAATAAACTCCATTGATTTTTAATTTCATACAAAGAGAATCTTTTTTTACGAAAATTTTTACTAAAGGAAAAGAAAGTATATTTTAAACAAATGCGGCAAAAACAACCCCTCCACAACCAAAACCATTATTTTATATTTGGATTCCTCTACAAGCCATAAAACATTAAAAATGAAAATAAATACCACATTCACATTTCATGTAAGTTGGTATTGAAAATGGATTTTCTAAAGCATTGATTATGTCAATATCTTTAAATTTTCTCTTGTGATTGTAATGTTGAAATGGTATTTTTTTCATTTTGATTGTTTTATGGGATATGATTATATTATGGTACTTTTACATTTGAAGGGGGGTTATATGATAAACTAAATATTAGTGTTACGTGATAAACTAATGATGGGTAGTTATATGTTAAACCAATGATGTGTGGTTACGTTATTACCTCTAATGAATTAGGTAAGGAATTTAGTCATATCGCTATTAGATATAGAGATAGATGACTATATTTGTACTATTATAAAATTTTTTTATGTATTATTTAAGGCCTAATTTTATAAATATATAAAATGAAAAGATCATCATAGATAATTAATGTCAAATTGTTGACTAATCCCAAAATAATGTACCATTTAAAGATGATGCCTTATAAAAATCCAAATGACATCCTATATAGATTCATGAAGTAATCCATTCATCCCTATCTAATAAAATGTTCCTCATAACTTAATCAAACCTCACCACTTCATCCACGTACCTCTATGTAAATGAATCTATTATGCCTGACCCAATAATCAATAAAAAGTTAGGTGATTTCATCAATCAGTCCACTTCGACAAAGATGTCATCCTAACATCCTGGATATATGGGTAACCCTGTGACTAAATCCATTGGTTTTTCCTCCCAATTCCACTTGGATACATCCAAGTGATGAAAAAACCCACCAAGAACATGGTACTCTACCGTCAACTATTAGAAATCTCAACACCTCTCCACAAAATCCACACCTACTCATTTCATTTCTGGACACCAAAACAGAATTATCAAGAAATTATATATCATAGAAACTCTTTGTTGTACCACTAAATGTTAGCTATGAAATTCAGGAAGGACCCCATTATGATCTACTACATAACAAATAACATTCCAAAAACAAAAATCATTCTGTTCTGACCATCCTCCAAAAAACCCTCTAGAGCATCGCATTGGAAAATACAATCTTGCAAATTATCCACCTATGAGTATCCCCATTGAGACTCTTCCACCTAATATATTATAGATAACATCACAATCTTTTAAAATAAATAAACTCGATCACCTTCCTCTCTTATATCTATGTGGAAGGGTACCAACTCCTCCCTCACTCTCGAAGCATCTATAGAACCCTAAACAACTTAATTTTTCATCTTCCTTCTCAAATAATAATCATTTACATTTTCCTTTCCTAAGGTATAGGAGATCGCAAAATCATAGTCTTGTTGAAACTATACCCAAATTTTATTCTGAAATTTCATATCTCACTGGGAAAAGATATACTTCAATATCTTGTTTTATGTAAAGGAATCAAAGTGCACCCTAATGAGGTAATCCCATCTCAACATAAGTGCTAATAGAAATAATGACTACAATCGATTGTGGGTGTCATAGTTAAATTCAGAAATACATAAATTCATATACCCATATGAGATTACTGATAATTTCTTCATCAGGACACATCCTATGCCTAGATAAAAAGCAGCACAAAACACCACTAACATCACACCTTCCACAAGAAACTGGATCAATGGGGAACTGACCAACGTCCACTTAATATAGAAAAAATTTTCTTAGAAATTCTCACTCAAAACACTTTATAGGTGTTTCCTTGTCAAAGGTTTCAACTAAGATGCAACCTTAGATAAATATGATAAAAACCTGCAATAATAGAATACATGGCCATGATAACTGCGATCTTCGGCACATTCATGGGTGCTTCCCACAAAAGGATTTCTAAAACCATAGAGGTCCACAGACACACCATACCTATACATCACATTCTCAACGAAATTCACCTACCATATCCATAACATACACTTTGACAAATTTCCTTTGAGCTGGTTACATCGAAAAACCTACAAGAAAGTATTTAGAAGCTCTACAAGTTCCTCATCTGAAATCGAGTAGATCAAGATAGAATTGATTATAATGAAGGTGAACCGGTATAGGAACTCCCATTAAATGTATTTCATAATCCCCATCAACATTACTAAGGAATTTAATACCCCTAACTGCATTCCTATGAACTCGAAGTGGCATACTTTCACTTTAATGTAGTCTTCTTGATATCACCCTCCTCTAGCCTAATCTTCTAAAAATTGGACCATAGATAGATCATAGAAAACCAAATATCCCCTCTAAGCTATTAAAAAAAATTATCCTAGGAATATGTTAAAGGTTCTTAACCATAACTTTAATCAACCTCTTGTAGTCTATTAACAACATCAAAACACCATTTTCCGTCATTTAAAATTAATCTAGAGCACCCAAAGGTGGCACATTGGGCCAGATAAATCACTTCATCATCAAATCATCTTTTTGAAACCTCATATTCAACAAAGTAGTAGGTTTTATTCAATATATATCCATAAAAACTAGAGAACAACTAGGCTATAAGAAAATGATTAACACACCACCACATCAAGGGGTAACATCACATCCTATGTGTATAAACTTATAGGAACTCTCTAATGACCCTGGGAACCTATACTATATAATTTTAGACCTGTTTTAATAACATATCATCCAACAAATAGATACAAGGCTCCACACGCCAAATACTCACCTAAAAACACCACTCTCCAATGAAAACAACTTATTGAACATAAATTGTTTGGAAAGAAACACACATCCATAAGCAGTCGATAATAAAAAATACAGAATACAACCCGCACATGACAAGGATTACATCGTATTTTTTCCTATGTATACTAAATAGATCCCCATGATACTTATGGTGTCCCATCATTATTATACACCCCCAAAACATATCAATTAATATGGTCTGGACTAAGACCGATTTACTCAACATTAGGGGCATAAGAACCCTCTCTACCTCTATTCTGAGATAATGGGATAGAGTGGCTGATGATGTCCAGCCCAACTGGATCCACTCCCTCCACTACATGAAACTGACCATACCCTAATTCTCTTCCTCTTTCCTAATAACCACCTCCATGTGAATTCCTAGGTTTTGGTCCTTTATCATGAGGTATATCATGATGTCAGCCTCTATATTCCCCATGTCCCCTTTATGGATGAAAATCATGTTGTCCCTGCTCCTAAAATTGCATGATTGTAAAATATTATAGAGGATAGAACTGACCGTAACCACCTCCACCAAACTGAGATTTGGAAGCCACTAGAATGTGATTCTAAATTTTTTCAGTGACTATAATGAATAAAAACCATTTCCCTAACCCACAAAAAAATCATGAAGACCAGATGGTCAAAAAGGAAGCTGCTAAGTTCGATTCCCTACAGGTCAAAACCTCGAAGGCTCTAGAATTTGAGTCAAACCACTAGTAACCCTTTCCCTAGAATAACCCTACTGGATCGTCTCTCATAGTAAACTTCCCCATTATTTAATCCAATTGATCACCTCCACCTTGTATGGGACCTCTAGATACGTTGGAAATGTAAATGGAGTAAATATATATTAGATCGATGAATGGATTACAAACTCAACATATCTTACTTGATACAACTCATCCGGGAAGAGATATAGGGATAATGGAGGATATCCCTTGACATGATCCCCACCACTCATACTGACATACTCCCGGCTTAATTTATAGTTTATATTGCCTCTTCTCATCCATCATGGTCATGGAAAGGAACTATGATTTGAAATATTTCTTGACATCAACCCGCTAAAAATTTTCATCCATCCTCTCTTACAAATAAAGAGTCCACCACTTATGCACATCTCCTCACATTCGACTAAATTCCAAAGGATCCCGGTACAATTTCAGAACCTGTATAAAGATGAAGCCGATGTCAAGATCCTCAAGCTAGATCTCTGTCTCAATGACCATAAAACATCCATCATGCTTTATAAATATTTTTTCTGGAAAGAATTTAACATCCTCTTCCACTGGTTATCCACTTCAACTGTATCAACACTCCATCGATCATCCAGATTAGACTATTGTAAGTCTACTACATGAGCCACTTGTGAAAAATGATAAGGGGCCATTGCTAAAAATGAAAACAAATATTTCCTATCCCTATGTAGTATGTAATATAGGATTTATTTTAACATTTATAATTAATTTCAATCACTTGTACCCATTTAATCATTCACAAAGCTTCCTAATTTAAAAAATATTATAATTCATTATGATGCATGTAAATTTCACATGTCTCTACCTACAATATAGTTTAGCCTCACTTGGTCATTAATTAGACTCATAGTACTTGCATAGAATCAAGGGGGAAACCCATTTCCAAGATGTTCTTCCAAGGACTACGTCATTAACTATGTTCACATAACACTATTTCACAACCAAACCATCCAATAATCAATGAGTCTAACAGCAAAAACTGTTCTATTTCTCAAAAAACAACTTCGATACCATTGTTTCATGACCCCATACCACCAATGATAACCCTCGTTGTATGAAAATTAAGAAAAAGAGATGATGACCCCTCGAGTCCACTCCAGTTGGCCTTGGGTTGGAAACTCGAACCATAGGAACATAGATCACACAATATGGAAGGCATTACCTTTTTTATCATTATTGAGATATATGATGGATCATCCATAAAACAACTTGAATACATATATGAAATAAAACCAAATACCATTCTATATCCATGAATAATATATAATTAATACATATAATAAATCTCCAGAGTAAGGTACCCAATAAAAATCTTAAGAATTAACATAGAAACTCTCATGATCCGAGCTTGTATGGTCTAGCATGGTCTTAAATGTCCTCCTATATACCTTAAAGAAGTTTTATATACGCAGGGTGAGAATATTGGTATACTTAGTTAGAAAACCAAATTCTATCATGAACATGTTATGGAACCATATTAATACTCTAGTGAGAAACAAAATAACCAAATAGAAACTAATAGGTATAAAACAAATCCCATACTGACCAAGTCATTCTCACCAAATAATTAAATTCATGAAATATAGAATAATGAACGTCTATTATAGGAAACCCCACACCACTTCCCACTGATTAACAACTCATTCCTAATGGAAATCTTCCTCGCACTACAACATTTTCTAAATGTAGCATGTCACAAGCTACCCTCACACACCTAGGCCTCGAAACACATCTCATCCTACCAAAGGACATATGGGCCACAGACCAAATCTTCTCACTTCACCTAGACCACCATAATCATGTCATTATTCCTGCAGACACCTGGCCTAAAATTCAAATATATTCCCATCACCTAGACTCTGAGCCACATCTCGTTCTACCCACAAACACCTCGGACACAAATCACATATCATCATGTCACCAGGGCAATGAGCCACATAAATTCTTTACAGAAAACACAAGGTCCATAAACCACATCTTTTTCCCATCACCTGGGAAACGAGACATATCTCATCTTATCTAGAAGACCCCTAGTAAAGCACAACTCATCTCATCTTAGAGACACCCAGGAACTCTCAACTCTCCTCATCCCAAAGACACCTGGGAAAGTAGAACTAGCCCACACACACCATGGCCCCAAAAATGAAATTCATTCCAATGAATCATGGGATATTACTAGCTACCTGTGAGAGCAAGGAGGAGTAGGTGGAAATCCATCCATCCTCCCATCGGGATGTTTATGAATGTCCACCCAAATGATGATGTGGGAATTCAACTCATAGTTATTAAATAGGGTGGGTTGCATATTGAAACCACAAGGGAAATACATGTATATACAAATATGATACCAAACAGTCAAGACCAACCTATGGGATCTCATAAAAACACCTAGTTAAAACACTTCACACCTTTTGGATATCTCAAAATGCAGAACCCCCCACATCAAGCCACAAACTCTTTTCAATTTCAATATAATTTTGTTAAATCATCACCATTCATTATTGACAACAAATTTATTCATTAGGTTAATAATACCAACCTATGACAGTTCAAAAATTTATTATCCATTTATTTATTCATTTATTCAATTACTATCCGAGTAACTACCTAGTACATCATAAAACAAGAAACACAGTGAAATTAATACGTAGAGAAACTCTAGAAGAACTACCGAAAACAACCATAAACATCCTTCCTCAATTTCATCCCTAAAAAATACAAATATCCACACATAACATCATCTACAAATATATCACCACACAACCAGAATATTTTCCCACTACACAAAAATTCTCATTGATTCCACAATATATCAATCTCTCAACCTGATATTCCACTACATTTCTAGGTTGATGTATCATCATCAAATTCATCCACAAAACCACACAATCCATCCCAGATCACATAGCCATTATAAAAAACATGTTGTAGAAAAAACTAAGGAAAACCCATACTTCACAACATAGCCACCCCACATTCATTTTTTCCATTAACACTTAAAAAAATATTCCACACATCTTTTCATAGATCCCAACGTCACATATTTTCAGATTTAACATCAGGGACACTTAATTAAATTTAAATCATTATTTGAAGGTTTTATCAGACAATCCATGTATTGGGGAATCCATTCATTGTCCCTATTTATGTGATTAACCCAATTATATATGTAAGTGTTTAACATAAAAAAACATTAAACCCATTTAGTATGAAAAAAATCCACCAAAGACCACAATTTGTATTTGGGTGACAAGCCCTTATAATCACAGTATCTCAATCATAATATCAAAATTATAGAGGTATGAAAAACGAATCCCTAGAATCTTTAAACATCACTAAATAAATTATTATATTTGATTATCATGGGACAACCAAGATTCAAAGGTGAAAAAATAAAATTCCTCCCAAATGATTCATAATTGTAGAGTATTAAGGGAACTATTTCCTTGAAGAAGCTTTTCGACTCATATGTGAACCACATGGTGAAGAACAATTCCCGCAAGCTACAACCACCCTGCCAGAAATGTGGATAGTTAACATATTAGAAATCAAGATTTTATCAAAATAATGTAAAAAAATCAATCTCATGAAATCCCATAACACGGTAGTAAATCTCTTGGAAAGAACAAGTGGAAACTGATTTGAAATAGGTGAAAACACTCCATGGATCGATTATAGATCGCCACTGGATAACCATCTTGATAGATATATTATGGTGGGAGGAGTTGGGATTGAAGCACTCCTCGGGGAACCAAGGGTTCTATGTTAATGATAAGAATAAAGAATACAATATCTACATGAGTTATGGAATGGATGAATTTGTTTTATTAAAACTGCACATGATCTTGGAACTACATGATGTGTAATATGCTACCATCTCTTGTAGTACCCGTGGTTCAGTTTCACTGAAAATTTTTTCACCTCAATCTTTATTTTATTTTTCTAATCCAAATATATTACACATTGTGATAATTACCAAAAAATCCTCGAAATATTGTTTCACATCACGTCACATGATTACACGATGTGTAGCCACCCTACTTCCAGCCTTTAGAAACTGAAACTCTCCAAACTTCTTCAGATCCTCCTCTAAATAATTACATCCCCCAAAACCTGCAATGTAAAAAATATAGAGGACATAGTCCATCAAATTATATATACTTATATATCATATATTTATGAAAATACACTAATATCCATCCAGTGGTATTTATTATACTTTCAATTGATATAACCTAATATCTACGCATCAAAATATTTTTTCATTCTAAATGGGATTTATTTCATTTTATGCATGGATTTTTTGAATAATTTCCTCAACTTATAAAAATTTTAATTGAAAAAATTGGAAATATTGTTGAAATAATCTTGTAAAAATGATGTTCATATAAATTTTTTGGATTTGTTCTGAAAAAGGATGTTTTGTTTTGAATGGTGATAAATATTAATTAAGAAAACACCGTCATTAATTTTAAATTAATCATTTTAATTTAGTTATTAAATATAGTTTTTAAGTTATATAATGGGTCTTCAATTTCATTTTATTTAATATAATTTAAATAAATCAAGGTGTAACATTATAAAACATGATATTGGTATAAAATATTTTTTATTCTTAAAAAGGGTATTTATATAAAATACGGTTTTCATTTCATTTTATGGACTTATAATTCACTAATTTCTAAATACATTAAGAATTAAACCATATAAATATATTCATAATTTATATTGATAATATTCAAAAAATGTTGTGTGGAAGATTTCATTTTGATCTCATAATTAATTATAACCATGGAAATGGTTTATCAATAAAATAGAGAGTAAAATGAATGGAACATCGTGAAAATTATGGGATATGATCTCAAAATATTTCAAAAAAATTACATTATATAATCTACCTCAAAAATATATTATGAAAATACAATAATACATGGTAAGAGTTAATGTTTTTAACTAAATGTTGAAGATAAAATATAATGATAATTTTGTCACCTCAACATGTCTAAAATCAATTACTTGAAACAAATTACACAAAATATAATCATATTCTATAAATATATCACTTTTTAAATATTATAATTCAAAAACATATTTATAATAAATAATATTTTAAGTATTTCTTAAATTTCCCCTCCTTTCTCTTATAAAAGAAAACCACATCTATCCACCTACACACATATATAAAGACAATTTTATCATCCAAATAATACTAAAATAAGCTCTTAAAATCCCTAAATGACATACAGAAACCTTAGGTTGGGATTAATTATACTCGTGTTACCCATTTGTCTCAAATAAAAAAGAGTTACCCGATTTAAAGGTCATATCTTCTCTCACGCTCCTTTCACTTATTTTCATTCTCCAACCTCTATCGTCAATTTATTCAATTATTTTATAAATAACTAGAATCCAAAATGTTAAAGGATTTTGTTATTCTATGTTTTTTACCTACACATACACACACCTCCATCTATGGATATAGAATATGCTATTTCTGTGTATGGAAAACTACTGCCTCACGAAACAAAGATTGTTAAAATTTCATCCTACCAACATTCATGGTGGCCATTATAGTGGAAAAATATTTATATATTAAATTTATTATATTTATATTATACCTAATAATTTTAATTTTTATATATAACATAACTTTAGGATTTCTATGTATTCTAAATATGCTAACATCATTTGAGAAAGTATGGACTAACACCCCCTTAGATTAATGTGACTCAATCCCAGTATACATGGAATGTATAAATGAGGGTTTTATTAAACCTATGAGAAATACATGACATTAAACATATAATGTTATTATAATATTCATTTTTATAATTTGATTACTATTCCTTTAATGTGACAAATAAATGAAATAAGTATTCATTCGTATGTACAACCTACCATATCTATGAATATTTCATTTCATTTCATATATCCATATATTATGATATTATAAATACATATATACTGTATATATAGGTAATTTAAATCGTGAATAATATTTTAGTGATTATGTAAATTGACCACATGGAAAATTTATATCACAATGGAATTATTTTTGACTCCAGTACCGAATATATACAAAACAACCAATAAGAACATAAATAATTATGTACTTTTTATAATATAAAAATAAGTAATATAAAATCAATATTAATTTTTAATAAGGGTCTGAAAAAATTATAAATTAACCTATGTTTATTATTTAATAATTTAAAGAATGAACAATACAATTCATATTTGTGGCAAGGGACTTCAACTCAATCTCATTTTATTGAAGTATAGTTTTATGTTATAAACCTCCATCATTTATAAAGTGTATAATAATCTCTATTGATTTTTAATTTCATTCAAAGAGAATCTTTTTATAAGAATATTTTACTAAATGAAAAAAAGAATATTTTTAACAAATGTGGCAGCAACAACCCCTCCACTGCCACAACCATTATTTTATATTTGGATTCTTCTTGAAGAAATAATTTCTTAAAAGGAAAATAAATACCAAATTTACTTTTCATGTATTTAGGTATTGAAAATGGCTTTTTAAAGCATTGATTATGTCAATGTCTTGAAATTATCTCTTGTGATTGTATTGTCGAAATGATATTTTTATCATTATTATTTTTTATGTGATAAGATTATATTATGGAACATTGAAATTTGATTGGTGGTTATATGATAAACCAAATATTGGTGTTATGTGATAAACATATGATGGGTTGTAATGTGTCAATCCAATGATGGGTCATTACGTTATTACCCCTAATGCATTATGTATGAAATTCAGTCATATGGATAATAGAAGTAGAGATATATGACTATATGTGCACTATTATAAAATTTATTTTTTTATGTAATTTTTATGCCCTAATTTTATAAATATATAAACTTAAAAACCATCACATTTAATCAATGTCAAATTGTTGACTAATTCCAAGATTATGTAATGTTTATGGATTATGCCTTATAAAAAGAAAAATGAAATCATATATATATATATATATTCATGAAGTAATCCATTCATAATTATCTAATAAAACGTTCCATGGAACTCAATTCAACTTCACCACTTCGTCCACATACCTCTTAGTCAATGTATCTATTACGCCTGACCCAACAATCAATAAAAAGTTGGCTGATTTCATCATCCAATCCACTATCAAAAAATATGTCATCCTAACATAAATGATATATGGGTAACCATGTGACTATATCCATTGGGTTTTACTCCCAATTCCACTAGGAGACATCCAAGTGATGAAAAAACAACATGGAACATGGTACTCTACCATCAACTCTTAGAAAACTCAACACCACTCTACAAAATCTTCAACTACTCATTTCATTTCAGGACACCAAAACAGAATTAACAAGCAATACTATATCTTAGAAACACTTTGTTGTACCAATAAATGTTATCTACGAAACATAGGAAGGACATCATTGTTATCTACTAGCGGAACACACATCATTCCAAAAACAAAATCATCAGTTCTAAACATCCTCAAACCATCCCTCTAGACCATCTCCTTGGACAACACGATCATGCAAAACATACACTTATGAGTATCCCCATTGGGACTCGTCCACCTACTCTATTATATATAACTTCACCATCTTTTGAAACTAATAACCTCTATCACCTTCCTCTCTTTTATCTATGTGGAAGGATACTAACTTGTCAATCGCTCTCGAAGCATCTATAGACCCCTAAACAACCTCCTTTTGCATCTTCCTTCTCAAATAATCAGAATTTTAAAAAAATTCCTATTCTTTATGAGATCTCAAAATCATATTTTTTTCAAACTATATCCAACATTTCTACCGCAATATCATATCTCATTGGGTAAAGATATACCATAAGCTCATGTTTTCTATAAAGACAAAAAAGTGTGCCCTAATCAGTTAATCCCATCGCAACATCATTGAGAATAGAAATTATTCCTACTCTCAATCGTTGGTGGCGTAGTTAAATATAAAAATAAAAAACTTCATATACCCATAAGATATTACTGAGCGTTTCATCATCAAGATGCATCCTATGCCTAGATACAAAGCATCACAAAACACCACCAACAACACACAATCTAAAGGAAACTAGATCAATGGGGAACTAACCAACATCCCCTTAAGATAGAAAAACATTTCCTATAACTTCTCACTCAAAACAATTTATAGGTATTTTCTTGTAAGAGCATTCAAATAAGATGCAACATCAGATAAATCTGTTACAAACCTCTAATAATAGATTACATGTCCATGATCACTGTGCACTTTGGCACATTCATTGGTGTATCCCACAAAAATTTCTAAAACCTTAGAGGTTCACTGACACACCCTACCTATACAAGAAAGTATTTAGAAATTCACTTATCATATCCATAAATTACACTTGGAATAATTTCCATTGAGCTGGTTTCATCGAAGATCCTACAAGAAAGTATTTAGAAGTTACACATGTTCCTCCTTTGAAATCGAGTAGATCATGATTTCATTGATTAATATGATGGTGAACTGGTCCAGGAACTCACATAAAATGTATTTCATAAGCCCCATCAACATTACTGGTGAATTTATTACACCTTACTACATTACTACGAAGTCAAAGTGGCTATACTATCACTTGAATGTAGTCTTATAGATATCGACCTCCTCTACCCTAAACATGTAATAATCAAACCATGGATCGATCAGAGAAAACCAAATTTCTTATCTAAGCTAGTAAAAAAAAATTATCCTAAGAATAGGACAAAGGTTCTTGACCATCACTTTATGAAACCTCTTGTAGTCTATGAAAAATAGAAAAAAACCATTCTCCATTATTTAAAATAACGCTAGAGCACCCAAAGGCGGAACATTATGTTGGATAAATCGCTTCTTTATCAAATAATCTTTCTGAAACCACATATTCAACAACATAAATGTTTTCATTTAATATATATCCATCAAAATAGGAGAAAAACCAGGATACAAGACAATAACGAGAACAACACCACATCAAGGGGGTAACTTCACATCCTATGTGTAGAAACATTCAGGAACTCTTTAATGACCCTAGAAACATATACTATATAATTTTCCACATTTATTAATAACATCTCAGCCAACAAATAGATATAGGGCACCACACGCCGAATTCTTACATGACAACCCCAATCTCCAACAAAAACCACACATTGATCATTAATGTTTGAAAAAAACACCCATCTAGAAGAAGTCGATAATAAAAAATACAGAATACAACCAGTCCAAGACAAGGAATACATCGAATGGTTTCCTCTGTATAATGAATAGATCCCCACGACAAGGATGGTGTACCATCATTACTGTACACCCACAAAATAGGTCAAATATGATGGTCTGGACTCTGACCGATTTACTCAACACATGGGGCACAAGAAGCCACACTACATTTATTCCGAGTGCATGGGCTAGAGCGCCTTATGATCTCCAGCCCAACTAGAACCACTTCCTCCACTACATGAAACTGAAAATACCCAACTCATCTTCCTCTTTATTAATGACCACCTCCATGTACATTCCTTGGTTGTGGTCCCTCATCATGAGGTATATCCTGAGGACAGCCTCTATCAAATCCATCACCCCTTTTTTGAAGAAAGTCCTATTGTCCCTGCTTCTAAAACATTTTGATTGGACACTATTATAGTGGATAGAACTGGACCTATCCACCTCACCAAAATGATATTTGGAAGCCACTAGTGAATAATTCTGAATTTCTTCAATGACTACATAGAATAAACAGCTTCTCCCTAATCTCACAAAAAATTTATGTGGACCAGATGGTCGAAAAAGAAGCTGCTGAGTTCAATTCCCTATAGGTCAAAACCTCAAATGCCCTAGCATTTGAGTCCTACCACTACTAACCCTTTCTATCAAAGAACCCTACCGGATCATCTCTCTTTGAAAACTTACTCATTATTGAATCCACTGGATCACCTCCACCTTTGTTGGTTCCTCTGGATATGTTGAGAATGTAAATGGAGGAACTATATATTATATCGACGAATAGAGTAAAAACTCAACATGTCTTACTTGACAAAACTTATCATGGAAGAGATATAGGGAAAATGGAGGATATCCCTTGAAATGATCCTCAACTCTTATACTGACATACTCCTTTACTTAATTTAGAGTTTATATTTACTTTTCATATCCTTCATGGTCATGGAAAGAATCTATGATTGGAAATATTTCATGAAGTCATCCCACAAAACATTTTCATCCATCCTTTCAATCATATAAAGAGTCCACCACTGATGCACAAATCCCCACAAATGACAAAATTCCAATGGAACCTGGTACAATGGTGGGACCTAGATCAATATGAAGGTGATGTCAAGATCCTCAAGCGAGATCTTTGTCTCCATGTCCATAAAACATCACTCATATTTTCCAAAATCCTTTTTCTAGAAAGAATTCAACATCCTCATCAACTGGTCATCCACTTCAACTGTAACAACACACCATCGATCATCCAGATTAGACTATTGTATGTCTACTACATGAGCCACTTGTGAAAAATGATAAGGGGACATAGCTAAAAATGGATACAAATATTTCATATCCCAAATTAGTATGGAATATATGATTTATTTTAAGATTTTTAATTATTTTCAATCACTTGTACACATTTTCACATTCACAAAGCATCCCAATTCAAAAAATAATATAATTCATTATAATGCATGGAAATTTCATATGTCTCTACCTAGAATATAGTTTAGTGTCACGTGGTCATTCATTAGACTAATAGTCCTTGCATCAGAGCATGGGGGAATCCCATGTCCTAGAAGGTCTTCCTAGGACTACATCATTAACTATGTTCACAAAACACTATTTCCCTACCAAAACATCCAATAATAAATGTTCTTAACTCCAAACACTTTTCTATTTCTCAAACATCAACTCTGATACTATTCTTTCATGAAACCATTCCTCCAATGATACCCCTCATTGTATAGAAATTAGAAAAAAATAGATGATGATCCATGAGTCCCCTCCAGTTGGCCATGGGTTAGAAACTCGAACTAAGGAAATATAGATCACAAAATATAGAAGGCATTACATTTTTTGACATGATTGAGATATATGATGGATCATCCACAAAACAAATTGAATACATGTATAAACTGAAACCAATGACCCATCTATATGCATGAATAAAATAAAATTAGTACATATACAAAAAATCTCCAGAGTAAGGTACCCAACAAAAAATATTAAGAAGTGACTTAGCAACACTCATGATCCAATCTTGCATGGTCAAGCATGGTCTTCAATGCTATCTTGTAAACCTTAAAGAAGTTTTATATATGCAGGGTGAGAATATAGGTATACATAGTTGGGAAACTAAATTCTATCGTGAACATGTTATGGAATCATACTAATACTCCAGTGAAAACCCGCAAAACCAAATAGCTACTAATAGGTATACAAACCATACCATACTGACCAAGTAATGCTCAAAAAATAATTAAATTCACGTAATGTAGTATAATGAATGTCTATTATAGAGCACCCCACACCAGTTCCCACTGATTAACTTCTCTTTCCTAATGAAAATATTCCTCGCAATATAAATTTTTCTAAAAGTATCACGTCACAACATACCCTCACACACCTAGGCCTCGAAACACATCTTGTCCTACCAAAGGACACATAGGCCACAAACCAAATATTCTCACATCACCTGGACCACCATCAACATATCATTATTCCCGCAGGCACCTGTGCTAAATTACAAATATCATCCAATCACCTTGTCTATGAGCCACATCCCATTATACCCCTAGAAACCTAGGCCACAAACCACATATCATCTGGTCACCAGGGAAACAAGCCACATCTCATCCTTACAGCAAACCCATGAGCCAGAAAACACATCTTGTCTTATCACCTGGGAAACGAGACATATCTCATTTTATCTAGAAGACCCCTGGTAAAGCAAAACTCATCTCATCTAGAAGACACCCAGGAACTCTAATCTCTCCTCATCCCAAAGACATGTGGGAATACATAACTGGCCCACACACATTGTGGCCTCTCAAACTATAATCATTCCAAAGAATCAAGGCCAACCAATGGAAACCCCCAAATCATGATGAGGGAATTTGAAACATAGTTCTCAAATAGGGTGGGATGCATATTGAAACCCCAAGGGAAATACATTTATATAAAATTATGATACCAAACAATCAAGGCCAACCAATGGGATCTCATAAAAACAACTATCTAAAAACACTTCCAACCTTTCAGATAGATCAAAATAGATAACCCTCCACATCAAGCCACAGACTCTTTTCAATTTATATCCAATTTTGGTAAATCATCACCAATGATTATTAACTATAAATTTATTCATTTGGTTAATCATACCAACCTAATATAGTTAAAAAAAATTATTATCTGTTTATTTATTCATTTATTCCATTACTATCCAAGCAACTACCTAGTACAACACAAAACTAGAAACATAGAGAAATTCATATGTAGAGAAACTCTGAATGAACTACCCAAAATACGCCATAACCATCCTTCTTCAGATTCATCCATCAAAAATACAAATATCTACACATAACACCATCTAGGAATATATCACCACACATCTAGAACATTTCCCCAACACACAAAACTTCTCAATCATTACAAAATATATCAATCTCTCAACCTGAGATTCCATTACATTTATAGGTTGAAGTATCATCATCAAATTCATCCACAAAACAACACAATATAACCCATATCACAAAGCCATTATAAAAACCATGCCATAGAAAAAACCAGAAAAAACCCACACATCACAACAAAGCCACCACAAATTAATTTTTCCCATGAACACTTCCAAAACTATTCCACACATATTTTAATACATCACAATGTAACACAATTTCAGATTTAGAATCGGGGACACTAAAAATAATTCACTTCATTATTTTAGGGTGTTATCACATAGATAAATTATTGGGGCTTCCATTCATTATCCATATTTACATGATTTACCCAATTTCATTTGTAAGTGTTTAAAATAAACAAAAATCATCAAACCCATTTAGTGTGAAAAAAATCCCAAAAAGACCACAATTTTCATTGGGGTTACAAGCCCTTATAATCACAATATCTCAATCTTGATATCAAAATTACAGAGGTATGAAAAAAGAATCCCCCAACATCTTTACACATCACTTAATCAATTCTTCTATTTAATTATCATGGGACAACCATGATCCATAGGTGAAAATAGTAAATGCATCCCAAATGATTCTTAATTGAAGAGTATCAAGGGAAATATTACCTTGAAGAAGCTTTTCAACTCATATTTGCACCGCATGGTGAAGTACAATTCTCTCAAGTAATAACCTCCCTGATAGAAATGCGGATCATTGACATAATAGACATCAAGAGATTATCAAAATAAAACAAAAAAATCAATCTCATGAAATCCCATAACATGGTAGTAAATCTCTGGGAAAGAAAAAGTGGAAACTGATTTCAAATAGGTGAAAACAAACTATGGATCAATTATGGATCGCCACAGGACAACTGTCATGATTGATATATTATGGAAGGAGGATTTTGGATACAAGGACTCCTTAGGGAACCAAGGGTTATATGGGAATGAGTAGAATAAATAATACAATATATACATGACTTATGGTTTGGATGAATTTTTTTTATTAAAACTGCACATGATCTTGGTATTACATGATGTATAATACCCTACCATCTCATGTAATACAAATGGTTCATTGTCACTAAAAATGTGTCACCTCAATATTTATTTTATTTTACAAACCCCAAAATATTACACATCATGAAACTTCCCAAAAAAATAAATAAAATAGAGTTTCACATCACGTCACATGATTACACAATGTGTAGTCACCCTACTTCCAGCCTTTAGAAACCGAACCACTCCAAACTTCTTCAGAGCCTCCACCAAATACTTACAACCCCCAAATCTCGCAATGTAACGAATATAGAGTACATGTACCTTTAAATTAGATATAATAATTTATCATATATTTATGAAAATAAACTAATATCCATCCATTGGTATTTATTAGACATTGAATTGTTATAAACCAATTTCTACACATTAAAATATGTTTTCTTACCAAAGGGGATTTATTTCATTTTATGCATGGATTTTTTTGAATAATGTATTCTTATTATAGAAATTTTACTTGAAAAAATAAGAAATATTTTTGATATAATAATTGAAAAATTATGTTCATATAAAAATTTTGGATTTGTTTTGAAAAGGATGATTTATTTTTGTGAATGGTGAAAATATTTATTAAGAAAATAACATCAATAATTTTTCATTAATCAATTTAATTTAATTATTAAATCTAGTTTTGAATATATATAATGGATCTTCAATTTCATTTAATTGAATATAAATCAATTATATCAAGGTGTAGCATCATAATACAAGATATTGGTATAAAATATATTTTTATTATTAAAATGGGTAATTTTATAAAATAAGGTATTAATTTCATTTTAAGAAGTTACAATTCCATAATATCTACAAATTTTAGAAATGGAATCATATAAATATATTCATCATTTATATTAATAATATTCAAATAATGTTCTGTGGAAAATTTCATATTTTTCTCATAATTAATTACAACCACGGAAATGGTTTATCAATATAATATATCGTTACATGACTGAAACATGTCTAAAATCCTGAGATATGATCTCAAAATGTTTCAAAAAACCATTATATCAATGGATGATGTGATTTTATCCATATCGATTATAGTATCAATGATATGGTAATTTGGTGACATGGGATATCTTATACCAACCAAATTAGTCATTAAATAAGAAAACCACCCCTTCCCTTGAAGGGACTATAGGAATTTCGTGATGTCCATAATTTGGAAACATGTTACCTTGGAAAAATAAAAATCTTTTGATATGGATTAAAACACATATAAATTAAATTCAAAATATATGAAATCTTTAAACAAATGAAAGCATTTTAATACAAATTAATGTCGTAGAAAATAATTAGTACAAGTAAAATACATGTTTCCTTCAATTACATAAGAATAATAATATAAAGTACCAACGATGCAATGTTCATATTATATAGGTAGTATAAAATCCCACCATGTCACATCCAAACTCCCATTACACAATAATACAGTTACCTATTTCAATAAAGTGGCACATTTATTTTTCTTGCACCAAATAAAAAAATGTATTGGGACACCCAATGGGTTATGTAGGTTGTGTAAAAATAATCCCCATAACATCGAACAACTATTTTTATAATAAATTTTTAATAAATTACCATATTATTCTATTTATATGATATAATTTCTAGAAATATTGTAGGTGTCTATTTCAAACAAAATGTAAAAATCGTTAAATATAAAAAATATTTAAAAACATTAATAAATTAATAACACACAAATAAAACATAAATAACAATTTCAAAATGGATAAAACCTAGAAACTATGTTTTATGATTTAATAGGTCTAGGATAGCTAGGATCCATATATATTGGTGAATAAAAATGATGTTCACTTTAACCACAATAAAATGGGGCTATGGATTGGTATATAAAAAAATAAGCGAAACCCTTGTAATAATATAATTTAGTAAGAGGTGAAACATAAACCCATTATATGTTTCCATAGATTATCCTAGAATATTGTTCTAATTATATACAGTAATATATACCTCAGGTTCCCATGTTCCAAAACCCTCACAAGATGTCTTCACCTTCACATTTAAAATCGTTTTAGAAAAATAACCTAAACGGTAATCAAACTACAAAAATTAAAAATAAATCATTATTTTAAATGTATTTTAGTCAAAAATAACAATAAAAATTTAATATTACCAAATAAAGGAAATGTAATAAATTTTTTTAATGAAATATAATGTTTTTGAAAAAATTATTAAAAAAATTAAATAAAAATAATGAATGTTTCATAAACCAATGACTATTCATCAAACTACCTACCTAATACACATAAAATGAAAATTAACCAAAAGTTATAAACATGAAAAAGATAATGAAGGATTATAGGCGGTGAGATATTACCCTAATTATGAAACCCATATCATGAATCACAAATGGGACAATACCTATTTCAATAGACTCCAGGGATCTCACTAACTAAGAAAATTCTAAATGAAACACACAATAATCAATTTATATAAGGGATCAACCTTCATATCTCACAAAACAAAATACCAAAAGTCAATATATAATGATTTATTCAAAATATATATATATCAATAAAATCCCTAATATAAGGTTCCATTCATTAAAATAAAAATTTATATTGATGAATAATGAAAACATGGATGGATGGATTCGTATCTTTGAATTCCAATATCCAACCTCTCAAGATCCGTCAAAATCAATCTCTAAAACTGTTGGGATATCAATAATCACCTCATGGAATCAATAATTTAAAAAACCCCATTGGATAAATACATGATTTATGATGAGTAATTTCAAGTTAATTATAGAATAATTAGATTGATTACATATTGTTATAATGTTTGGCCAAATGGTTTGTTAAAATCTATCCCAAATATCAAAATATTCCTATACACTATAGAAGCATTATTGTATTATAACCCGGTTTGGATAAGATTTTTCCAACTATGTTAAATGAATCAATACCAAACCTCCAAAAAGACACACAATGTCTTGGGAATGTCACAAGTTTTAGCCTAATGATGTTTGAAACATAACATGATCATAAAATTGAAATGTTTCTCGAGCTTTATCAAGAACAATCGTATAACATATCAAAATTAATAAGGGTAACAAACAATGAATTTTTGTATAATAATTTAACATTAGTAATTGGAACTTATCCCCATCATATCACATTCACTACCTTGAAATTGGAGCTCAAGATCATTTGTCAAATAAAACATGAGTCCATTTCTCCCAAATCATCGGTTCCAATTTCCACATCTCAGGACAATCCATTTCATGCTTCCATGAAACTATTACTAATGTAATACCATTTTCACATAGAATCTTTCACATTAATAAAAATTATGATTTGTCTTTTTAATTAATTATATATATATTTCTATATAAAGCTCTTCGTATTTCAGAGTAGGATATGGATCATGTTGATAAATTATATGATGATGATCCTTAAAACATCATTAATATAAATAAAATATGTTATTATATATAATTAATAAGACACCTTATAGATATAATAATTGATGAAAAAATGTATTTTATATTTTTTATCTAATGTCCCATGTTTCTCAATATGATGGTTCACCGATCAAGGCGAATCATTCCAGAACAATTGATCACATACAAATTATTCTTGGTGATGGAAATAGTAATGGGTATCTGATTTTTGAATCTATTGAGTATCAACTATTAATATTTGAATATTCTAAATTACGATGGAATACCCTAAACATGTCTTGGTCACCAAAGATAAATTTAAATCATCTGAAAATAATATATATGTGACCTACAGGGTTGTCCATACAAATACTCAAAATGGTTCAATTGGTCGGGGTGAATGATAATTATTTTTATTAGAAAACACATCTATTAATAAATAGTTATTTTAGGAGACTCCAATGTATTGGTAAAATCATATAGAATATCCTCCAATATCATTATTTATTTATCTCTTAGTCTATATGTATAAGGATGGTATGTCAAGGAAAATGTAAATTGAAAACCCATCACCTCTGGGTTTCCATTCTAAAATTATCAGGTAAATTATTTTTCATTGTCACAAATAATAATAATTTTAACAACATATAAGTATATGATATCCTAAATATATATATTCCTCAAAACACAACCATAATATAAGTTCAAATAAGAATAAAATTAGATAACATAGTATTTTCATCAATCACCAACCACATTGAATTCTTATATTGGGGAGTCAATTGTAACCAAATGAAGAAATATGTGGATACCTCGGAATATTTTTATAAGTTATCTATGAGAGGATGAAATATGATAAAAGAAATATGGTTTTTTTCCTCAATTTACTTATAGGTATCGCCTTTATTAAAAAATATTTTTTATTTCATTATTCAATGATTGTACAAATAAAATGGACACAACAAGTCATTGTACATAGTTATTATATTATGTTGAACAAAATATTGAAAAAAATATTACATTACACAATGTGCATCCTCTTTAATGAAGAAATTAAATGAATGTTTTGTAAATAGATAATTCATTTTCCGGATAGGTTTTACATGACCATGGTTATATCAATATATAAAGAGTATATGATTTTCCAATTACCTTTATCTGAAAATTCTGCTAAAAAATAAACATCAAAAATAATTTATTTAACATTACAAGCTACCAAAAAAATATTAAAGTTTCCCTTAGTTTAATCAAAGTACAATCAATAAATGTGTCCAATTATATTGCATTAATATTTCTATTCTCTCAATAAATAGTAATGAAAACTTTTATCTTGATCCATAGAAAAAACATTTTGTTATCCTAGTTTATAAAAAATTATGATGTTATATTACTGATTATTTTATACCAATTTCTGGTTAATATGGTCCATGTCATTCATAGAAAACTAATCACAGAAATTCTTATAGTTTTAATAGATAATGATCATATTTTAAAGTGGTAACATCACCAAATTAAAGGGAATGAATCAAATGGATTCAAGAATTTTGATTATAATATCTTATATTTGGTAATCAGATCAACATATTTTGTTATTCATAATCAACAGTAAAAAGTAAACATAAATGTAACCATACTTATAGTGAAATAGGTTTACTAGTTGTAAAATGCAGAGATACATGTTTTTTTCTTCAAAACATGAGTAAATCATATAATATAAATATATTTTAACCACAAAATATCTTAAATTATAATTATTATCCATTTGGAAACATTTTTCATTTGTATAAATTTATTATTTTTAATCATTTATAAAATTCCATATGTGTCCACTAATCCACTTATAAAATAACACCCATAATTCCTCTTCATCAATCTATAATGATCCAGAAATATTAATAAAACATTAAAAATTATCTTCAAAACATTCCAAGTCAAAATTTATAGGTTTTTGGTTTTCTTAAATTACACTTCCATGGGTCTTTATGAAAGGATATAAAGGAGGCCAATAAAGGAGATGTAATTATCATACCCTTCTTTTTCAAAATTATTTTTTATATTACTTCATATAAATATTTTTTATAGTAAATAAGTAGTTTTAGAATAATTAATATAATTAAATTTTACTATTATTGTTTAAGAAACATAATTATCCTTCTTTAAAATCAAATGTGAAGATACTGTAATATACATGTATTTATGTCGCATAAATCATCCATATAAAAATACTATTCATTTTCAATCACCATGAAAAATGAAAGTATAATATGATAGGTATAATTTTTATAGATGATATTTATGAAAATATTATTCTTCTAAAATAATAATATTATATCAATTGTCTTACCTTCCAATCAATTGGAAAATGATATCGTCGCTTATTCATACATAGGGACCACCACCTCCAAAAAATAATGTGATTCATTGTTCATTTTAAAATTAATTATATGGTGATAATGATAGAAGTAATGAACATATATAATATATAATATATAATTATCAATCTTACAAGGGAATTATAATTTATTATTCTTTCATTTTATCCTTTAAAAAGAGAAAACAGTAATATGTTTTATGTACAACCTACTGTCTAAATAAATTGCGAAATTCATTTTTATATCTCAAAATTTTAATAATAAATCTATTATATTTAAAATGAATGTATAAGATATTAATACCATTATTAAAAAAAATTAAATTATATAACCATGATCAATGTTTAATTACTGGAACTTCTATAACCAAATTCTCATAAAAATCAAACAGTTTGCACCCAAAAATGATGATTTTGATAATGAATTATTAATAAATGTGTGATTAATTGATATAAGAGGATCATATATGATATTATGTTTATTTAAATTATTAAATTGGATAATTATAATTATTTTTTGTTAATTATATAAGAGGATATTTGTTCTTATTAATAAAGTAAATATTGATGTACGGGGTTTTCGACTCACTATTGTTTCAATGAGAAACAATTCCTATTCACAAATAAAATAATTTATGTGTTGTATAAATCTCTAATGAATTTATTTTAATGATATTTATATGAATATTTAGGTTATTTTCATATACTTTATACATTACCTCATTCAGTGGGTTTTGATACAAAAGTTGCGATTGTGGTAAGAGATTTAGGATACAATCTCATTGTATATAAGGATTATTTATAAATATGATTCAGATGATAAAATATTATCAAATAACTCACTATATTTCCATGAATTAAATTTTAATATATTAATTTGTATATATTACATGCTTTCCCTTCATTTTTTTATATTTAATATTTCATGAAATTGAATTGTTGTTTTTTACATAAACCCAAATTTCTTTCACTTCGTAGTGGGAAAAAAATATCTCATATATTTAAAACAACATTAAATTATTTTTGGAATGTTATTAATATTCAATTATGAATTATCAATGTTTTTTTATAATTTTTTTTTAAAATATTTTTAAATAATGATTCTTGTCATTTTATGAATGAGGTTTCATTGACTATTTTTAAAAACATATATGGAAATTTTATTAACATACTCAGAATAGATGAAACTTCGCACCATCATAAACATACAATAAATTGAAAAATACATAAAAAATTTACATGGTCTATTAAAAAAACATTTCGATAATAAATTGGAAATATTTATATTTTAACGAAATGATTTGAAAATGAAATGTTTTCATTCCACATGAAATATTCAATGTTACATGTTAATGAAATTTTCATCTATGATAATATCTATTAATGTAACATAGGATTTAATGAGGATAAGATCATATTATACCATCCATATTATTTCCATAAATTATTTTCTATTATTATGATTAAATATTTATAAAACATATATAATTTTGTTGAGTTATGATATAATGAAATAATAAAATGATTATGAATCCACATTCCATTCCATGGGTAACGATATATGAATACTTTGTTATGATATTATTGATTAAAAATTAATGGATTAATATTATGTGATTCATTTTCCAAATCTTATATAACCCACCATTAAATTAGGGAAAGATGGATATCTAATGAGATAATATATTCTGAAAAAGGTATTGATCCCTATCCATTGAGGGACTCTAACCAATATTATATTTATTAAAGTGAACCTTTACTAAGAGTATTATTTAATGGGTAGTGAACTCAATACACTAGGATTTTTATATTATTTATCCTTGAATACTGAAATGATTTTTTAAGCCTATGTGTATTCCACAAATGTATGTTTGTGGCCAATGATATGATCTTGTGGATCTTTTTTTTGATTCCATTAAGATTCATATCTTATACCTAATGAATAATTATTCCAAGACAAGATTTATGATATATGGTATTGTTGGTAGGGTTTTAAAATGTGGAGATCATGTTCTAATGAAATCTTGATCATTATTACCGAGCTTCAGATCTAACCCTTTCTTATGATTCCTTCCCCATTTTATGAAAAATGTTTTTGATATTGATATTATAAGAAGGGTTATTGTAATAAATAAAATAATTTTATAATGTTTTTTATTAATATAATATATTTATTTATGAAATTTATAATATATATAAAATATCCAAAAAAAAATTAAAACTGACTATGATTCTATGTTAAACTATCTAAATAAAAAATAATACATATCATAAATATTATATATTTTTCCATTGCTTATTGTCATCACTTTTATAGTTTCAAAAATTCATGGGAATGTCACCCATCAAAATTCAATATTTCCAAATTCATTAAAATACATTATTTGAAATTCATTATCCTTATAAATACCATATGTTAAAAACAATATTATATTATTTTGATGATATTTTTTTTAAAAAAATATTTTTCTTTTATGTGAATTGTGGAAATTGGGTTTTTACTAATAACATAAGATTTTTCCCAATATCATGAGGTATGTATGGGAAAATTATATAAAAATTATTCATGAAAAAAAAAATATTTAAGGATTCAAATTATTCTTCTACAAAATATAGTATATATTGATAAAAGTAATTATTTAAATAATGAAAACATAAGTAATATTTTACTGTAATAAAATAGATGTTTTGTATTTCTGTTTTAAATATATTTTCTCAAAGAGGGATGTGTTTGGAAATTATTATAAAAAACACCACCATTATTTCTTTTAAAAACAAATTAACATAATGGGAATAAACAATATTGAAAATCGCATCATAATCATTATTTTTATTATTTGAAAATACAGTTTCTCTATAAATAATTTTTCCTTTAATGTTTACTAATATTGAAATTATTTTTTCCCGATTATATAAATTTTATTCTGTAAATTATAAATAATATTTTAAATTATATATATTTTAATTTTATAGTAAATCCTATTAAATTTTTCTTAACAATTTTTAAATATGAATATAAGATTTATCCATCGTAGTAAAAAATAAATTGTAAATTTGAATATTCTAAAAGTAAATAACCTAATAATATTATAGGAATATTAATGGTTTATATTTTTACCATACCTCATCACCTATATATTATTATCCACATTCAATCTATATTCCATGTCAGACATGCACTCCATTTATAATAATATGTTATATTAAAAAATTGTAATTTTTTTTGAACTCTAAAAATTTCCTTCCACCAGCCCTTGAAGATCACACTAAAATTAAAATTCATGGTGAATCAATGACATTTTTAATTCACCTGTAGTATTATATATTATTCCATTTCCTATAGTAATTATTATATATTCATATTTCCTAGATTTTCAAGAATTATTCTATTGGAGTGACCATAATCTCAATATAATAATTATGATACACAATTATTTTTCCACTCTATAATTAACATAGTAATTTAATATTAAAAATAAAATAAAATGAAAAATAAATATTTTTAATATAATTTTATATTGTGAATTTTTTTATTTATTATATAATTTCTAAAATTTTCTTTTTAATATTTAAAAAGACATTTTACATAGATGTAGACTACAGCCTCCAAGGTTGGTGTGTTTTAATTCTCATCACTCCCATGGGTATATATTTATACATGGGTATTTATAACATAAATATGATAATTATAACATTGTTTAACTTTTTAATTTATTTATCATTCCTTATATTCAATCGTTTCTTTTAAAATGTTCATATATCTTGTTCAAACAAGTAGAATACTGCATGAAAAAAGGTAATTTGTTTTTATTAAAAATTTTCATCTTTTTAAAATACTCATAGAATATGTTTCTCAACTATAATAATATAAAAATAATATAATATAATTATTTAATAATGATTTTATTAAAAAATAGTATTCTCCTAACAATACTCATGAATATATTATTTCTTCTACTTGTTTGCAATAGTTTACCACATATATGAACCACACTAAAAAATAATATCATGAAGGAAAATGAGAAGATAACACCCATTATTATTATGAATTATTTAGAAAATAATTTTTTATTATTTTCCAAGAAAAGATATTTTAATAGTTAACTTATAATTAATTTCCCGCCTTATTTCGCATTGAATACTAATGAAATAAGTGCCTCATCAAGTTCAATATCTTGAATCTTATCTCAAATACATATGATATTATATTAGAATATTATAAATAACCATATAAAATATAATCCAATTCATATAGTCGTATCAGTAGGATGAACAATCAATCTATAAATAAGAATCAACATGAATATCACTAAACTCGTACTAAAAAACAATCAATAGTAATAAAATCCAATGATGAATATAAATTATAAAAAATGAATATTTTACTTTTTAATAATAACAAATACATTTTAAAAACGTTTTTGATTCTGAATTAAACTTATATATAGTTTAATATGATTTTTAAATTTTTATACAAGAGATTTAATGGCATTAACATAAGTTAGATTAATTTTAAGCATGTTTCTTAGCTCAATATCCATTAATTGAGCAGTAATGGTTTATCCCAAAATTAATTTTATATATTGGGTAAATTTTTTCAAATTATTGTATTATGTGGCATGCACTATATTTTTCTTTTTTAATTAATAATATATCATATAAAAACATTTTCAAATAATTCTAAATTAATATTTTTATAATTCCCTTCTATCTCGTATATATTTATGAGATAAAAATTCCATATTCACTAATTATTTTTTTTGATTTATTATATATTTTTCCCTATGAATTAATTTTATCTTAATATTAAGAGAGATCAAATGATTTTAATATCCATTCCATTATTTCTCCATAAATGCTAATTTAATTCAATAGATATAAAATCAAAAATGGGTTTATTCTCAATTTACCGATATAACTTATGCAAATATTATTCCATTTTAATGTTCTATTACATTATAATAACTTGTCTTGTTATTATTAATTATTTATTAACATATATTACATGAATTTTTATGACCCTTACTTCGTACTCTTTTATTTCTATTAAAATCAAAGTGTAATGGGGTTTTAATGAATTTCCATATTTTCATGAGCCACAATTACGCTTATTTTACTATGTTCATTCAATAAGGATATCTTCCAGACTATCATGTTATTAATTTTTTCTCCTATTTTAGATGGAATTACATATCAAAAATATCATCTATTGTGTACTTATCACTTCAAAGTCAATTTGTTGTTAAAAAAAATTCTCACATAGAAAAATCAATCTCCTTATCTTCCCAATAAATATATTTTTTTCCGATCAAATCTTATATAAACATGTTAAATCTAAAGTGGTATTTTTCCAAGTGAAATTCATTTTACTGGTTCACACATTTAAAAATGAAATATTTTTTACAATTTTTATCATGTGGGTTTCAATAATTACGTATGAAATTTATATATATATATATATATTATCATTCATTAAATTTTTCATTTTTTAAATATATTCTATTATTATAATTTTACATTTGAAATTATTTCGAAAAAATATATTTCTAATGTAATTTTTATGTGATTTCTCCAACGAAACATGTTTTTTATCAAAATAACTTTCTCTAGAAAACATGTAAATAAATTTCCTCTTTAAATTTTTTTTAAATTAAATATCTTCCATAATTCTATTTCTTTAGATATAAATATTACCTTATTTAATTTAATTTCATAAAAAATAAATTATTTATTATTCAATTTGATAATTTTCATTTTATTTTTTCACTAAATGATTGGTATATATATTCTGTTTTTTCAAAGATGGATTCAATTGTTTTTATAAATAATATTTTTCATCTTTATTTTAACTAATATATAATATAAGTTCTTAAATTTTTCCCTTCCATTATTTTCAATGTTTTTCTAATGCCCTTAGTGATTATATAAAGGATAATAAATATTTGGTTGAGTATAAGAGATGAAATTTTGTTGTAGGATAATTCTATTATGTGATTTTTTTGATAATGATGTGAGAGTGTAGTTCACATATTGAATATAAAATTAACACATGATTTAGGTAATTTCATAGTGTGTTGTTTATGACATGAACTATGGGTTCCAGAATAAAAGGGTTGGGGTATTGTATTCAATGAATCTATATCTCAAAATCTATGATGTGAACATTATGTTCCAGATTAGAGTTGATTTTGGTTGGTTAGTTATATGATAATATTCCATAATTTGATAAAACTGCATCCATTATCCCTGTGAAATTCCTATTTATACTATGAATCATTATCTGGTAGTAGTCCAATTAATTTAATTTCATCGGTATATTTTGTTTTATAAAAAACTCAAATTCCTACCATACTTAGGAACCCATATGTTATCTTTCATGTTGTTTTATATCCATTTTTATTGACAATGATCGTAACCTTCCCTTGTTTGACCCATATTGATTTGAGTTGAGTTTTTCTCATTCTATTTCAGTGTAATTTCTATTCAACTTCCTTTCACTTCTCTAATATAATTCCTTGTTATAAATTCAGATCTATAATATTAATATGGACTTAAATTTTTGTTTCATGATATTTTCATGGTTAGATTCCATAGGGTCCTTCAATTACAAGTGGTAGAGGTAATCAAGGACCTACAATGATGTTCTAATCCCAATAAAATGATGCTCTATGCCTTAATGTTGTGGACTCATTTATTCTTTTGTTTCATGTAAAATCATAATGTTACATATCACTATCTTTTTTGGTGATGTTGTCATTAAATATAATTTTTATTTTCCAAATTTAATAATAATTCTTATATTTTGTTATACTGATCTCATATGTTAATGAACGAATAATTTTTAACCTCTCATTTTACAAGTTAGTGTGATATTTATTTTTATGATATGGTTTAGAATTTTTTAGGCTTATATATATAAAATGAATTTAAATATGGGTTTCTTTTTGAATAAAAAAATAATGAGACATGTTAAATTTATTTAGTTGGTAATTCTTGTTGGATAAATATATAAATAGAAACTATAAAAATTTTAAGATGGTAATTCTTATGGGATATAAAATGAAGTGATGTGATTATATTTTTAAGAGGGTATGTCTTTCTAGATAAATAAATAATGTGGAAGATCAAATATTTTATGATATAATCACGTGTTTTCTATAATAAAAATGATTATTGTTTAAATTAAATATTTTTACATTATAGTTTGATAAAATTGGAAAACATTCCTCAGATATTTTTTAAATATATTTTTTCAATTTATAGATGATTCCATATGTAACCTATGGGTGTAACATCTGATAAATGAATTAGTTAATTCATAATAATAATCTATTGGTAGTTTGATAAGAAATATTTTTTGGGCTTCAGTTATCATGATTTATTATAAAGAATGTCCCCTCAATTTTATTTTGTTGATTCATTATGGATTATTTTGTTTATGTTACATTATTTGATTTTTATGGATGACTATCCTTTATATATTATGTGATTTGAATCTGGGATGAGTGATTGTTTTAGAAATATATAGATATGGAGTCTTTGGTTGGGAATTAGATGGTGATTGTAAGGTGAGAAACATAGTGATATGCTTTGTGGTGTTTGGGTTAGAAGTGTGATTTGTGGAGTGGGTTGAAGATGGTATATCCCATATATTTATATTCTAGGACCATATCATGTTGTTACATCTATATAATAGTCAAATTGATGGGATTCTTGATTATTAATTCCTTTCCCCAATGTATGAAGTATCCAGTTGTTCATAATATAAATATATATTTTATAGTATCATCATATTAGTCCTAGAGAACATAGAATTATAGAATGATAATGAATAATAAATTGATTAACCCATGGACTTAGGGGATTGATAGAATTAAAAATGATTATAAACCATGAGGAGATTTTGGATCAATTGGTTTATTAATGGAGGTAATGTATTATAGTTCGATTAATCCTGGACGGAATTGAAATTGGTTGAAAAACAATTTATGTGATGTTTAAATGTTTTCAGAATGAAAAAAATATAAGTATTCTTGAAAAAACATGTGATATTATTAAGGATGCAGTCATTAGCATTTACCACTTATTATTAAAGAGATGATAGATGCAGATGAGGTTAGGGATATGACAATTTCAATATTGTGTTGTGTGCCATATGTATTGTGTTATGTGATTTCCTTTGTTATCCAACCCCTATCTGTAGGGATAATAAAACCCAATGGACTACTTGAGGGGGTTTTCATTAATATTGAGTTTATAAAAGAATGAATAGTAGACGAATAATTATTTTCCCACTATCATATCCAAGAAGTATTATGTTACATCATTCATGGTTGTTTTCATTCAAATATATGTTTGTATTATTATATAATGGATTATATATATTTCATACATATTTATCTCTATATATAGTAACCCAAGTAATTATTATTGGATTTGTGTTTATTAGATTCAATGTGTTTTTGTATTATACAAAAAATATGCGATGTGTTAGATCCTAGATATAAATGGAAATTATATTAACTTGTGGATTGAATTATGAGATAATAATATGCATGGGGGTAATGATGTGTTATTTTTTCCAATGTGTTTTTGGGAAATCTAGATTATATATTGAGTTTGATAGTATATGATGTGTGACATTAGATATGTGTTGAAAATATATAGTCATGTAGATTCATATTACCCTATTATATATGAATATGGATTTTATATTATAACATATATTTTGAACATTATGATAGTTCCATGGTAATTCTAGGAATTTATTGTACCTTTTTATGTGCGGAGTTAGCCACAATTGTTTGTTAAGAACAATTTAGTACATTTTTTTTATTGTTTTCAAGAGTGTATCTATGGATGATCATATGATGTATACATGTTATTGTCAAAAAACATATATATAAATAATTTCTGAAGATTTTTTTAGATATTTGGCGATTGATATAGAAATTATAATCTTGTGGATTTGATCTAGAGATATTTAGGATTTGAGGATTTTTTGAGGATATATTTTTTTACTTGTAGTTTCATTTACTACTTTTTTAGTGCTATGAATGTAGGAAAATTTATTTTTATCTTTTATTTTACATTGAACACTTGTTTTTTTATTATCATGCAATCCTTATGTTCTCTTAGAGGGCTATCCATCCCATTTATATATATATGGAATAACTTGTGTTCTAATTAGTAACCCATGGCTAATTTGAGGAGGACATGGGGATATAATTTCTCCACTCTCTCATTAACAGACCGCGATGGTATATTTAGGGGTTTTTATCCTGATAGCATTGTATTAATAGTTAAATTGGAGGGATATTATAGAGTTTGGAATTAAGAATAGTTGATAAATTCCTATATTTATAGGTAATTAGTGTCATTGGAGAAACAGTTGTGATGTAAACAATGGAGAAATTTTAGGGAACATGTAACTATGTCCCCCTAAGATATGATGTGTTGAGAATTTTTGTGACCATATTATAAGAAATGATAATTATTACTTGGTAGAGACCCATTAAATAATCATGAATTATTTTTTATCTAAAAAATATTTATAATTTATTGACCTTGGTTTTAGATGAAACATTAAATTTTTTATTTATCCCAAAAATTCTAAATTTCGTGATATGGAGTCCATAATAGTTTTCTCAGTCGTATTTATGACCCCAAGTATAAATAATCATTAGTTTTGAATATAATATATGTAGAATTATAATCTATTAGAATAATATTGATTTAATTTCATTGAGGAAGCTATAATGAGGTGGATACTCCAACTATTCTTGAACAATGATATGAATATGTATGATTTCTCTATTTCAGACTCAAACTACTACAAAAATGAGCATGTGAAGTGCATCCCTTTTATCAGTGATTTTCATAGTGCTAATAAAGGGGACCTCTTTATCAATGCTTGTTTTAGTAGTGATGATAAAGGAAGGATTTATCTGAGCTTTTTCATATCAGTGATAAATTTTATGTTTCAAATAAATCATGAAAAATAAAATATTGTTAGATAAGTATATTTATATTGATATGAATATAATATATTTTTTTAAATATGTTTTAGATTAGTATAAGTAGACTATTAAATTTAATATATAAAAAATTTAGTGAAAATGGATTTAATATATTTAACAAAATATTATTTATTAATAATTTGAAAATTATTTATGATTAAAAATCATTTAATAACAATGTGCTGACACAAAAAATTAATGAATTATAATGAAAAACTAAAATAAGATGAAAATGTAACTCAAACTTCAAACAGCCATAACATTGGATCTGGGTGTCCTTTTGAGATTTACAACATATCAAATCAATGGCTGTGATGAGCTCTATGCGCTAGTGACTGAAGTAAAGCACTTGTCACATTTTTAGAGGAAAAAAGGCCCATAAGGCCCCCAAAACTGAGTTTTTAGTCGGGATACCCCGATTTGTTAATATTCAAACAAGTATAAGTATTGATCCAGATGTTCTTTAGGGTTGTACCACATATCATATCGAATATTGTTTAATTTTATTTGATTCAAACGATTTTGGGGTTGAAACTTGCATATTTATTATATGTTATGGTCGTTTAAATATTCAATTTCTTTTTAATACACATATATATGTATTTATTCGTAAATATATATGTGAATGTGTGTGTGTGTGTTATTTATATATATGTATGTATGTATGTATTTATTTATTTATAAACATAGATAAAAAAACTCATAAATGTATTTAAAACTAATCTTATAAGTATATATTAATATAAAAATAAATATATGGATAAAAAATTATAACTGATAATATATATATAAATAAATATTAATATATATTAATATACGAATGAATATATATATACGAATATATGAATAAATATATTTATATTAATATGAATATATATCAACATAAGAATAAATATAACTATATATATATAAATAGATATATCATAAAATAGAGAAAAAATGAAATGGCTTAGTGGTAAAGGTGTAGCTGCGAAAGGGGGGAGGTCCCAGGTTCGAGATCGGGTGGAAGCAAACGGGTGCACATGATTGAGGATGCACAGAAAGGGCAGCGTGAAGGAGAGTGTGAGGGGGTGTCAGCCTAGCGCTGATAAAGGTGGGGGTATCAAGTTCTTTTAAAAGCTCCCATGCATTATATAATTCTTTTTTATTTTTTATAACTTTTGTTGGATTTTATCAGAGAAAAAAATCATTGATAAGGGGTTTTTTCATTATATTTTTAGCAATAATAAAATGGGAATTTATCAGCACTTTTCAAATTGTAGATAAAATAGACCCCCCTTTATCAGCGCTGAGCTTTTCAGCGCTTTTTAGTTCTTTTAAAGCCCATTCTCAGTGATGATAAATCCCATTTTTGTAGTAGTGTCAGTGTAAGATGAATCGATGGAGGATGTGGAGAAAGCCTTCAAATGAAAACATTATCCAAAGGTGTAATCATTTTTTAGATGTGTTGATGTTGTATATTATAGAAATGACATAGAAATTCACTATCCCCAATTACTATAAATAGTTAACAGTGTTAGTAGAAAATTTATGAGATCTGTTATGAGAAGATTTTTTTTCTTCAATTGTGTTGTTTTCCTATTAGTATTTTATTTATTCAATTTAATATGGGATCTCAAGTTTTCATGTGTTATATATTCTTTTAAGGAACCCTCTCTGATATGCTTCATAATTTTTTCTAGTTGATGTAGTCAGGTTGAGAAATTTCATGAAGGATACTCACATAAACAGCTGACAACAAGATTCCGTGATTATGAATATGATATTTCAAAAGTTACTAGAGGTATCATAGGTTTTTAGAGGATTATATCCAATTATAGTTTTCTAAAAGAGTAGATTTAGTGTGGTTCTCCACATTGTAGTATGGAGGTCTGGTGATCCCATTTTCTAATGTATTTTGGTTTTCTAATAGTCAGTGGTAGGTCCTAGAATAATTCATCTAGTTTCCCTAAGGATAAAATCTATCAGGACCATGGAAAGGGATTTGTTACATGTTTTTTAGTTACAGTACAGGGTTACCATTGGTGTGATTATAAAACTATTCTGTTACATATGTGTACATATTTTATTTATCGTTACCTCGATCCATTGAATCAGTTTTAACGGAGTATGTATTAGTACGGTAAACAATCCCAATATCAATATAAGGAGGATATTGAAGGTAGTAGAAAAATTCATGAAACTATTTTTACTCTATTATAATAGAACTTATATGATGTTATTTCTCATCCAGGTCAGATAGGCTATGAAAAATTCAATGATATATTATTTCATGGACCAAAAAATGATTTTTTTGAGGTATCATTTCCATGTTTTTTAAACGAATTAATGTTATGATTGATTTTAGATATTTTAATTTTTTATATCTCATTCCATACTCTATTCCAATTGAAATGAGGTCAACATACATCTTGTTCCATTATCGTTGACTATTCATGTTTGAGTTTGATCATATCTATGTGAACAATAAAGATAAATTATTCTACTTGGGTGGAAGAAACACTATGTGATATAAGTCCAATGATTATGGAAAAAACCAAAAGAAATCATTCTCATCAAGGACTATATCTATTCCATGACAGTTATTATGTATTATATCAGGAGAATGTTTTTTTCTATGATTTAGATGAGGATTATTCCATACTCATTGGTGATGGATACACTCTGATATGTCACAGAAATTTTCATTTGTTATCTTCCTTGAAGACCCTGTTTATATTGAGTTTATTGGATATTGAACTGTTTTTTCCATGGATTGTAGATGTGTACCGTAGAATATTTCATGAGGAGTTATTCATGTGACCCCTTTAATGAAACATATATTTCAAGATTGATCTGAAGTTTGGTTCTTATTTATCTTCATTTATTTTTATAACCTGTTTCATTTTTATTTACTATAGATGTGTTTATAGATCAATAATCACATGCAATGAGATTGTGTTCAACCATGTGTTTCATATTTGGGTGATCCAGTCCTATTTAAAATTTAGGACAATATTAGTCTATGTCTTTGTACCAATTATCGTCACTTGAATTTGGTAAATTTAATAATAACTATACTCTTCCATGGGAATACTAT
This sequence comes from Viscum album, assembly GCA_963277665.1. Lineage (NCBI taxonomy): Eukaryota > Viridiplantae > Streptophyta > Magnoliopsida > Santalales > Viscaceae > Viscum > Viscum album. The sequence goes on from OY728129.1 coordinate 310,911,046, forward strand.
TTATTTGATCATATAATGGGAGAAATATGGTTCACGAAGATATATCATTGAACATGACATTATCATTTGTATGTTATAGAATATGATATAATGAAGAAATATTTTCTTATATTGTTGTTGGTACTGCATGTCTATAATTATGTCATTAAGTTTGATGAACACTCTATACATATTCATGGGGATGATAAAATGTAGATTTATTAGAGTTTAAGAACCTATTCATAGTTTGGTTCATCGATGAATACCTTGTGTACTATTTTAGGTGGACCATGGATAGAAGTTGTTGGCAGTTTTGGGATTTCATCATCATAAACATCTATTTAAGAAGTTACTGAAGTTTGACTTATGGGATTATGATGTTTGTTACATGGGGCATGTCATATATCAGTTTGGAGTTTGTGTAGTTTAATTGATGATTTAGGATTTTCTTTCTCACTAAACCCCCAATAATGGTGTAAGGTTTTAAATAATTATTGTCTTTCATGCAAATATATAGTGTTTTTACCAAAATTATGATAGATTTTGATTCCTATGAATTCCTTGGGGGAATATTATGATTTGTTCTTTTGGAAAATCCAATTTTAGGAATCATAATCGTATCTGAATGAGATGCTGGTTGGTGGTCTTAAAATTAATTTTTTATAGGAACTAGTACATTTTAAGTATTTTAGTTAATCTTCATGTCTTGGTTTATGAGGGTTCCTGGTTCATCATAAAGATGTTTCTTTTTTTAGTTTTCGGCAGTCCCAAAACAATAAATGTTACTTAGCCGACCATGATGTCAATTTTCCAATAGATTTTTTTCTTTTTTTGGATAATCAATATCATCAAATATTGACTTATTATTTTCACAGGAAATAATATCCAAAGGTATTTAATCTCCAAATGTAACCCAAAACTACTATAGTAAATGTGGATAAATTTTTTAATGAAATATAAAATCAATAATTATATAATCCAAAGGAGATTAATTTCTTATCTAAATCATTTATAAATAAGACACATAGTGATGACATTTGTGAGCCATGAGATTCATAGAGTGTGATAGAGAACTATTCATTATGTATCTTTTTATAGGAGAGTTTAGTAATATGAATATATAGCTTCCTTCGGTACAACAGGTGGAGGATTCCAATTTGAGGATTATTTCGACGAGTTTTGATTATATATGTTTTTCTATGGTGATTCACTTAATATATGACCTAGGAATGATTATTACTTAATGTTATTCTAGGGGATGATTTTTATTCTATTAGTTATACATGAGGCATTTATTCCTATTCCACATTACTCATCTGTGGTGGTACATCATGTCACAAACAATATGTATCAAACTTAACAAGATATTTTTTTGCAGCATGGGTTGACGTACATAGTTTTAGATTTCATGTACAAAATTTTCAGCTTCAAGAAGGTTATGTGATAACATCAGGTTCCTATTTTCTCCCCTAGTAGTTAGATGTTTCCTTTTGGATTTGTTAAGAAATTTAAATGGGATTCATAAATGATTTATTCCAATATTAATGGGAATTTCATGAAATATGGGTGAATGTGGACCATTTAATAAAATTTTAACACTTTGTAGAGAATAAGGAATTGAGCTCATTGGATGTTTTTTTGAGAGAGAATATATATTAGGTGGTATGTCTATATTGAATACATAGGAAAAAAATTCCAATAATTGTCAACATTTCACCTTCAATATGTGGTGATGTATCTAAAACTTTTTTGATTCCCATTGGTTCCATATTTATTTTTTTCATCTACAGATAGACCATAATATTGAATAGAAGATTCAGACTCTTGAGGATTATTTTGGAATAAATTTAATTGATTTTATTAGTTCATGGATGAGTAATTGTCCATTTATTTAGTTATATGACAATAATAGATTCTACTCCACATTTTTCATTGTGTCATTTTATACATTGGACTCATGAACTTTTTATTATTCATTGGGCTGGCCTAGGGTTGGAGAGCTAGACATTATTATGATGGAACTAGTGAAACTAATTTCATAGCTCGTTTATATTATTAATAATATGATAAATGAATCACAATATTATAAAAAATATAATGGATACCATAGTAGGATACCTCTATATTTTTCATTTAGAGATCATTTTTACAAGAATATGAATTTTTATAATGGGGAAAAATATTGGTTGTCATGGAAAACCACCACCATGTCTTGTTGACTTTCAAGGTGTTATATCATAATAGGGATATTGCATATATAATAGAACTCAATAGTAGATGTGTTAGATTAATAATTAACTTCATGTGTTTCATCGTCTATGATATATTGAAGATTATTATCTGGTAATTTATTGGGGAATTATACATATTGACGATGATACAATATTCAATGTGTGGTCTATGGATATATAAGATCACCAAAGAGAAGGTACTATACATGTATTTTATATACATTTTTTATTTCTGTTGTTAGTATAGTTGCATGGTAGATAATCTTTGGGAACATGATTCATATATTAACATTTTATCCCATGATCTTTATGTGCATTTCTTATTTTATAAGTATTTCCCCTTTATTTCATTATGACATAGTTTTATCTTCCATGATTTAATCTTTTTGGTCATCCATCTATTATAGGAATGTTCATGTGTTGAATTTTTATAATACTATTCAAAAAATGAAACAAATTGATGTAATTTTAATTATGCTATGTTTATAAAAATATGATTTGATATCTCTATTATTATTCTACATTAATATGAATTTCTAAATATTCATGTTATGATAACTCATTCCATGTGTCATGATCAGATCATTTAACTTTTATTTGGGATGATAATATATGGTTATATGAGTTTTTCATTGTAATGTTAGGTTCATGAACCTTTTGAATGCTTTCATACAAGTATTATTATCAAATTCTCTCTTATGATACCTATAAAATATCTATTCTGTTTACCATTACTATGCTTATGATCTCAACTATTAATTATTCTTCCTTTTTCCCAAGTGTTGATGGAATATTTTACATGTGATACATCTAATATTTTATTTTGGGTATATAATATCTATGAGATGATAATGATTCATAATATAATGAATTTTTTATCATATAATAGGAATAATTTAATTAATATTAGAAATACTTTTGATTTAATAGTTATGGATTTTCCAATATTATCTGAAATTCTAAACTTAATAAGTTGTTGGAGAATGTACCAATCAATATCCATGTGCCTGCTAAAAGTGAATGGATTTTAATAAGAGATGGTATATGTCTATATAGAATTACATAAAAAATAACCTTCACAACAAATTTGTGATTAATGATATTATTTAAAGCAATCTACCAGGAACAAAAACAAGAACACATTTATTTATGAGGTTTACTCAACAATAAGAGTAACTAGTTCTTAAAATGGATTGGTAATAATCCATTACCATAAAACCAATGGAAAGAATACATTATGTTGTTATAGAAATTATGGAATATCCCCTCACTCTCATTGTACTATAGATGGATGAATTTTCATGTTCTCCTTTTATAGATAAATGATGTATACTATTTTATAACAATTTCGTGAAACATAAGAAAATGTCTTTAGTGTGTTATTATTTTACTACCTGAAAATAATTACAATTTTTATTCAACAATTACTATATTAATATTTTGTTTCCATAAAAAAGTAGGTAATCACCTTCCACATAAAAATTCTTTACACAACAACAATGTGATCTATATTTTTATGGTATTCCCCATCTTATAATTCTTCTAGAAAACATAATATTTTTCCTTATGACGGCTCATAACAGCTCTTATGTAGTGCTCTTCCAATCAACATGGAATATAGTAAACCCAAAATCACTATATTATAATCATCATCTTTTATCTTTCATATGATACCTCTTAATACTATCTATATAAACATACATTAACCCAGAATTTCTAATACCAACAAGATGGGAATTTTTTCTCTATAGTCGACTGATGATTCGTCAACATGTTTGTCTCACTTTATAGAGACTATGGTCATGATTCATCTATTTTCTATACATATAAACGAAAAACCTCATCAAATAATCCACCACATATATAAACATAAGATTGATCAGATATTTTAAGGAAACATAATGTCTGCATTTTATACATCCCTATTTAATATTCTAGAATCCCACTCAAAAAATCCTTAAATTGAATGCCTTCAATGAACATGAAGACTCAGTTCCGATGATCAACAAAAAAAATTATTTTTAATTGTATTGAATAATATACCTTTCCTCCATGGTACTTGGAACATTGAGTAATTAGTGTCACAAAATCACATTTTTTATCATTATGATGTAGTCATGAATACCTTTGAAAAGATATTTTATGTTATTTTCATTCATCCAATTGAACAGTATAAAAATAATTTTAGAAAATGTTGGTCGGTCCAATGTTCATTTAAATCTATAGAGTAATGACTTGTAGTTGAACCGATGACCCTTCCAACATATGAATACATGGAACATACATCACTGAAAATTTCATTCACATTCCATCCAATGAATGATATATTTCCATATATAATTATATGCTTGGTAAAATGTATATAGAAACATCTGTCTGATTACATTAATTCCTTCATTTGATCAATCTATAATAACAGCATATCATGAATTCATGTAATTCCATAAAAATATTATCTTGTGAACATTAACATCCCCATTTTTATAATTATTGAAAGTAATTCATGTGATGGACTCATAAGGTTGTAATATCAAAGAGATAATATTATATCCTTCTTCTGGAGACAATCAAAAAAATGTTGTGACCCTTACTTAAGTTGGGATAAACCTTTACATGAGATTTATAACTCACTGGTTACATATAAGTGACTTATGAATATACTCTATAAATATTTCATCTTATAATAGATCATCAAATGTGACTAACTAATAACAAATCATACTACATATTATTTTATTACTTCACTGACAACATACAATTACTATACTTGAAAAATACATTATATGATATTTTCTATCTAATAACAAATCACCAAAAATTAATTTCACATATTTTATTCAGACTCATACTCATTATTTTTATAACATAATAATTTTAATACACTTCTATATTTCACTTCATTGAAAACACTATATAATGATCCTTGTAAGCATGAAAATATAATCATTTAGTGAAAAAACTCAGATTCATCACCTAGGTCATGCAACCTTTAGTAAATATATTCATATTGGTAAATTCAATCTGTTTATCGCCATTTGATTACAATTATTATAATCCAAAAAAATTTGGAGATATATATTATAAAATATAAAACTTTTATTTAACCCTTCATTCATATCTAGACTAACCAATCATCTTCTCAGAAATACAACACCATATAATATCATGGCCTTAATATTATCCCTCTTTTTATTTTATTGTCAACAAAGTAATGTAATGAACTAAAACTAAATGAAAATTACATTTTTTATTATTCAATCTCTTTTGAGGAAAAATTGAGATACCATACATACTTCAAAGACAAAAACATTTGGACCACGATACAAAAATCAAGAACAAACAACTCATTCAAACTACAAAAAAGCTCATACCCAGCATCATAAACATGAAATCAGTTTCTCCAACTCATCGCTTCATGGAAAGCAATCTTGTGTATGAATGCACAGGCATGGAACAGATGGAAAAGTCATACCCTCTCAACATTCAAATCCGAAAGAAAATACAAGGAGAAAAACTGTTCTCTAAACACCATCTGAAGTAATTCCTGTAATAGAATAGTTGCAGGACTCTCAAACCTCAAACTGTTGGATTGAAAATCCATTTTTGAACTGAAAATCCCAAAAACACTACAAATCACAAACGATCACACCTCATTTCATCACTGCCAATGCTCGCAACGAAACTGAGGATTTCCGTAACAAATCTGTGCCATTGACAAATTCTTCATAGAAACACCACGACTCGCAGAAATTGAAGTTCCAGAAATTCACAACAACTCATTCATCAAAGAGAGAGACGAAAACCGCCGCACATACACATCAACATGAACCAGAAAAAACTAAAATAAGACAACAATAGGGATGAAGTAAGTAGAAGAAATCACCATAATGCCGGATGGATGTCCGGCCGCCCAGATCCCGTCACCACCAACCAATACGCACAGGAAGACCATGAAGAACACCCCCCGCACACACCCGAGACATATCGGAGTCCTCAGGCACCGAATATGGAAACAAGGTTGTGGACTGTCACTTCGCCACCATGGGAACCCTATCCAGCGAGATGGAATCAGGCACAAAGAGGCAAGAAACAACGCGAGGGTCGACGCCACCGAGTCCACGAAGCGCCACTGCAAGAAGGAACTCCGTCAAAACTCGCCGAGCACCGGGAGGACGTTGTGTCAACCCAGGATGAAGAAGGCGACAACGAGGGAAAAACCCTACCACATTTTTCTCTTTATAGGCTCATCACATTCATGGTCAACATTACCTGATATCGAACTAAAACATTTATACTTATTTAATAGATTACATTTACATAAATAAGAATACTACTTGAGAAAAAGCATTGTAGGAAAATAGAATCTTTTAACAAAATACCATATTTTCTATAAGTAGTGATCTTGGAATCATTTCATACATAACATAAGAATATTTTATCAGAAAAAATATCAATCTTTCTCATTCATATCTCTGTTAACATTTATTGTAAAAATAAACTTCAACATGAAATATTCTATTCATACATATAAATATTAGAATTTTAAAATAGTAAATATATTATGAATTCACATCATACAAGTACTAAAAACATCACCTAAATATATGTTATTACTTAAAAAGGAAAAAAATAATAAATTTTACATTAATTTAAAAGCACTTTTCAGCCCCATTAAAAACACAACCCAAACACATAATGATATAGGGGACTAAACACATACCATTGAATTCAAAAGAGAATAGTTGAGCACCCATTAAGAACCAAATTTTTTTAACTGTTTCCTTTAATAATGGTATGTTGGAAATATCACCATCTAGTTTTTTTGTATGAAAAAACTCAAAAAATAGTACATTTATACCCACTTGGTGTTTGATGAGGTGATGATTGATATCAATTTACCTAGAATGAGAATGTTACATTTGATTATTAGTGAGATTAATATCATTTTGATTATCCAAACCTATTATTAGTGGAAACATTATATCAATAAATATTTAAATATAATTTTTCTTCCTATAAATATTTATTTTTGCATCGAGAGTTCAAGATAGTGACACATATTCAATATTAAAAAACATTTCTTCTTGATATTCCAAAACTATATTCATTAATTAGAAAAGAAAACACTTGTGGTTTTATATTTTCAATGATCGACACTTCCAACACAATATGCATATAAGTATCCAAATAGATAAATCATTTATGTGATTCCATATTTTATAAAAAAATTATATATCCATTTCAGATATCATAGAATTATTTTTTAAATACATTTGATGAGACTCTTTATGATCACATTGAATCCTTATACATAATTTAATGACCTACACTCTATATAGACATAAATCATTTTGATATAATAGGAATTCAAACAAATTTGTATACTCCTTAGGTTTAATATACTTACATTATCTATATTATAAAAAATGAGTCTCCGCTAAAAAATGTATGGATGTTTGATTTAAATCCTATATGGAAAACATCATTATAAGTTCAACAAAATAATTTTATGTTGAAATGAAAATATTTTTCTTCCTTTCAGATATTTTTTACATAATAATGTATTTTAATTTTATAGAATAAAAATTTTAATTAAACATTTCAACAAATCAGAATATGTTTACACGTTTATTATATCTTCCTATAAATATTATATTTTTCATATAAACAATCGTAATAAGGAAAATGTTTTGTTTTATTTTATGTAGACTTTACAATCAAAAATCCTTTTTTGAACATTAGTTTCATTGAAGATGTATATAACTTGGAATGATATGTTAATGGATCATGAATCAAAAATTTCAATGATTTCTTTTACGTTTAATCATATCATATATATTTCAGATGTATCAAGACACACAACTATTCAATATAAACATCTTAATTGAGTTCTCCATTAAGAATACATGATTATAAATACATATGTGAAATATTATATATTTATTTTTATATGACAAATGAATTATTTTGAAAGTTTATAATCATTCCATTAGAGACAAAATCTCATCAACGTTATTGATATTATATTATTATTAACCTTTACAAACCATTACAGCCTTGTTTCTTATTGCTTATAGTTTTTTAATTAGCATGTTTCAGACAACCCACCATGTTCAAATAATATTCTTTTTTTCTTTTTGAAATATTTCCCAAAAATTGTTTCACTAAATAAAAACCATATTTTCATATATTTAATCAATCCTCACATTATAATCTTATTCATCATCAATATATTTTGTAATAACATATGAATATATGAATATATGTGAAAATCTCATGGATGATATTCTACTTTGAAACTATTTTCATTGATCTCTAATGATGCTTGAGGTTTCCAGTGTATTTCTCATACAAGGATGAGATGTACATATATGTTCCTTATCACATGAGATAAATTAATGACAATATTATTCTATAAAATCGTTTACATTATTATAACAATTAATATCTATTTCACATTGTTCACCTAGAACAATTTGATATTCCCTTTCTGTTAGATCTGTAAAGTTATTTGAATAGTCCATATTAGATTATTCAATAATACAATACCAGGAAAATAAATATTTGTGACGGGTTATTTGTGATTGGAATAATCCCCGTCGAAAAAAACCAGTCCATGATGTTATTTGGGACGAGGAAGTTTGCCCGTCGCAAATATCCAATTATTTGCAACCAGATTTCGTCTCTCGTCGCAAATAGTTTGGCACGACTTGTGCGCCAAACCGCACGAATAATATTTGCAACTGGGCGATGTCTCCCATCACAAATAGTTTGGCGGGACTTGCGTGCCAAACTACGCAAGGGTATTGGCGACAGTACCCGTCGAAAATACCCGACGACGGTTATTAGCTTTTTGCGACGGGATGTCGTCCCATCGCAAAAAGAGTGTTGGCAGAAACTATTAGTGATGGGTCCCATCAGAAATAGTCTTTTAACCGCCGACAGTAATTAATGTGGGGGAGGATATTTTCAATGGGTCCCGTCGCAAATACCACTATTTACGACGGGTATCCCGTCGCAAATAACCCCGTCTTAACTAATCTAACCAATTTATACCCCCACCCATTTTTTCTAAATCACACAGATCTTCATATCCCACTCTCTTCATTTTTCAGTTTCAACAATGAAATTTACTTTAGTTGAAATTTTTTAGACCAGAGCAATTGGAAGGCGCTGATACCTTTGGAATATCAATGTTTAAGTAATTTATATATTATTTTTTTATATTTATCTTATTTTTTATGTTAATTTTAATTGTTTTTTATTAGTTGTAATTAAATTAGATTTCAATTGATATTTATTTATATTTATTTTTATTACGAAATTGATATTGTCAGTGATAATTATAAATAATTAGTCATATTTAGTAATAATTAGATATAATTAGTAATAATTAGATATAAGTAGATATAATTAATAATAATTAGATATAATTAGCAATAAATAGATTTAATTAGTAATAAACAGATATAATTAGTAATAAATAGATATAAGTAGCAATAAATAGATATAATTAGCAATTAATAGATATAATTAGCAATAAATAGATATAATTAGCAATAATTAGATATAATTATCAATAAGTAGATATAATTAGAAATAAATATATATAAATAGAAATAATTAGATATAATTAATAATAATTAGATATAAGTAGTAATAATTAGATATAATTAGTATTAATTAAATATAATTAGTAATAATTAGATATAATTAGTAATAATTTGATATAATTATTAATAAATAGATATAATTAGTAATAAATATATATAATTAGATATAATTAGTAATAATTAGTAATAATTATATATAATTAGTAATAATTAGAAATAAATTGTAATAAATAGATATAATTTGTAATATATATATATAATTGGGAATAAATAGATATAATTATGAATAAATATATATAATTATCTATAATTAGTAATAATTTGTAATAATTAGTAATAATTAGTAATTATTAGTAATAATTAGAAATAATTAGTAATAATTAGAAAAAATTAGTAATAATTAGTAATAATTAGTAATAATTACTAATAATTAGACATAATTAGTAATAATTAGATATAATTAGTAATAATTAGTAATAATTAGATATATTTTGTAATAATTAGATATAATTAGTGATAATTAGATTTAATTGGTAATAATTAGTAATAATTATAAATAAATAGATATAATAAGGAATAAATAGATATAATTAGCTATAATTAGTGATAATTTGTAAATATTAGTAATAATTATTAATAATTAGTAATAATTAGCAATAATTTGTTATAATTAGTAATAATTAGTAATAATTATTAAAAAGTAGTAATAATTAGTAATAATAAGTAATAATTAGAAATAATTAATAATAATTAGATATAATTAGATATCAGTATTGATAATTAGTAATAATTACTAATAATTAGTTATAATTAGTTATAATTAGATATAATTAGATATAAATAGATATAATTAGATATAATTAGATATAATTAGATATAATTAGTAATAATTAGAAATAATTAGTAATAATTAGTAATAATTAGTAATAATTAGTAATAATTAGAAATAATTAGTAATAATTAGTAATAATTAGTAATAATTTGTAATAATTAGATGTATTTAGATATAATTAGTAATAATTAGTAATAATTACATATAATTATATATAATTAGATATAATAACATATAATAACATATAATTAGATATAATAAGATATAATAAGATATAATTAGATATCTTTAGTAATAATTAGTAATAATTAGTAATAATTACATATAATTAGTAATAATTAGAAATAATTAGTAATAATTACTAATAATTCGTAAATATTAGTAATAATTAGTAATAATTAGTCATAATTAGTAATAGTTAGTAATAATTAGTAATAATTAGTAATAATTAGTAATAAATAATTTATATTATCAATATTTACGAAAAAAATTTAATATTATTAAAATAATAAAAAATTTATAAAATATTAATATTATCAATATTCACAATAGGATCTTCTCTATTCTTAACATGTTCAAATCTCAAAGGGTTGCCAATTGGCAGGTCATGCGCAATAAAATTTTTCTATCAACCCTATCCATTGTAAACTCTATAATTGGCCTTGCATGGTTGATCCCCTCACAAGTAGCATAGTAATTGGATAATTGAATTCATTCCCTTATCATCTATAAGAATTATCTCACATGTCCATTTACAGAGACAATTCTTCCTTGAAAATTTAAGGGAAAGATAGTAATATCCCCTCAAATTTTTAAGGAAGAATGATATATGTAAATGGTCATGTGAGATGATTCTTAGAGACGAGGACGACATTACTTTGGTCATCCTATTGTAACAGTACTTGCGAGTTTATCAAAAATTAAAGTACAATTATAGATTTTACATTGGACATGGCATACGTAAATGTTTTATTATGCATGACCTGACAATTGGATACCCTTTAAGATTTGAACAATTTACGAATAGAGAAATGTCTATTGTGAATATTGATAATTTTATTATTTTATAAATTTTTTATTATTTTAATAATATTAATAATGTGTTTTCTTATATATTGATAATATAATTTTCATATTAGTAATAATTATTAAACCAAATCTGATTGGATAATAAAGGGAAAATTTGTAATCATCTCCACAACGATGATTACCAAATTTCCTTTCATTATACAAGCAGTTTTCATTTTTCTATGTATTTCTAAGTATTTCTAAATTAGTAATAATTAGTAATAATTAGTGATAATTAATAAATAATTCTAATAATTAGTAATAATAAATTGTTTTTTAGATATTGTTTTTATAATTTCAAATTATTCAAAAATAGTGATGAATTTATTTTTATTTAGAAAAATATGGAATAAATAATTCGACATCAATCATTATTAGATGATCGCGCTTGGATATATTAGCATAGAAATAAAAATGGTTCTGGTTTATATCCTATATTTATTGAGGGTGTTGAAACTTTCATAGCATTTGCATCATCAAAACCAGAATATGTTTCAGAAGGAACAATTAAGTGTCCTTGTAAAAAATTTGCTATGAGAACATTTGACACGTTTGAAATGTTTGGAGTACATCTCTTGATTTTTTTTTCAACTAGATTATTTTTATTTGTTATTAACATGGTGAAATCAGTTCCAGAGAAGATCCTAATGACATGATTCTGGATTCATCATGGTTTCAAAATTTAGTACATGATGTTGCAGGTCTATCTGTGAAACAAACTGATACTCACGATGATATTGATTTAACTCCTGAGTTGGGACCATCTGAAATTTATGAGTTGTTGAGGTTTACTGAGGATGCATTATATCTGGGTTAGAAGATAAGAAAAATAGAAGCGATTGCAGAAAATTATGGATATTAAATCAGATAATGAAATATCGAACAACTATTTTGATCAAATATTTTATTTGGATAAAGCACTGTTACCTGAAGGAAATGTGTTGCCTGCAAATTACTATGAGAGGAAGAGGATGATTCATAATCTGGACCTTAGTTATCGGAAAATTCATGAATGTCCAAATGATTGCATCTTATATTTTGGTGAAAATGAGTCATTGGATAGTTATCCCAGATGTGGACAATTGAGGTATAAAGATGCACAACCAGTGAATTATAGATCGATTCCAATAAAATATTTGAGATATTTGCCCCTTACACCCAGGTTGCAGTGTTTATTTATGTCTCAGAACACAACGTCAATGATGTCAGGGAACAAAACCAAGATTTCAACTGATAAAAGCTTGAACCATCCATTTGATGGTGATTCATGGAAACATTTTGACCATATGCATCTGTCTTTTTCTATAGAAGCCCAAAACGTGTGATTGAATCATTATACTGATGGTTTTTGTCTGTTTGGTTTTTATGGTAGGCATTATTCAGGTAGACCTTTCTTTATAACTCTGTAAAATTTGCATCCATGGATGTTGATAAAGGAGCCTTATATCCTTTTGACTCTATTAATCCCAGGACATCTGAAAAATAATATTGATGTTTATTTGAAACCATTGATTGATGAGTTAAATTCATTGTGGAGTGATGGTGTTAATATATATGATGTTGACGCGAAACAAAATTTCATATTAAAATCTACATTGATGTGGGTGATTAGTGACTTTCCGGCATATGGCATGTTATCTGCTTGGAGTACACATTGTCTAAAAACATGTCCTAATTGTATGGAAGAAAACAAATCATTTATGCTCATCAATGGAAAAATGACCATGCTATTTTGATTGTCACCGTAGATTTCTTACAACCGGTCATCCTTTTCAGAGGAAACAATCCCATTTGAGAAAAGCTACAATTGAAAGGTATGAACGTCCAAAGAAGATCTCAGGTAGAGAGTTAAAATAAGTTGTAGTTTCTTTATCTCCCATCACATTTGGACCAACAGTAAACCAATAGAAAATTCATGGCTTTGGGATAGAACATAATTGGATTAAATGGAGCATTTTTGGGATCTTTAGTATTGGTATGGTTTGTTGGTCCGCCACATGTTGGATGTTATGCATATTGAGAAGAACTGTTTTGATAATTTATTTAATACAGTTTTGGATACCCCAGGTAATACCAATGATACTATAAAGACACCATTAGATCCGACCCAAATTTGCAGGTGACCAGAACATGAACTATTTGAAAATGTCAGACCAGAGAGGTTAATGGAGACAAAAGTAGGTTATACAATTTCCAAAGAGAGTAGCTTATTATTTTGTCAGTGGAATGTATATTTTCGACTTCCAGATGCCTATGCTTCCAATTTGGATAGATGTGTTATGAATGGTTATATTACTGGATTAAAGAGTCGTGATTGTAATTTTATTATGGAAATAATTATGATGATTGGATTCAATGGTTCGTTTAATTCTATGATTTGTGATTTGATAATAGAAATATCATATTTTTTCAAGCCATATGTGCAACGACAACATACTACGATGCACTAAGAAAATTGGAAGAAGATGTTGTTGTAATTATATGTAATCTGGAAAAACCTTCCTAACGACTTTCTATTACTCAATGGAACAAATGACTCCTTCTACTTATTATGGTACTAATGTGATGTCGGCGCCCAACTCGAGAGGAGATCGTGGAGAGGCATCATCTTCGGGCTCAAAGTACCAGGAAAAGTTGCGAGCTTAGGATGTGCTTATAGAGACTTTGGAGAAGCAACAAGAAGAGATGTGTCCATGGTAGCAGCAGTAGGAGCAACATTATGAGGAGTAGATGTGTCGATGGAAGTACAATAACATGAGGAGGAGACGCATCGATTGTAGCAGCAGCATCACGACACTAAAAAAATGTCTTATACCAACATAAATTTATTGACAGACAATATATATGTTGGTAAAAATGAGCAATTGATGGAGATATTAAATTTTATCTGTATTAATTTTTATTACCAACACATATTTTTACCAATAAATATATCTGCTGGTATTGATCATTTCACACCAACAGATCTTTTCCCAACAGTAAAATCTATTTCTTTATCATAGTAAAACAAACATTGTTTTTCCATCAGCTGAAGATAATGGAGGAATATATTCCGAAGACTGTGTTCCGTATGAGATATGGCCATTATGAATTTGTAGTAATGCCTTTTGGGCTAACCAATGCACCTGCTGTATTCATGGACTTAATGATTAGAATTTTCCATAAGTTCTTGGATACGTTTGTGGTGGTTTTCATTGATGATATTTTGGTGTTTTCTAAAAGTAAAGAGGAGCATGAAAGACATTTAAGGGTTATCTTTCAAACCTTAAAAGAAAAGAAATTGTATGGGAAATTCAGCAAGTGTGAGTTTTGGTTGCAACAAATTTCTTTCCTTGGTCACATTGTTTCTAAAGATGGAATAACTGTTGATCCTGAAAAAACAAAAGTTGTGGAAGAATGGACAAGACCCACAAATGTAACCAAGATTCGTAGCTTCCTTGGTTTGGCGGGCTATTACTGAAGGTTTGTTAGAAAATTTTCACGGTTATCAAGTCCAATGACTAAGCTAACTCGGAAGGGTGTTAAGTTTATCTGGACAAAAGAATGTGATGATTGTTTTCAGGAATTGAAAAGAAGATTGGTGAATGCTCCAGTTTTGGCACTACCTTCCAGGAATGGTGAGTTTGTTATATACAGTGATGCTTCATTGAAAGGACTTGGTTGCATCCTAATGAAGAATGATCAGGTAATTTCTTATGCTTCACGACAGGTGAAAACTCATGAGGTAAATTAACCTACACATGATTTGGAATTAGCTGCTATTGTTATTGCTTAAAAAATTTGGTGGAATCATTTGTATGGAGTAAAGTGTGAAATATATACCGATCACAAAATTTTAAAGTATATATATTCACTCAGAATGAATTGAACATGAGACATAGGAGATGGCTGGGATTAATCAAGGATTATGATTGTACAATTCATTACCATCCGGGAAAAGAAAATAAAGTGGCTGATGCTTTGAGTCAAAAAAGTAATGCTTCATTAATAATGTTGCGTTTGGAATGTGATCCTTTGGTTAAGGATTTGATGAAATTTGGAATAGAAGTTGTTGGTGCAGGAAGTCCTTCTGTTTTGTTTCAGGTATCAGTGAGATCTTCTCTATCAGATAGAATCAAGCAAGCATAGAAGCAAGACAGTGAGTTGCAGAAAAAGGTAGAGCTGGTTCAGAAAGGTAAATTTCCTGAATTCAACATTGATAATGATTGCATTTTGAGATTTGGGAAGAGATTGTGTGTGCCTTGAGATTCATAGTTTAAGAGAGTTGTTATGTGAAGCTCATAGTTCTCCGTTTTCAGTTCATCCGGGAAGTACTAAGATGTATTGAGATCTGCGGGAGTATTACTGGTGGGATGGAATGAAAAGAGATATTGCTGATTTTACTATGACGTGTTTGACTTGTCAGCAGGTTAAAGCAGAGCGGCAGTTACCGAAAGGGATGCTTTAGCCTTTACCAGTGCTAGAGTGGAAATGGGAGAATATATCCATGAACTTTGTTGTTGGATTGCCGAAGACATCACGTGGTAATAATGCAATCTGGGTTATTGTTGATAACTTGACCAAATATGCTCATTTCCTTGCTATACGAGATACTTTCTCTCTTTATCAACTTTCCCATTTGTATCTTAAAGATATAGTCTAGTTACATGGAGTTCCTCTCTCCATTGTATCGGATCGTGATCCTAGGTTTACTTCTAACTTTTGGAAAGGCCTTCAGAAGTCGTTGGGTACTGAATTAAATTTTAGTATAGCTTTTCATCCTCAATCATATGGGAAGTTAGAACGAACAATTCAGACCTTGGAGGATATTCTATGAGCTTGTTCGATTGATTATCAGGGAAGTTGGGACCAACATCTTTCTTTGGTTGAGTTTTTTTCTTATAATAACAGTTTTCATTCCAGTATACAGATGGCACCATTTGAGGCATTAAATGGGAAGCGGTGTCGACCTCCAGGTTTCTGGGATGAAGTGGGTGAAAGGAAGTTGATGGGACCAGAATTTGTAGAAGAGATGGCAGAAAAAGTTCAGCTGATTCAGAAGCACATGAGAACAGCTCAGAGTAGGTAGAAGAGTTATGCAGACAACAGGAGGAAGGATCTATCTTTTGAGGTAGGTGATCATGTTTTTCTCAAAGTATCAACATGGAAAAGTGTGATGCGATTTGGTAAGAAAGGATAGCTGAGTCCAAGGTTAATTGGACCATATGAAATTCTGGAGTGTGTTGGATCAGTTGCATACCGGGTGGCTTTACCTCTGAGTTTATCTCAGGTACATAATTTTTTTCACTTTTTGATGTTGAGAAAGTATATGCCAGATCCATCTCATGTTTTTAGTCCATATGTAGTTTAGCTGGAAGAGAATCTATCTTATGAGGAACAACTGGTACAGATTCTTGACCACAGGGAGCAAGTGTTATGGAATAAGGTGATTCACTAGGTAAAGTTTTTGTGTAAAAACCACATGATTGAAGAGGCAACATGGGAATATGAAAATGCAATGAGGGATAAGTACCCCCATTTATTCAATAAGTAAATAAATTGCGGGGACACAATTTTATAAAGGGGGGAAGGATGTAACATCCCAAGTAAGTAATGAATAATAAATATTTTTATCTATTTATATTAATGATTAAGATAGTGTTTTAGAGGCATAAAATGAAAATAAATCCAATCTTAAGCATGGAATACACTAATATTCTTAAAAGATTGTTTTACTACCTTATGAGGGAAAACCCTTTTTCAATATATCTTTTGACAATTTTATAAACTATTTTTGTCAAAATAAATTTAGTCTTTATGATTGTGACATCAAAATTTACTTTTTGTGAATTTTTGGTATTTTTCGGACAATGTTCATTTTTTTATGAATAGTGAAAAATACTACATTTTACATCAAAACTGCTTTTGCGTTAATCTAATTTATTTATATGATTAGATAACCTTTTGAATTATTTTTAAAGTTAAATTAGAATATATTTTTACCATTTTACCCAATGGTGGTCATTGGAAACAATTTCACTTTGAAATTGGACTTAAACTGGTGTCAATCTTTTGATACTTATTGTTTCATAAAAACACGCTATTTGCTCTGACAGCGGGAATTAATTATTAAATTAATTAATGTGACTTATATGTTTTGAATTTTTTAAAATATACTTCATTTTTTAATTCAGAATATCAAATATATCTTAGGGTGAATTTTTGGTAATTTTTTGAAAAACTTCAATTTTTGATGAATAGTGAAACCACTAAGTGGTACTTATAAAAACTGATTTTTCCGTTTAAATGAAATTTTGCCATCATTGTGTTTTGAATTCAAAAAATCCGACATACATGGTTGTCATTAAGAAGTAAAATGTGGTTCAATGAGATTAAAATAATTTTTTGGTGAATAGTAACTTATTAAGTTTTAATCACGCTTAGTGGTAATTAGTGTAGTTTAAGGTAAAAATAATGCTTTAATAAAATAAAATGAGATTGACACATGTCCTACCCTCATTGTTTATGTCATGACCGACCAAGACAAGCCATGGGTCAACTTGGGGACCCCATGGATCCACTTTGGTAGGGAAATGACATAAATTACTTTTTATTTAATGTAAAAGCAAAAATGACACAAACATAATATGTTTTACGAAAACAATTTTTACATGGGGTTATAAAGATCAGAGTTTTGATTATAAATAGTCATTTGAAATCTAAAAATATTTCCTACATCATAGTATTTTTTTATAATTTTTAGACTTTAAATAAATTAAATTATTTATGACATCATTATGATGAAGCGATGACCTCATTATTTAACAAATTAAATAAAATGGAAAAATAATGAAAAATATAAAACCTACACATGGCCAAACCCAATTGGATGAGAGGATTTAGAAGCCCTATCACCTTATCCTTGAATTATAGCAATGTGGGACCTTTTGAATCCGAAACTCTTTTTAAAATAAAGTAACTTATCTTTACTTTCCAAAAGTGACCCTCCTCTCCTCTTATAAAAGGCCCCCACCTCTACCTCATTTCACACACTCTTCAAGCCTTTGGCTCGGCCAAACCCTGCCCATTTACTCTCTCCACATACCTCTACTCATCCTAGAGGATTCCCTTTGGGCAGAACCCTTTCAAAGGAAGCCTTTAGGCTCAAATCAAAAGGAGTTACACTTTTAAATGTAATTCATTCTCTCATGTTCATTTGTTTTATTTTGCTTCTCCAACCCCCTAAACTCTTTTTTTACTACTTTTGTAACAAAACCAGTATCTTCAATGTACTAGGATGTTGTTATAATATTTATTTGAGCTACACTCTCACACAACTTCATAAAATGGTTAAAGAACATACGGTTTCCGTGGATGGTGAAATTCTGCCTCCCAAAACGATGATTGTTCAATACTCATTTAACACCTTCAAAGGTGGCCATTATGATGTAACTATTTTTATATGATATATAATATGTTTATGTTTTCCTTAAGATTCTGTTTTTTTCTTTTTGGTCATACCTTTATGGTTTCCGTTATGGGTAAACATGATATCATCATTTTAGAAAGTGCAGACTACCGCCCCCTGAAAGTGATTTGATTCGTTAATACCATATGTGGGATGTGTAAAGGATAAAGTTAATGATATTATATATGTTATTATACTGTAATTATCATATACTCTTATATAATTATGATTCCATTCCAGAAAATATGAAATAGAAATTGAAGTAGCGTTCATGCGTACGTACGACTTACCATCTCAATGAACGGTGCACTTCATTTCTTACCTCTAAATGTGATCTAATATTATAAATACATGTATATGATGAATATCTATGATATATATGTTATCCAAATCATTAATATCATTCTGGATATAATGAACCTTTGACCAAATTAACAACATGTAAGTGTAAGAAGTCTATTTTTGACTTAAGAATCAAATACCGACAAAATGAACATTATTAACTTAAATGATTACATGATGTTCATAACATGGTATTAAAGGAATAATGAACTTGAAAAAGGTTCATAAGCAAGTAGAGATTAACTCAAGTTTATTATTCAGGATATTAAAGAACGGTCGGGTCAAGTCGGATATGAGGTATGGGACTTCGTCTCAATCTCCTTTCATTGAGGGATATTTTATTTTATACACAACTTTCTTTTATACGGTGTATAAACCCCTTTGACTTTTACGTTTATTCAAAAAGGAATCTTTTTTATATGAAGTGTTTACTAAACGATAAAAGGGAATGTTTTTGTCGTACGTATGCAGCGACAATGACTTCTCCGCCATCGTGGCCGTTATTTGAGTTCGGCTTCCTCTACAAGCCATTCCTTCTTTTTAAAAGAAAAATAAATACCATGGTTTACTTTTCTTTTATTTTGGTATTGAAAATGGTTTTCACAATGTTTTTTGTGTTGTATTGATATCTTGTGATTGAAATTTGGAAATGTTATGTTTCCTTTATGCATGTTTTATGTGATACGATTATGTTATGGTTCTTGGGCATTATTATGAAGATGGGTGGTTCCGTGATAAACTAAGGGCGGGTGAGCCCGATATAGCTCTCCAATGCATTGGGTAATGCGAAGGAGTGAAACGTTAAGGTTTCTCCAAAGATATTTAGGGAATATACTGTGATGGGTATTCCAAACGTAACCAAGAGGGTTACTCCCTACGTAAGAATGTTATGAATGCCTCAAGTTACCTTTATGTCTTATGATTTCTATGATTTACTCATGATTTGGTGAGTTATGTTAATGTGATTATGTTTTATGGGTAATGTATGATTTCATTCTTATGTATATATGTACCCATGTTTCCCTTCCATGTTTTTATAACCCATACTAAGCTTTTTATGCTCATCCCATGTTTTTTTGAAATGTTTTTCACAGGTCAAGGGAAAGGTACTTGATATGATGATAGTGTCAAGGAAGTGTCAAGATAGAATCCATGTTTATTTTAAATATTTTTCCATTTATGGGAATGAATAATACTATTTTTATGTAACCACTTTGTTTATATGTGGAGTATAATGCAAGTTTTATGATCTAATTCTCTAAAAATCTAAACCTGAAAAGATCCTCAATGTGTAATCTTGTTATAACTCAATATTAAGTAAGGTTTAAGGCTGGGGCCTTATAGTTTGTATCATAGGTCGGTTTAGATAACTTTAGGAGTTAGAATTTTATTAAATGATTATCCAATATTTTTTTTGAAATGATATAGCATTTTAAGATTACCATGTTGCTTCGCCTAAGATATTTCTGTGTCCAGAATAGTTGTCCACAGAGGAAACAGGGAAGCAGGGCTAGGAAGGAATACAGAAGGAAATAACCTTCCGAATCAGCATCCAGAAATGGTCGGAATTGGAACTGAACAGTTTGTTGCAGTAATGTTGCAGTTGACTCAAGCGATAAATGGTGGTGGTATCCATGCACGAGATCAGCCAGATCAACCGTAGAGGAACATGTCAGTGGTGGAACATTTCATGAGGCAACATCCACCATCATTCAGAGGATCATCTGACCCTGTGTTAGCTGAAGGGTGGATTAAATCACTGGAGAAGAGTTTTGATGTCATGGGGTGTTCAGACAATCAAAAGGTTAGTCTTGCTATTTACCGTTTGGAGGGTGAAGCAGATCAGTGGTGGTCTATGGTTAAAAATATCAGGGACACCGATGAGATTGATGCTCTTGACTGGGATGAATTCAAAGGTATGTTTCTTGAGAAGTATTTTCCTAAGTCTGTTCGACTTAGGATGGAAAAACAATTATTGGAATTGAGGCAAGAGGAAGACTCAGTGGCTGCCTATGAAGAAAGGTTCACTGGATTGGCAAGGTATGCTCCAAATTTTATCTGCGACCTTGATAGTTAAATCAATCATTTTTACTCAGGATTAAATCCAAAATATCGAAGGGCATTAGCTTATCGTGAATTTAAAATTTATGAAAAGCTTGTTCGATGTGCTGAGAAGCTAGAAATGGAGTTTGCTGATGACCAAGTGTTCTATAACAACCAGCAGAAGAAGAGAACGAGGTGTCAGGAGAAAGGTAAGAATTCTTCAAAAAAGTATGATGGTAAGAGAACTAAGTTTCCAGTTTTTGATAAATGTGTAAAAAGGCATACTGGGGAATGTATTCTGAATTCGGGAAAGTGCTACCGATGTGGTAAGATGGGACATAAGGCTCGGGATTGCACTGAAAAGGATCAAGGTGAAGGTAAGAACAAATTTGATTTACAGTTAGTGAAATGTTATAAGTGCAATGAGATGGGTCCCTATGCAAACGAGTGTCCAACAAAGAGCTTGAGTGATGGGAAGTAGTTAGACAACAAGCAGAAAGGGGTGGTGAAATCCTTTGCAACAACTTCAGCAGATGTCTGGCCATCAAATGAAGTTTTATCAGGTACTATGTTTGTTTTTTCAGATTATGCCAGTGTGTTGTTTGATTCGGGGTCTACACATTCTTTAATCTCTGAAACCTTTTCTAGTAAAATGGAAATACCATCTCAAGAAATGACTCCTGAACATTTGGTAAAAACACCTGGGGGAAATTTTAAAGCAAAAAGAATTTATAATAATCTTCATATCCTTATCTGTGGAAAGAAACTACTTGAAAACCTTATTGTTCTACCTCTAGTAGAGATTGATGTTATCCTGGGTATAGATTGGCTCTCTATTTACCATGCTAAGATTTACTGTAGATCTACAGAAGTTTCTTTTCAGAAAGACTTTCAATTTGTTTACAAGAATGAACCCTTACTTTTGATAACATATTAAGAGGCCGAGAAACTTGTAATAGATGGAAATGAATGTTACCTTGCACACGTCATTGAAAATAATGGAACTGTTCAGATTAATGATGTGCCAGTGGTAAATGAGTATCCTGATGTTTTTCCTGATGAGTTGCCTGGAATAATACCAGATCGAGAAGTTGAGTTTACTGTTGACATAGTTACTGATGCTAAGACAATTTCAAAACCCCCTTATCGAATGGCAAAAATTGAACATTAAGAGTTGAAGGATCAATTGAAAGATTTATTAGAGAAAGGATTCATTAGACCTAGGACATCACCATGGGGTGCTCCTGTTTTATTTGTTAAAAAGAAAGATGGTTCTATGAGAATTTGCATTGATTATAGAGCCTTTAATAACATCACTGTTAAGAACAAATATCCTTAACCTCATATCGATGATTTTTTTGATTAGCTCTAGGGAGCTCAGTTTTTTTTCAAAGATTGACCTGAGATCGGGGTACCATCAGCTGAAGGTAAAGGAGGAAAATATTCCGAAGACCGCGTTCCGTACGAGATATGACCATTATGAATTTGTAGTAATGACTTTTTGGCTAACCAATGCACCTGCTGTATTGATGGACTTAATGACTAGAATTTTCCATGAGTTCTTGGATAAGTTTGTGGTGGTTTTTATTTGATGATATGTTGGTGTTTTATAAAAGTAAAGAGGAGCATGAAAGACATTTAAGGGTTATCTTGCAAACCTTAAAAGAAAAGAAATTGTATGGGAAATTCAGCAAGAGTGAGTTTGGGTTGCAACAAATTTCTTTCCTTGGTCACATTGTTTTTAAAGATGGAATAATTGTTGATCCTGCAAAAACAAAAGTTGTGGAAGAATGGCCAAGACCCAAAAATGTAACTGATATTCGTAGCTTCCTTGGTTTGGTGGGATATTACCGAAGGTTTTTTAGAAAATTTTCACGGTTATCAAGTCCAATGACTAAGCTAACTCGAAAGGGTGTTAGGTTTATCTGGACAAAAGAATGTGATGATTGTTTTCAGGAATTGAAAAGAAGATTGGTGAATGCTCCAGTTTTGGCACTACCTTCCAGGAATGGTGAGTTTTTAATATAAAGTGATGCTTCATTGAAAGAACTTGGTTGCGTCATAATGCAGAATGATCAGGTAATTTCTTATGCTTCACGACAGTTGTAAACTCATGAGGTAAATTACCCTACACATGATTTGGAATTAGCTACTGTTGTTTTTGCTTAAAAAATTTGGAGGAATCATTTGTATGGAGTAAAGTGTGAAATATATAACGATCACAAAAGTTTAAATTATATATTCACTCAGAAAGAATTGAACATGAGACAGAGGAGATTTCTGGAATTAATCAAGGATTATGATTGTACAATTCATTACCATCCAGGAAATGCAAATAAAGTGGATGATGCTTTGAGTCGAAAAAGTAATGCTTCATTAACAATGTTGCATTTGGAACGTGATCCTTTGGTTAAGGATTTGATGAACTTTGGAATAGAATTTGTTGGTGCAGGAAGTCCTTCTGTTTTGTTTCAGGTATCAGTGAGATCTTCTCTATCAGATAGAATCAAGCAAGCACATAACCAAGACGATGAGTTGTAGAAAAAGGTAGAGCTGGTTCAGAAAGGTAAGTTGCCTGAATTCAACATTGATAATGATTGCATTTTAAGATTTGGGAAGAGATTGTGTGTGCCTTCTGATTCACAGTTGAAGAGAGAGTTGTTATGTGAAGCTCATAGTTCTCCATTTTCAGTTCATTCGGGTAGTACTAAGATGTATAGAGATCTGCGGGAGTATTACTGGTGGGATGGAATGAAAAGAGATATTTCTGATTTTGCTGTGACGTGTCTGACTTGTCAGTAGGTTAAAGCAGAGCGGCAGTTACCGAAAGGGATGCTTCATCTTTTACCAGTGCCAGAGTGGAAATGGGAGTATATATCCATGGACTTTGTTGTTGGATTGCCGAAGACATCTCGAGGTAATAATGCAATCTGGGTTATTGTTGATCGCTTGACCAAATCTTTTCATTTCCTTGCTATACGAGATACTTTCTCTCTTGATCAACTTTCCCGTTTGTATCTTAAAGAGATAGTCAGGTTACCTGGAGTTCCTCTCTCCATTGTATCAGATCGTGATCCCAGGTTTACTTCTAACTTTTGGAAGGGCCTTCAGAAGTCGTTGGGTACTGAATTAAATTTTAGTACATCTTTTCATCCTCAATCAGATGGTCATTCAGAACGAACAATTCAGACCATGGAGGATATGCTACGATCTTGTTTGATGGATTATCAGGGAATTTGGGACCAACATCTTTCTTTGGTTGAGTTTTCTTATAATAACAGTTTTCATTCCAGTATACAGATGGAACCATTTGAGGCATTATATGGGAGCGGTGTCGAACTCCAGCTTTCTGGGATGAAGTGGGTGAACGGAAGTTGATGGGACTAGAATTGGTAGAAGAGATGGCAGAAAAAGTTCAGCTGATTCAAAAGCACATGAGAACAGCTCAGAGTAGGCAGAAGAGTTATGCAGACAACAGGAGGAAGGATCTATCTTTTGAGGTAGGTGATCAGGTTTTTCTCAAAGTATCACCATGGAAAAGTGTGATTCGATTTGATAAGAAAGTAAAGCTGAATCCAAGGTTTATTGGACCATATAAAATTCTAGAGAGAGTTGGATCAGTTGCACACCGGGTGGCTTTACCTCCGAGTTTATCTCAGGTACACAATGTTTTTCACATTTTGATGTTGAGAAAGTATATGCCAGATCCATCTCATGTTTTGAGTCCAGAGGTAGTTCAGCTGGAAGAGAATCCATCTTACAAGGAACAACCGGTCCAGATTCTTGACCACAGGGAGAACGTGTTACGAAATAAGGTGATTCACCAGGTAAAGGTTTTTTGAAAAAACCACATGATTGAAGAGGCAACATGGGAATCTGAAAATGTAATGAGGGATAAGTACCCCCATTTATTCGATTACGTAAATAAATTGCGGGGACGCATTTTTCTATCGGGGGGAAGGATGTAACATCCCAAGTAAGTAATGAATAATAGATATTTTTATCTATGTCTATTAACGATTAAGATAGTGTTTTAGAGGCTTAAAATGAAAATAAATCCAATCTTAAGCATGGAATACACTAATATTCTTAAAAGATTGTTTTACTTCCTTATGATGGAAAACCCTTTTTAAATCTATCTTTTGACAATTTTATAAACTATTTTTGTCAAAATAAACTTATTATTTATGATTGTGTCATCAAAATTTACTTTTTGTGAATTTTTGGTATTTTTCTGACAATGTTCATTTTTTTATGAATAGTGAAAAATACTACATTTTACATCAAAACTGCTTTTTAATCTATTTTATTTATATGATTACATTATCTTTTAAATTATTTTTAAAGTTAAATTAGAATATATTTTTGCCATTTTATCCAATGGTGGTCATTGGAATCAATTTCACTTTGAAATTGGACTTAAACTGGTGTCAATCTTTTGATACTTATTGTTTCATAAAAACACGCTATTTGCTCTGACAGCAGGAATTAATTATTAAATTAATTAATGTGACTTATATTTTTTGAATTTTGTAAAATAGACTTAATTTTTGAATTCATAATATCAAATATATCTTAGGGTGAATTTTCGGTAATTTTCTGAAAAACTTCAATTTTTGATGAATAGTGAAACCACTAAGTGGTACTTATAAAAACTGATTTTTCCGTTTAAATGAAATTTTTCCATCATTGTGTTTTGAATTTCAAAAATCTGACATACATGGTTGTCATTAAGAAGTAAAATGTGGTTCAATGAGATTAAAATAATTTTTTGGTGAATAGCAACTTATTAAGTTTTAATCGCGATTAGTGGTAATTAGTGTAGTTTAAGATAAAAATAATGCTTTAATAAAATAAGATGAGCTTGACACATGTCCTACCCTCATTGGTTGTGTCATGGCAGACCAAGACAAGCCATGGGTCAACTTGGGGACTCCATGGATCCACATTGGTTGGGAAATGACATATATTACTTTTTATTTAATGTAAAAGTAAAAATGACACAAACATAATATGTTTTAAGAAAACAATTTTTACATGTGGTTATAAAGTTCATATTTTTGATTATAAATAGTCATTGGAAATTAAAATAGATTTCCTACATCATAGAATTTTTTTATAATTTTTAGACTTTAAATAAATTAAATTATTTATGACATCATGATGATGAAGCGATGACCTCATTATTTAACGATTTAAATAAAATGGAAAAATAATGAAAAATCTAAAACTTACACAATGAAAAAACCAATTCGATGAGTGGATTTCAAAGCCCTATCAACTTATCCTCGAATTATAGAAATGTGGGACCTTTTGAATCCGAAACTCTTTTTAAAATAAAGTAACTTATCTTTACTTTCCAAAAGTGCCCCTCCTCTCCTCTTATAAAAGGCCCCCACCTCTACCCCATTTCACACACTCCTCAAGCCTTTGTCTTGGCCAAACCCTGCCCATTTACTCTCTCCACATCCCTCTCCTCATCCTAGAGGATTCCCTTTGGGAAGAATACTTTCAAAGGAAGCCTTTAGTCTCAAATCAAAAGCAGTTACACTTTTAAAGGTAATTCATTCTCTCATGTTCATTTGTTTTATTTTACTTCTCCAACCCCCTAAACACTTTTTTTAACATCTTTTGTAACAACATAAGTATCTTCAATGTACTAGGATGTTTTTATAAGATTTATTTGAGCTACACTCTCACACAACTACATCAAATGGTTAATGAACATACGGTTTCCGTGGATGGCGAAATTCTGCCTCCCGAAACGATGATTGTTCAATACTCATTTAACACCTTCAAAGGTGGCCATTATGATGTCACTATTTTTATATGATATATAATATGTTTATTTTTTCCTTAAGATTCTGTTTTTTTCTTTTTTGGCATACCTTTATGGTTTCCATTATGGGTAAACACGATATCTTCATTTTAGGAAGTGCGGACTACCGCCCCTGAAAGTGATTTGATTCGTTAATACTATATGTGGGATGTGTAAAGGATAAATTTAATGATATTATATATGTTATTATACTGGAATTATAATATACTCTTATAACATTATGATTCCATTCCAGAAAATACGAAATAGAAATGGAAGTAGCGTTCATGCGTACGTACGGCTTACCGTCTCCATGAACGGTGCATTTCATTTCTTACCTCTAAATGTGATGTAATATTATAAATACATGTATATGATGAATATATATGATATATATGTTATCCAAATCATTAATATCATTCTGGATATAAGGAACCTTTGACCAAATTAACAACATGTAAGTGTAAGAAGTCTATTTTTGACTTAAGAACCAAATATCGAAAAAATGAACATTATTAACTTAAATGATTACATGATGTTCATAACATGGTATAAAAGGAATAATGAACTTGAAAAAGGTTCATAAGCAAGTAGATATTATCTCAAGTTTATTATTCAGGAGATTAAAGAACGGTCGGGTCAAGTCAGATATGAGGTATGGGACTTCGTCTCAATCTCCTTTCATTGAGGCATATTTTATTCTATACACAACTTTCTTTTATACGGTGTATAAACCCCTTTGACTTTTACGTTTATTCAAAAGGAATCTTTTTTATACAAATCATTTACTAAATGACAAAAGGGAATGTTTTTGTCGTACGTATGCAGCAACAACGACTTCTCCGCCGTCGTGACCGTTATTTGAGTTTCGGCTTCCTCTACAAGCCATACCTTCTTTTTAAATGAAAAATAAATACCATGTTTTACTTTTCTTTTATTTTGGAATTAAAAATGGTTTTCACAATGTTTTTTTTGTTGTATTGATATCTTGTGATTGAAATGTTGAAATTTTATGTTTCCTTTATGCAGTTTTTATGTGATACGAGTATGTTATGGTTCTTGGGCATTATTATGAAGACGGGTGGTTCCGTGATAAACTAAGGGCGGGTGAGACCGATATAGCTCTCCAATGCATTGGGTAAAGCGATGCAGTGAAACGTTAAGGTTTCTCCAAAGAGATTTAGGGAATATACTGTGATGGGTATTCTAAACATAACCAAGAGGGTTACTCCCTACGTAAGAATGTTATGAATGCCTCAAGTTAGCTTTATGTCTTATGATTTCTATGATTTACTCATGATTTCGTGAGTTATGTTAATGTGCTTATGTTTTATGGGTAAAGTATGATTTCATTCTTACGTATATATGTACCCATGTTTCCTTTCCATGTTTTTATAACCCATACTGAGCTTTTTATGCTCATCCCATGTTTTCTTGAAATGTTTTTCACAGGTCAAGGGAAAGGTACATGATATGATGATAGTGTCAAGGAAGTGTCAAGAAAGAATCCATGTTTATTTTAAATATGTTTCCATTGATGGGAATGAATAATACTATCTTTATGTAACCACTTTGTTTATATATAGAGTGTAATTCAAGTTTTATGATCTAATTCTCTAAAACTCTAAACCTGAAAAGATCCTCAATGTGTAATCTTGTAATAACTCAAGATTAAGTAAGGTTTAAGGCTGGGGCCTTATAGAACATGATATTTATTCTGAAGAAGATATGCTAGACATGATGGTGTATTCCGTTGAATTTGAGAAACCAAACAACACCTCATCATGTCGTTCTAATGAGGTGCAAACATTTTTAAATTGGTTGAAGATGTTGGGAAGCCTTTATACCCCAGATGTGAATAATTTAATAAATTATCTTTTATAGTTGAAATGTATCATCTAAAATGTCTACATAGCATCACAAACGTGGAAATTGACGCTCTTATACAAATATTTAAGAGAGATCTTCCCAATGATTCAACATTACCTGACACATTTTTGAAGGTTAAAGGGATTATCATGAAACTTGGGCTTGATTTTAATAAGATTGATGAATTCCCGAATGATTGTGTGATGTTTCATAAGGAAAAACATTTCCATGATAATTTCCCAAATTGTGGTTCTTTGAGTTGGAAAACTGCTGATGATGGAAGTATTATGAAATTAAAAAATGGTAAAAAAGTACCAATTAAGGTTTTGCATCACTTCCATTTGATACCTAGACTTAAAAGGCTATTGATGTCATCTAAAGAGACCCCTCTCATTACATGGAATGAGCATTAGTGAGTTAAAGGTGATAAGTTAAGGAACCCGAAAAATTTGTTTGATTTGAATGATTTTAATGATAGGTATCCTGAGTTTTCAAGTGATCCACGAAATATTAGGCTATGCTTGGAAAGTGATGGGTTTAATCCATTTGGAATGATTTCTATTCAATATAGAATATGGCATGTTGTCTTGATGATTTATTATTTTCCTCCATGGTTTTGTATGAATCCATCATATTTTATCATTTCAGTATTGATACCTAGCCCTATGTCACCTGCCAATGATATCGATGTATTTTTAGAACCTTAAATTGACGAGCTGAATGTGTTATGGGAGATTGGTATTGAAACAGTCAACACATCAAATAACGAGTTATTTTTATTAAAAAGAAT
Organism: Viscum album; assembly: GCA_963277665.1. Lineage (NCBI taxonomy): Eukaryota > Viridiplantae > Streptophyta > Magnoliopsida > Santalales > Viscaceae > Viscum > Viscum album. Next base: position 310,941,078 of record OY728129.1, read on the forward strand.
CATTAATGTGTACCATTAATGACATTCCTGCATATGGTAATCTATCAGGTTGTCAATCCAAGGGTAAAAGTGCATGTCCATGCTGCAATGTTGAAACATGTTCATTTTACATGAGAAAATGTATGAAGATGTGTTACATGGTCCATCGACAATTCATGGATCGAAGTCAAAAAATTTGTTGAAATGAAAAGTCATTTAATGGGGAAAAGAAACAAGGATACCACCTAAATCTCATAATGGATTAGAATTTTTAGATCAGATGAAATGATTGGATGTCATATTTGGAAAAAATATGGAGACTTAAAGATATAATAAACAGAAGCGAGATGTTGATGTACCTTGGAAAAAGAAGAGTATTTTCATTCAACTCCCATATTGGGAGAATCTTCTTCTATGCCACAATTTGGATGTTATGTATGTAGAAAAAAAATGTCTCTGAAAGTTTGATTGGCACATTTTTTTATAATGTAAGACATGATCTTCACCCATATGAGGATCATGGTCGTTCATATCTACTGGGAACATGCTTTACATTGAAGGATCCCGAAAAAGCTGAAATGATAAATGTACTCACCTCTATCAAAGTTCCAGTTGGGTATTCATCAAACATTAAGAGGAAAATTATTGATGGAAAATTTGTTGGTTTGAAAAGTAATGACCACCATGTTTTAATGCATCATATGTTACCATTGCATATAAGTAAAATGAAAAATATGAAGGTAAGCGGTGTATTGATTGATCTGAGTAAATTCTTTAAGGATTTATTTTCTAAAGTGGAAATAACAGAATATTTTCACAGGTTACAACAACATGCTGCTTCGATGCTTTTTCATATGGAGTTCGTCTTCCTACCATCATTTTTTGACATCATGGTACACATAGTAATTCATTTATCACATGAATCCATGATTGTTGGACTTGTTTATTATCGTTGGATGTATCCAATTGAGAGGTATGCAAACTTCATTTTCATCTTTTCACTTTTGTATACATTTTATTAAATTATTTATGTTGATTGATTAAAGGATTTTTTGAAGATTGAAAATGTATGTTCGTAACAAAAGTAGCCCAAAAGGATCAATTGCTGATGAATACATTGTTGAAGAGTGTATGACATTTTGTTCATGATATTTTCATGACATTCAACTCAGGGAAAATAGGTCTACATGAAACAATGTTGGTGAAGGTGATGAAACACGTAAAGGGATATCCATATTCTCTTTAAAATGTCATAAAAAGTCTAAAAAGAAAGATATTCTACCTAACATTTCAATGATATTGAAATTACATAATTATGTTTTGGGAAACTATGATGAAGTTCATGTATATGTATGATAAGATACATACCCATAAATTTTGTTATAAATTTTTTTTAAAAAATTCTTACATTATTTTTGATTTAAAGGGAGCACTATGAAATTATCCATAGAAAATATCACCACATACCAGAAATAATTGATGACATCCATAAAAATGAGTTTTATAAATTTTTTGATGATAATATGTGTTTTATATGATACTTTGAATTTAAAATTTTATGTTTCTCTTTGTTTCTTACATTTCTAGTTTTCATTAATTATTCAGGTTTTGAATTTTCTACCAAATGACACTTGTATAGCAACTGATTTGACACAGTAAAGTCGGTTTCCTAGCATGTGGATTAAAACAATGACCAAAGTCACTTGCAATGGTTATCGGTGGCGTGTGAAATCTATTGATAAGAGGAGTGCGACCCAAAATTGTGGGGTTCTTGTGAGTGTAACAACAAATATGGGAAATGTATCATATTATGGAATGTTGAAAGAAATTATTGAGTTGACTTATCTGGTTGGAAGGATTGCTATTTTATTTTGGTGTGATTTGGAAAATCCCATTGAAGGCATCAACGAAGATAATTTTGGATTCAGTCTCGTCAACCTTAAGAGTATTATAAAAACTGATGATCCCTTTTTACTTGCATCCCAGGCCTTAAAAGTGTTTTATAAGGAAGAATCTGAAGTAAAAATTTGGCATGTTGCAACCATCACTAAACCAAGAGACTTATTTGAAATGGAGGAATATTTAATACATGAAGTGGATGGCTTACAAACTAGTTTTTAAACTGATGTAGATGTAGAAAATTATGACATTTAGGATGTGGAAGCAGTTTTAATTGATGATCATTCACTTCATTTCATTGAAGGATGGAATGAAGACCTGAGTATATTGAAAATAAATACCATAAACTTGATGTTTGTGACTATGTAAATGATAATGACATGTTTCATGATTATTATTTTTACATTTTCTGTTGACACTTAATAAAATATTTAGTTTTCGATTTTTAATATTATTATTTGATTTTGGTTAGAAAGTTTTACATTATATTTGACACTTTTATATACTTATTTGGTATTTTTTTATTATATTTCATATATATCTTTGAGATGACATCCGTCGAGAACTCTTCAATCAAGAGAAATGTGGTTTCAAGAGATCAATTAATGGTATTAATTTAGGAATTTTATTTAAATTAACACTTAATTTTCTTCCATTTTTTATTGTTTTATATAGACAACCTTTTCTTGTTTCTTTGTATAAATGGTTAGCTTCTTGTGTTAGCAAAAAAAGACAATCGACATCAAATAAACCATTTGAAACATTCAGTATTTTCGATAGAGAACCCTTCCAATTCCTCTAAAAAATGTCTACAGTCATTGATAGTTGAAGATGAAATGCATGATTAAAATTGTAAGTTTCTTGTAATTTACCAGTAAGCTGTATAGGATATTGTTTTAGGCTGTCTTTAGATAAATTATAATTTCTTATTTCTCGTATTTGTTTTAAATAGTTCATGAAAGGATAAAACATAAAAAAATTGAAGATATATCCTTGAATAAGTGGTGTTTGTTATTTACAAGAATGGGTATGTTAATTAAATTTATGAACTTATTTATTTTAATATTAATTTATATATACAACCAATGTTTTTCTTTATATAGTGGACTGTCGAGGAGAAGACACTCAGATTGTTGGTAAGTGTTTTTCCATTATTTATTCAAATTAATTATTTTCTTATACCGGTTTAAATGTATTTAAAAATAATTTAAAATTTCCATTTTATTTCAAGGGTTACAATATCATCAAGTTGGATATAATGAAAAGACTGGCGTAATTCAGTCATCAATTTTGAATGCTAAAGAAATATCGGTTGAATTGACGAAACAATCATGTCTTCCTCATTATTCCACTTTGAGAAGAAGAAGAGATCAGGCATGTCATGGGAGAAATGAAAAGGGGCGTGGATTGAGCAAGACTAAAATTTTGTCAGAGCGTGTTTTTTTAGATGTCAATGACTTGCTTCAACCAGTTAGAAATTCAGTAAGAAAATTATCTTCACTCATCAGTTGATTGGATCGTGACACTGGGGGATTACCATTAGACTATTGTGATTGTAGATTAGTGGATATTAAAAAAATGACAATATCTGGGATACAATTATGGTACATATTTATTCATTATTATTGTTATTTTAATAATATAATTTTTTTATAAACATGATGTAATTTTTTATATTTTAGGTATCATATTACTTTCCTGAAGGGCATGAACCATATCACTGGGTAATAGAAAAAATTGGTGATGCATGGAGATCTTACAAATCTGAGTTAAATGGAACGTATTTGGAAAGTCTAACACACAATGAGGTTATGGAAAAATGGCCAAAACACATTCATGAATACACATGGAAGAATTTGGTGGAGTTTTGTGAATCATTAGCTTGATAAGTAATATTTTTAACATAATTTATGTATTTAAACCATTTTCAATTACTATAATATATTTCGGGTCTTGATTAATCATTAATTAATATTAAAAAATATTTTTCATCCAAATATAATTTATTTTTTTAGGAAAGAAGTAAGAGGGGTGTAGAAAATCGTTCACATTTGAAAATTCCGCATTATACAGGGACAAAGAGTTTTGCACGTAAACGTGAGTAAATTAAAGTATCAATTTTTTCTCCACTCATTGATATTTTTTCCTTTTATTATAATTGTTATTTTATTTTATCATATATTTTGTGTTTTGGAAATAAAAGGTAAAGAGGCAGATAATCTTCAAATATGGATCAAAACCCATGAACCTAAATATTATCAAAACATGATGACACTTCTACCTTAGTTACGGTAATTTTTGGATTCTGTTACCACTATACAAAATTTTTTATATTTTTAATATTAGATTTTTTTGACATGGATTAATGTTTTTTTACAGCAATCAATTGAGAATGCATTAGCTTCTCATTCAGATAACACCTCTTCTATTAAAAAAAATGAGATTATCAAAAAACATTGTATGAGAAGATAAAAATGGATTTTAGAAAACATTTGGATTGGGTGATATGTAACCACGTGATCCTGAAAATATATGTTAATTAGAGGAAGAGTGGTCTAGAAGGATTAAGAGTGTAGAAAAATTTGATAAAATTGAGAAACAACTTCATAATGTTGTTAGAAAAATATCACATTTGTCAGATTTAGTAGATGTTCTTATATCACACCAGGTATTCATGCTTGTGAATTTATTTTTTCTTGGAATATGTTTTTTTACATTTGTTTTATAGTCATGTGGGTTTGAACCAACCGTGGCCAAACGTGGTTGTCACATTCTTATAGAGGAATGTATTTTTTCACAATGTATTTTTTTTTGGTGGGATCTATGAGTAGACTCTTACTTGGTTATGAGGAAAATAATTGTGAGGTTTATAGATCTAATTATTGTCACAAAGAAAATGATGACGAAGAGTCTCTTTAGGTTTTATTTACATACATTTTTTTTGACAGCTCTGATGGTTGTCCCTCCCCCACCTCGTTTTAAATCACTTTGGTTTTCTGCATTATATTGTTTTCTGACATTACTTCTCCTACTATTGTTTTTCATGCTACTGGATTTTGGATTTTCCTTGGATTTCAGGAATTCTTTGGGTCTTTTCAGTCTGGTTCTCTCAATTTTTTAATATATGGACTTGATTTTTATAATTCCGGATCTTCATTGATTGGTGGTTGTTAGGAAATCCACTCAGATGAAATGTTTCTATTTGGATCTCTTTATCATGAGCATTTTTTTGAAGTTTTTAGATCTAAAAAATTGGGACTAAGCTTCTTATAGCTCTCATCATGTCCTCTGATTTTTTCTTCATTGATATCTGCTTTGTCCCAATGTTTTAGACCTGCCTTCTGATTTCATGTGCATGATTCTAGATCAGATGCTTGCAAAATTCTGTGACCTAACTTTTCCTAATGTTGAATAGATACTGTTTAGCTTTTTCAGTGTGTTTATTAGATTTTTCATTTATATACTTTGATTCATGCTTGGACTTATAGATACACACTACCATAAGATCATTGAGGACATGAATGAAGGGCATGCTCGACTATCAAAGACATTCAAGTCAGGAATGGAGTACCTGTGCAGTTGACACCACTGCATTCCTAGAGATCATGGACCGGTGGAGGGAAATGCCAATTAATTTGACACCACATTGAAGAATATGATGTTTAGTCATTCTAGTCATACATTTGGCAGTCTTACAAGGATCTTGATTGTGGTAACTTTCGTCATCACTTAACACATGTTTATTTAAATGGGAATGGTTATTCATTTTTTTTCTGTTCATCAATGTTTTATTCATAATTGACACATGGATGGAGGCTTCCCCTTTTAGGGTTTTTGTTATATAACTCATTACATGGCTCTGGTGTGGATAGAATTCTTCTAGAGCTCTAATACATGGATGGAGGCTTCCCCTTCGGCGGCGTCACCGCCCTCCATAGCTGCCTCCGCCTCCGTGACCCCTAATTTCCTCTAAGACCACCACTACCCTCGAATATCCCCGCCGCGTACTCCACCAATTTCCGCCATCGCCACCCGCCCAATTCATTACCCCATGCCTCCTCCGCGACCCTCCTCCTACAGCACTGGCATCGTCGACAATAACCCTCTTCCCTCCTTCAGCGACCATTGCACTGACCATATTGTCCCTATCGGACAACTCCTGCCATCCCCTACCTTCCTCGATTGGCCCATTCCATCCTATATATTTCCCATTCCATCCCCACCATCCCTGGGTACCCCACATGACCATGACATAGCTGTGTTTGTCTTCTCCCTCTCAGCTAATTGATCGACAGTGAGCAAAGCTTCTTTAGAGTAGTGTGATCCTGGTTTTCATACTAGAATTCAATAACTCCCCATGACATCTGTATGAATCATCTTAGATAATGTCTTGATTATGGTTCTCTTTTGATATAATTAAAGCATTTTGCGAGCTCATGTTTGCTATAACAATCCTTTAAGTAGGTCATTCCAGTTCTCTCTATTTTTAATCATCTTGAATATTTTTTATTCTTCTCACACATCTCTACAGATGTGATTCTATCATCAACATCGCCAATAGTGCATGTGAATAATATTTTGATGTGTAGTAGAGTGGACCTTTATATTCATATTCCATCGTGGTTTAGGTACTAATGTATATTTTGACCAAACATGGTCATTCTCCCTACCTTAGCCTTGATTGTCCACGTCTTTTATTTGGAATTGTAGTTGCTAGGTTTGTAGGAACTATTCATTTTATTCAATGGAGGGCAACACATGTGTTTTGGGATGGCCATGACATGTAGCTTGTACAATCTAAAAAGTAATAATCATCCTCCTCAACCCCTTTAATTTTGGTTTTTCTGTACGTATTTGTTTTATGGAGGTGGATATGGATATTGGTTTGATTCTCTAATGTGTTTCTCCAACTATAAATTTGATCACGTAATAATATATGTAAAGGGATTAGTTAGCTTTATCTAAGGTCCCTCTTAAATTTCATATCCCTTTAGGAAGATTTAAAACTATATATTTATTTAACATAAGACTCAGTCTTCAAGGAATAATCAACTTTATAGTGAATACACAAGTGAAACATTTACTGACTAATAGAAATTTAATGTTTTTATTATGAAAAAGTTGATACAGTTCATGATAAAAAATTAAACCAAGCTTTCAGGGGGGACAATTGCAATGGATCTCATGGGAATCTCCTCTAATAGTTTTAGTACAGAGTGAAAGAAGAGAGGTAATGTTTGTATAGGTGATGAAGGTGTCATCCTACTTGGATTTTGAATCTGGGTCATCTGCTTCATTGATACACTCTTACCAAGGGTGACTAATAACCATGTCCTAACTGGTCGGACCTGTGAAATCAATAATTTCAAAAACAATGAACCCGTGAATTTTTTTGGTACCACAATGAAATTTGGACACCAAAGAAGAGTCTATTTCTTCCACAAAGGGATTTTAATTGAGTTGATTGCAAAGACAATGCCAATTTATTGTGGATTTTACTTCAGATATTAGGGAATTTCTCTAGAAATAAAATACATCTAAGGCCAATACCACTGATCCCTTCTGATTCATGGGTGATTCCTCCACTATTAATGGTGCCCTGCATACATGCACCATCAAAATTAAATATAAACCTCATGGTGGGAGCACTCCAACTCACCCACCATCCATGATTAGATCTGATATAATTCCCTCTAATCAGAGGTGGGGTATGATTCTAGAGAGTAGGAAATGATCCCTCTACTTGAACAAGCAGATATGATCTACTGTGAGTAATTATTCTTTCCCCTTTCTATGATTTGACGATATTCTATTACCATTGCATCTATCTTCATTACAGGCCTCCCAGATGACCTGACATCCAACAACTATAATCATATGGAGCTTTTGGATCTCTTTTTTTGAGTTTCCTGAGTCTTGAAACCATGTAGAAATAAATTAAATTATAGATTAAGATTGAACCTCTATACCAATGATGTTTCCAAAAATCTTCCTGATGATGCGCGCCTTATCTCCTCCATGGATAAATGGTGAGTGATCATGGATTTCTGCTAGAGATTTGAAAACCACAGTGACCCCCATTTATTTCCTATTGATATCACTTATCATCGATTTAGTAGACTAATTGCCACCTAGATACACATTCCATTGAAGTATTATTGTATTTTGGTTGAACTTTGGATGTGATTTCATGACCCTTGTAAGCATTGTTTCCACTTGGATAAGAAACAGAGTGGACATTTTATGAATTGAGCTATGTCCTTTTGGGTTCCATTCTCTGCGTTGGCTTTGTTCTCGTGCTGCAACATAAAGGATTAGCACTTAGGGATAAATGTTGGATGTTCTTGTTCTCCTAATATATATCTTATTGCTTAGTGGGGGAGGGGTAACTGAGACTTCTATAACATTTAGGTTTATCAAAGCTCTATGTGATTTTTTTTATTAAAGCTCTATTCTAATCCCAAGATAATTACATCCTTAGACCTTCTCCAGGTCTTAGAAGTACACACTTAGCAAAAAACATGATAGGTATCATGCCCAAAATTGTGTGAAAAAAAAGATAATGAATTCAGATCATGTTTCAAATCCCTAATGTAAATGAAGCTAATATAGGGAATTCTTGTAGGGTAGGGCATTGAGATATTTGGTTTTCATCTTGGATGTTAAGAGACTATGGCCTTGCCCTAAGGGAGCCTTTCCTGAGGTAGTTCTTCCATTGATTCTTCTGAATTGTTCTATTATGCTGCTATCAATATTTTTTTACAGTTGATTCCAAGATTTATTATAATTTCGTCCGGGATTATTTGTATTTTCCTCAATACAACATTTGATTCTATTATTTGGTGATGCTTCTATTGAGATAAATGAAGCTTTTGAATGTAGTTCGGAGGATCGTATGTGACTATGCCTTCAAGAATGGAGTCTCATGCTGCGTTGATAAGAGAAGTTGGTGCATGATTAGGTGGCTGTATTTTATAATGTCTAATAGGTTGCAAGAACTTGTAGTCTAACAGGTTGTAGGAACATGTAGGATGCATGTAGAAGTTCCATCTACCATTGAAATCCTTCGTCGGGGACATTTGGAGCTCTTTCATCAAGAACACTAACATATCATGTTGCTGACAGGAAAATGTTGGATAGTTGAAACGAGTAGTGGCAATAGTACATTTGGAAGCCTACCACTACTTTAGCAAATTTATGTCTTCATAAATTCTTGCATATAATAGATTTGAAATGTACCCAATGTTATGCCCAAAAAAATTAGAGAAAATCATTATGATAAGTAGTACATATGATCCACTGACTTATTTCGTCCTTTAATATTGTCATATGATCTTTTTGTTATTTTTCATAATGAGTAACTTGTAAAAAATATAAACGATGTTGTTTTCCATTTATTATTATTTAACTTTTCCAATAATTACAGTCATTTTTTATAAATGCGTGGAAAAATAATTGGAAAAAACATGCTGTGTGAATGTCGAGTTTATTATTTTATTAGAAAGTTTCAATGATGATCAAATCATATGGATGAAGGATTTTTATATTCTTATCAAATGTATATTGAGAATTTAGATTGACATTGGAATGGATCTTTTATAAGTTTCTTCTATATTGAGAAAATGTTTCATTGTAGCTTTGATAATTCTACTATGCGGTCGTTCTACTATTTGAGCAGTAATACATGCGGCAAGGGGGCTGAGTGAGAATCCCTTAGAGAATAATGGAGTACAGTGATAGCAGTTGGACTCATCATTCTTCAGTATGTAGGGTCTTTTATGTCATATCATTTTATACCTTTCTTATCATTGAATGAAAGTGCATGTTTGATTGCATTTTAGTGCTACTGCAGGTATGCACAAATTTGTTAAGGTGGATTAAAGGACTCATTAAACCCAACTAACCAATTTCAATGGTATTACATAACATTTTTTTAGATAAATCCTTTATTTATAGGATCTTTTTTAATTATATGTGAACTCTTAGTTTTGGGATCACTATTTTTGATTCAAGACTATTACTAAAGCTGTAGAGAATCTATTTAAGATGTCTGGGACCACATGAGTATATAGTGTTATGATTTATTTTCTAAAATTATTAAACTTATGGTGAAGGTGGGTTATTCTAAATTGTATCATGTTATTAATTTGTATTTCATGGAATGAATGTGGGTGTTTGATAGATATTTTGTCGTATTATATGTTTGAACAAAATTGACGATAATGGTGGCGAGAATGAAAGATTTGGTGGTGACTATAAACACAAATGATCTGATGACCCACATTCATGTGCATCCCATAGTCAAGGAGGGTATATGTTGGTATCTATGAGCATTTCCATCACTATACACACCATAAATGAAGGATTCCATTTCAGCGACTGGTCCATGAAATCATCTAGGAATTCAAGACTAACCTGAGCTTCCCGAGCTCCACAATGGCAGTGCTTCAGGAGGCGTGGGAGGCGTTCCAGCTGGGACTGTTCAAGGACACCAATATGTGTGCCATCAATGGGATGAGGGTGATGATTATGCCCAAAACATTCAGATGGCGAGGAGGATTCATGGTGATATGGTTTGAATGTTACATGGGTGTCATTTTTATAATCTAATATGATGTCATTTTGATTCAAGTTGATCTGTTTGAATTGGGAGACTCCTTGAATTTTCCTGAGATTGTCCCATTACTATGGAACATGAGGGAATAATCATTTATAAAATTGTCAACCGACTTCTAAAAGTTTAATTAAATCTAATTTTCTTATTTATTAATAATTATATTAGTCTTATTGTATATGATTATATTTTTTTCATATAATGTAATGGTTATGGTAATAAAAATATATATATTTTTTTAATTAAAAAAATATATTAGAAAGAGATATTATTGTTGGTATTACTTAAAGAGCAATAAATGTGTTATATGTTGGTATTATTATAATTGCAACAGAACTATTTTATATGTCGCAAAAACATTTAGTGACCGAGTTTTTACCAACAGTTTAGTGATAGGGACATATATGTTTCTAAAACGTTTTACCAACTGAAAATGAACTTTTACAAATAGATATGTCCCTGTTGTAAAAAGTGAAATATTTTGTTGTGTGACCAGATGAAGTACATGCATCATATGACTCGTAGTTTAGGGATGGTGTTTCCTACACCGGCTCCTTCAGCTCCTCCACCTCCTCTAGAAGACGACCACCCAATTATTTTTTTTATGTTACAAACATTTGAATTTAACATTGTAATATGAATTATTTAAATTTTTTGTCTTTTATATCGGTTCAAATATTACACAGTTTAATTTTTAATAGTTTATTATTTTTTTATTTTTTTTTAAATAATGATAATTTAATTATTTATTATTTTTTATTATTTAAATAATATTAATATTATTTTATTAAATATATATTTTTAGTATTATATTTTTTAATTATTTTTATTTACTAATAATAACAATAATAATAATATTTTATGATTTTTTTAATTTTTTTTGAATATTTAGAATTTTAATATTTTTTATTATTTTATTAATAGTAATATAATTTTTTCATTAATCGTAATTTTATTAAATTTATTTTTTAAAATTAATTTATTATTTTCAACGGGACCTTTTGCGATGGGACCCCATCCTATCTAGTTTAACTATATATTTATAAAAACATATTTGGGACGGGACTACTTGACCGTCGCAAATACATTGTTTCAATGGGCCCATCGTAGAATGTTTAATATATATATATATATTGTAATGGAAAGAGGGCTCATCGAAAAAACTAATTGCGATGGGACCATCGTGAAAGAGTTTATGTATATATAATACATATAATCACAGACTTATTTGTGACCTGCCTGTCGCAAATAATGGTATTTGTGACAGCGTTTTCTGCAATGAGCTATTTGCGTCAGGACCCCATTTCTAAAGCTTATTTGCGATGGGATCCAATTTCAAATATACCGTCGCAAATACCAAAAATTCCAGTAGTGATATTATATTTTTTATTGTAAAAAACATTACAATTTTATTATTATAGTATTTATATTCTCTTCCATTAGGAGGCTATACAAGAAATATTCCATCAACACCCCTTTGATAAATCCTCACTAGATTTTCACCATTGATTTTATTAATGAAATGAAAACCAAAAACCATTCATTATGATAATAAATGGGATTAATTTTAAAAAATATCAAAAAGATTGATTTCAATTGTTCGACTATTTAATTTTTATTCTAAATATTAATTTCATCTTTTATATCCATTCTAAAAAGTTATCATGAAGAGTCTTGTTTGATAAAACAATTTCATCGCATGTCATGAATCCATTTTTTATTTATTATAGATTGTTTTATAATGTATGGTTTACTAAATTCATGATAGATAACATGAATTTAAAGATGGCCTCAAAACATTTCATTCATATATTGGGTACTATTAATAATTTAAATATTATTTTCAAAATCTACAGATTCAATTTTAGTGCCTCTCAAAATACACATATTGATTTTCAAATTCTATGCTTTGTGGTCTAAAATAATAACACATTTTATATGTGTAATTTCATAAATATAGAAATAATATAATTATATGAAATTATATCCTTCTTTTTAATAGTATTAAAAATGTTATAATGTATCATCTCCCTGGGATGAGTAGACTATCACTCATCTTTTAGATCTACCTAGTTTTTAATATACACATACATTCATGTAATAAAACAAAAATCTATGGAAATTTTCATGTATAGAATATAAATAACACATTCATAACTTTTAATATTCATTATATTCATATAAAAATATGCCTTGTAATTTTATTCCATTACAAATTTGCATCCATGAAGCTTATATAACATTAGATCCACACATAAACAACATGAAACTAGTATCACCTGGTTAATTTTCAATCAAAATAATATTATAAATATAATGTTTTTTAGCAAAAGTCAGTACCTGTAAAACCCATGAACTTTTGTGAATTATTATTTATGAATTAATATATTATTTTATATAATTTTCCATTCACACAACAATGAATATAAATTATTATTATTATATAAAATTACTATGTTTGGATTACATTATATGAAAATCCAAGATATGATATCACTATACACAACATAAACTTTCCTTTTGTTTCATGCAACACCAACTATGCTTGGGTTACACAGAAATCTTAGTTTCAGTAAAACAACAGATTTTTATAACAAATATTTGAAATTAGATAGTTATAACATATCCATTAAAAATAATAATATTAATAGTACTTAATAACTTTTTATGTTTTATTTATAATTTTATCATGTAAATAAAACATATTTTAAATAAATTTACAATTAATGGTAAAGTTGTTATAAGTTTAAAAAATCTATTTTCTTAAAATTACTAATTATTATGTCTTTCTTGGAATAATAATAAAATTTATTTATGAAATTCATATAAATTGAATTTTATAGAATGAAAATAATTTTGTAATTTGTAATTTTATAATTTTGTTAGGGTGAATTTTTAGTAATTTTATAAAATGTTTAATTTTTGATGAATAGTCAAAAATACTAAATTTTAGTTAAACACTACCTTTTTGTTTAACAAATTATTATAAATTAAATTTATTTAAAAGTCAAAATTGAAAAATTATACATATATTAATATAATTAATTTCATTAGAATCATTCTTATATTTAAAATTTATATAAAAAATTATTGAACTATTGAACGTTCTTTTTACTCCCCTTTTGACCATGTATGTAGGACCGACATTAAGTATAATTTTTCCACTTAGAGGAATTGAATATAAAAAAACCTAAAAAGTTGTCATAAATATTATATTTATATTATAATAGGATCAATGGAATTTTATTATATGTTTAATAGTAAGTTTAGTAAAAAAAACTTCTTCTGGTTAAGGGTAAATTGGATAATTAAATGTAAAAATAATATAATAAAATTATAAAATTACCAAAATTCATTTACAATTTTAATTGGATAAGTTTGTTTTTACTGAATTTGTCCTTATTAACTAATTATAACCATTTTATTCCACTTGGGTAATAATATGAAATTTATTTTATTTTATATGAAGATTTGTAAAAAAATTATCATGATATTTTAATAAATATAACATATTTAATATGAGGTTATGTAGAAGATAGATTTTATTATATTAAGTAATTTGAAATCTAACATATTTATCTAAATCATTATAATTAATTTATATTTTTTAGCGATAAAATAATTAACATAAAATATAACACACTGATGATGTAGTAATTGTTTAATTCATAAAGGGATCAAATATATGATATTGAGATTATTAAAATAAATATAATTCACTTTCATTAATGTTTTACATGAAAATAACTTATATATTATTTAATGATAAGGATAGTTACAAAAGAGCACTATCTTGTATTAAGTAACTTTTATCTATCCAAATATAGAGAAAATTAAGATATGAATGAATATTGATGTCTATATTGATCATAATTAAATTATATTCAATATATAATTTTTTTAAAATTTAAAAAATTATATAATTACATTATATGATTCTTAAAAATTAAAATAGTATTTATTTTATTAACAGGAAAATAAATTAGTAGACTTTAAAAAAATTAATTTTGACAAATTTTTTATGAATTAAAATAGATAATGAATGTCATAGAACTATAAGATATATTTAGGGTTTTTTAAACCATTATATATGAATTACCACCTTTTCTTTTGGTATTTAATGCCAAATTAAATTAATAGAAATAAATTTAAAAATAAAGATATTTTATTGAATTAATATATTAATATATTTTTTTAAAATCAAAAAATGATTAATAATTTGAAAATGGAATATTATAACATCAAAAATTTCAATACACATTCATTTATATCTTATTTTTATGTTTATGTCACCAATGTAGCCTTGTTATATTTTAATATTTTGAGGATTTCCAAAAGTTTCACTAACCACATTTATAAATGGGAACCACCTACCTCACATTCTCCGACCAAATTGAGCCCTAATGCTAAATAACAAATTGACCATTATTTTTTTAAAATTCCCTAGTATCATTATACAGGTTATGTTATTATCAAGAGGTCATGTATAATGTCTCTGGGAGGTGATCTAGAGGTAGATCATCAAAGAAGAGGTAATCATCTTATCAACTCTTTCAAAATTGATTCTTCGTCTACTTCCAATTCAGGTGTTGATTAAATTATAAAGAAATAAATATAGTATAAAATAATTATTATTTTTGATTAGGATTATGGAAAAACATAATTCCACCTTTTATTAATCCTGCATAAAATGAAATTACCACGTATGCATACGTATGAGCTACCGTTTTCTTGATGCGATGAAATTCATCTTCCATGTTTAAAATGTTGAGATTGATTATAAAAATTTATAAAATGAATAAATTTTAAATATGTGTAATATTAAATCTAATTGAACAATGTATTTATTCATATATTACTATTACCTTCTTCTATTTAGTTTGATAAGAGAATAGAAACAATGTTCTTTTATATGTACGACTTTCGATTTCCATGAGATGTGTATTCCATTTCATATATTTAAACTTTTAATATATATATATATATATATTAAATATATATTATATATAAATCATGTTTTACATTATTGATGTAAAAACTCCACGATCTATGTAATAAGATCAATAATAATACGTTAAAACATGTACGATAGACAAAGAGATCATTATCTGAAACGTTCTTTTAACATGGAATTGTTAATTCATGGGTAATATACATTCATAAATTAATAATATATAATATCATAATTTTTTATTATTATTTTATAAGTTACCAATATGTTTCAAACAATAATTCTGATGTTTTTCAATCACACACATATGGAATCTAACCAAAGATAAGGATTTATTTCACAATCTCATTATTATTCGAGATTGTTTATATATAATTATCATCATGAGAATATTTTTCATCCATGTAAATGATTCTTAAAAATGTTTTCCACAATATTTTTACTATTACTGTAAATCATATTAAAGTAATTTTTCTACAAGTATGATTTTTATTAAATGTATTGAAAATAATATTGTGTCATTTTACTAATGTGGTACTTTATGAATTTTCTATAAACAGTTCAATAAGAATGTAACATTAACTTATATGGAATGAACATAAATTTTTGACATAATGATTCCATAATCCAATGAATCTTAATTTAAAATTTTGAAAGTTACTTTTCATTGATGTTGTTTTCTGTTAAAATTTCCCAACATTTAAAGAAAATAAATGGGTTTCTATAACGAACGAATATTTTCATCATGATTTATTTTCAAGTGATATCTTGAAAAAATATTCCATCTAAGATGACGTTATTTTATATTAGATATGTTTACTAGGATTTTGATTCATTGATAAAATTATAATTATTTCTAATAATTATTTATGTTTATGATGGAATAAAATTTGTGAAACCTATTTTTATCAGGGGTTATGTTTTGATAGAATGATGTTTATAAAAATCTATTTTTATTTCATGTGTAAAATGTTTGGAATCTCATTTTCTTTAATGATTAATGATTTTGATGAAATGATTATGAATCCAACATCTTTTCTAGAGGTTATGACTTCATTATGTGATTATGACACCAATTCCATTTTATTGGTTATGATATCATTTTCCTTGATCTTATGGAAAATGTATATATAATTTGATTATTAGATGGGTGGGACCTATGTCTCCCTGCATTGAATTTGGTAATAATTTCAATACCATGATATATAGGTAATGTACCTTTTCTGATAATATGGTCATTGGAGTGAACCTTTATTACTATGATGGTAATTGGAGTGAACCATGACTACCAAATTGATATTGGAGTAAACCATGACTACCACGATGGTAAGGGGAGTGAAACCATACTACTAATATGTCCTTGATAGTGATTCATTGACTATTATGGAAATCATTTTATATTCCTCTGTGTCTATAAAAATTCTGTGTCTTATTATTACATTATGATTTTATGTATTGTGTTCTTAATTTCATTATAATTATTGTATTTTGAACTACCATTAATTTTTCAATGATTACTATTTATGATCATTGGAATTCATGGTATAATCCTATATTTTCATGATCATATTCTCATACCCTTATTCTCTTCAATATGTTTAAATTTATCACTTGTTTACCCTTACTGAGTATCTGAGCTCACACCTTTTATTATTTTCAACCCAGTTTATAATGAATTGTTATATTTTGTGTTACTAAGGGGGAATATCATTATTGGCGATGTTGATGATATTTCACAAAATAAAGATAACATCTTCTTCTTTTCAAAACACACAAAACTAATACAGTCTTTGGGTGTTTGTTTGTGTAATATATTTATTATTCCAAAAAAGTGATGTAATATCCATTCATAACAATAACGATTCTGTATTTTTTATTTTAGATCTATGGCTTAGTCAACCCTTGGAATATAGGATGAGAAATGTTTTCTAAAATCCCTAGTGGTATTTCAAATGATATGTCTATGAATGTCTCGAAGGCTATTTTCAGGTATTGTTTACAATCCTAGAATTATGGTAATGGTCATCTATAACATAGTATTAATATTGATATGTTATAGATTGAAATTAATTCCCCTTGATTAACATAGGGGTTTTGTTGTTTCAGCGTTCACGAATTTATTTGGGAAAGGTGATGTGTTGTAGGCGGAGGCTCTAGCCATGGCCATAGGGTCAGAAATGTGTAGTCATAGACAGCTCGAGGTTCATATGGTGGAGTCTGACTCTTTTTTGATTTGTTATGCAATTATTGGAAAGGGTAATATTCCTTGGCATATCTCATACACCATTATAAAATGCAATGAGTTCAGGGGAAACAATATGATGGTGTCACACACATGGCTGGAGTGGAATATGGTGGCAGATTTTCTGGCTTCCGTGGATTCCTCAGATCAAGGGGAAATATATTTCTTTTGTTTGGGTTTGTTTCCTAAGGAGGGGATGAAATTGTTGGCCAATGATGCTATGGTTTTTCACAATATTCAACTACCTTGATGTGTTTTTGTGTTTCTTTTGTACTATGGATTTTATTTCAATAAAAATGGTATCTTTCTGTCATTATGATAAATATTTATCACCTTAGGCATCCTGGTTTTATTTAATGGAGGGAACTAGAAGGAATGTGTTTTACAATGAATCTTTCTAATGTGAAATGTATGTGAATTGTAATAATTTAATTTTCTATGTGGATTTAGTATGATTAGAATCGGGAATGTTGTACAAGTATTGGTCATACTATTGAAGGTAAAGAGATCATAAATTAAATATGAATGTTATGAAAGTATCCAATAACTTGGTTTACAATTAACATAACAATCGTGATTATATTGAGGTTGAGTAATTCTATTAAAATATTCATATTTTATAGTATATGAACGAATAATATTATTAGGTTTTATTAATGGTTTAATATTGATGTTGGATGATTTAAGTTCAAATTTTTTGGGAATTTAGGTATTATGTAATATGAATGATAAAATATATAGTTATTTTTAATATATGTTTTCATTAAGGATAAAAAATTGATTTTTTGAATTATGAATAAGACTATGAAAAGGGATTTAAGGTGAAGGTGATATTTTTATTAATATAAAAATAAAACTCTATTAATTCGTTATGAAAAATGTAATAATGTTTTGATAATGATATTTTTTATATGATTAATCAGATGATACTGGTTACCTTAGAACTAATTTATGATTTGTTGAAATGTATGTTATTCTATAATGGATGGTGTTTAAAACTATTTGGACTTATGTATATTTTCTTAAAAAATGGAATAAGGATAAATGAATGTTTTCAATATGGATCTATGGTGATTCATGATATTTTCATGTTTTAAGAGAACATGTTTGGAAAATATTCACAATTTGTGAATGTGAAAACCAAGACATAAAGGTTTGTATATTCTATATATATGATATGGTTATTTAGAGCATGTATTTATAATGTTATGGAATTTCATCCTTCAATTGGATTGTAACGATATCCATTTATTGGAATTTGATGTTAAACATCAGATTAAGCTTGTGAAATTACTGTGTTATCTAAAAAAATAAGTACTTATGATTATTTTATAGCTTGTGTTAACATTGTTTTGTGATAATCATTGATGGAATGAACTATTATTCTATTTATGGACCTCATGACTTACTAAAGATTCACGAATGGAAATTTTAATTTAATTTCATGCCAAAATTGATGAATTGGAAGTTGAAAAAGCCAAAAAAATGGTTGATATCGTGTTATAATCAAGAGATAAATTCTTGAAATGAAAATTATTTAATATTATGAAGAATATCAAGATATTAAAAGGTTTTACTATTGTTATAATTGTAGAAGAAGTCAATTAACTCTTTTATGTTTCATTTGTTTAAGGTTTTGTGACTGTTGACATTCTATAGATCACCAATATTATTGTGACCTGTTATCATTAACAATCTCTACTATTATTTAAGATTTTCCCCCATGACCAAATCATCACATATGTTATCTTATATAGAAACATAGTTATGATTTACTTTTGGTAAAAATTAACTTCCAATTTTTTTTAGAAATGGAGGTTTTTGATTTCATATTTACAATGTAGTTTTCTAGGAAACAAACATTCAATTATTAAACCATTAATAACCCAGGCAAATTTTGAGGGTGAAATTCATTCTAACGGTTGAAGAAGTTAACACCAATTGATTTTGTGAAATTTTTTTCCAAATTAATTTATTCTTTTTGATATTTTTCAATTCAAATAACACAAAATGTAGTTTTTTTATTATATAATGGTAATAGTTTTTGAAAATGTTATATTAAACACCAATTTTTTCTTAAACTACTAAAAAACATCAAATTTTCTTATGGTAAATGCAACATCAACTTGGATTGGGCTAGATGCAACACTGAGTTTTTGTGAAAAAAACATTATTAGTATAATTATTTAACAGAATACATTTATAACCTTTTCATTGAACACATAAATATGAATAAAAATTACTAATTATTAAATGATATTTATGATTTTTTTGATAAATACGACATCTTTAAATTTAAAAATATAACTGTTTTTAATTCCTTTTTTATTTTGAAAAACAATTTTCTTGAAGAAACTGATTTTTATATCATATTTTGAACAATAAAAAAATTAATTTTACATAATAATTAAAACATAATTTGATAAAATAAAAATAATTTATAAATTTGGAATTTATAATATCATATTGGGAAGAATGTTTTGTTTTTTTATGAAATGATTCATTTTTTCATGAATAGTGAAAAATAATACACTATAGTTAATAAAAAAAATTTTCTTTTAAAACATTATCATACATACTATTGACTTTTCAGGTAAAAATAGATCAATTATTTATATATTTATCCAATATAGGTCATTGTAATCATTTTAATATTGATAATAAATATATTAAAATATTGAACATTATAATGATATTTTTACCCGCCCTCTCGCCACATCTACTGGATTATCATTAATCATAATTTTCCCTCTATTGAGAATTAAATTTCAAAAATTGGACATTCATGGTTGTAATAAATTTACAATTTATCATCCACTATTATCTAATTAGTATTTGGATATTATGAATAATATCTTTTTTAATTTTTTTACCTTGGTTTATGGTAAATTGGATAATCAAAGGTAAAAATAATGTAATGATATTATATAATTTCACTAAAAGTTCCCCTAATTGAATTAGATAAAGGTTTTTCAACTAAAATAAACCATAGAATGATAATATAACATTATAAACCACTTATTGTATGAATGTTACATTTATCATATATTTTTTAAAGATAAGTTAAAAATGGCATACCCATATTTTCAATAACTACAACATTTTTAATATATTTTTATATAGAATAAAAATATCACGATAAAAAATAATATGGAATAAAATTATTCTTATCTAAAAAAATATAATGTATTTTTTATTTTTAGTGATAAAATAATAAACTTAAATGGTGAAATAATGATTATGCAGTAATCCATTTATTAATAAAACAATAAAATATTGATATAAAAAAATTAAATAAATATTATTTAAATAATTAATGTTTTACATGAATTTTATATGTTCCTATGACATGTTTTTATTTTCATAATTGGTTTTTTTTGAAATTATGTTGATGATTGGATTTCATTGAAGGACAATGTTGTGAATATTGTCAAAATCGAGCCTAATGATATTCTATAAACATAATATTTTATTAAATTACATAAAATTCATAAAAATATTTAAAAAATAAAAAGTGATTTTTATAAGGTCTAAAATCTCATAAAGTGTCAATTTATGGAAAATAGACCCCATATATGTAATAATTATTAACATATTAATATTTAAAATTTTGTTAAGACAATAAAAACTACATTTGATTAAATATGGGTCAATAAAAATGATATGGTTTTATATAAAACCAAATATTATCCAAAGATTATTGTTTGAATATGATTTTACCATTATCAACAAAATATTGAACTGGTGTTTTTTAATGGACACTAATTCATGAAATATATCATATATAATATTTAATGTAATTGATTGTTACAATATGGATACAATGAAGATATGTACAAATATATATATATATATATATATATTGATAATTATAAATTTTTTTTGTTTTCATAAATTATATAATTAAATTATATTATTCAGAAATGTTAAAATAATGTTTATTTAATTAATAGAAAAATTAAATAATTAAAATTAATAATATTAATTTCTATATATTTTAAATGAGTTCAATTGTCTAAAAACTATTATAGATCTATAAAATACATTATAGTAGATGGAAACCACTATATTTGAATTCTGACTTTGAGTTGACGTATATAATTCCAAATTAAATGAAAATTTTCAAAATCGAAATTAAAAAAATGTTTTTGAAATATAATATTTTTATAATATTTTAAATTCACATAAATTAAAAATAATCAAAATAGGTATAGTTACCAGTAATGTTGCGTGGTACTGTAGTAGTACTGTAGCAGCAGTAGAACTGTAGAGGCGTCAACACTTTATCGGTGGAGGCACTCTAGTGTTGAAAATAATATATGAGGTACTATAGAAGCCCTGGTAATTTAGCAGTACTATTCACTGAGGGGCCCTTTGGGCCAAAAAAATGGGGTTTCAAGCTTACTATTCAGGCCACTTGGACTTGATCCTTCGGGCTATGTTTTCGTTCTCCCTCTACTCAGTCTAAAGAGGGCATTACATAAAAAATAATAAAATGAGGATTCAAACCCAACCATTAAAAAATAAAAATGTGGATAATATATGGTCATAAATTTCACACCAATTTCATTTATATATTGTATAGATGTTTTTTGGGTCAAGAATAGGCTTATTATAGTTTTATATTTTTAGGATTTTTAAATGTGTCCCTCTGTTCAATTATTAATATAGACCTCGTCCCTTAATTCATCACACCACATTGAGCCTTCAATATCAGCCCCCACATCCGTTAACCTCATAAAATTCTACTGTAACATTATATAAGTGGTGATATTCACAAAATTCCATCTCTATTGTCCCTAAGAAGAGATCTAACGGGGGATTGTCGAAGTAGATTTAATCACCATACCAAATATTTTGAAATTTTTTATTCTTCACATCATATTCAATTGTTCATTAAATTATTAATGAATAACTTCATTATAATATATATTAATATATTTTATTTTTCCTAGTTTATTACTATATTACAAATTTTGATTCATCCTACAAAAAACAGAAGTACAATGTGTGCATAAGTACGACCTACCGTCTCGAAGACCTGATGAGATTCATCTTTTCTATTAGACATTTGAAGAATTATTATAATAATGTATATAATTAATAAATATTAAATAGATGGAATATTACTTACATTTGAATAATTAATGTATAAATGTTTTTCATTTACCTTTTTACATTTAGTATGATAAGAAAATGAAAATAGTGTCCATGCGTTCACACAACATATCAACTGCATGAATGGTGTATTACACTTATTTTATATATATAATAAATATATATGATATATAAATCATGTTTTACTTTATGGAAGTATTAAAATTATGATCTAATTAATAGTATCAAGAATAACATGTCAAGACACGTATGGTAAACTAAGCGGTTATTACCCGAAATGCTGATCTAACATGGAATTGTTAATATATGTTAAATATAAATTCATTAATGAATCATATATGAGATCATTAAGATTTTTATGTTATTTTATAAGTTTAAAATATTCATTAAACAACTATGCATGAGTTTTTGACAATTATAGAGAGAATCAAACCTATGGTAATATTAATTTCACAATCTCATTAGTATTTGTGATTGTTTATACCTTGGTATATCTTGGGGAATATTTATATTCCATTAATATGATTCTAAAAAAATAAAAATTATCCTTAATATTCTTCTAAAACAATTTAAATTCACGGTTACCCTTTAATTAATTTCTATTAAATGGTTTGAAGACAATAGTTTTTTTGTTTTCTTAACAATTTACATTGTTGATTTCTCCCAAAAAAGTATGAGATGAGTGTTTTTTGATCTTATATAGAATTAAGATAATATCATACCATCATGATGCATTAATAATTTGATTATTTCATTACAATTTTAGTATTTTCTTCAAATAGAATTTATTCTTTTACACATTTGTGTCATTTTATGAAATGAAACTGTTTTCAAATAAGAAATGATATATTTTCCTCAATAATTATTTTCAAGTACTATATCAAAATTATTTTCTTGATAATATTAAATTAATTTATGTTACTTATATTTTACTGTGTTCCTAATTAAATTCAATCATTATTAATATTTTTACAAATGAGTTATGGTTATGATGGAATAATATTTAAGAAACCTATTTATTTTCCATGGGTTATGTTTTTATGGAATGTTTTTTATAGAAATATTGTTCTATTATAAGAGTTATATATTTTGAACCTTTATTTATTGCATGAGTTATTATTTTGTTGAAAATATTTGGAAAAATTTATATTTCCCACAGGATATAAAATAATTACATTATTATAGACCCACTCCAATTAATTGGTTATGATATGATTGTTTATGATCATAGGGAAAAAGTTTGAATTATTTCATTATGAGATGGGTGGGGCCAATATTTTCCACCGATGCATGGGTAGTGATTTATATTTCATGTGATAGATATAGAGGAACGTTTCCTCTTAATCGGTCATGGGAGAGAACATTAACTACTGAATTGATTATGGAAGTGAAAAATGACTACTAGGATGGTTATGGGAGTGAACCATGATTACCATGATAGTATGGGGTGTGAACCCATACTACTAATATATCCATGATAGAAAATACAATTATGTTCACATATCTTCCTTGTTTACCCATACAATGTTTATGAGATTACCATTTTTCTTATGGTTCTTTTTTCCCATTTTATATATAATTGTTTCATTTATTGTTCTAAAGGGGAATATCATTATAAGATATTTTTAAGATATTTATTCATATTAGAAGATTGTTTTACCTATTCATAGATTCACTAGACGAAAATCATCATTGGGTGTGTGTTTCTGTAATGTTTTATGTAGTTTTAAAATTGGATTTAATATCCATTTATGAAAATCCTTTTTCGTTATATACCCTAATGAATTTTTTACCTATATTAATATGTAATGAAATAATAAATAAATCAAGTTTTATAAGATATAAAATCACGTCCTTTTTGGATTTCAACATTTATTTATTAATAATAGATGATCCAATTCAATTAATATTGAGATACTTGTCATTCCCAATGGTTATAGTGCCTTATTTTCTGTATTAAAATACTTATTAATACAATTAAAAGTTATTTAATATATAAGTTAAACCCACTATCTAATTCCCCTAATTTTTTTACTTTTGTACCGAGGATATTAGTTTCAATAACTAAGGCCTTTTACTTTTTCATTACAACAATATCATGTGGCTATTGAAAATGTTTTTAAAAGAATCATTGTACCGATAACCAAAAAAGGAATCATTTTTCATCATTTTCTGGCTGATCCCATCATTCAAAAAATGTTTTATCGGTTTGTAATTTTTTTCATCCATCATACTAGCTTTATCATGATGTCCTTTTAGAGTGGCATGACTTCTAATAATAATTTATTGATCATTAATCATATATTCAAGTAAATGTTTGTAATTGACCTTACAAATTTTAACAATATGCCTAAATCTAACACAATACATTTTCTAAACAATGAAAATTTTATTTTCAATTGAAAAAACACACTATATAAAGTTTTGGACATTTTTTTAATCTACATTTATACCGTACACAATTGTACATGTTGATATCCAATGTTTGGTTATACTATGAAATTTTTTCTATTATGAAAAGATTTCTACTTATACATATAAAGTAATCTAGTAATAGTATCTTTTGGTTTAAAAACTCAATATATATAAAATTCCAATTATGTAAATATTATATTTTTTTATATTAACATGGTATAACTATCATGTTTTTTATTTTGAATATCTTAAACATTCTCTTTATCCTTTTAGGACAATTTTTTTATCGCTATGTGGTTTAAACATAGAATTTTCATGATCATTTGTAACTGAGTCCTAGAAATTTGTAATTCTTTATGAGTCTATAACAAGGTTTTATATAACATTTTACAACTCTTCATTATACATAATAAAAATATCAATCCACATAAACATTGAAATTATTTCTTATTTAATAATTCTTTATATATAATGAATTATTTTAAGATAACAGGATTGGAACTCACGAAATGATTTATGATTGTTTGCTAAAATATTTTCTATATTCATCTTCTTGTTCACATTACCATGTCTAATAATTTTTTTCCAAATTATTTCAACCATATATATAGAATAAACTCCAACATAGTTTCTTATCTCTATTCCTATTAACTAATTAATTCATCACTATTTAACATCACATCATTCAACATTACAATAAGAAACTTTTAACTACATGAATCACCCTATTTTTCAACTTCTTCTTTATCATCATCATCTTTTCATATGTTGAAAAAAACAATCCCATTTTTTTGTTTAGAGAACATATAATGATTTCCATTAGAATATTACTTTTATATTTTGCCTTTTCTTTTAAGGATCATCATGAATTTCTATTATATTTATCACATTCATCATTTTCATTTTATCATGGATAATTTGATTAAAAATGTCCAAAAACTCCAAAAAGTAAGACCTTTATTATTTAGTTTCATTCATATATTTGTGTGCCACAATTAATTTTTTTATAAAAAAATACATAATTTCAACAGAGTCTATACTAAAATCCTCTTCAACGTAATTTTCACTGGATTCATCCATGAAAAATTACATAGACATCACTTTAATATAAACCATGTTTCAAAATTCTTATTCAACATATTCATTTTTCTTCATAAACTTTTCAAATATAAATTTTTATGTGATGATAGTGCAATAAAAAAAATCAAGAGTTAGATTTTATGTATCTCTATCTTCTAATGATAGTACATAGAATCAAATTTATCTATATTAATTCTATGATCAATTTATTAATTAATATAATATTCAAACTTCTCATGATAATATATTATGGTTCTTACAATTTCACAAACACATGTAATGTATTGACATAAAAATTCAACATTACCCTTTTTAGCCAAACCTACATAAATATACAAGTTTTTCACTACCCTATATTTACTCTTCTATTTTATTCATAAATTTTCATAATCAATCCCCCAATATTTTTTTCAATTAGTATTTAGTTTACATTATGATACTAACATTCATAGAGTGGGAAATGTCTATAATTTCTAGATCATGCAAAATTTTATATTTATTTCATATCAAAAAATATTAGGGTAGGATATTTTTCATTTGGATAGAACCCTTGGGTTTTATCGTTAAGAAAATTATAACCAATGGGAATAATAATAGGAAATAATCAAAATTTCAGTATATGATAGTTTTTTCTTCAATGAAAATGATACATTAACTTATTATATAATTGAGAACATCTATAGCTACTTCAATTTTTAGTAAACATCATTATCGAGTCATAAAATATAAATATCACTCTAAAACCATTGGAAAATACCATTAGTTATCTGTATTATCAAATTAATATTTTAGGATAATTAGTGATGATTTATATTTATATTTCCACACATATGAAAAGAAATTCATTCCCATTCATTGACATATGACTTTTTTGAAAACATGAAACCAAGGATAACCATTGTAATATATGTATTTACTAGTTTCAATATGAAATATGATTACCCAATCCTGGGAGTGGTTTAGAAATAAGTCAATACCATATAATCCACTAAAAAATATTCTTTTTGTGGTTATAACTCGCATAAAATTTCATTTCACTTCTGTATACCTAAAAAATTGTATTTCAATTTCTCTTTATAGAAATTAATGATATAATTTTTTTTCAATAACTATAAGAACCTACAATAAAAATGAGTCATTTATTTATTAAAGTACATTATATAAATCCTTATACATGAATCTAATATGAGTACATATTCATTAACACTTTATTTCATAAAAGAAGCCAAAAACCATACTCCTAATAACTATAGAGACACACAATCGTATATATATATATATATAATTTTTTATTATCATTGTTCATTTAGTTTTATACATCCATTTCTCTCTCATGTAATATTTATGAAATTCATTCGAATGATTGAAAAAACTTCTTATGCATTGTCAATTTGATCAAATTATAATCATATTCTTATGAAACCTACTGATAATAAACATTATCCAATATCAGTACACTAATGAATCTTACATTTATCCACATTATCCCTTATTAATATCATATCTATCTTACCGATATTATAGGAATAGTTTTCCTTATACACTCGACTGATGCTTCTTAGCATTTATGTTCCTGCATCTAGACACATATTTGGTGCTTCAACACTCGTTTGAAAACATCAACCAAAAATCATCGTATAATAATTACCCCCGTTATATAGTAATGGTTAAATTGATAATTTATAGAATTTAAAAATATTCCACATAGATATATCCCTTCATTAATCTATGCACCATCCTTGAATCATAAATACATTGACTAAATTCAATTATTTATAAGACTTATCATCAATGAGATCCTTCAAACTTACTTCATAGACAATTAGAATCATGGGTCTTTCCTATATTATGTTTTCATCATTGAATGATTAGTGTAACAGAATCAATATTTTGTATTTATAAATTATAATAAAGACCTTTAAATCAGTATATGTTTATTATACTCATTTGTCAGATAGAACTACATTTCAATAATTCTCTTTGATGAAACTCTATCAATAGTTCCTTCATAACTTTTTTAAAACAAAATGTAATTATTATTCATGAAAAATCCACCATTAAATAAGTTTTATCATTACTCATCATCCATTTTTTAACTCAAAAAACCATGATTTATGAATTCTATAGTGTAACATTATTTTGATAAATTGTATACAAAAACATTTATCAGTTGACATGGATACATTTGTTTGATCATCATAGAACAACGTAAAATCATGAAATTGTGTACGTATATCTAAAATAAATCATTAAAAATTCAACATTATTCCTTATAACATCAATTTAATTCTTTCACCAAATATGAAATACCAATTGAATGTTTAAAAATGTTTTTATGACTATCATCTACATAAAAAAACTTCTGATGATTAAACCATTACATGAGTTTGGATAAACATTTACGTGATCCATAAATCATGAACATTAATATTAAAAAGCATATGATTTTACTCCAAAATTATTTAAATTAATCTATAATATTAAAATTTTATTGATTTATAATACTTCATACCATTCCATCCTCCAAAATATCCTAAACTTTGAACAAAAACAATACACATCCAATTCAGTGGCTGATTGTTTTTGTCTGATAAAATTCTATATTATGTCATTTATCTAAATTTCAATTTTTATTCAATAAAAAGGTCCTCACGTTATCATTATATCAGAAAGAATAGAAATTATAAAGATATTCCACATTTCACTTCATTGAAAACATTTTCGGATGAAACATTTAAGAATGATAAGATAACCATTTTGTGAAAAAATAAATTTGATCACCTCAAAATAATAACCATAATCTGAGGAATTCATCCTTTTAAAATCAATTTATCCATATCTACATTATATTCATTATTGTAATGGAAAAAATGTTGGTTGATTTATGATAGATAACAAAAAATAATTTTTAGAAAATAATCTTCATTCGTATCAATCCTAACCGATCATATTAATATCATATAATCACCTTGAAACAACATTATCATATCAATGTTTATTTATTTAAGGCATTATTTAATATGGATCATGTAATTTTGGGGTTTTTTAAAATTTTATTCATCTTTTTGTGTCATATCATGGATTAGGTAACATTAGAGATTATAATGATATTTAATTATAGTTTTACATATAAAAATAATTGTTTGATCATAATATTAATGATATATATAATCATTTAGGTCAGCTGAGTTAATATTTAATATTTTATGTTTTTTAAAGAATATGATGATACATATTTTGGGAATTCCATAAGGATATGTCTATGAATATGGAAATATTCAATATTTTTTACATATTTTTGTGTGTGTTGTATACTATCATTTATATCATTCTCTGTATAATATAAAAATGATACATCTTTGGAATATAGTAACCTATGGGTAATCTTGTTTATGGTGGACTAAATATCATGTTATCGGTCTACAAGATGGATGACCTTTCACACCAATGTTGGGATCTATTGATTTATTATAAATCATGAAAACCAAACAATGGATTACATTGATGAATTTATGAATATAATATTCTACCCTAAAACATACAATATTAAATGAATGAAATATTTCATCTTCATTATATAAGAGAATCTATCTATGAGAGAGTATTAACATATGTTTATGAACATAATTCAATTTTCACCAGAGGTAGCTAAAATTGTTCCATTGATGAATCACATATTTGAGTCTAATTTGTGATATAATATTTGGTCAAATATTGTTGTCTTTTTCATTATATATTATTAGAATATTGTTAATAGACATGTAGTTTTTAAATGATATAAATTTTAATATATTACTTTAGGTAGTATATATGTCCCTATAAAAAATTTGATCTCTATATGGGGAAGATATGAAAGTGGGACATTTAATTCAAATGTTGATGAGCATATCATAATCATACATTGAGATATATTATCATCCCTCGAAAAAAATATTTATATTTTATTTATGGTTCAGTTCGGTATATAAAGAGATATCTTATGAAAACAACTAGATAATGACAAAATTGAAATCAAATGGTGAAAATTAAATGTTATTGTAATATAAATTCTATGTCAGTTATTGGGAATACAACACAGGTATCAAAAATATCATTTTATTCAGTTGTAATTTCTAATTTTGATAATTCTAAACATATGAAATGAGAATGGAAATGTGATTCTAGGAACACCATGACAACTAAAGAACTAAAAACATAGGTGGGAGGTAAGGATAAAGGAAGATAGAATAATTTTTTGTTTGGTGCTAATCAGACTGTCCCAGAACTCTAATTATTTCCTTTAACTATAAAAGGTATGATTGGTCTTATAACAATTCTTATGCATATTTAATTTTATAATTATGCATCTCAAGCATTTATTTATTAATGTTTCATTTATCATATATGGTCATATATTGTGTTGATTCCACAAATGAAAAATATATAGACAACCACATATTAGTGAAAATGGAGGAGATTTAAATTTGTATCATAATTTATTGTAATAGTTAGTTTTCTATTTGGTTTAGGATTTTTTAATTTGTACATGTATTTAATTGAGTTTATTATATTAATTGATTATTTACTTAAATTCATGTTTTATAAAACGTTTTCTTTGAGATTGATGAAGTGGACATTAAATGATCTATTAGTGTGTGTTTTTGAAAGAGTATATGATGTTAGGAAGATAAATTTTGAAATATTACACCAATAACGGGAAGTATTTATTATAATTTTTCATTGGTAATATTGGTAAAAAATAACATAATTTATTCCCATTTTCTTTTCATCCATTTTGGATTGATATCACAATGTGTTTCCTCATATTTTCAGTAGGCTACAACTATCATGGGTAGTGGAATTTTCCACTTATCCTCACAGAGAGACAAATATCATTTAAATTTCATTATATCCAATTTATGTAATGGAATTAATTAATTTCATGGTTTAATTAAGAGAATTATAATTTATAAGGTTTATATGATCAATAATGTCATATTGAGATGATTTAATTCTTTTTATCATGAAGGGTCATGGTTCGTTATGACACTATATAAATTATCATAAGATGAATCATGTTATGATAATGAATATGTTTCCAATAACTCTAATTTTATGAATTTTAGATAAATTTATTTTATTTATATAGTTTTTTATAAATGATCTAATATCTGGGTATCATCAACCCCATGCTAGAAAATAAGATTGACAGAAAACATATTCCATTAAATGTTTTGGACAATATGAATATATGGTCATGCATATTGTTCTTAGTAATGAAGTAGTTTTTCTTTGAAATTGATGAATAAAAATAAGTTTTCTATCTTGATTCATTTTTGTGTTAATTTTTTATGATTTTATATTTTTTTCTAGGAAAATAGAATATCATGAAAATCATTTAGGCATAATGTTTGGTATCTTATGTGACTATCACTATAATGATAAGTATTAAAGGTGTGGTTTTTGGATAAAATAATCAGTTTCCCTTTTATATATAATTTATAAATGAGGATTAATGGAGGGTCGTAAAAATGTAGAATTGTCTATGACATGGAAGAATCCTATGATCAAAATTCTAATTACAAGTTACATAAATTTAGTTATGTATTACTGATGTGTTATTCATGATATTTCATTTATTAGATATTTGATGATTGTTATGGTTAGGAAATCCATTACATTTTAATGAGAAGATCAGTTTTAGAAATATTCTCAAGAGTGTAATATTTTAATTATAATTATAATAATCATTAAGTTTCTAGAATCAAGAAGAGGCTAGATGGTCTATTAGGATTAATAAAGTTCTAGGTTGGGATGTTTTATAAACCAGAGAGACTGTGTTGTTGGTTATGGGTCATTGAAATTATTTTTACAGGAGATGACTAACCCAAAAAATTATTTTTAATTATATTATGTATTATAATCATTCAAATCATAGAACGATTTTCATTTTGAGGAACAGGTTCACCATATTCATGGATCATAACATATTAAAACACATTTCCTCATAGAAATATTTGATTATACTGACATCGAAATGGATGGAATATATTCCAATTTTTTCATATGACTAGATGTACATATGGGGTAAGTAAAATTATATTGCAAATTAAATTACTAAAAAACTATAATTACTAATTACAAATGATTCAAATTCATATAAATTGATGACGGTAATAACTGATATGCAGATGGATTATACTGAGAAATATTATGATGTAGTATTTTCTGTGTTATGTTTTTTCTAATGTGATTGTGATGGAATAAGATACATGAAAATTTAATACTATGTTTATAAAAAATATGTAAATATAAATTTTTGGGTAGACTGTGGAGGTATGTATTCTATATGGTAAATCTATACTGCATTTCAATTTTGTACTATAGTTTCATAATCATCTCAAGAAAAATTATTTCAAACCTCTAAAAAATGAGATGTGGGGTTCATCATGGAATTTACAAGATGTATATGGTGATGATGATATAATTTTGGTTGGATGGAATAAAAATTATATCCCTGAAGTATCTATCTGGATGTGTCACCTTTCAAATGATTAAGGTGGAGTAACAACAACCATCTTTTATGAAGAAATATTTCCCCATATACATTTTTAAATTAGATTAGATAGATGCCTATTTTTCCATTGTTCAAACATGAAGTCATATTGGTGATTATGTATCACCAAACAATGTCATCCCACTTCACCCATATTTTTGAATCAAAAATAGTAGAAGAAATTAAAGACATCATTAATCAAAAAGTGGTATCATTTTACTTCATGAGTGATTCAATTATGTCTGATCGAGAGAAGATTACATCTATATTTTATAAATCAATATAATAAGACATTGGAACCAAGTTTATCATGTGTATATCTTACCATTTTCAAAATAACGACATGTCCGAATAGAAAATCCAACCACTAAATCTCATTCATAGAGCTTTCGTTATGGATTTTTTATGTTAATGGGAAGATGATATATAATTAATTGAGTTATCACATAGTACACCATAATTATTTTATAGAGGAGGATATTTAGTGATGATTTTCTAGACCACTGGTAAAAAAATAATAGATTTCGTGATGTTTTTTTGGATCTATTGAAGTTTATTATGATTTTGTAAAAAAAAACCTTTTCCACTCAAACCCCACGTTTATACCCTAACCATTCTTCCCATATCATCCCATTGAACCCTGAAACCTAGAACCACCACTTCTCACCTCACTATAACACATCCCTTTCCCATTGATGTTGTTCCCCAAATCCCTTATTAGTGATACAGTCACATCCCCCCAACCTATATCCCCACCTTTTCCCTCACCCAAATTGATTCCATTACCCAATCCCTATACCTAAGTTTTTATTCGATAAAAAAAATTTCCGACGTGAGGTTATTTAAGTTCTATTTCTCCAAAGCCTGAGACCTCTCCCTCCCATTTCATTCACCCATGCCCTCTCCCAGGAATGTGTAATTCTAATTCACTATATAGATTTTCATTTGAACTATTTCACTCTAAAATAGAATCTAATGATGTTTATGATTAGTTTAGGTATATTTGAGGTATTTTATGTAGTCGTGTTCATGATTTTGTAGTGTATTACGGTTTATTGTTTTATTCCCCATATTTATACCTTTGTATTATAAATGGTTGCATTGAAAATTGTAATATTCTTTTAAAATATTTGTTTTAGATAGTTTTTTGAAGAAACTGTCCTTTTTTAGAAATTTTTATGATTATAAAATGAAATTTTGAATTTGATTTCAATTTTAATAAAGAAACATTATTTCATAATAAATGTTTAATTGAATTATTTGTTTTTAGATAATTAATGACTTTGAAAATTGAATCAATTATATAAATTTAATGAAATGATAAGTTTAAATGATTTGATATTTTAAAGTGGTTATATTTTTATAGAATCAAATCTGTAGTTTTTTTAAGTCCTAATTGTTTGGAATAATGAAAAATTATCTAATGTGTCACAAATTTATTTTTATGATGATTGATTTTTCGTTTTGGTGTGATACATGATTTATAGGTAATGTTTGATTTGACCTATGAAGTGTGAACTGGTTACGGTCATATTTTATGTTATATGGTATATGAATTAAAAAAAGGTCTCGATGATGGTATAAAGTTAGAATTTAATATTTTTTATCTCATTATTTTGGTTTAAACATTATATTGTTTTAATCTAGTGATATTATGAATATGGTATTTTATTCGGGGATCTTATACATATTTTAGATTCAATTATATGTTGTAATGTTTTCAGGCCTTATCTCAGTAAATTGTCCTATGTATAGACTTTTGAACATTTATATTAGGTTTATAATGGGAATTATAAATATTTTTTATAGCTTTAATTTTTTTTATAAATGATTATGATTTTGAGGTACTATATGTGTGGTTTCTATCTTTCTGTTCTCAATGGTAGTTCCTTAAGAATTGTGATATTATAGGGTGTTTCTCTTAAAAAATGTTAAACTAATTTTGTTAAGTGATGATTATATCTATACGATAATGAATTGGATGAGGGTTGATTTAGATTCGATGATCATGGGAAGATCTAGGTCCATACATGGGAAAATTCACACTATCCAAAACCCTTTTATATATCCATAAATTATCTATTCCATAAAATAATTTCCATTTTAATTAAATCTCAAATCTATTTACATACAAATAATTCCACATTCCCATACTTTTCTGTTATATATTTTCATACTTATTAATAATTCCGTGTTTTATTTTTTTATAATGTGAAGTTATATTGTTATGTATATAACTAAAAGATGGTTCACATTTCCAAGGAACGCACCTCAGTATGCTATGTTTTTGGAGTATTTTTATATTTATAAATTCTAAATATATCCATTGATCGGATAATAATATGTACAAATTCCTATTGTAAATTTAGATGATGATTGAAGTGAGATGATATTTATAAACACATTATATTGAATAAAATCAATAATCAATGTTTTTATTGGATTTAGAATGTAGTATTTGTTGGATTAGGTTATACCAAATATGCCTAAGAGGGGGGTGAATTGTGTATTTTATAATTTCTTCGAGAATCATGATGATTTCCAAATCTGTCCTTTATCTTCATCAGAATGGTTATGGAGTAGAAAATAAACAAATAGAAATAGCACATGTGTATAATGGTATGGGTAACATAAGTCCCCTTATCCACTCCACCAATGCTCTCCTCCATGAGCTTGGTGATTTTCACTATCTGGCTGTCTTATCAACAAACGGTCCACAATTGAGTGCAAACAGTTGAAAAATTTACAAGATAAGTCTATAATAGATCCTTCTGGTTCAAGAACAGAACCGAATACACATAATAGTATGAAAATATTTTTACTCAAAATGAAATGAGTATTTGCCTAAAAATACATTCTAGTTTTTTTTCATAGTTGTAACATCACACAAATGATAGTAGATAGATCATCATCTTAAAAAAAGATGTTATTCAGGTAAGAGAGGATCTAAGTCAATCCAGTCGCAAATATATCATGAAAAAAAATCAAAAACATTATCCACAATAGATATTGGATGTAGATTAAGAATATTTTAATGATTTCCCCTTTCTTAAAAAAATGAAACAGAGTCTGATATATCATGGTAGCAAAAAATTTGTGTGACTTGTATATCTTTGTAAAAATAATTTTAGTAAAAAAATCGAGAGCTTCCTTTTATTATCTATTTCATCATGATTCGACTCTATTATTGTAATTCATAATAACATAGATATATAAATAATAAACCGATAATTTTCAATTTAAATATAGATCCACAAATGTTGGCTTAAGGATCGAGATATTTAAATGTTCAAATAATAGAGCAGTTATATCATTCCTTAATTATTTTCATTAAAACATTCTCTTAAATCTATCATTTTAATCACATAAAAATGGAATTAAATTAGTGAAAATTATATTTAATATTGGGCATTGAATATGGCTTGAAATTAGCCTGATATTTCACATAAAGACAATTGCATGTTTAACTCGTATTTTAAATCTCCGATGCTAAATGTAGGGTTGATCTCAAACGTAATTCTTACGTCAAATATAACGTTGATCAGCCATAATTTTATATTGAACATTAAAGCATATGGTATATTATCTATACAATCCTATATAAAAAAATGTATGATACATGATCCATACTTTTCAATAGAAATAATGGTTCATTATAAAAATAATACTGATGATCCATAATTTTGTGAAGAAAACATATAGTTCCATATTTACATAAGGTTATTGTTCCATAGTTTTCTAATATTGAAAACATGAGGTCTTTTACCAAATGTATGACTCTTTTACCAAACTAATATTATAACATGTGGTTGATTAACCATATTTTTCTAATATCAAATGTCTTATGAACCATAATTTTTTGATATCATATGGTTTATTAACAATACTTTTTTTATTGCTTAAAGTAATTGAAGAATGTGATCCTTATTATACACTCTCCAACGTAGGGTATGAATAGTGTTTCCCAAAAACTCTAAAATGATTTCAGAACAATTGGTCAAATTTTCTAAGTGGATTAAATGCTTTAATATTATTTCAAAATATGAATATATTCAATATTAATTTCTAGAAATATACTCAAGGTAAAATAATTATAATAACAAACAAGGATATTTGTGAGATTCAAATCATCATAAACAAATAGTGTATTGTTGAAAAAATTCATGATCAACAATATCCCCTAATCATAATAGTATAGATTATTATTGAAAATAACACAAGCTCAAAAATCTCTCGAATTTTGATGATCACAAAACCGATGAAATAACCCATGAAATTAATTTCATATTATTTAGACATTATTAATTATTAAATAATATTTTATTTTAACATAATTATTTCAAAAGAGAAATAAATAAATTGTTATCCATAGATCTCCCATATATAAAGACCAGATTTTGTTTAAATTAATTATTTTAAAATTAATTTACAATTTCCTCAGCCTTTATAAAGTTTTATGAAGAAAATAATAATTTTTTTTCAAATTTCTCACAAAATGGTAAAACATAAAAACAAAATAATATTTTTTATTGTATCCAAATTTCATCCCCTGAGAAATAGATTTTTTTATTTTCGTAAAATTATATGTAGTTTTTATCCAATTTATCACCATTTTGTGATATCAATAATTATGATTGAATAATGAATATATCAAATTTAATAGATCACTAAACCTAATTAAATGCTATTATAAACTATTTCTAAATAATTGAATCTAGATTCCAGAATTTTTATAGTGACCGAATATTAAAAAAATTAAAAACACATTAAAATAGAATCTAAAATATTTTATTTAAAATATATATACAAGTACAAAATTGATACATGAATAATGGATGGGCTAAAAGGGTTGAAAACAGAATTCAGTGCTTCTTAACAACATCTTCTAGCTCTACTAACTGCATTCTCAACATCTCCATCAATCCATATGTTAACAAAATTATTAGATAACTTCCAGCCTAAATCAAATGAATATATTCAATTAGATTGAATATAAAAAACTCATTAAATATTTCTTGCTATTAAATGACCTTATTTATAGTTTCATTGAACCTGTTTAGTAACTATCTTTCTCTTGGTTGAGCTGATGTAAGCTTCTCAACAAGATTATTTTTATTATCTAATAGAACATATAGTTGAGAACTATTACATTGTATTTACTGCGTCCTACCATTAATATTGGGCATTACAGTTGTAATGGCCTGGAATCTCTTGATTTGACCAGGCATAGTACCTGATGTACTTTCTCGACTTCTTTAGAATGTTGCGAACTATTTCTCCAAGAATGTTTTGAATTCTACCAAATCTGATTTCATTACAACTTCTGAATTTAATTTCCCATCTTCCGATTACATCTCTTCCTTAAAAACATCTACTTCTATTTTTTCAAAACTGAAAAACATTTCACATTCAGAATCATTTTTCTCTCATTCAGTACTTATCTTCTTAAAGAATAATTTTCATCTTGAATTATATTAAAATTTCTGAATAAATCTTCTAGATGATTATTCTCAGAACAATAAGAACCTTATGATTTATTCTCATCATAATTGGTCAAAATTATAGGCAATGATTGAGCATTGGATCTTTGATATTTAGCCTTCTCCATAGGTTTCTCAACAAATTTTTCTGCATAGTCATTAACTCACTCTTCCTAAGAAAAATTTATATTTAAAAATTTAGTTTGAACATCAAATGAACTCATTCAACTATACACATATTCAGCAGGTTGTTTCTCCTCATGAGCATCTTCCTTTACTTCTCCTCAAAGTAGTTCTTCTTGAAATTTTTCTTCTAGAATAACATCATAAGGATGTACAAAATTTTTATGTACATATTCATTTTGAGCCACTTAAATTTATCCAAGCTCTTCCACTGCATGAGGTATAAAATCTTCTTTAATTTGATGTACCACCGCATTCTAAGAAACATTTTCTCTTAAAAATCTATATAATAAAATATCTTCAATTGTAATAGCATTTTTTTGAACATGTTTTTCACATGCTTGAGTATCTATGTGTATTTTCCTCTAAAGTCCCTATTGATATCCCCCATCAGCATTTGAGACGACTGCTTCATATCTAAGTCTTCATGATGTTTTTGAAACATCACTGGTCCATGATTCTATTATTCCTTATTTGTTTTTCCTAGTTTTCTCTCCTTGATCAGACTCCTGATCATCATCATCCCTGACAAGAATAATAATTACTTTCACTGTGCTCCAAAAAAACTATTTTTCTTAATGTTCCAGCATTTAACATGTTATTGTGATGCCATCTCCCAATGGACGCTACTAATCTAACAACAGCATACATAATCAATAATTTTATAAAAACCTTCTATTGGGATAGAATAATATTCTAACCTCCGGTTAACGATAGTTGTTCAAATACCATATCAAATAATGAGGAAAATTCAAATTGATGTCACTCAAAATCCAGAACATCAAATACATATCTAGATATAATATCATATCCATTTCAGACATCCTTAGAGTGATCCCTATTTGACCAAATTTTACCAGAATTTTATATTCTGGATCCAAATCCTAGATAAACATCATTCTGATATTCGTTGAACCAAATAAATGAACATAATTTCCTCTGAATTATGATCATTATATCCAATGGATTTCAAATCAAAGGGACAAAGTCCCACATGAGGGTAGTTTATAATGATATCTATTTTCAAAAATGTAATAAAAAACCCCGCTATTTAATTTTCATGAATATGGAGTCCTATGTATATTCATGACTGAAATGAAAAGATTTAAATAAATTTAAAATCTCTACCTCTTAAAGAAATTTTGGGTTTTCATCACTGATCATTTGTTCAAGATTCTGAAAATCCAAAGCTTTCATCATTTTGAGATTGTTCTGATATAGCCATTACAAATCAATTACTTTTCCCTATAAGATATCCCTTCCTACCGGATGTTGACGCTTGGATTTAATAGATTATCCTTCCTCGAATCTCTTTTTCTTTTCCATTTTTGTCTCAATGTTTTGAGGGATCAAAGATTTAGTCTTTCAAAGGTTTATTCAATTGTAGATAAAGGTGGTACATGTTTTAATGATTCTAAAGGTTTTATGCAAATGATTGGGTTCGGAATTTGGAACGGGTTCTGACTACCTTGATTCCATTTTCATTACATAAATAGTAGTCACTAAATTATTTAAATTAATGTAAAAATGTATGTGTCAAAAAATTATTGTTGTACATATTAAATTTTAAATTATTATAAAAACATATAATTAAATTATTTAAAATATAGAATATTAAAATAAAAATTAAAATAATTAAATATGTAAAATTATAATTAATATTTAATTTAATATTAAATAAACCTATCTCCTACTTAATAAAATAAAACCCTGTTGTGGAAAGTGGTTTTGTAAAAATATCATCTAATCGAATTTCAGTACACACAAATTCTAACAATATATCCTTTTTAAGAACATGATCTCAAAGAAAATGATGTCTGATATCAATATGCTTAGTCCTAGAATGATAAATTTAAATTTTTAAATGATTATTGTTCTTGTAATAAAAAATAAAGTAGGTTTATTTTGAAAATTTAGTCCAATGTCCATATGAGTGTTTCTTATCCTCAACACTTGTTCACAATAACTGCCTGCAGACACATAAATTTTCTTGGATATTGACAAGGAATCTTAGTGTTGTTTCTTAGTAGCTCTTGAAAGTAATGACTTTTATAAAAATTGACATGTTCCTGAGGTAATTTTTCTATCTAATCTACAACATCAAAAGTGAACATCTGAATTTGAAATTAAATTAATATCCGATTTTTTTTATAGAGAAGAGACTGAAAAATAGTTCCTTTTAGATATCTAAAAATTCTTCTGATAGCTCTGAAGCGATATTTGTTAGGATTTTATTGGAATCATGCACAGAGACATACTAAGTACATTATATCTGTCCTACTAGCAATGAGATAAAATAAACTACCAATCATACCTCTAAATAACCTTCTGTCAAATGATTTTCTAGTTTCATCCAAATTTTTTTTATATTAATACACATAAGAGTTTTATGTCTTGTTGTTATCATGTAATTTTTTTTAGTAAATCAGTAATTTATTTTTGTTATTTTAATAAATTTCTAAAATAATTTTGAAAATTTTGTCGTCCTAAAAAAGAATTTAATTCTCCCATTATACACATTTAAAATTATTTTTCATTAAATTTGAAAACACATGACAATTTTTTTGTTTGTTGATCATAAAATTACATCATCAACATAAATTTGATCTAATAAACGACCAGAGTCTACATTTTTCATAAAAACTTTTGGATCATCCATTCCAATTATAATATAGTTTTTCAATTGAAATGAAATTTATAATTTCATACCAAGCAATAGGTGATGGTTTTAAGATATATAGATCTTTAGTATGTTTATTAATAGAATCTGGTTTTTTAGAATTTTTTGAACCATGTGGTTTCTCAACATAATCTTCATCAATTAAATAACCATTTTTAAATGGTAGACATAACATCCATTTAAAATAATTTATGTTTCATATGAGATGAATAAGATAAAAGGATTCTAATGGCTTCTAAGTAAGATACAGGTGCAATGGTCTCATCCTAATATATACTTTCTTGTTGATTTTATCCTTTAGATACATGTATTTATATATTTATAATTATTATTCATTGATCATATTTTTTATTTCTAAAACACAATTTAGATCATATATTTGGATAGTTTTGTTGTCTTTCAACCAAATCCCAAACATCATTTATCTTCAACTAGTTTAGTTCTTCTTGTATTTATATAATCCATCTTCATCAAATAAGGCTTTTTTTAATGACTTCGGTTTTAATTGGGATAGAAAGGAAGAAAAATAGACTATATTTTTTGTATTTCTTCTAGTCATTATTCTTATGCTTAGGTATCCTATACCAGTTTATAAATAGTGAATATTTAAGGTTCATGATTTTCTAGGTAATACACTATTAGGTTCATCATTGTCATTTTATTTTGTAATGTAGTGAATTTTATTTATATCTTTTTTAAAATCATTATTATAGTTCTCAAGTCTCATGTAATCATTAGAGCTAGGTTCATCAATTTGATCATTCATTTTCTCATAGGGATCAGTTTTATGAAATTTCCAATGAAAGGATTCTTCAATACTCATTTAAATTTTATTTAGAATTCTAAAATTTTTAGAATTTGTAAAATATCATAAGAAAATCCTTTCATATATTTTGAATCGAATTTAACAATATTTTCCTTGGTGTTCAAGGTGTAATCCTTACCACCAAAAACATTAATGTAATTCACATTTGGTTTTCTGTTATTCTGGAGTTCATAGGGTGTGTTTTT
The DNA here is from genome assembly GCA_963277665.1 of Viscum album. Taxonomy (NCBI): domain Eukaryota; kingdom Viridiplantae; phylum Streptophyta; class Magnoliopsida; order Santalales; family Viscaceae; genus Viscum; species Viscum album. The sequence goes on from OY728129.1 coordinate 310,983,265, forward strand.
GAAAATAAGTCTAATTAACACTCTTTTCATTATATATCAGGTAGTACATAAAGCTTCTACCCAGAAATAGATAGAAATATTGTATTCATTTTGTATAGTCCTAGAAATTTATTGAATTGTTCTATTTATATTTCATGAAACAAATTCTATTGACATGTTATTGGTGCCAAGAAGGTGTGTTTAATACCTAAATTTGAGCAAAATAAATTGAATTTCAAATTCTAAAATTATCTAATATGATCACTCCTAAATGAAATTATTTTTAAACAATTTTCATTTTAAAAATATTTACTGAAATCTTTTAAATATAGTAAATGATTAAATTTTGTATTTTTGAATATAAATACAAGTAAATCATGAATAGTCATAGAATAAAACATATACATATAATTTACCCACAAAACAAGCTATTCTTGAAAGACCAAACAAATAAATCTGGATAAGTTCTAGTGGTTTAGATGTAGTAATGTAGTTAACTGATTTGAAAGATAATTTGTGCTCCTTGCCAAGTTGAAATGCATCACAAAATCTGTCACAATCAAATTTAAGACTAGGTAAATTTGTAACATGTTGTTTCTTAGATAATTAATGTAAATCCTATAAATTTCAATGTTTATGTCTTCTATTATAGATCCATGATTCATTTATATTATCATTACAAATATTTACTTTTTGTATATTTAATGAATTTATGTCTAGAGTATAAACATTATAATTTTAGGGTGTTATAAATTTAAGCAATTTATCTTTTAAAAATAGAACAACAGTTGTTAGAAAAATAAAAAAAATAGCCATCATCACATAGTTGAGAGATACTTATCAGGTTTTGTTTCAATCCATGTACTTATATTAAATTATTGATTGAGATAGCTTGTGGATCTCCAATAGTACCAATGCCAATTATTTTACCTTTGGCATTGTCACATAAATCCTTTAACATTTTGAGTTCGTATTTTAATGATTTATGAGTTTCCACTTATATCCTGAGAAAACCCACTGTCGATATACCATATATTTGTTTGGATTTTGTTACCTTGTTCTTGCCAATATATTCGAACAAAAGTTTTTTGGGTACCCATATTCTATTAGGACCAGCAGTGTTAGAAAGAAATGATCAAGGAATCTATACTTTCTATGTTTTTCTATAATCAATGTAATCATATAAACTTCTTGAAACAATGGATTTTATAATCCCACTTATTTTAGGATACCTTAAATAATTTTTTTTTGATATGTGAACTATTGTTCCACAGTAGTTACAAATCACACCTTCTAGACATGGAACAAAATAGTTCTTATACAGTTTGGGTTTCTCGCCTTTACTGCCTGTTCAATATCATTCCTTTTTATTCACATTTATTCCATGAATTTCATTTATTGATTTTTATCCTTTTGTAAATGCTATTGATTTACATTTCTATAACTCTACTTCTATTTATAGTGTTTTTAATTTTGTTTCATTATCCTTACGGTTTTTTTTGATTAGTTATATTTTCCAATTAACTCTTGATGTTTTTTAAGTAGACTGTGTCTTTATCCTAAAACGTCAGTGTGAATATTTTTCAGTGATTTATGTTTCTTAAATAATAAATCATATTTCTCTTCAATTCATATTGTAGTAGGCTGCATGATTATTATTTGATCAACTAGAACAAGAATCTGAAATAGATTAGTAATAATATTATACCTCATCAACTTCTATAATAATAAACCTATTTTCCTTCATATTTGATTCCCCCTTTTCTAAGTCAGGTATTGATGAGCTAATATAGTCTTAAGAAACACTCGAAGTATCTTTCATTCCTCGTTTTTCTATCTTCTCATAATCATGGTTTTTGAAAAATTTCTTTTTCTTTTCTCGTTTTAATTGAGGACTATACAGTCTTATGTGACCCTTCTTTTTTGCATTCATAGCATCTGATTTCATTTGGATCTTTTTCATCTTTTATGAAGGATTTTCTGAATCACATCTTCTTTCTATAGAATTTACCAAATTTCTCGACTAACTGAGCCAGTTCTACATTTGAATCAGATGAATTAAAACATTAATGTTTTCTCTTGATCTCTTAATTTATATTTCTACTATTCTTTTAATATGTTACTTTCAAATATGTATATCCTCTCTTGATCAATACTTTTGGATCATTTTATTCATCTTTGATCTCAACATCATACATCATTAGGGTTCTAATTTATACACTCATAGTTAGATCTTTGACTAGTGATGATTTCCTAATTGCAACTGATATTCCATTCCATCTGGGTGGTTTTACTATCAGTACATTCAAGGCTTGATCTACTTGTTAGATAGATCTCCTAAGGTAGTGATGTTGGTGACAATATTTGTGTTCTTTCACTTCATTTGAGTGATTAATTCAATCTCAATCATTCTGAATGTATCAAATTTAAATTTTTCTATGGAATGCCTCATTTGTCTTACATTGTCAGTTTCTCCATTGGCAATTACAATTTTCTACCACATAACATATTTATTAGGGAATTGAGATACTTTATTTAATATATCAGGTCATAGACCACAGATGATATCATTTATATCTTTTGAATTTATGCCATACTCCACATCAGTAGCTGCACTCCATGTTTTAAGTTTCTCAATAATTTTTTAAGGAGTATGAATTTTTGAGTAGTCTCTAAATCCATGATTTTTCAGATATATGATCTTCCTCGACATTCAACAACCATATTTTTATCCATTGAAGTACTGAGCTCAAAATATTGAAATTCCCTCTCTTGTATTATCCATTGTTCTCTGAGTATAATCATTTGAAACTATCAACTTGTTATCACTTTATCAAAAGAAGTCCCCTCCTGTAATACCAATTGTGGGATTAGGTTATACCAAATATGCACAAGAGAATGGGGATGAATTGTGTCCTAAAATTTGTTCATGAGTCATGATGATTAAAAAATCAGACTTTTATCTTTATTAGAATGTTTATGTAGCGGAAAATAAAAAAATTGAACGATTCACTGATGAATAATGGTTAGAGAATATATGTCCCCTAGTCCACTCAACTAATTATCTACTCTACGAGCATGGTGGTTTTCACAATCTGGTCATCCTATCAACATATTTTCCACAACTAAGTGTAGGAAGTTGACACCGTTACATGGTATGGCTAAAACATAACATTCTTGTTCATGCACAAAACTGAATAAAAAGATTAGTACGATAAGTCAGTTACTAAAAATTAAATCAGTATTTGAATAAATATAATTTCATGTTTATTTTAACAATTCCAGCAGCACACAACTGACATTATATGGATCGTCATCTTCGGAATAGATTTTCTTCATTTAAGAGCTGTTATGAGTTGATCCAATTGCAAAAATATCATCAAACTAATTCATAATATTTAACAAAAATAGATTCACGATATAAATTCGATGTAGAATAATAACTTTTTAATTATTTTTACCATTACTTAAAAAAAGAAATATAGCTTGATAGATCTTGGTAGTAGAAGATATGTGTTACTCATATATCTCTGTAAAAAAAATTTAGTTGAAAAATCATGACCTTGTTCTTCTTATTTTTTCACGTTGATTCATCTACCTATTTCTTAATAAAAATAACATAGATATATAAAAAATATAGACGAACATTTACCTTTTAAATTTTTATCCACTAATGTTCCCTTAAGAATTGTGATATTCAAATGTTTGAATAACATAGTAGTCCTAACTTCCCATAATAATCAGCAAGAAAACAACCTCTTAAATTGATCATTTGAATGAAAAGTAAACAACATTAAATCAGTCAAAAATGTGCATTAATGTTGTTCTTATAACTTATCTTGTAATCTGCATGATATTCCACATAAATACCATTACACGATAAAGTCGTATTTTAAATATCTGTTGTTAAACGTATAGTGTATCTCAAACGTAAGGTCCATCTCAAATGTATGGTTGATCATCAATACGTTTATCATTATCTTTAAAATGTATGGTATATTATCCGTACCTTCCTTTTATGAAAAAAAAAGATACCTGATCCATAATTTTTTATAGAATGCAAGGTTCATTATAAATGTAATGTTGAAGACCCATACATTTATGAGGAAAACATAAGGTTCTATACTTACGTAAGGTTCTTATTCTATACTTTTTGGATATTTCTAATATCTGGTCCTTTACCAAATGTAAGTTTCTTTTACAATACATTTCCGATAGTCTATGGTTGATTAACTATACTTTTCAGATAATGTAGAGCAGATTAACCATACTTTTCTGATAGAATATGGTTGATTGACAATAATTTTCTTGATAGTGTAATGTAAAAATAGAATGTTATCCTTATGCTACACTCTTCAACATAGGGTATGAACATTTTTTTCAGAACATTCTAAAATGATTTCCGATCAAATTTTCAAATATTCCACGATGATTAAACACTTAAACATTATTCCAAAAGGTAAACACAATGAATATTAATTTCCTGAAACATACTCAATGTAAAATCTTTAGAATTACAATAAATGGTATTTGTGAGCATCAAAATCGCCATAAAAATATAGAATATTTTTTAAATAATACATTCTCTATAATTTACCCTAATCATAATAGTATAGAGTATTATTGAAAACAACACATTCTTAACCGAATTTTCCATTATTGAATGTTTGATCACGAATGTTAATAGACGGAATGAGCTCCCATATTTTTCAAAAATAGAAAAAACAAATGAAAAAACTTATAAATTATTCATTTAGTAATAATGAAAAAGGCATCAATTTAAAACATAACATAACTACTAGTTGAGGGTGAAAAAAATAAGAAACTGACAAGTGATGATTTTGTGACTATATGAACTACATATCATGATTGTAACATTTTAATAGATCCTATTATTGGTTATATAGAGAAAAAATTAATTGATAACATCATTGTGTTGAAAAATAGATTTCATGGATTAATTGACAATGTAAATCAAGTGTTTTATAGAGGTTTTTTGAAATATTAAAAACATATAATTCGGTTGAAGTTCTACAATATCAAATCAATATTTCGAATTATAAATAAAAATTTTCCATAATATTGGTATTGTTGAGTAATTCATTTACTGAATCAATTATCCTTGAGTATTTATATTATAAAAAAAATGTTGTTAACATCATTGTATTTAATTATTTAAAAATACATTATTGTGCCAATGATTTTTTGTTTTATTGAGGAGAGGATTCAAGAATTAGTGATTGAAAAAAATGTTCTTCTTCTAGAGTGAGGTAAATGGGTGATGTTGGAAGACTAAATAAATATACTAATATTAAGAATAATAAATTTAAAACCCCTATAATGGGTTTTCATTACATTCCTTTAATCCCTCGATTGCAAATATTATACATGTTATTGAAAATAGCCAAGCACATGAAGTGGGATTCTATAAATATTAACAATGACTATTTAATGTGACATCATAGAGATTCAGAATTGTGAGACATGTTTGATTCATTATATCTAGATTTCTCATTTTATACTGAAAATGTTGTTTTGGGTTTGGATACTGATGGATTCAACCCATTTGGGACACTAAGCACAAATTATAGAATTTGGTCAGTTTTTTTGATCCCCTAAAATATGTGTCCAAGGATGTGTGTGAAACAAAATTATTTTATCATTTTGAGAGTTATTCATGGAGAAAATCCTGTGAAAATATATTTAGGTATACTTGAATCCTCTAAATGATTAATTATAGATGTTATAGAAAAATTGAGTTCCGTCATATGATGCATCTTCAAGAAAAATTTTCAAAATGAAATCTTCTGTAACGATGACCATTATTGACTTCCCCAGACATGGGAATTTATATTGTTAGAACTCATAAACAGGTTTTTGTTGTCTTTTTTTATCATTGTTTTGAGCTCAAATGATAGCCACATAGTAAAAAAGTGGTTCATCTTGTGTCATCTAAGATTCCATGGTGATTTTCATATATGTCAACATAACAAGTCAAAATTAAAATGTTTTATTGATCATATACCACCACTAAAGTTGCTGAATGGCTCTAAAATATGGGCACAACATGGAAGTATTGAAATATAAGTTTGTAATGTGCATCATTTTAATAATAGTGGTAAATAAATTTTCTGTGCATCATCAAGTGAAAAAAGAATGAAATAATGTATGATAAAAGTATATTCTTTGAATTTACATAATATGAATTTAATTTTTTAAGAATAATTTTGATATAATTAGTGTTTATAAGAATTATTCTGAAAATTATATCATCAAAATACTTAATTAAAATGGAATGTCTGTGGACCATATCAATGCTCAAAATTGTTACCAACAATAAATATAAAGCGTTGTCTCGGGCCAGATGAGAATGGTGATCTGAAATGTTATGTATTGAAAAATAGGGATGATAATATATTCCATAGAATTTTAAAACATGATAAGGTATTTTATGGGTATTAATGTAACATAAAAAGGTTTGTTGACTTAATGAATTATAGGTTACATGTATTAAAAAGTCATGATTCACATATTTTGATACATCAAATAATTCCAATTTCATAGCTCACATTATAACCTAAAATGATTACTATTGTTGTACAACAATTTTTTAAATTATTTAGACATTTTTTTGAGAAAATCCTACCACCTTTTAAAACCATAAAGAGTGATTCATTTTATAAAATTTATCAATGGTGATGATATTTCTTGAATATATTTTTACAGTCAAGATGAATTTTCCGGTGAATTTTGTCAAGGAAGAAGAATTAGGAGGCCCCATACAAAATTGATCCTTTTGTACAGATGAGATGTGATTTATTTATATGTTTTTCATCTTAAGTAAAAAACTCCTAGTAACTTCATTAAATACACAATTTTTTTTATTAATATCACAGATATATTGGGGATTTTAAATCATGCATGATACATAAATCTCATCCAGAATGCTCTATCTTTGTAGGCTATTTGGAATAGGAATGTATTAATTTTTGTTCTAGATACATAGATGATATTGATACATTATTCAATCAAGTATGACATGTTTATGGCTCACTAACTCAATATTAGCAACATGTGAAATAAAAAATATTTCTGGATGTTTTCTAAAAAATTTGGAAGAGAAAAAATATTACACGAATATAAATGGAATTATTACAACAAAATAGATCAGTTCAAATGCATAGTGAAATTATAGATCCATTTATTAAAGATAATAAGATAAAAATAATTTTTTAATGATATGATGAACAATAAATGGGAAATATATATCAAAATCTAATAATAAAGAGATTGTAGAATTCTTTTCATGACGTGTTAGTTCATAAATATTGAAATAATTATGGATATTATGTGGATAATTGTTTTATAATTCTAATAATTTATTTTACATTATGTAAATCTTGAATACTGATTCATGAGATGATTTGTATAAATATTTAATGTTTTCTGCTCTAGGTTATCTAAAACATGATAGAATGTTTGATTCTTATAATGCGAATGACATTAAATTTAATAAAATCTATTTGGAAGAGAGCTTGAAAACATAAAATAGTGGTATATTTGTGTTTTTCGAAGTGGGATTCTGTGTAATGTTTACTGATATTATCAAAAGAAACTATCATAGGAATTTTTTATTTGATTTTTTCAAATTAAATTGCATCGATTTTTTTATTTGTGTTAAAATATATTCATTATAATTCACTATGTTAAATTCTCTCTCTTGATTTATGTCGGTGAAAACAGATTACATGATCGGTATATATTACTATCAAAATAATAAAATGTTATATTATATATAAAATGTCATGGTTGAATGGTGGAGTGTAATTTCACACATAAAACAAACAGACATTTCTGATCTTGGTTATTAAGTGGAAAATTGGACATTTGACACTAAATCACATAAATAGAAAAAAAATAACTTATTTTTCTTTCATGCTATTGAAAATATTAGTCTTAAATTTGTGGATGATGTATATGATGTAATTATAGAGTAGTAAAATGATATGACTGACGGAAAACTTGATTATATGTGCAGTCATACATTAATTTATTGACCACTTTTATTTATTTTTGCAGTCACTACTAATCATAGCTACATATATTTTTTTATCAGAATTGATGATATATTACCATTTATAATTTAGTTTTCTACATTAATCTTTTGAAATATATGTTTTTTAGTTAATTTTATATGATTAAATGAAATCAATTCCTTGGGGAAGTGTTTTAATAATCCTAGTTGACACGCAGTTGACCATTCCATGACCATACCAATAGATTTAGATCCATCGATCTGAATCCCTACAAAATCTGAGACACCCTATACCTAACCCCCTACACCATCTCCCACAACCTCCATTTCTATCTTTTAGCACAACCTCTTTCATAACACCATCAGCAGCATAGCCAATTTCTCCCCATTTAACATGCCTTATAGCGAGGGAGTAGGACATCACTCTTATTTTATCTTCATTATATTGGAGGGTGGTTGTTATAGGTACACATTTATATGTGAAAAAAATTATATAAGTTTTTTTCTATTAATTTTTTTAATAAAATATGTCATCCTCGATACTATTGAAATAAATTTGAGAAGTTAATATGTCTCTAATATGAATGGACTGAAGATAGAGGTCACATTTGGATATTATGGGGTCCTTCTAGATTAAGATGCAAGATTAATTAGATAAATTCATGGATATTTGGAAATATAGTCAATTAACCTAATAATTAAATATTTTTATTTGAGGCATATTCCACGATCTTAGAAAAATTAATTTTTTGGATTCATAGATATAGTAACTTTTAATACATTATGGTGTAATTGATGGTTGTTCTATTATTAATCTCAAATATTTTGAAACTAAATTTCATTTTATTGATGTTTTCCACCGTAAAATTGATGATCTAATTTCAAGAAAGTTTAAATTAAAAATTTTGGGTAAGAAATAGAATTATTTTTAATTGAGAATGTGGAACAAATTCAATGATACATTGTTGAACACCAAAGAACTATATGAGAAGGTACCTAAAATGGTACCTATAGGGGAATGGAAGGTGATTATTGATATCCATAATAATGAGAATAATGTGATATTAAAATATATATTATTATATTAATATTATTTTAAATTTATACATTCATATGAAAACGATATTTCATTTCAGGCATTAATATTGAATTAAATTCTATATATTTCAGGTTTTTTCAAAGAAGAATGTATCCAGTCATGTAAGGAAGATTATCCCTCATATTAGTGGGTCAATGTGTTATTCCAGAAACATATCAACTATAGAAATCTATTTATTAGTCTAAATATTAATAAAACAACATTATCTATTTCAAATATTAAATTATTATTTTATCCTTGTTTAATATAGTCAAATAATTTAGGACACCAAGTCTCCCGAACATAAATGTGGTTGAATGTTCATAATAAACCTAATGGAATTTATGTTAATGTGCCCACCAATATAGATTGGGTATGAATTTAATTTTAATTATAATAACATATTTTTGTTTTTTTCTATGTTAATACATATTTTTTCAATGATGATATATATATGATTTAAAGTAAAAAATTATACTACTATGGATGCCAATCCTATGTAGTTATTTTCAGTCTCCTAGGATGACCCAGTTGATTGCACCCTTGAGAATGCGCATATGAATTGAGTGCACGGGGTGGGTTTGTGACTATTTCTATTTGAGTTCTTTAGGTGACCACAAGGGATTTCCACTCCATCTTCTCCTAGTTGGATTCTGTTTGTACCTTGAGATTCCCATAGGGGTTTTATTACAATGAAAAACCCAATCTTGGAATAGGGGGGGTCATATATCCTCTCAGCAGAAAGTTTTGATTGATTTCTATCATAAGATGACTAGTTATGCCCCCTGTGACATTGCATCGAATGTTGGCGGTGATCAGGTAAATCAAACAACCATAAACTAAATTTTTTTGTAAAAATTTATTTGTTTTCGGTATAGATATAGATATATAATAATGTTTAGTTTTCAATATAATTAGAATTCAGTGGCCAGTAGAATAAACTGGATAAATAGATGGAGATGGTGCCAACAAAAGTTTATTTAATTGTGATTACTATACTCATTATAGGTGGATATTATTATAATTAAGGAATTTTTTCAATGTGATTTTAATTAAATATATATATGATTTTTTTGATTTGTGTTTCCCTCACATTTTTTCTTCTATCAATCTCTTCTATATTTTATCACTATACCGTAGTTGTAATACAATGGTTTAGGTTGTTGATTTGATAATTTTCATTTCCTCTAGTAATTTCTTGGTAAACATGTTTTTCTGCATTTGATTGATATCATAGATTGTATAAAAAATTAAAATGAAATAGATGTGATGAAATTGAAGGAATGGGTTGAGTCTAAAGTGTTTAATTGTTTTCCTTATTATTTTCTAAGTCCTTGATACATAATACTTCTATTAGTGATAAGATTTTATGTTTCCTATACATGAGTATCATTTCTATGATTGTATTTTTATTTCACCACTCACAAATGTAATATAATATAAATATTGTAATGAAATTATTATTGTGTAAATGGGGTTGATATGAATTGATTTTCTATATTAGAAAAAATGGGAAGTATTGGACATTGACATATATTTTTGTATGATATTGAATTTCTTAATTTCGTTTCTAAGATCATGAGGTTATTTTATAATTTGTTAATAACAAATTTCTATGGATGGATTCAGATGTATTGGTTGCAAGGTGTTGGGTAGTATGACTATATTGGATAACATGAGATGCATTGTTGGTTGCTTTTAAATTGATCAATATTGTTTGGGATGTTAGTGATGTTTGGGAAATTGGGTGATACAATGAAATGACATGTTTGTATTATTATGATACAATCAAGGATGAAGAGATATACATTGTGGAAATGGCGACCTAAAATAAGCTAAAATTAGGTAATATCTAGATTCTTGTTGTGTAATGTCATGGCTTGTTCAAGTTGGTTGTTATTTATATTTACCTAGTGGAAGTGGAATATATATGATAAAAATGAATTTCATATGGGTGTGGATAAAATGAAATTATATTAAAAGGATAAAAAATTAATGATATATAAAATGAACACAAAATGGATAGTAAATATGAGAAATGAATTTAGTGAGTTTTCATCAAATATGGAATTAATTGGAAAAATGATGGAAAAATATTTAATATTGTAAATTATATTCATGACATAAATTGCATAGTAGTGTGAGGAATAAAAGGCATCTTTAATGGTGTATTTCATGGAAAATAGTGATACTATGGTGGTCTATATATTTTTAGTGATGGTGGTGAGTGGAAATGTTAACATGGTGACACTGTGGGGTAATTATAGTTATCTTTTTGTATAAACATGCAATGATATCCCAATATATGGATCTAACAATAGATTTATTTATTATAGTATTTATATATACAATCAACCTATGTATTAAATACATATTGATTTAAATCATGATTGTGTTCAAATTGTTTTCCCTTAACATAATCGAAGGTGATGTAATGGATATATAACATTTACTTCTTACCAAAACCCCCTTTTAGATGTAGAACATGATGTGATAGATCATGGTCGGTATGATAATATTGGATCTGACAATGGTTTTCTTGTCAAATTTCTTCGTTGTTCATGTTGTGATAGAGATATGATATTAAATCGATCCATATAGTGTAATGGTGCATTATTAGTTTTTTTTCATTCGTGGTTTAATACTGTTTTGGAACATCAAATTCTCCGGCATCATTTTTTTAAATCATAATATAGTATTATTATATAACACCTCTAAATATGAAAAAATATTTATTAGAGGTTTTTTAAAATGCTTCAATGTAATGTCAATTTTTTAGAGGTGATTAAAACCAGAGCTATATAATATCATTATTATTTAGTGGTGGTTTTTTTCATTTTTACGTTGGTTTTCATATAAAAAATATAGATGATATTAAGTCATTTTAATCCATTTCTAAAAATTGTACCTCTTTTTGAAGGAAAAAAACCACTATATATAAAAACTCTTCTGCTAAAAATATATGTTCTATAAAGATTCTGATAAACAACAACTAAATAGAAGAAACTAATGCTTGTTGGTTGCTGAAAAAAACTATAGTGACAGATTTTTCTAGTTTTCATAGTAACATGTGGTGATGGTTTAAAACACCACTGAATCAAAACAAAACTGCCACAAATAAGTTATTTTATTGTTGTCACAAAATAAGATCTATTTGGACTCAATACATAAGACTACTTAAAAAATTTATATTGAATTCCAGGTAATTTTCCACTTTTTGGGTTGAAATGGTATGTAATTATCTTATTATATATATCATTTTTCATGATAAAACATAATAGACTAAAAGGTTTTTAAAGATGATCGAAATGGATCAAAGACATAATAAATATGTGTAGATCATATTCATCAACTGTTATCATTATATGTGGGTGATCATATTTTCCTAATTATATATCTAAGCCTATGGAATTATTATTTTCGAATTAATATTAATATATATCCTTTATACATTATCTATTTTTAGATAATATAAACATTGGGTGGTGTGGATTATCAGTTTTCTCTTCTTCCCATATTTATTTATATGAGCATTGTATTTCATGTATATTATTTAAATAAGTATTATCCTAATCATGACAATAATATTAAACAATGAAATATTTATAATATATATAACAAATTAATATATATTTTTTGGATACAATTATTTGGGTTTAATCATGATTACATAGATAATTCATTCAATTTAGGTTTATTTTTGATTGAAATATGATTACAATTCTCAACGAAGGACATACTCTTATTTTATCCATTTTGGTCATTTCACATCATGACACCAATTAAAGTTGTGTATTAATCTTGAAAATTAATCCTATATATTGAATCCTAGATTAATATTTCATTTTAATAAATGTATATAAGGAAAGACAGAATATAGGACCCGAATACACAACACAAGGAAAAAAGTCCAAATTTTTGGACATGTGGAAGTATAAAAAAAATTAAAATATTGGACCTTAATGATTTCCAAAGTTAGTCGATGATCTGATTAAATTGAAGGAAAATTAATTTCACATTTAGAAAGTATTGAGGGATATTTTTTAATTCAACGAATAACGTGAACTCTTTGCAAGTCGTGAGCCATGTTTGTTTATATATATGACAATGCATGGATGCGATAGACATGTATCCATTCAATTGTTTTATTTATTTTTTGATTTATTCTACAAACTCTCTAAACCTTGTTTCACATATTTCCTTTCGGATTTTATTCATCATCTATGAGGTCACTTACTTCAAAGGCATTTTGGATTTCCTAAAATATTTTCTGATTGTATTTTCAATTCATATCACCACATTAAATGTTAATTAATATATTTTCTTATATCCTTTCATAATGATTATGTTCATTAATTGGATAATGTTTTTTAATTGTGAATTTTTTCAATAGTATCATAATTAATAATTATACTATAAAGTCTATGATTCCTTCCTTCACCTAATACAATTGTTATCATGTCTTTTTAATCATTTATGGATAGGGGTAGATAGTATGGGTATATTAAACATAAATAAATCCTTAACTCTAAACGTCGGTAATAATATACATTGGTTTTAGGTTAAGAAACAATACATATCAATTTAATTTTTATATCTCTAATTTGAGGAATTTTAATAGAAAGACCCTATCATAATTGCAGAAGAGAATGATATGACCAAATACCCTTTGATTCTTTCTACCCATGAAGCACAAATTTAATCACCAAAGTTGTCCAAATTATCAATATAACAATGTATATTATAATATATGTAGATACAATTGTACTAATAAAAAAAATTAGTGACCTTAATACTTCTTCGCATCATATTATATATGTCGAGCCCTCAAAAGGTTTCAGAAAACCCTTTTTTAGACCTCCCTGAAATTTAACTTTATAACTTATTTATTATTTTAAATGGATAAATCTTATTAGTTTTAGAAATAAAAACCCATGAGAATATTTATAGTAATCCACCAATTTCTCCAATCATTAGATGTCATCACGGTATGTTTTCCATACATATTCATCCCTATAAATTTTTTTGTTCTATTCCTTTGTGTCATGTGTAGTTGCAAAAATATAAAATTTTATTTTGACCAATTTCCAGGAGAAATCAATGATATTGTGTTTGTTTTTTAAATTTGTTAACTGTTTCTATGGAATCATTTTATCTTATGTATAGTAATCATCATTGTATAATTGGGATTATCCCACACCCTCTTTCACCATTCCCATTTCATTTTTTACAATCTGCAATGAAATATTAGAATACCAATATGATTTATTCTTATAGAGCATGGACAAAGGTCCAATGGTTCCTTCTAGAATTTGGGATGCTCTATAATTTTTTTCTTTTTATCTTTAAATTTAATGAAATCTTTTTTCACACATTCTATAATTATGGATGGTCAAATCAAACCTATTCCATATAGTATTTAAAATGAACAATATGTTCCACCTAAATAGATAAGGGAGGGACCACTACTATTGTAGCACACTATTGTGGATTATGGATTACTATCCTTTTGGGGTGTTATTCCCAACATCATACATCCAAATATCTATGAACCAATTTTTTAAATCAATCTAGGTCTCATTCACATATTCTGGAACCAAGGATAATTCAGTGTAAAATAGAGATATGATCAAGATGAGGAAATTTCATGTTTTATACAAGTCTGTGAAACCATTATAATTCAGTGAGAATCATCTAATGAAAGAAGACGTAGAGTTTTACCATTTTCCATGACTGATACAACTATGTATTAGCTCACAATCCATGATCTCGAGTCTATTATGACTTTGGAAGATAAAGCTAAAAAACCATGAAAATTACTTTCATCCAATATGTACCTGAAAACTATGTAATGGAATAATATTTTTTAAGTATATATACAATTATCCATGGAAGCTTTGGATGATGAATATGAACATACCCGGATGCTCTCACATTCCTGACTCACTTTTTTTCTATAGTTTCATGAATTTTACATAGGGATTCAACCAGATACACATACTATAATAGTTGATGCCATTGATTATAGACTCATGATCAACACCCATGAATGTGTTATAGAACATATAAGTGAAATAAACACAAATTCATGCCTATGGTTGCACAACTGAGTACTGACCTTACAAGGAATTCACTAAGTGGACGAGAATACATGCCTTGCATCACATGATAAATCATCAAGAAAGACAAAAAAAGCCATTAAACTACCTTATCCATACCACACACTTCATACAACTATTATGTAAATTCAATCTTGCGAGTTATATGGAAGCCAACACACATACAAAGTCTGCAGAGAAGGTATAGAAGAAAACCAATATCTGTAATGTAATTTCTTATATTACAATTAATTTTTTTTTTGAAAACCCCTATAAATCCAGAATACATTTTACCCGAAAAGACATGTCTGAAAATAAAATCTTGAAAATAGAAATTATTATCTATAGAGAAGTGGAAATTATCCCCTAAAAATTATTGAACAACATGGGACCATCCATAGAATCCATCTCATTGACCACAAGTTCCACTTCATCGACATAATTTTATCACCAGACCCAATCATTTTAAACCCCAACTACATTTTCAAAGTTGTCCACTAAGGTAGCCAATATAAGCCCCTCTTCAACAATAAAACCATTAGAATCTGATTACATTGTTTGTTAAAAAGTAGAACAAAATAATTACAATGCTTGAAAACGATGTCCAAAATGAATGGTCTACCATTCGCAACCCCGAGCACGAGGTATGGAAGAAATTAAAGACTCTACATAACTAATTGATAGGTATGATACAATGTAATTCTACGACACAAATAAGGGAAGGATAAGGATATAATCATCAAATTGGAATAGAGTTTAATTTTCTTCATCAATTTACATGAGATGAAATTAAGATAATGTAACATGAAATACAAACAAAAATCATTAGATAATATAGCAATGATTTCTCCTAAAAAGGTTGAGAATAATGAAATATTGAATACCAACATTCAATAAAATCACCCGTATATGGGAAATTGAAAAAATAAAATATTTGCATGGAACCACCACTATATTGACCTTATAATCCCTATAGAAATATAATAAGGCATGTTATGATATAGGGGAAATACCGAAAGGTTTTTGGAAATTTTCAATAAATTGTATATCATTATCCATATTCCCGAGGCCATCGCTCAGATGCATACTTTTCCAAAATTAAAAAAATAATAACATTCCAATAGAATAGAAATTGAAGAACTCTGAGTAGTATCTACTAAATATTAACTCCTCATTTTTGATTAGTGGAAGATGACAACAATATTTTGTGACCCTAAGGGATTTCATATTCCCTTCACTATTAGATTGTGTATTTTTTGAAAATCATCATATCACCTAAGTAGAACTATTAATCTCATACCAATCAGTGTCTTATAAATGATAGATCATATTGATTAGAAAGTGATGAGAGTTTCACAATAGATGGTTAAATGATTTGTTATGTATTCTTGAGGACTATTTTATGATTTTTTATATAACATCAATAATTTTTTTTCATGTTGGTTTCCTGACCATCCATATAATGGAAGAAAGGTATGTACCCATCATTCTATGGAGTTCATTTCTCTCCATTGGTGACGTTTTTATTTTAGTGAATCAGAGCATGTTGATTTTATGATATTTTAAAGAACATGTTTTATTTGATTTAGTATAAGATTCCAAACAATGTGATGGTTCATTTGATTATCCATCCACAATTAATAAAAAAGTAATAGATGATTTCACAATAATTGATGACGGGAGAGAGACAATATCCCTTATCAAAGATGAATTTACATTGGTCTATGATGTGATATATATTAAACCTATGATGATACACAAAATTCTACCATTTGTACATTCATTCATTAAACAATAGACATTAGAATATAGGCCTATACAAAATAGAATAAATTTCTAATTAATATAAACTGAACATACAATACTAGCCATCTTCAGTTTAGAGTTGAATCTAGTGCATGATGGACAACTGATTGATGAAAAGAATGCACTTAAAAACTAAATATCCAAGGGTTATGCTGATATCAAAGGGATCCACCTTATGATTTTCACACAAAAGAATTAGTTGGAATTAGGGGCTATACAAAACCATAAACCCAATAGGTGACCAACCCTAATGATGACATAATTCATTAAAATAATATTTTGAAACATTTGGATACTATCATAATATTTCAACCTTTTAAAGTGAATGGGTGAGACTACATCATAGTTTACTGAAGAAATGTGGGATGGATGCTATTAAAATAAGGAAATTTATTTAATATAATCTCAAACCATTACTACATGGATTTCATGTTTTGAATAAAAAATTATCAACATGCTTATTTGAAATAGATGTTATCTAATCCCATTCATGGATAATAAACTAGATTGGTTAGATTGAAATGAAATATTTTTAATCCTATATTAATATGTAGGATGAAATAGAATTTTTTTACATATATAATTAATAAAATAAAATATTACAATGTTTTTTAAAATCCATTAACCAGCAGAGGATGTAATTTGGAAATAATTATCCAATAAAAACATTCCAAATGTTTATGAAATATATTTCCTTAATATATAGGAGGGGGTTCTATGGATCATGATGGATGAATTATCGGTGTACAAAATATCATTTGATGTTTTCCTATGAAATCTAGAACTGGACTTACAATGATCTATAGAGGAGTTCTTTTTGATGAATTGGAAATATCATATTTTCATAGTCTATAGAGGCATAGTGCATGGATAAAAAATATGAAATCAAGGAATTTAATATAATCTAGAAAAAACTAAATGATTTAAATTATATACATGATTGTAAGATAGTAAATGGTATATAGAGTTTTCTAAGACATGAAATAGATATCATCCCATTATTCAATATTATGAAAAAAATTATTGACCACTAAAAATGCTATTTTTTATGGTCATTAAATTAGAGTACTATGATGATTATAGACATGTGTTCAATACTCTAAAGAAAATCCAAGTGGATTCCCATATAATAGTGTCACCAAAAAGAATAATGATTTTTAATGGATGTGTGGTCCTAGTCACTTCAATTTGGATGGTATTTCGGGAAAATTGTTTTGAAAATTCTCCTACCCCAATTATTATTAAAGAAACACACTAAATGAGTCTCATATGAATTATACGACCACATGAAATGATTAAATAGAAGTTTTTCCCAATTGGATGATTTTACGTCACACCACATTTTATCTAATATAATAGTTCAATCGTGTCATGCATAACTGAAACACCATATATGTAAATAAAATGATAATCCATGGATGATATGATGGATCCTAATGCCTTAATAAGTTGATATAATCATCGATGAAAATAAGTGGTTGAATATGTAATTGCTAACAAATTATCTAGACAGAAAATTCATAGTATATAAGATGAATATGATTTAAAAGAGAAATATTATTTTCCAAATGAGATTTTGTTTTATATTGATATAAAATTATTACCATGGTTCACTAATATTGAAAAATTTCTCAACCCATAATATATTTATCCAAAATTTACATAATAACAAATTAAGAAGTTATTTTTTAATGCCTCATGGCATTATTGTGATGGTGTCTTTTTATTTAATTTTTGTGATGGTGGTTTTATTTAACAATGTATCATAAAAGGTAAAATTCAATGCTTGATAGAGATTTATTGCAAATCACAATCTTTTGAAAATCATGGTCAAGAACACACTGTGTATTGGATCCAACAACACATACTATTTTGGTCCTCTCTCCATTGGGATATGATTAATTCATTACATAATAATGATCAGTTCTAGAATAATATAACCATTGATAAATATAAAAAAATACCCTGGAATCATGACCTTGAAGAGAAAATATTGGATGTGTGGTTAATTGGTTTTATGTGACTATTCCCCAATTCTAATTATATGTATTACTTCCTGGTCATTATGAAGTATGTTTAAATACGTGATAAAGAAAAATCAACAATCAATGACATAGAAAATGTTGTCATGAATTTTTTTATGGAAAAAAAAAATTACATTGATTTTTGATTTCCCCAATTTATCATTAGTTATCATGGAATGACCAATAAAATACAATTGTTAAGGGATTTCTTGTGAAATAAGGAATTTGATATAATATTTGAAGTCCCTATAACCTGCAAAATGATGGGAATGTTTATTTACCCAAAAAAATATCAAAAATATCATTTCAATGAAATTTAATATGGTTTGGAAATATTGGAGCCTTAATCATGGTGACCCTACTCTGGGGGTATTAGGTGACACAGAAAACACGCATTAAGAGTACACCATTCTGAATCATTTATATGAATTGTTACCACATTCTAGAAATATTACCATAATGATAATTCAAGAGAATTATAAAAAAATTTATTCTAATAAATATGGTCAAAAAATGTATTCTACGAATGAATCAGATAGAATTAATCTAAAAGTACCATTACAAAAATTCTTAATTTAATAATGAAATAACTAGTGGAATGGAAGATTAATCATCCAAAAGATATTCACACGAGTGTAAGAATTATTTAATTAATTATATCATATGGCTATTTCATTAGAAAATGAACGGAATTTTAATGGAATTTTGTTGCTATGAACATTTTACCTTTTGTGAAAAATTAAATTCAATTAGGTGAAGGAGGGCCATTTAAGGGAAATTGAAAGAGGGGAAAAATTAATCCAGAACTATTTCATGAAGGGGGTGTTATTTGTTTAAAATTTAATTTAATAAAATTCCATTTAGGCTCTGAAAATTAAAAAATTGATGACTAGGAGTCACACTAGATTAATTTTCAAAAGTTAGAGTATGTGTTTCTGTCGTTTAGGAAGGCTCGAAAATGTTAACAACAGGTCAGCAGCTCATGGATAAAATTATCTTCAAATAGCATTGTTAATGACAAGTAAATCTTGTAATATGTAAATATTTAGGCCTGAATAATATAATTTCCCATGTTTTACATATCATGGTTTATTTTGATGATGTGAAACCCACAAAAACCATTTATAAGTTATGAGCCTAGTGCTTAAAGGGGACTATTGAGTTCTCTTCCCATATGATAACCGTGCAACCCTACCATTCCCCTCCTTTGGCCCTTTTTCCATGATCTACAAAACTCTTCCTTCATTACACTATCATTTCATATTTCATTAATATCCTAGATGAATAACATCAATGTTTCTTCCTCCATGCATGTATCATAACATAATTATTCCTTCTACACCTAATCATCTAACACATGATCCTCTTCCGCTACCCATAGATCATTTTCAATCACCACCTATATTGGCATGTAACACTCATAGGGAACATATACAGTCCTAGAATAAATCCCACTAGTCTGAGGGTACTACCCCACAACTTCTACTTTATACTTTCATGTATTTTTATATTCCATATAATCAGGCCCCCTTGGTTCAATATTAAGAAAAAACTAATTCACACAAACATGATGCTCCATGTTGTTGTATGTGAGGAGATCCTAGTATCCTTGGAGGGCATGGATATTATTTGATGTATGCACATTTATAGTCTTGTAGATTTTTGAGATGAGTAATTAAATATCTTCCATGAGTTACTAGCCACTCTAGATCTTGATATTAGGGAAGTCACCTTTGGGCTCAGAGGCAGGCCTAGGGAGCTCTTGATGATAGAATTTTATTATGGTATATGTATTTACAATTGTAACTATATTGTTTTCCTATTTTATACACCCTTTCATATTTATCCTACCATGGAATAAAATACACTATGGGGGTCATTGATCATCTGTCCCCATATGGAATTCATGATCCATATATGGTGAAGAGCACCCGATTGTGGGTTAATGCCTTGTAGCAACAGAATATGGATCTCACTTATTCATTGATAGATATTAAATATTCTCATGGTTCTTTCAATTAGATAGTTTTTATTATTTTATCCTCCATGATGGGAGGATTTACTGTATGAATTCCATAGAAGATCATACATTACTAGAAGCCCTAGGTGAAGAGGTATCATTATACCTTGAAGGGGTTAGATTCATCACTCATGTCTCATGTCATATGTCCTATTTTTATTTCCATATGTCCTTTTCCATTATTGTTAAGAAAAATTCAATTACTCCAATGATGATCCAAAATATGGGGCTCTTGTAGTAGATAATGAATCACTATAATACACAATGAATTTAAAAAAGAAAATCATGTTCGATAAATAATATGAAATGTAACAAAAAATTATATTTTTTAACAATACATGTTAATAATTATTAATATATTTATCTAATTTATAAATTAAATCTCTTCAGTAGATTGCAAAACATGCAACCACAAATATGAATGATATGTAATATTTCATACAATTATAACATGTTCGTTAAATTAACAAGAAAAAAAGGGATTAATTAAATTTAAAAAAATTATATGGTTTACACATATATAAAATAAACATACTTATTACTTACTTATTACTAAAAAATATGAAACATTTGAATAAAAAATAAATATTTTCTAAAATAGAGTAGATTTCTAAAACTTGGTTTTGTCATTCATTTTCCATATAATTTAAAATTGTTCATTAAAATTTTTGGAATGTTTATGTAAAAAAAGAAACATAATATTTAAAATCATAATATAAAAAATATACTATTGTAAATAAATGGTATTTTACTAAAAAGTTCATTTTTGATGAATTTTGATAAATAATGATTTTTATTAAAAATTGTCTTTTCGTATAATGCATTTATAATACCCATTTTATATTAATTTGGTATTGAAAGTTGAATTAGTAAAATTATATATTAATTAAACTAAATTGGGTTACTTTAATTACTTTCATATTATAATTTTATATAAATCCATTTTTCACCATTTGATGGTTTTCATTTTGGAAAATATATTTTATACACATATACTAGTATATTTTAAAACCCTTTTATTCCATATTTATGATTTAAATTTATAAAAATTGATTCTATATTTGGAATTAATATAATTTATTTTATATAATATGTTCATATTATATTTTTAGTGTAATTATAAGTGAATTTATTAATATTTATTTATCGTAGAGTAGATAAAAACATTCTTTATATGATGTTAAAAAACAACAAGGTATAAAAATGACCAAAAAAATAACTAATTCATATTATACGGTCATATTTATATCATATAACTTCTTCAGATTGAATACTGTCTATTTTTTATCCTTTATTCTAGAGGATAACATTGGTTGATTCATTAATTTTCAAAAATTTCATTTATGTCCCCTCTCTAATTCTATAATGTAACCCACTCTCCCATGAATTGCACACAATAAAAACATATTGTTTCAACAAATAACTACACATATCATTTTCATTATTCCAAAACCACTTCATAGAGTAACTGTGTTGGTCCAAAATCTATCCTATAAAGGGTGTTTGAGCAAACCCAATTATGTAATATAATGAAGATGTAACTATAATCAATATTTTTAAATTTTCAAATGAAACTTTAAAAGAAATGTGTGAACACACCACAAATCCCACAAGATAAATGATCATAACCCACTACTGCAAACACCCAAACAATAATGCCAAAAAAATTATATTTCAAATTTAAACATTAAAAATCAAAAAAACTCCAACCTCATGGTAAGTAAAGCCCGCTTCACATGCCCCAACACTGCCACCACCATCCACGACCATCATTGTACAAGAAAAACTCTACCTGATACTCTACAATCATCACACCAACAACCTTATCCTTATGCAACCGAACTGCCATCGCATCGATCCATCACCGTCGACAACATAATCACAGTCAGCTGCTTCACCAGCGATCACCACCAGTACCGAACATCATCTCCGACTCTAATTCATAAGCACATCTTCATCACTATTCAGAAATCCCACCAGAACACCAAATCCAATCACCACTATCTCAATATCTCAGAACCAATGACTGACTCCACAACACAAAACCACCATCGAAGAGAAAGACCTTCCAGTGGGGAAGAAAACCATAAGATAAATCAAAACCGGGATAGAAACCAAGGTAAATAGAACATAGAGGACATGGAGTTGATACTCAAAAGGATTCATATCTAGGGTTGAAACCCTAAAGAAACCCAAGGATGAAACCTTAAAAGTAAATCCCCATGACCGCCAAACCACAGTCCCAAAACCCATGTGTACCCATCTCTCTAGAACTGATCTGGAGTAGTGCAGTGGAAAACTTGGTCAGAGCATGGTGGGGTGGCCAAAGAAGAAATCCTGAGATAGAAACCTAGTGAATAAACCACAATATGAAAAGAAATAAAATGGAAATGAAAATCAAGAAAGAAGAACTGACTATGAAGGCACCTGTAAATCCGACATCCACCAAACTGCTTTCCCAAAATCGTAGTGTATCCCTCGATCCACATCCGACCCAGATAAGAGCGGAGAAACTCAATGTCAGAGCATAGTAGAGGTGGTTGTGGTGAAACCAAAATTCATTCACATGGCATGGAGGCAGATGGAGAAGGGGAAACCCTAATGTGAAAAGTGAGCGAGAATTAGAAACCATCAAAAAGCAGAGTAGGTGAGGGAGAGAAGAGGAAACCTGAAATGGCCAGGGTGGAGGATTCATCACCACCAGTTGGGGTTGAAACCCAAAGATGCAGAAGTCTAAGGGAGTGAAGATGTAACTTTCCTTACAGAGTGTTTTATTTTATTTCATCCAAAAAAATAATTAAAATTTTATTAAACCATGTTGATAAATACAATAAATATATTCCATGTACTAGTATATTTTTATTTGAAAATATTTACTAAAACAATCTCCACCTCCAAGAAATGATAAATGAAATCATTGATCTTGTGTACAATAGACTACTGCCTGACAAAATTACATAAAACATTTTCTGTCATGGTTTATCACTACTAGATATACTAATTTATATAATATTTATAAATCATATATATTAAATAATTATACTCATATAATTACAATATCATATATACCATATGTGTTTCCGACGCTTTCGCCGGGGCGCGCGCGCCTCCGTCCACGGAGGAGGACGCGCTGCGCTTGTTGCCCCGCATTCCCGATTTCTAAAGGTGGGAGGCATTCGCTCCTTATTTAGTGATGTCTTCTCCTTGATCGAAATGGGATGATGGGATGTTGGTTCTTCCTTCTGTGGATTCCTCCTCAGAACTCGTCACCTAGTCCGGGTCTCCCTCGTAGATTTAATACGTAGTTCGTGAAACTCTTCCTAGTGCCATATTTCCATGGATGCCGGTTAATTACACTGCTTCCGTCGGGACATTCCAAAGGGTCCGGTCTGGGCAGCAACCTTCAGTCAGGGGAGTAGTCACGTTGAGGAATCAATAGCGTGTCTGGATGTTGGGGAACCTGGCATGTCTGTCTATTATCCCTGGTCACAGGGCTTATTGAGGGCGTGGAAGCCTGAGGCATCCCACATAGAGCGCGGGGAATTATTCGTCATAGACACATATCTGAGGTTTTCCTCAGCTTCCCGTGTTTGACACAGGGTACGCCGCGAGTTTAACTTCCAGTGGAGACGGGTCAACCCTACCGGAGCATTAGCTAGGATAGATCGGATTGATGGATTTCCCTTGAAGGGATGCCGATACCGGGGCCAGCCCATGGGCGGCTGTAAAGAGGAGTGTACCGACATGATCTCACTAAGATATGATAGTCCGGGCGAGAATCGGGATGGGTGATAGGTGGATGAATGGAGTGGAGGAGGAGTGAAATGGGACCATCGCAGGGGCGACGGTGAAATTGGGCTTGAGCCTTGATGAGGCTGCCTACGTATCCCGGTGGCAGGGAATCATAGTCCGCGTAGTTCGGGATGGTGTCGGTAAACCGACATGAAGGTGGACCTTGGACCGATGAATGTCGTCAGCGAACCGATGTGAAGGTGGGCCTTGGTCCGATGGGCATCCTCAGCGTACCGACGTGAAGGTGGACCTTGGTCTGATGAAAGATGGGCTTGAACGTCGGGGATGCCTCCTACGTACCATGCCTTGACATGGATGAAAGACCTCGTAGTTCAAAGGGTTTCATCGGTGAACCAACGTGAAAGTAGACCTAGGGGTCCACTAGTGGTGGGATTGAACCTTGGGAAGGTTTCCTACGTGCCATGCCATGGCATGGATCAAAGTCCTCGTAGTTTAGATGATTGATGGAATATAGTTTAACGTCATGCGGGGCGGTAGTGAACCCTAACGTGAATAAACGATGGGCAGTGGTTGTCGGTGAACCGACATAAATGAGGGTCCTTGGTCCGATGGGAGATGGGCTTGAACCTCTGGGAGGATTCCTACGTACCATGCCTTGACACGGATCAAAGTCCTCATAGTTCAGGTTGTGGAATAAAGTTTAACGTCATGCGGGACGAGGGTGAACCGACGTGAATGAGGTCGGAACGACCGGATGGTGGGTTTGAACCTCGTAGAGGCTTCCTACGTACCATGTCTTGACATGGATCAAAGACCTCGTAGTTTGGATTTGTCACAACAGCTTGCCGTCGGACTAGAATGATGTTTAAAGTCATGCTGGATGAAGGTAGAACTCGACGTGAATGATGATGGGTGGGCTCGAACGTCAGGAAGGCTTCCTATATACCACTCCTTGACATGGATCAAAGACCTCGTAGTTCAGAGGTTTGTACAGTTTCATGTCATACGAGACAAGGGGGGACACAGTTTAACGTCATGCTGGACGAGGGCGAAACTCGACGTGAATGAGCGACCGAGCAATGTGTATTGAACCTCATGGAGGCTTCCTACGTACCATGTCTTGACATGGATCAAATTCCTCATAGTTCGCTATGGGTGTGGGTCAGGGTCGGTGCTCACTCTAAGCCCACGTGAGTCATGCTAGGTGTGAGAAACAAGAGGTTGCAAGGACCTGGCGATCACGTCGCGAAGGATGTGTCCGTGAGAAGCGAAGAGGGGCTTACGCGTTAGGCGGACCATGGTGCCGGGACTTACTCCAGGATTGAGGCCCATGGTGCTGGGACTTACTCCAGGATGGAGGCCCATGGTTCTGGGACTTACTCCAGGATGGAGGCCCATGGTGCGACAAAGAGCAACGAAAGAGGGATTTGAGACTAATGATGGGAGGTGCCTCATTCCCTATCACGCCCTCCACTGACCATAGTAGTGGGGAAGTACGGAGATGCAGAGGTGCTGCCATCCGTTGGGGAACTCGGGTCACCCTTCTCCTGAGAACATACACCACTCCAATAAGGAGGATATCACCCCTTATAGATTGGTGATTCCACTCCCGTGGAGACGAGTGGCGTAAAAATGTTCGAGATGGGGGGGACCCTTCGTGAGGGGCACGGGGTGGGATCATAGTTTAACATCATGTGTTGAGGATGTGATGCTTGGCAGTTTAACGTCCTGCAGCTCAGATGAAGTGGGTTCACTCCGCACCCCTAGGACATACATAACCGGTACCCTCTTGTCCTTGGGGAAGGGAAGGTACCAGTAAGGTCATGGTCAAAGGGGATTATGGAATGAACCATCAAGGGGTCCACGTTAGCGTGGCTATGCGAAGAAGCAATAGCTGTTAGCGTTCCTATGCGAAGAAGCATTAGGCGAAGCAATGCTACGAGTGGTATTGTCCATGGGACTTTGAATTCACATCGTGCAAACCTGGAGGGTCGCATGGGAAGAGGAATTGCCAAGAAAAGGAGTGTGCTTCGCGAAGAAGAGTTCCTTGGCCTTATCATGGGGCATAGGTGTGAGTGGAGGGTGTTGCGCGATGTGGAACAATATTCGCGGAGCACTGCCTCACAGTGAAGGGGTGCCTCGAGAAGCAGGGTGCTGTGAAGCAGTGTTCTTCGCGATGTGGAGCAATCCAACCTTAGCATAGGGATCGCTAGCACAGGTTGGGTGTTTCGTGAGGCATAAGTGCTCCGCGGCTGCCCATATTCCCTTGGGAATCCCCTTCCTTCATGAATACCCATGAGCTTTGCGAAGGGAATCCCTCTCGGAAGAGGGGCTCAAAACGATACAAAGAAAAGGTGTCTCACGAAGTAGAATTACGTCACAGAGCTCATGATTCCTGTGGAAAAGAGTGCTTCGCGATTCAGGAGAGGAGAAGTTGAAAGGTTGGATTGTCCATCCTCGGGACTCAAGGCGATTCCAGTATTTATAGGGAAGGGGCACCGCGAAGCGGAACTTACGCGCCGCCTCAGGTGCTTCGCGGCGCGCTCGCGAACATCAACGCCGTCTGCAGAGGGTTACCGCCTCTGGAGCTTCACGGCGGGCTCGCGAACGTCAAATGTATCCCCGGAGAGTTACCGCCTCTAGAGCTTCGCTGCGGGCTCGCGAACGACAAATGCGTTCGTGGAGCGTTACCGCCTCTAGAGCTTCGTGGCGGGCTCGCGAACGTCAAATGCATTTGCGGAGAGTTACCGCCTCTGGAGCTTCGCGGCGGGCTCGCAAACATCTAATGGGTTCATGGAGCATTACCGTCTCTGGAGCTTCGCGGCGGGCTCGCGAACTTCAAATGCGTTCGCGGAGGGTTACCGCCTCTAGAGCTTTGCGAGGCCGCGATGATCGGGGCGCTTCACGTCGGTGCTTCGCATCAGTGCTTCGCGAGGCAGCGCGCCGGCCGTCTTTTTCGTCCCTTCCTTTCATGCCATATTTTGGCGCCAAAAAATGCCCCCCTCAGACTTGGAGCCACGGAGGGTGAAGGGTCGAAGTCTGAGGGAAAATCGCCAAAATTGTTGGTGGGTCGCGATGCAGCTACGCGAAGGGGACCCGCGGTGCTGACCGGGGCCACGGATCCGGACGCGCCGTGATGATCCACGCGGGTGAGGCGCGCCACGATGCTCCGGGGATGCCACCTATAAATAGGGGGGTCGACCTCTTTTGTCTTCATGTGACTTCTTTGTATTTTTGTGCTCTCGACTTTGTGAAGCTATGCATACTCCGCGACAGCCCTCCGTGAATCGAGCTTCGCGGCGAACCGCGGGTCTCCGACTCCGCGTCTGCGCCAAGCGAACATCTTCTTGTCGGCTTTGGCCAGACTTCGCGGCTTGGTCTTCGACCTATCTTCACGATCCGGCTTCGCGATTCAGCTTCGCGGTCGAGCTTCGCGATCTAGCTGAAAAAAAACTCTTTTCTGAGGGCCGGAATCGAAATGGCCCATCAAGAGGCTGTATTGGGGGTGCTTGCAGATGCTGCTCATCGGGTGTGAAAGATGATGAAAGCACTGATGTAAGGATACACAAATCCTGGAAAGTGGGTGCAGACGTGTCTGGGTAAAGTTTGGCATTCCAAGTAATAAACCGGAGTACTCTTAGGCACATCGGTGAACTGCCGAAAAGGGATCGACGAAACAGCTCAGGAGGGAGAGGTACATGGCGTGGTCATTATGAGATCGACGTGAATGAGAAAATAACCTCACGCCACACCATACACTCCTATAAGGGAGGACCTGGGCCGTAGCCCGAGAAGGCTAAGGGGCATGATTGTTAGGCATTGGTCAGGAAGGCCTGACCTGCTTGCAGTTTAACGTCTTGCAATGAGGACGAGGGCCGGGGACTTCAGAAGGCCAAGGGGCCCGAGGCTGGGCCTCGTAAGAGGAGGCGTATGGCATGGTACATGATCCCGACGTGAATGAGGACGTAGTCCCGCACCACACCGTACACCCTAGGTAAGTGGGGACCTAGGCCGGGGGGGGGGGGGCGAAAAGGCTAAGGGTCCAAAGGTTAGGCATCGGTTAGGAAGGCCTGACAGGCCTGTAGTTTAACGTCTTACATGAGGATGGGGGTCGGGGACCCGAGAAGGCCAAGGGGCCTAAGGCTGGGCCTCGTAAGAGGAGGCGTACGGCATGGTACATGATCCCGACGTGAATGAGGACGTAGTCCCGCACCACACCGTACATCCTATGGGGAATCGGGGCTGTGGGCCCAATTGCTAGCACCACCCAGGGGGAAGTTTGTCACTTTGGGATGGGGCAGGACGAATTATTGCACTCGATGTCTGGGACATCTCAGGGTGGATCCGAAGATCCAAGACACTGTTGACCATGTTCAAAATACAGCGTTCCTATGGTGACCCGATATGGGGGCAACAAATGAGCGTCGACCGCTGACCAAATTCGCAACGTGGGACTTGTATCAGCTTGTTGCTTGAAAACCCTTGGGGACATTGGCCCGTATCGGTAGGAGATCCCTTGGGCGTAGTATCCGGGCCATTCTTGGGGGTCCCTCGGGGTGTGAAATATGATAGAATCCCTGTCAAGGAGTGGGTTAAGCATAGTTGTATCCATCCACGAAAGAGGAAAACATCTCCAGGGGGATGTGTAGCCGGGTCGAGGCTTGCTCGATGTGAGTTGGGGAAAAAGTGTGCACCCTGCTTTATCTTGACCTGGGGGGAAGATTTTGGCTTTTGGGTTGGGACAACAGACGAAATTCCTAGGCGTTCCTACATATCCCATTAGGACGGGAATCAATCCATACGTAGTTCTTGAAGGCCATGCAGTTTAGCGTCATGCAGTGTGGACGTGGGGGGAAAGAAGAACGAGAGTGGGAACATGGTGCGACCCTTACAATCCTTGTGCGAGCTGGGTTGTATGAGAGGGGCTAAGAAAGCCTTCCCCTTGCTACACAAGGAGTCTCCGAGGAAACTATTCCCAAGGGGAATAGTGGAAGAGAAAAGCTTGGGGCTGGGCTCAAGACGAGGTATCCGAGCATTCCTACGTATCCCATGAAGATGGGAATCAAGCCATATGTAGTTCTTGAAATGTAGTTTAACGTCATGCGGGACCAGGAGAATCTCATTTGGGGATATGTAAGGTACGACAAGTAATATGACATGAATGAGGTCGTAATCCCATACTATACCATAGAATCCCGCAAGAGGGTAAGTCAGGGAAAACCAACAGGCCTAGGGTTGGCCTGCGGTCAGGGAGACCTGACCAGCTTGTGGTTTAACGTCTCGCGGTGAAGACGGGGGGCCAGGGTCCTGAGGAGGCCAAGGGGCCTGAGGATGAGCCTCAGTCAGGAAGGCCTGACTGGCTTGTAGTTTAACGTCTTGCAGTAAGGACCGGGGGCCTTGGGGCCCGAGGAGGCCAAGGGGCCTGAGGCTGGGCCTCGGTCAGGAAGGCCTGACTGGCTTGCAGTTTAACGTCTTGCAGTAAGGACGGTGGGAGATCTTAGTTTAAAGTCATAGAGCTCAGACTATTTTGTAGTTTATTGTCTTACAGGACGAAGATGCAGTTTAAGGTCGTGCAGGGCTTTACAGTTTAGGGTCATGTTGGACCATAATGTGCAGTTTAAGGTCATGCAGGACCATTTCACAGTTTATCGTCTTGTAGGATGAAGATGCAGTTTAAGGTCGTGTGGGACCAACTTGCAGTTTAGGGTCGTGCAGGACCCTTTTGCCTTAGGCAAAGTATCGCTTAAGGAACTTGGCATTTGTGGGAGGGGTTATACGCTCTCCATCCGTGGTCACCAAGAAGTATTCTCCATTGGGGTAAGCCTTATGGATGACATAAGGCCCTTCCCATTTGGGTTCTAATTTGGGCAGTTTCCTACCGGGAATCATTGGCGCTCGAAGGGCCAGTACCAGGTCGCCCTGTAGGAAAGAGCGGAGATGAACCTTCTTGTTGAAGGCCCTCGCTATCTTATCCTGATGCCTTTCCATATTGTCCAGGGCATGAAACCGGTTCTCGTTCAGTGCTTCCAATTCAGCTAGACGGATCTTGGCTACCTCATCTGATGTCTGGTGATCATAAACTGCAGTGCGTAACGATGGCAGCTGTATCTCCATGGGTAGGATGTCCTCATCTCCATACACCAGGGAATATGGGGTCACCTGAGTAGAGTTGCGAGTCGTCGTCCGGTAAGCCCAGAGGGCGTTGGGGAGCTTGTCCGGACAACTTTTTTTGTTCTGACCAACCATCATCTGCAGAATGTTAGAGAGGGTTTTGTTAAACGCCTCGATCTGTCCATTTCCCTGCGCGTAGTAGCGGGATGTATGGTTCAACCGGATATCGTACTTGGCGTACAATTTCTTCAGTTCAGCCGCTCGGAAGTTGGTGCTGTTATCGGTGAGGATAGCGTGAGGGACCCCAAACCGGTGGATAATGATGGAGCTCACAAAGTCAACGATGGAACGGGCCTTGAAATCGTTGAGCAGAACTGCCTCTGCCCACTTGGAGAAGAAATCTGTAGCAGTTAGGATGAACCTACATTGGCGAGTTGTTGCCGGTGGATACGGTCCCACTACATCAAGTCCCCATACCGCAAATGGCCAAGAGTACTTGGTGGGGTGGAGGGGCTCCGGCGGCCGATGCAAGAAGTTGGTGTGAACTTGGCACGCGTGTCATCTTTTGGCATATCCAATACAATCGTGGATCATAGAGGGACAGAAGTACCCCAACCTCCGGATTTGATGGGACAGCTTCGGCCCAGCTTGATGGGCGCCACAGGAACCGGCATGAGCCTCCTGCATAACATGAGGTATCTCTACTCCTTTGATTCAACGGAGGAGGACACCATTGAAACTCTGCTTATAAAGGATATGTTAAAGACTGGGGCCGCTCTGGAGGGTAAATTGTAGCGCACGGCGTCGGATTCGCTCGCGCTTGGCCCGGTCGTCCGGGAGGCGACCATTTTGGAGATACTCAACAAAAGGTGCCCTCCAGTCGGGAGTGTCTTCAACCATTGTGTCTGACGAACCTGGGACCCCTGACGTAGAGGGTCCGGCGGTGAGATGACCTACCCGCAGGCCATCATTGTCCTCTTGGGTGACGGGGGGCAATGACTCTCCGATGTGCCACATGTATGATTAAATCATCTTTCTTGGGTTATGCGAGCGATGCGGCCAAGCCAGCCAAGGCATCTGCTTGACCGTTCTGTGACTGTGGGACATGGGTAACCTCTAGTCGAGAAGAGAACTGGGCCATTAGGCAGAGGGTGTACTCCAGCAATGATGCATGCTCCAGCTTCCTGCCGACGTAGTCTCCATTAACTTGTTTGATTACCTGCTCGGAATCTCCCTTCACATGTAGATGGGGCACATGGATCTCAAGGGACAACTCGAGGCCAGTGATGAGAGCCTGGTACTCTGCCTCATTGTTCGTACAACCTTATGACATCAAGAACGAGTATGGCAGGACAGCCTGCACCGGGGTAATGAAGACAATACCCAGGCCCACTTTGTTAATCTTGGGATCGTTGAGCCTCCTACCAGTGGGGCTCCGGAAGGCGCCATCGAAATGCATTTTCCAACACTGGACAACACGATCGACTGAGAGGATCATCTCATCCGGAAAATCCATGTGCAGGGATTGATCTGCGGAGGTTGGATGGGCAGCAAAAAAGTCTGCCAACGCCTGTCCCTTAATGGACTTTTGAGGTACAAACCTGATATCAAACTGCTGGAGAATCATTGCCCATCATGCTAGTCGGCCAGTCATCATGGGGTGGTTCCAAATGTACTTCAGTGGGTCTACCCGGGAGACCAATTTCACCTCATGGTGCTGCAGGTAATGTCACAACTTCTAAAAGGCTAATACGAGTGCAAGGCATCTCTTTTCGATAGGGGAGTATCTGACCTCCGTATCGAGAAGCATGCAGCTGAGATAGTAGAGACTGTTATCAGTACCCTCGTTATTCTTTTGGGCGAGCAGTGCACCGAGGGATCTCTCCAGGGTGGTCACATAAAGGACCAGCAGCTTTTCGGATATGGGTGGCATCAAGACCGGAGGTTGGAGCAGATACTGCTTGATTTCCTCGAAGGTGGTCTGACACTCCTCATCCCATTCGTAGGCGGCACCCTTCTTTATGAGCCAGGAAAAGGGCTTACACTTGCCGACCAGATTCACGATGAATCAGCGTATATAGACTAAGTTTCCTTGAAGGCCTCGAAGCTCCCGAATGTTACTCGGGGGAGGCATTTGGCTGATGGCCTTGATCTTCTCCGGGTCGATCTCGATACCTCGGTATCTGAAAACAAAGCCCAGAAACATCACAGAGGTGACCCCGAAGGCACACTTCAAGGGGTTCATCTTTAGGTGACGGGAACAGAGGAAACTGAACACTTTCTCGAGGTCTTTGAGATGGTCCTGGTGCTGACATGATTTGACTACGAGGCCATCCATGTAGAATTCCTCCAATGTCCCGAGGATCGGTTTTAATATGGGATGCATAGCCCTCTGATAAGTGGCACCTGCTTTCTTCAAACCGAATGGCATAACCTAGTAGAAAAAGGTACCTTGGGGAGACCTGAAGGCAGTGGACTCCTCGTCTTCTGGGGCCATCTGGATCTGGTTGTACCCGGAGTATCCATCTATGAAAGAGAGGGCTTGGAACCCGGCTGTGGCGTCAATCAATAACTCCATCACCGAGAGTGGGAAGTCATCCTTTGGGCAGTGGAGATTATGATCGCGGAAGTCGATGAAGACTCTGATATTCCCATTCTTCTTCTTGACTGGCACAATGTTGGAAAGCCACATGGGGTACTGGACTTCCTTAATGAAGTTTCCTTTGATAATATTTTCAACTTCGGCCTCAACCATAACACCATGAGAAGGTTGCATTTTCCTGGGGGGCTGTTTAAACCCACGGTGTTTTGCTGGGAGGCCCAGATGGTGAACATATACCTAGGTATCTAGTCCTGGAATCTCGTTGTAACTCCAGGAAAACACGTTACGGTGTTGTTTGAGGAAGTCTATGTACTGCTGCCGCTCCTCGGGGAACATGGCTGCACTGATCAATGTGGGTTTCAGATCTTCCTCGCTACCAAGGTTCACCTGTACCAGTTCATCAACCGTGGTAGAGATGCCTTCTTCAATGGAGGGGGAGCATCCTCCAGGTCTTCCTCCCCACCCGTGGGGGGACTTCCCGCGACGGGAGATACTTCTGGGCTATCAAAATCCGAGGGGCAGCTGGTGTCGGCCCGGTCAGCAGCGATCGTCACATCGGGAGACTCACTTTCCATTGAGACCATAGCAATGGAGGCAGTCGATCCTATCCCATCTGGCCTTCGGCCTAAGGGGCCATGTTTGATGATATCAAAGCAGTGGTGACGTGTCGGCCTGAGTCGGTGGATTCCAGCCTGATGGAAGAGACACGTATGGCGTACCGCCATTGTCATAATCTTGACATTCTGGTACCTTACATGGGTAGGAGGTGCTAGGATGACCTGAGCCTGGTTGATGTAGGAGTAAGAAGTGATTTTCCACCATCTCTTGGACACGAGAACATGCCTTCCTTGCGTACCCGACACAATAAAACATTGCCCCATATCGGGGGTCGTGGCCTCCAACCGGTGGATCGGGAGGATGAAGGCGTCATCCATGCTTTCCCAGAGATCACTTGTGACCGGGGCGGGTTCATCCTCACTTACTAGGATCTGTTTATCCTTACTTTTGTAATAACCTGCATCCAGATAGCGGGCCTCACAAGAAGCGAAAGGGGACGCATCTCCTTGGAGCACGCATACTCGGCCATTGAGTGAGTATTTGAGGCAATGGTGATACGACTAAGGGACCGCTGCATGCATATGGAGCCATGGCCTACCCATCAATGCATTGTAGGTGGTGTCCTGAGAGACGACCATTAACTCAGTGCATGTAATTAATCCACCGAACTGAGTCTTTAGGTTGATCTTGCAGACTGGGGTTTGCTCTGTCCTATCGTACCCCGGGATTCTGAGGTCATAGGGAGTTAAATCAAATTCAGACAGACCCAACATTCGCAACGTACGAGTCGGAATTATATTGATTCCGGAACCTGTGGCAACGAGGCAGCGTCGGACTTCCACACCATTGAAGTGGCCAGTGATGTACAACGGGCGAATTTGCCCCTGTACAGGAGGGTCCTCATCTTCACTGGAGAACGAGATAACCGCCTGACATTCAGCGTTTTCAATCTTCTCGGCATGGAAGGCTTCTGCAGCCGCTACCTCCATCTCAAACTGGAGGGGGCTCCTTAGGGCCTCGACAAGTGCCTCGCGCATTTCGGATGACTGGCGAAGGGCCTCAAGGATTGAAAGCCTTGCCGGAATTCCGTCCAGGTGCTTCAGGACATTATACTTTCGTGCCAAACGTGAACCTCTGCTTACAGGAGGTCGTTCGACATTTGGAGCCATAGCGGGTCCTTCTGGTTGATCCGGCGATCGGCTAGTACTGGGTATATCCTGCTGCCTACTAGTTGAAGCCTAGAGATTAGTCGCCGGACTAGGATTGGACATCGGAGGCTGGCCTGTAGCCGGGCAAGACTGACTGTGATACAAATGAGGTATCTCTCCCTGATCTAGTAGCACGAACGACGGTGGAGGTAGAGCCGAGGGCGTTAGATGGGGTTGCGCGTGCTGAGCTCTGCGCTGAGCCTGCTGTCTGGTCTCAGTAGCATGCATATCTTGGCCCAAAGTACCCGCTGACGTACCTCGATGCCTGGCGCAGTTGTGATTTTGCTGACGTTGACATCGGCTAGAAACGTTGGGGAGGTTCACCTGGCGTTCCCCCTCGTCGAGGGTCATATAGGCCTTTACCAGCTCCACGGTGTTAACCGAAGCGTACCCCTGGCTGTCGCTCGAGGAGTCATCCACCGTTGGGCGGATTTTGGGGGGAATCCCCATTTCAGGAGGCATATAGTTGCTGAGAGTGCGGGATGACGACGGCACCGGCGGTGCGCGTTGCTTCTTCTTGCGTCGCCACTGCTTGCCCTTTTGGGAAGAGGTCAACTATGAAGACGATGCAGAGGCACCAGCTACTTCTTCTGAAGGTTCCGACAGCTTCAGGCACGCTCGGATGATACCATGGGCACGGACGACGGTTTTTCAAGCCATCCAGTAGTCGTATTTCCGGGATCCGCGGCTGGGGACCTGCTGCCACTCGCCTTCGCTGTCGTTACAGATCTCTGATCCTGCAAATACAACCGCCACTTGTGCTGGTGCCGAGACCAACTTGACTATGTTGTTTTTGACCTGGTCTTGGAGCCAGTCTTTCAACACATATCATTTCATGATGGTGTGCCCCAGAATCTGATGATAAGGGCAGTAGTTGGGGTGATCAGTGAGATTCACATCTGTCGGCCTTCTGCACTAGGGCAGGCGCACAATCCCTTGCTCTAGATTGCTTCAGAGGTAGCTAGGGACCTGATTTTCGTTGAACGAATAATCTTGGTGCCTTATTTCCGGATAGCGGGCCCTGGGGGGCTGGCCCTGACGAGGGGCCGGAGGGGCCTGCCGAGGAGGCGCCGCCTGATTGTCTCACCTAGGTGGCGGTGGTGCATTGCGCGGGGGAATCTGTCGGTTCTGAGGCGGTCGCTGCTGGGCAGGAGCCTATGCTTGAGGTGGAGGACCTATGTGGGGTTGTGGGGATGGTGCCGCTAGTAGTAACTCCAGCTGCCTCGGGGCTTCTATTTGGGCAACCGCAGTAGGTTCAGCCCTGGTGGTCCTCCTGGCTGGGGTCATAGGGGGCAACAAACGTGCCTGACTATCCTGTTGCAGGGCTTCCTCAAGGCGCTGAGCCTTATCTGAGAAATCTCTGAACCCTCCAGGGTAGTTTTTGGTAATCAGGGAGGGTACCAGCTCTATTTTGACGTTCCCCACACACATTGTCAGTAATTTCTCCTGAGTCTGTGGCATATCGAGGGAATATGTAAGTCCCTTCCACTGGGTGATGAAATCTTCAACCCGCTCATCAGGTCTTTTCATACACTTGAAGAGGTCTGCAATACTGGTCTTCCACGTGGTGGAGCTGAACTAGTACAGGAACTGCCTCCGAAGGTCCTCCCAACCGGTCACCGATCCGATAGGGATCTGGCTGTACTAGACGAATGTTGGACCTTCTAATCTCTGTACGAAACAACAGAGTTTGGCGACTTCTTGCTGAG
Source organism: Viscum album (assembly GCA_963277665.1). Classification (NCBI taxonomy): domain Eukaryota; kingdom Viridiplantae; phylum Streptophyta; class Magnoliopsida; order Santalales; family Viscaceae; genus Viscum; species Viscum album. The sequence goes on from OY728129.1 coordinate 311,020,246, forward strand.
CCGGGGTCCCCAGCATTGGGCCACACCTGGAAGACAAATGTGCCAAGTGCTGGGGAGGGTCCCCTGTCCCATTGAAAGGCAAGAAAGTGGGGTTCACAAAACCTTGGGGTGCGGGCATATCATCTACCCACGCGGGATACAGCTTGCCATCCGGTGGGACCACCACCTGCCGTGTTTCCAACGCTTCGAGGTGGGCTGTGAGTGCCGCAATTAGATCATCCGGTTGGGGGTCCCTGTATTGACGGGGATCCCTATCCACAAGTGCATTTCCAGGTTCTTCAACAAGGTAGATGGATTCAGCCGTTCGTGGATCAACTGGCGAAACGACCTGCGGGGCGATTGGGGGAACCCGGGCCGGGTTCTTCAGATTGCCCCGTCGCTCGGGGGGTTTGGCGAAACATATTGCGCCCTCTTTCCATACGTTCCGGCTTCTGCCCTGTCTGTGGTAGGAGCATGATCAGGGTTTCCTGAAGGCATCTCACCGGGGGGAAATTGTTCCTGCCCCTGCTGCCCCGGCCTGGGATTACCATTGTCGGGTCGCCGCTCTGCGGAGCACTCAGCCAAGAGTTCGTCAACCAGCCTCTTCTGCTCAACAAGCTGCTGGTGTAACGTGGCCTTCTCAGGATCTTAGTCCGTTTTATACACAGAGTCGGATGGGTCAGAGTGCTTGACAGGTCCGACGTGCTCCTTACCCTTGCCGACATTTCGACCGAGTACCAACGACTCGGTGGGTACGGGGAGGCCTAGCAGGTTCCTCTGCTGACGGGTAACCCTCCCTGATGGGTCCAGCAGTGGCAGTACGCCCTCGGTGGGGGGGGGAGTCTACCTCATGGATTTAATGCTCGTCTTCCTTGTCCACAACGTCAGCCATGTGGACCATGACCCCTCTCGAGGTCATGTCCTCGATGTCACATAATGAATCGGGCTGCCGTCAGATAGGGTTGAATAGGAGAGCGGCATAGTTTCCCCAACCACAGACTTGCACATGGGGGGTAGCTTCCCTGACAACTCTGCAGAGTGCTTTAAAACTCTGAACACATTTCCGTTGAAGGGCGCTCTGACGTCCTGGAGACTCGGGGCGCTGGGCCACAAGGAGTGCGGCCGAATCGATCAGGTGGAACTACTCTCCGATTTCTTCGAAGTGCTCTCAACTTCTGGGGTACAACACCCATTCCTAACGAAGGCAGAAGTGTGTAACCCATAGGGTTTGACAAAAGCACCACACTTCTTTAGGGGTATGGAACTCTGGTGCGTGAAAGTTCAGCGCTGCCGTCGGCAAGAACTTATCCGGGAAGTAATCTGCTGCAAGAATACTCCAGAAGCTCCTGGGTGCGGACTCAGGGTCTGGCCCTGTATTGCCCCACTCATCAACCGGGGGCGGCTAAGGGACCGGTAGCGGTATAGAGGCGGACCTCTGGGATAGTAAACTCGGCAATGGAGAATATGGAGAACGAGCTGACTGGCCGCTGAATTCCGGGCCATCCTCCGAAGATCAAGGAGATGTGGAAATGATGTCACGATACAATGGGCTGATAGCCACAGCTTCCGGCACAGAAATCGCAGCTACCGGCGACTGATCATGTCATTGATCTACCGCCGTTGTCCCCCAAAATAGATCTCTTTGATCACTAGTAGAGGTAGAGGGCGCTTCCGGTGATGATGGCGGTGATTGCGCGGTCGAGACCTGCGGAATTCCCAGGATCTCTTCCTCCTGGATGTACCTGCAGAGAGAGATGGGAATCCGGTGGACCTCATATTCCGGGAGAATGAGGCTAACACATCTGGTTCCTGCCCCGGTCCTTGATACAGAGGAGCAGGGAGAAGGTTCCATCATTGAGTCGCACTCCGCTTTAGAGTTGGAGAAGCGGGCAGCTTTAATCTCCACTCGGGCTTTCACAGGACTCTTCTTGTGGCGGCGACGACCTGCTCTCCTACCCCGGGGTGGCTCTTCGGGACAGGGTTGATCCCTATAATGGAGTCTCGGGGTGGCGCTGGCACCGCGGCGGAGAGAACCCCCACTTGAGATAGCCGAGGTGTGAGGGGCACCAGGGCAAATGTCGAAGGGTACATGGGGAAGACCTCCATGGATAGCACCCATGTAGGTGGAGCCTCTGTCGGAATTGGCAGGAGCATGGGGAGGACCTCCATGGTTAATGCGGGCGGAGCGAGGCTGGCCTTAACTCCTCATGTTGCTGGCGTGAGGAGGACCTTCGCCGGTTGTAGAGAGGACATGGGGAGGTCCCCCACATTGGATAAGGACTGGATGGACAATACCTTGTGATCGGCAGTTGGGGGCAGGAGGATGGACTCCATACCCTGTATAGTGGGCGCGGGAATGGTTTCCGCGCCGAGCGTCACTGCCACGGGGCATGTCTTCCTTTGGGATAGGGGTAGCACGAGGCATGCCTCCATGATGAACTTCGGAGTGGGGAAGGCCCACGCTCTGTGGAGTAGTGGTACGGGTAGGACCTCCATACGGGGTAACATCACCGCAGGTTAGTTCGCGGCGATCACCACTTGGGCCTGCAACCCGGAGAGCCACCCCAGCCTGCCCGTGGGGAGGTTGGGGTCTCGATCCTGGTTGAGTGAAGGAGTTCCCCTGCTCAGTGTATGTGGGGGATTCATGATGCACGTCGGAGGTGGCTCGGGCCACTGTAGCTGTCGACGTCGACGCGCCTGGGCGAGCGTCCTCAGCCCGGGGCTGGCACTGACGTCGGGTCAGGCGAGCTGGTGCAGATGGTGCAGGGGCACGGTCAGCCTTCTCTTCCTACGAAGTCGGACGGCGGCGCTGAAGCTGCTGGACGGGAGCTCTCTCCTGGAGCCCTTGGGTCGGGACCCTGAGCGGGCTGAGCCGGACGGTGCCCGCCTCTTCGGCGTAAGATGAGTAGTCGTCAAGGCGTTCCGGGGACAGGCTCCCGAAATGGTTGAACGTTGGAGTGGGGAGTAGGGGCGCCCTGCGCGGCCTGTTAGGGCGGCATTGACAGCGGGTCCTGGATGCCTCCAGGTCTATGCGGGCCATATCTCTAGTTGGGATGACCCCTTCCTCCTCGTACTTGCGCACAAGGTTTTTGATCACCCTTCGCTGGATGACCTCTGATGGGGAAAGGGGACGTGGGCACCCCGTATTCCGCGATGTGGCAGTTGTCGTGGCAGTAGCGGTGCCATGTGGGGTGGCTGTGGCGATGTTGCCCCTTCCCGTGCGTAGGCTAGAGGGCGGTGATCGCGTCTCTGTAACAGCGACCTGGTTCCTGAGAAACGAAGGGATCAACTCTTCATCACTGAGAGGGAAAAGGATTGACAACCAGTTCCCCAACGTCCTTCCATTCTCCACGTCTGTAAGAAGGATCCACGCCAACATGCTGCAGAACGGAGTGCCCCACGTTCTACTACCCCGACTTCCGGTGAGTTTCACGACAAGACCGCTATTTGCTTGGCGGGACCAGGCTCCGAATATCTAGATCCGGTGGCACGTCAATCTACTAGCATCTCGAACGCTACTAATTTCCATATTGAGGATAAGAACTTCACGTCGGGTTCACCAGTTTTGTTTCATATGCTTTCACCGGGGCGCGCACGCATCCGTCCGCGGAGGAGGACGCGCTACGCTTGTTCCCCCCATTCCCGCTTTCCAAAGGCGGGCGGCATTTTCTCCTTATTCAGGAACGTCTGCTCCTTGATCGAAACGGGATGATAGGATATCGGTTATTCCTTCTGTGGATTCCTCCTCAGAACTCGTCTCCTAGTCCGGGTCTCCCTCATAGATTTAATATGTAGTTCGTGAAACTCTTCCCAGTGCCATGTTTCCATGGACACCGGTTAATTACACTACTTCTGTCGGGACATTCCAAAGGGTCTGGTCAGGTCAGTAACCTTCAGTCGGGGGAGTAGTCACGTAGAGGCATTAGTAGCGTGTCTGGATGCTGGGGAACCTGGCATGTCTATCTATTATCTCTGGTCACAGGGCTTCTTGAGGGAGTAGAAGCCCAATGCATCCCACATCGAGCACGGGGAATTATACGACATAGACACATATCTGAGGTTTTCCTCAGCTTCCCGTGTTTGACACAGGGAACGTCGCGAGTTTAACGTCCAACGGAGACAAGTAAACCCAACCGGAGCATTATCTAGGATAGATCGGATTGAGGGATTTCCCTTGGAGGGATGCCGATACCGGGGCCAGCCCATGGGCGGCTGTGAAGAGGAGCGTACCGACATGATCTCACCGAGATATGACAGTCTGAGCCAGAATCGGGATGGGTGACAGGTGGATGAATGGAGTGAAGGAGGAGTGAAATGGGACCATCGCAAGGGCGATGGTGAAATTGGGCTTGAGCCTTGAGGAGGCTGCCTACATATCCCTGTGGCAGGGAATCAAAGTCCATGTAATTCGGGATGGTGGCGGTAAACCGACATGAAGATGGACCTTGGCCCAATGAATGTCGTCAGCGAACCGACATGAAGGTGGACCTTGGTCCGATGGGCATCGTCAGCGTACCGACGTGAAGCTGGAACTTGGTCTGATGAAATATGGGCTTGAACCTCTGGGAGGCTTCCTACGTACCATGAATTGACATGGATCAAAGACCTCGTAGTTCAATGGGTTTCATCGGTGAACCGGCATGAAAGTAGACCTATTGGTCCACTAGTGGTGGGCTTGAACCTTGGGAAGGTTTCCTACGTACCATGCCATTGCATGGATCAAAGTCCTCGTAGTTCAGATGATTTATGGAATACAGTTTAACATCATGCGGGGCAGTAGTGGACCCTGACGTGAATAAACGACGAGTAGTGGTTGTCGGTGAACCGACATAAATGAGGGACCTTGGTCCTATGGGATATGGGCTTGAACCACTGGGAGGATTTCTACGTACCATTCCTTGACACGAATCAAAGTCCTCATAGTTCAGGTTGTGGAATATAGTTTAACGTCATGCGGGACGGGGGTGAACCGACGTGAATGAGGTCAGAACGACCAGATGGTGCGTTTGAACCTCGTAGAGGCTTCCTACGTACCATGTCTTGACATGGATCAAATACCTCATAGTTCGGATTAGTCACAACGGCTTGCAGTCGGACTAGAATGCAGTTTAAAGTCATGCTGGAAGAAGGTAGAACTCGACGTGAATGATGATGGGTGGGCTTGAACCTCAAGAAGGCTTCCTACATACCACGCCATGACATGGATCAAAGACCTCGTAGTTGAAAGGGTTGTGCATTTTAATGTCATACGGGACAAGGGGGGATAAAGTTTAATGTCATGCTGGACGAGGGTGAAACTCGACGTGAATGAACGACGGAGCAATGTGTCTTGAACCTCATGAAGGCTTCCTACGTACCATGTCTTGACATGGATCAAAGTCCTCGTAGTTCGCTATGGGTGTGGGTAAGTGTCAGTGCTCACTCTAAGCCCACGTCGGTCATGCTCGGTGTGAGAAACAAGTGGTTTCAAGGACCTAATGATCACGTCACGAAGGTTGAATCCTTGAGAAGTGAAGATGGGATTACGCGTTAGGCGGCCCATGGTTCTGGGACTTACTCCAAGACGGAGGCCCATGGTGCTGGGACATACTCCAGGATGGAGGCCCATGGTGCTGGGACTTACTCCAGGATGGAGGCCCATGGTGCAACAAAGCGCAGCGATAGAGGGATTTGGGACCAATGATGGGAGGTGCCTCATTCCCTATCACGCCCTCCACTGACCTTGGTAGTGGGGAAGTACGGAGATTCAGAGGTGCAGCCATCCGTTGGGGAACTCGAGTCACCCTTCTCCTGAGAACATACTCCACTCCAATAAAGAGGATATCACCCCTTGTAGATGGGTGATTCCATTCCTGTGGAGATGAGTGGCGTAAAAAATGTTCGAGCTGGGGGGACCCTTCGTGAGAGGCATGGGGTCGGATCACAGTTTAACGTCATGTGTTGAGGACATGATGCTTGGCAGTTTAACGTCCTTCAGCTCGGACGAAGGGGGTTCACTCCGCACCCTTAGGACTTACATAACCGGTACCCTCTGGTCCTTGGAGAAGGGAAGGTACCAGTAAGGCCACGGTCATGTGGGGTTGTGGAACGAACCATCAAGTGGTCCATGTTAGTGTGGCTATGCGAAGAAGCAATAGTTGTTAGAGCGCCTAAGCGAAGAAGCATTAGGTGAAGCAACGCTACGAGTTGTATTGTCCATGGGACTTTGAAATCACATCATGCAAGCCTGGTGGGTCGCACGTGAAGAGGAATTTCCAAGTAAAGGAGTGTGCTTCGCGAAGCAGAGTTCCATGGCCTTAGCATGGGGAATAGGTGTGAGTGGAGGGTGCTTCGCGAAGTGGAACAGTATTCGCGGAGCACTGCCTCGCGAAGAAGGGGTGCCTCATGAAGCAGGGTGCTGCGAAGCAGTGTGCTTCGCGATGTGGAGCGATCCTACCTTAGCATAGGGATCGCTAGCACAGGGTGGGTGTTTCGCGAAGCATAAGTGCTCCGCGGCTGCCCGGGTTCACTTGGGAACCCCCTTCCTTTGCGAATGCCCTTGAGCATCGCGAAGGGAATCCCTCTCGGAAGAGGGGCTCAAAACGAGACAATGTAAAGGCGTCTCGCGAAGTAGAAGTACCTCACGGATCTCATGATTCCCGGGGCGAAGAGTGCTTCGCGATTTGGGAGAGGAGAAGCCAAATGGTCGGATTGTTCGTCCTCGGGACTCTGGGGGAGTCCAGTATTTATAGGGAAGGGGCGCCGCGAAGTGGAACTCGCGCGCCGACTCAGGTGCTTCGCGGCGCGCTTGCGAACATCAACGCCGTCCGCGGAGGGTTACTGCCTCTGGAGCTTCGCGGCGGGCTTGCGAACATCAAATGTGTTCGCGGAGAGTTGCCCCTTCTAGAGCTTCGCGGCAGGCTCGCAAACGTCAAATGCGTTCGTGGAGAGTTACCGCCTTAGGAGCTTCGCGGTGGGCTCACGAACGTCAAATGTGTTCGCGGAGCGTTACCGCCTATGCAGCTTCGCGGTGGGCTTGCGAACATCAAATGAGTTCGCGGAGGGTTACCGCCTCTGGAGATTCGTGAGGCCGCGATGATCGGGGCGCTTCGCGTCGGTGCTTCGTGTCGGTGCTTCGCGAGGCAGCGCGCCCGCTGTCTTTTTCGTCCCTTCCTTTCGTGCCATATTTTGGCGCCAACAATATGAATTTCCATTCTATAGATAATATTATAATGTCACTCGTCTGTATGGCAGATGACCGCCACTTGAAGTGATGTGATTCATTTTTCACTTATGAATTATATATATAGTAATACATATTTATTTTATTTTTATATCTGATTTTAATTAGATAATAATAATTACGTAAAACAAATATGTTATATCATTTTTACCTTATCATCCAGTAAATAAAAAAAATTCAAACATCTATAGATCAGATAACCACCTAACAAATTGATATGATTAGTTTTTATTATAAAATAAATAAATAAGTATGTTTATGTGTAGATAAAATAATAAAATAATATTTATGATATTATTGTCAGCATAGAAAGATAAAATAAGTCTTACCTTATTTCCATCATTATAATCAAAAAATGGGAATGTTACTCATGCATACGTACAACATGCAATCTCTCTTATTGAAACGTAGTTACTTTTACATATGTAGATTTCATGGATGGTAAAAAAAATTAATTTATATATTAAAATGATTATTATAGCTTTATTATTTATGAGAAAATGATTAAATAATATTATTTTATACCTCAGTCAACTTACATAAGTAATTTGGGACATATGATATGTTTGTTGTTAAAACATTTAACATAAATTGAATTTGTTAAGTAGTTGAATATGGCAAGGTAAGAAATTAATTAATTGTAATAATAAAAATGAATATTGTTATAATTAATGTAATTAATTATAATTAGTTTATTATTCAGAAATATAAATAACACACTTGATGACTTGGGCTCGAGGTAATAGTTTCATCAACGACTTTTTTCATTGATCAAAATTTTATTCTATAGACATAATTTATTTTAAAATTTATATAAAACTTCTATTTACATACTATACCATGATCAATTCCTACTTAATTATAGTTTATATTGTAATACATCTTATTAACTAATAGTATGTTGTGAATTAATTGTTAGCAATGTGATAATGGATTATGTTTCAATTGATTTTTAATGATTAATACTTATTCATCCATTTAAATTTACTAAAATTATTTGATAATTTTCTAATAAAAATGTAAAATTTTTCATACCCTATGATTATTTTTGATGTTTCCAATAATTAGAAATATTGTCTTCCCTTTGGTGCCTAATTTGATTGGAGAAACATTTTATGAAAATATGGATACATTTCTCCCATTGGTAAAAAATCATTTTACTTGTAAATTAGTTCTTTATTAAATTATAATACTATGACTGATTAATTAAATATTAAAAATTAATTGGATTTAAAAAAACGAATTTTTATGTCATTTTCTAAAAAAGTAACTTTTTGTATTTTCTTAATAAAATATATACGGAGTTTTTTTATAATTTATTCTGCATAAAATAATGTTTCCACTATAATGAACCATAATGATATAAGTAATAATTTTTAATATTCAATGGTTGTTTTACAAAATTGTTTTGTTTAATATTTAAATTTTATTTATTTTTAAAATGTTTTCTCAAAATGAAAATTATATTCTCCAAAATAAATGTTCAAAGTGATATTCCAAAATATTTTTCCATAATAGAAGAAATATATTACTGTTACATTGTGTGAAAATGATATTTTCTTAAAGGATTTCATTAATATTTGGATAATTATTTTCATTAGTGAAAACAATCCTTGGATGATATGGGTTTTTTTAAATTATATTCGTATGTCTCTCTCATGTATACCTAGATTATTCTCTATATTGTTGATATGGTGATACATGCCTTATGATAATTTATTAAATTCCTTCTCTATGAAAATTCAATTAATTAGGATATGACATAATATGTTTTACCCCTATATCATTATAATGGTAAATATTATGTTATTCTATAAGATTATCATCATTTATGTGAATCATTTATATCATGAACATGATATGATGGGTAAAACCAGATATACCTCTACTGCATTAGGTAAAGACTTTTCCTCATGATGTGTCACATAAAGGTTTATGGAGTAAACCAAATTCGTTATGGGACTATGTTAACCTTTTGATATTATGTAGGCAGTTAGGCTTGACTCATGATTATGTTATTTTTTCATTGTTTTCAGATATCATATGTTACCATGTTCTATTGATTATTTTTTTATGTTTCCTTATTATTAAACATTTGCCTTCTAATTTATGATATCATATTATGTATTTAACTCAAATATTATCCTTCCTAAACATGTTTATTACCTTACTGGGTTTTGCGATCAATAGTTTTTTTTATATTCTCTATTTTAGAAAAAGAAATTTTAGGATATAAAAAAATTTAATATATAACTATGTACATAAGAAATAATCTTGTTTTAATTTACTATAAATGTTATGTATTATGAATACAGTTTATCAAAAAACCTAGATTTTTCAATCCACATTTTTTATTTAATGGAAATTTTTGTTAATTAATCATGTATTATTATGAATAGAAGGAAGGAGGCTTTATAGTTGTTATCACATTATCAAATTACATATCTATTGGATATAATCTAATAAAACTCTATTTATAAACATATGGAAAATTTGAAGGATGTGTCTAATGATAAGACTATGTATTGCAGAATAACATGGAATATGAGTAATGTGTACTGAGTGTAGTTTATTATAAATTACATACATTTACGGATAATAACTATAAATAGGCTTTAGAGAAAAATATATGTAATGGTAAAAATATAAAATATTAACTTTTATCTTGAATGATGCATCTTTTTTATACAGAAAATGTTACTATTGTTCACGAGGTTTGACTGTCCAGGGTGATATGTTTTTGAAATTCTCATACTCATTATGAACCATTATGAAAGAATTGAACGAATTATTATGTCATAATAACCTAATTGTAATCATTACCATGGATAATGTATATAAAATTCAAGATTCCCATAATTCAAGACTTAATCAAAATTTATAAGTTATTTCTTAAAGTTTTAGAAGTTTTCTTTTTCTTTGTTAATTCATTCTCAAAATGATTATTTTAATTTTTTTGATAATAATAGGAAATAATAGAATGAATGTAGTATTAAATGTGATTGGAAATGTTTTTATTTACATAACGTGATACCTATACTAATGGAAATTGAAATTAGAAATATTATCCTCTTGAAAATAAGAGCTATCTTGAATTACAATCAGTAATTGGAATGATTTTGAACTGTCAAAACAAACCAAAAGAAGAAAAATATAAAATCTCAGGGAATATAATGTGATATAGATGAGAAAGAAATAAATATTAAATTTCCTACATGTCATTGATGATAAAAATGAAACAATTAAAATAAATTAATGTAACTCAAAGATTATATATGTGGGAAAATAGGTCATAATGTAGGAAACTGGTGGTTATAAATCAAGACTTTGGTTAAAAAGATGTAGGGAAATAATATTCAACCTATGGAACCACTAATGATTAAATGATTTTAATGTGGGGAACATGTTCATTATCAAATACCATTCCATAATATAATATTTATTCTCAATGTCTATTGTCATTAAAATCATTGATTTAGAATGAATGATGCGTTTTGGTTTTGGAACTCAAGTATAATTTTTTTTGGAGTAATACATATCAACTGTATTTAATTTTATAAATTGTGAATCCTTGATATATTTTTATGTTTTAAAATCACTTAATGTATTTTCAAGAATATATTGAATGTAATTAATAAATTATAAATGTGATTTAATTGTATGGTGATACATTACTGTAAAGATACATGTTTATAGAAAATTATTATCTCTAATATTTACAAGATATTGAGTTAAATTTAGTTAATTAAAATTAATTATATTTGTGAAAAAAATAAATAGACTTATATAAAACCATAAATTAAAAAAAATAATTTTTATGATTAAATTTCAACATAATATTTGTAATGTTATTAGAATAATATTATTTTATTTTTAGAAAAATAAATACCAGGGATCCCAGTGCCAACCCATTGTATTCAGAAAGGTAGTAAGGATTGAAAACATAACCGAATGTAGATATGGGTGAAGTTCTATCCACTTGATTATATGATTTATTTAATAGTTATAATTTTTTCCCAAAATTAGTTTAATAATAAATATTACTCATCTAATTTTTTGGTGATTAAGGAAATTTTTGGAAATTGTTTTTTGGTATATGTGTATATTACGTGAGGATTATTTGAGATGAATGTAATTATTTTTAATAGATAATTAATACGAATGGTTTTATGGATTCATACTTATAAAATATATTATGATGAACATTAGGAGCCACTCTTGAGGATTTATATATTAATATATGGTAAAAATGATTGTAACAATTTTGGGTTTATTAAATATAATATATCAAGGTTGTTTTTATTTTCTGTAATATATGATTTATTAAATGTTTATTTTAGTGCTTTTTGAATGAAAAAACCATCATTAATACTAATCATTTGATGAAAATTATGATATTTTTGTGGAAATTATATAATAGTTGAAATTATACTTATCAATTAAGTATACTTCTTTTTATTCTAAGCCAAGATAGTAAAATAATCCTCTAATTAAAGAATATTATACCAAAATAAAAATATTATACTATTTTCTTAATATTTTATTAATCAATATAAATACAACTCATCAAGTATTTATGGTTTTGGACCTTATATTTCCCATAATAATTTATTCTGTTATGATTACCGGTCTCTTCAATTCTCCCAAATTATTTATTATTTTATTCCAATTTAGTTTCTTCACTTTCCAAAAATTTTCACATATTTTAAAACCTGGTAATTGGATGGACTTAGTATTAGTCATTCCCAAATTTTTAGTGGACTTTTCATTAACACTTATTCTGATTTTGGTTTCCCAAAATTACATTTCGAAATTCAAATCCTTGATTACTATGAACGTGTGAAAATTTCAAGAATTCCATTTATTTATGGTCAGTACAATATAAATCCTTATGGATTTGATAGAAGAGAATCATGTTTGATGACATATATGTCATGAAACACCTTGAATAAATGAAAATGTAACAACTAAAAAAATTATAATATATTTATTTATAAATAAATTCAATCTCATTGAGATAATATAGAACTCGTATCCCTAAATCTAAATGAACAACAATACAACATTCAAGTTATAACATATCAATTAAATTATTGGTTATGAATAAGAATAAAAAAATAAAGAAAATTATATCATTTAAAAAATTATAAATTTTTTATAATTTATATCTAATGAAATGAAATAAAATAAAAACAATTTGTTTTTTAAATATTTTTTTCTAAAATAATGAAATTTTATTAAAGGTAGTTTTTTCATTCTTTAAAGACAATTTTTTTTTTAATTTTTTCTAATATTCATAATTTTTTTAAAAAAATTAAAATTCATTTTCCAAATTCAGATATAAATTTACCTTATGGTAATGTTTTTTATTTTAAAAAAATTGCATTTTGGGAATAATGGGTAAAAATTCTAATTTTTAATAAAAAATGTCGTTTTGTTTAAAATATTTAAAAGAAGAATATTATTTTAATATTTATTTAAAATTATGATTACGACAAAAATATATTTTTAAATTAAATTATTTTATTGTAATTAATTTCTTATTGATGTTTTATATGAATATATTTCGTCTATGGACTGATTTTCTTTTGGAATTATAATTTTTGGACATCCCTATGGGAAAAATTATAAACTAAATTCTCCAAATATGTGAGATAAATTTAGAAAAATTAATTCCATATATTTAATCAGATTCATATATATTATATAGTAATTCCAAATTTATGTTTGACAATAATGAATTTGATACATTCTAAAAATAAATAATCATGATTTAGGTAAAAACTTATTTACAAGGGGTAAAATAAAAATATATGTGTTAAAATAACCCATATCATTTATAATTGATATTTGATGGTCAAAATGGAACCTTATATATTATAATGATCAAACCTTTTCCATTTTTCATCCTTTTTTCATGATAATAACATTAATGGAGTTTTTTCCATTATAAGTTTGAAACTATATCTTCTTAATCACTTATAAAATTTCATCCCTCTACTCTATATTACAAACTTCCAAAAAACATTGGAAGAAAATAACATTCAAAATCAATTCCATAATACCCTCCCACATCCATGAATAATATTTTGGTATGATATTTCATCTAGTAAATTATTTCATGCAACCGAAACAATGTTATCTGAAAAATTGGTAATGTCCTTAACCTAGTGTTTTATTTATTTCATCCTCCAACTCCGAATAAATTATTAAACCATGATGATATGAAAATATTATCATCTAAATAATAATTTTTTACATAATAACCCAAAAACATATCATCTTCCCTCAAATTATAAACAAAATTGCTGATAGTGTGTTTGAAGGACTACAACCTCGTGAACGAACATAACTAGTTTTCCATAAACTCTTCTCAATAATGGATATTATTATGAACATAATTTTTATATATGATATATACATACATATATGATATAATTATACTTCTATAATTATAATACCATATATATTTTTTAAATTTTCAGTCTTAATAACAGTATAATATCGCCGCTCATGAGTACGACAAACCACTACCTCATGAAGAGATTTGATTTGTTTTTCACATAGGAATTCCATGGATGTTGATAATTTTTAATTTAATGATCATATATCTTATTAATAAAATATTAAAAATCATTTTAATTCAATATATCATATTATTTCTCACTTTATAATAAATTGAATAACAGATTATGGCATTCGTGTGTATGGAAAGACTACTATGTCGTAAAGCGATGCAATTAATTTCTAGTACTACATCCATTGGGTGGCGTGTAAAAGGGTATTTGAAGAAATAAGAATATTTTTATATAGTAATTATAATACTAGATAAATAAAATAAAAAATACATTCTTTTCATCATTATTTATTAAAAATAGAATCATTACTAATGCATACATAAGACCTACCCTATCCACGATTGTAACATTGTACAGTTTTAAGAAATATTTCTCATGGTATGTTAAAAAATTATAATTTAGTTTTAAAATTATAATAATATCATGATACAAATTATTTATATGATTTAATTATTATCAATTTTACCCTATTTGTCTTACCATTGTGATTTGGGACATATTAGTTGTTTATTCCTTAAAAGTCTAATGAAAACTAATTTGTAATGTAATTGAATATGACATTGTAATGAATATAATAAAAGAAATAATAAACATGAAAAACTGTTTAAATAATGTAAGTAATTAACAGATGATTGTTATTTATGAGGCTAAAGAATTCATTTGGTGATTCAACCTTTAGGTATGGTTTTCGTCTCAAACATCCTTCATTATTACATGTGTTCTTTATGACACATAATTTATTTTAAATTATGTATATAATTACCCTTTGTGTAAAATAAGATGAATAATCATAAATAATGGATTTTAGTCTAAAATTAGTCCACTTCATTGATGGGATGTCATGATTATAAAGTTACCAAAGCAGAAATGGTTAACATTTCAATCTCATTTCATTTATAATTTATTATGTTTCAATTCTTATTGAAAGAAATTAATTTAACAATTTCTAATAAAACCCTTCATTTTTATTCATCTCATTTTATTCATGATGAATTCACATAATATAACCATTTTAATCATATTCATATTTAAATGGATTAATAATATGTTTCAAACAAATATGACTTTATTTCTCCTTTCAGTCAAAAATCCATTTTCTTCCAAATACATGTATTCTAAAAATGTTTTGTTACAATTTATTAATTTCATTTTCACCATTAATTGGTTTTTTATGAAAACAAATTATAAATATATTCCCATAGTTTTTGTAACAATTATCTTTTTTATTTTTATTAAAAAAATATTACAAAATTAATTTTTTAAAAATATTAAGTAAAAAGGAATGTTTTCTTCCATCATACACATCAAGGGTTTAAAGAATACTTTTTGTGATTCAAAGGAAATTTAGAAAAATAATTAATTTTTTTACATTTTTTTATATTATAGATATGTTTTTACATATTTTAAATGATATTTTCTTCTAAAAATGATCAATGTGATATTTAAAAATCATTTTTCATCCAAGTTGAAATCCATAGAGCGAACTCAGGGTTAAAGGTTTATTTTACTCAATGATTTTTTAAAACATTTTAAAATTATTTTATTAAATGAAAAAACAATTAATTGTATAGAAAAAATCATATTAATAAATTTTTTTTTCACATATATAACAAGTTTATTATTATTTTTTGTTGATAGTGTAATTCATTCATTATGATCATTTCTCAAATTAATTAAATTTAATATATATTTTAATTAATATGTGATGCAATAGTATCTAACCCATTTTAGTTCTATGATTAACTCATGTGTTATACATTATGATTATCACTCCTTTTGTAAAGAACATAGATCGTGAACATTATATATTTGGTGCACCCAGATAGAGGTCCAACGAATTTAGTAAATCATTAGTCTCATTTGGAATCATGTATGGGAATTTTGAGAAAAACTAATCTCATTTGAGAATTTTTACACCATTACATACTGTGTAAGGAGTTTGGTGGACTTAATAATATGTAATGATTTATGTTTTTTCACATTTTATATTTTACCATAATGATATTACATGATGTTTTTAGGTTATTTTTCCAAGTGATTATTGATATACCTCGTATTTTTATGATATCATGTTATATCCTAGTCTCACATGTTATGTTTTATTATCATTATTATTACCTTTCTAGGATTTTAAAATCATTCTATTATTTTATTTATTTCCCATGTTATCTTATGTATTTTCATCATATCGAAGGAATTTTGCATCTCACTAAGGAGAATATAATATATACGGCATATTTTTGTCTAACATTAATGCATTATAAACATTGTTTCAAATAGATTAACTTCATTTCTGATAATCTATTTTTATTTAATGGATATTCATATTTAAAAATAATTTAATAATATTTTTAAAAGGCATGGGTCACTATAAACAATATCATTGGGCACTTGAGTATATAGATGATATTGGTGAGGCCTCAAGACCATTTGTTCTATCACTACTTGATACAGCTCTTGAGAAACTTATTTCTTCTATCCATCCATATATCTCACCATCCACCAACCCTATGATGATACAAGGACTATATCACCACTTCTACTACATATCATCCCACCATTCCACTACATACAAATTTTGAACCTGCCATACCAATTATTATTTTTCAACTGAGACGTGATTCATATGAATGATATTTTTCACAAATTTAATATAGAGAACTTGTGTGAAATCCTATTTCACCTCAACATTCACTGCACTGATCATTACATAATTAATTCCTCTACCTCATCCCATTCACTTACTGCCCCGGCCACCCACTCACTAGCATTCACATCCGATCCTTACTCCATTTATATTCCCACACAATTCTCCCTAGCTTGTATTTTTCTAAACATTCACAGCATTATGATATTACCAATGTTGATGATCAGAGGAAAATTTTAATAGAACCGACTAGATTGTGTAGTAGTCCTACCTAATCATCTATGTTTGAGATGGAATTTAATTATCGAGATACCAGCCAGATTGAAACATTACTAGCTTCAACTGACCATGAAGCCATCATAGTTACACCTTATATAGAAATCAATACACCTACATCAACATCTATCAAAACGATTGGCATGGTAGGCTATATTTAGAAATTAAATATTTCAGAGGGTACATATAGCATTGATAGTAACGATTCTACTTCACTTTTTAGTAATTTATCATGTGTTCCCTACCCCCTTGTACTTTTATTTCGATATGATTTTGTGGTCAATATATTACACATTCCAAGTTGTGTGGTTTATTATATTTAATTCATGGAAGATGAATTTTTTATCTCATCGATTACTTAAATTCTCTTTCTTATATACAAATCTCATCTAAATTTTTTTATTCTTATACCATTATTTAGACTATCAATGATTTTATTATCCCACCCGAAGGATTTCCTCACTTGTAATTTCTTGTGGTGAATTATTTAGAGGCAAAAATCCATGTTCTATAGATATTCACATCCCATCAAATATTAATTCTACATGAGATGTTTGGTGGGCCATTTCCATGGTGGTGAAACCCAAAAAATTCCCCCACGTCCTCAATGAAACAACTATCTATTTCAACAGGAGAACATAGATGATTATGTTAATGGAAAGCAATGATGTTTTTCCATATAATTGGATTATTATTTAGTTTTTATTAATTTATCGGAGGAAATACATTTTTATTTATTTATTTATTTTTATGTGTTTCTTAGTATTTTGTTAATTTTTTTACATATCTTTCTGTTAATAGTTCATTTAATACATTGTTATATCTGAATATATTCATATGTTTGAGATAAATTTTTATTCTCTATACTGTGTGCACCTAATCATCTTTATTATTTTATTTTTTTCAAATACTATGCACGGAGGGTTTACGTGGTGTATGACTATTTTTCTTCTGATGTTAAAGTTCTTTTTCGTTCAATTCATCAACCATAATTATACCCTAAGGCTTGAGCTATTCTAAATAAAT
Organism: Viscum album; assembly: GCA_963277665.1. Taxonomy (NCBI): domain Eukaryota; kingdom Viridiplantae; phylum Streptophyta; class Magnoliopsida; order Santalales; family Viscaceae; genus Viscum; species Viscum album. The sequence continues at coordinate 311,037,974 of OY728129.1, forward strand.
ATATAGAGTCCTATGATTAAATTAAGAACTATCATTTCTAGTTCACTGATAAAATTATATATTTCTCTCCTACATCACATTCTAGAATAGTGTGAACATTTTATTGTTTTATGTGTTGGTGGGGTTTCACCAATGAGGATTGTTTCATATACACATGGATTTTTTTCTTTTTGTCATTTGTCAAATAGAAATTTTTAATTTCAATCATGATTTAATTTGAAATTAAATTATCACCATGTAATTTAATTAAAAATGTTTGTATTTAAATTTTTAAAAATATATTTTTATTAATTCCTATAATTTTAGAATAATTAATTAGATTGAGTAATTTACTTGAAATTCTAGTTTTCATTAATTTCTTTTGGTTGTATTATTATTGTACATCATGGTATAGGTGATTTTATTTTGTTATGTATTAAAACCCTCAAGAGATTTATTTTATTTCATTTTCATATTCCCTTTTAGAATAAATATTTACTGATACTTTTGTAATATAAACTTTTTATTACATGCATTAAGATCATATTGAGTTTATGAAAGAAAAAATACACTTTTGAAAGGATTTATATTATATATTTAGACCTTTTACATATGAAATTCATGCATATTTACCTATCTTATGACTATAGATTACCTGAAAGAAATTTTAAGTAATGACCCTGGTAAATAGATAATTATATCCTTTGATAGCCTTTCATGGTATGATTTCATGATTATCACATTAATAATCATGTTAGAGATGTTCATTATTAATGGAAATGTGATACATGTTACTAAGGAGATTTGCAGTCTTATTCTCAAATGATATATCAGATGTGGTTCTGGTATGTTCTGATATACCATTTATGATTCTTTTAAAAAAAGAAAAATTTAAAATTTAAAAACATAATGTGGATATTATGAATGTAAAAATTAATCATTACCTAATTATTTAATATTATAATAGATAATATGTGCTTCTATTTTGGATGTCATAAGTAGCCTAAAAATATATTATTTAAAAAAAATGAAAAAATTATAAATTTTATAAATTAATTTCATTTTTATTATGTATCCATGTAAATTATGGTAGATTTTTTGAGGTTTCATATACTTTTTTTGGAATAAGTTCTTCATTGAATAATTCTGTATGATCATGTAATGTCCTTGATTGTTAACCATTATTTGTGTGCATTATTTTTTTATTATCCAGCCACATACACCAAGACTCAGATTAATTTGAAAATTTATGATGAACACCTCATGGTTTATTTTTTTCTATAGAATTCATTTTATTAGAAAAAATATCATTATATGGTAATAATAATGTACTCATAATATGATCATAACTCTAATTTCAATATACATTGAGTGATTATAGAAAATTTATACCAAGGTAAGGTTAAAAATAGGTATAGAAACTGACTAGGATTTATCACATTGTAGTTAATGGATATATGTATTTTAATAAAGAAAATTAATATGTGGTATGAAAGATTATAATTGTATTATTTGTTTTAGAGGAAAGTATTTTTTCACCAACAATTATATTTATTCTTTTTTATAAAGAACTATACTTATTAAAAAATGTTTCGTTAAGAATCCCTATAAATATTCGTTTTTACATGAGGAACTCAATTTTTCTTCTGTGGGACAATTTGAAAATATGAATTCATATTTATATATATATTACAAATAAATCATTGGGATTTAATCATGATTTATTACATAATTCATTTGTTTATGTTGATTTTTAAATGAAATATGAATTCAACCCTCAAATGTGGTGTTCCAATAATTTCTTGAATTCAAATTATTTCACACATTTAATCCTATTTGAGGTGACTATTTAAAGATAAAAAATCTCTTTACAACCACAATAATTAAAAACCCTAGCATTTTACGTATACCATTACATGATTTTAAGAATATTTATACATTAGATTAAAATCCAATGATTTTAATGTCTATTGTATTGGAATAATATATATATAAACAAACATTATAAAAACAAATTTAATTTAAACACCATAATGAGTTCATATATTCCATTGTGCTCATACATCTGCATTGGATATCCTAGGGAAAAAATGAAGTAATAGGTGAGCTAAAATCCTAGTAAGATAATATCCATAAAAACAATGCCTTATCACATGGGATAGAAGGCGTGTCATGATGATTTAAAAAGGCCTATAAAATATGGAATAATAACATATAAATATGGGAAAATTTAATTATGGAATCATATTAATGTGGTAGAAACATAAATCATGACTTTATTATTAGTCAAGGCTAACCACCAAGACTGTTTCCCATAATATCATAAGCCATGTCTAACCACAAAGACCATCGAAAATTGTAGAACACGCCAATGAAAACCACTATTACAATCGCTCATAACATCTCATGAGACTCAAATTTACCAAATAAATTGGAACTCTATCTGTGTGAACATATACTAACTCTTCATGAATATGTTTTCCTCATAAATAATAATAATAAATCAATCTTACATAATCATAATGGTTTCCCATAGAATGAATTGTGTTCCATAATCACGACATAATGCATAACCAATGGGCGTTTCATAAAACTGTCAATAAAACAATGTAATTATAACATACATGGATGATTATAATTTAAATAGTAATATATTGTGGTAATTGTTTTTAAATCTATGAAACACCTTGTAATAAATATATTTTAGAAATTTTAGCATTAAATATTTTTTGTGTGATATTAAAGAAAATACTACAATGATATTAAAATAGAAAGGGGAAAAAAATTTATATTAAACCAGAATTTAACAAAGTATATTTTAATAATAAAAATAATTATATTATAAAGATAATGGTGGATTAATGAAAATGATATAGCTCCCTATAAATTGTGTAAAAATTTGTAAATTTCCATTAAAACGTGTTTTCATATAGAGAAGTATTGAGGAAAGAATCACTTAAAAGCATGTATATCCCTATAATATAATGTTGTATAGATCTTAAAACATTATTTTAGTGAATTTAAACATAATTTAGAATTTCTAAATTATTGGAAAAGACAACTTCATTTGGGTACACAAAATATAGAGCAACCCAAAGGAATAAAGCATGTTTGGGTAGAATTCCTTACAGAATAAAGGCGTGTTATCACATGTACATAAGAGGGATTCATGATAGAGAATATGGTTTCTTATCACATATATATTCATAGGTTTTTATGGTAGTTATGATAAATCATACCCCATCATTAGGGATTACACCTAAAATGTCATAGTATATAGAACATTCATGAATAAAAGTGAAATAGAAAGGATCTCATACATTATGTCTTTTGGTGTTCTCCAATTGTTATCATAAAACAGAATAACCAAATTAGGTTTATTAATTAATATTTTCAACACCTTTTCTATATTTAAATAATTTATTATACAGTTTTTGTTGTTATTCATGGATTTTTAATGGGTTAAGAGGTTCAATCTAATTGTTATGGTATGTGTGTTTTCTAGGATTTTTTACAATCATTTTATTATGCTCATTAATGGATAACCATGTCAAATGAGAATGTATTTCATGAATTGAAGTTATATTTAAATAGTAAACATACATAATATTACATGGTTATAAAAAAAATTAGTTATTTTTAATGTAGTTGAATCATTATATGAAACATTAATGATAAACACTTGAATTAATATTGGCGCTTTCAATAACAATTAACTTGTTATGCATTATTATTTTGCACCATGAGAGAATAAGGATTGAAGAAAATTAAAAAAGTTAAAATAAACATATAATAGTATTTTTGAACCAAAAAATAGGTTTGATGTCTATGATAGAATATATTAATAGAAATTGATAACTCGTCGTCCTTGATTGTGGACAATTGACAGATCTTAAACGATGTTTTCATTGCTGTCAAATAATATGTCTATAAAGGAGTTATTATAAATAATTATAAAAATATCATAATATAATTCTAGTACTTATATGTAACTATATTTATTGAACAATTTTGGTGAAGGGATGTGTGAAAAGAAACAGGAAAATAAAAGAAATTAAAATAATTGGTAAGAGAAATTTGCATCAAGATTTATCTCCTTGGATAAACTCTTAACAGAAGCGAATTTGGTATTTTTAGTAGACCAATGGATTTTGGACGAGTGGTTTGATCTGGGGGAGTTATTTGGAAAGAACCTAAGTAATGAAAAATGTTTGAGTTGATTTAATATAATAGGTATGGAGGGATGGTATTTATAATGGAGGAGAGTAGGGTTTTCATAATATTTAATTCCCTAGTTTATTATTTTCCTCCAAGACCAAAAATATTGAAATTTACATGACCAATAATTGTAAATAGTGCATGTGATTTAGAGATAATCGCATTACATTATCCATACATCAGCTTATTACATCATAATTCATGTATTAGGCATTTATTGAAAATTATCAAATTTTACTATTCACCAAAAAAATCATGTATTTCAGAAAGATCCAAAATATTCATCGAAAAAATTATTCGATGTATATACTCCAAAAAATGAAGTCAATTTTTCAAATAAAATTATCTAAGTTTTATTTATTTAATTTATAATTAAGAACACAATTTACTTGAAAAACAACAATTTTAAAACATTTATTTTCTTATTCCAATACATACATATATCGTACTTCAACATGAATTTTTATTGATACTATCATAGTTTAAGTTAATATTAATTAGTGTATGTCACTATTCATAAGGTTAAAATTACTATACATAATTGTATGTTACTTTTCAAGAAAAATTATTTTGGTCATGTTAGATTCAAAATAATATACTAATTAGAACCATGTGTGTCAGATTTTCAAAATTCAAATGACAAAAGTTAAAAACTAATGTTTAAAGGTAACACAACACATAGTAGATTATTGTGTTAGGATTTCATGTGATTATATGAGATATTTAAACGAATAAAATTTCCATTGTAATCATTGGTTCGTTACAACAGGCAAGACCAATAATTCAATACAATCCATGAATGTCTTGAATAAAGAAATACATGTTGTGAATTCACTATACAGTGTGAAATATTGAATATTTAAACCCAATGAAATTAAAAGCTAAAAAACCCATTAGATTATATATTTAAAATTTTATTTCAATATCTAATTACATGAAATTAAAATTCATTTCACACTATTAATATCTCAACAGAAAAAATATGTTTATTCTGAATCATTTCATGCAATCATATCATGTTGTTAGCTTCACGAGATTATATAAATGGTAGTTCCTCGATACAGAAACAATATAGCTGAACCCTTATTTTATATTATTTAAATATTCTTCTCTCAAATCACCCAAGGTATCTACCATTTTTGTTCATGTTTTATTCAAATTTTTCAATTTCACATCCTGAAAAGGAATTTTTTATTTCTCTAACCCTGTGTTTATTGGTGTTTCAATTAAAATTGTCGTTTTAAATGTAATTTTTTTAATTTAATTACATCCTTGCATTCTGTGTATGTTTGAGAAAGTTCATTAAATATTTCAATTTTAATCTATATGAATCATGAACTAATTTATTAATATAAAATTCCTTATGCCGTTCACCCTTCAATCAAATTTTATTATCAAAATGTGCGGCTAATTTGCGAGGTACGGTTTAGAGAATAGGGGAAACATAACCACAAATGAATACAGAAATGAAAAACCATTGTAATCTATTTTTATATATAATTTTAGTAATACATCATAATCAAGTTATTTTTCATCACCATTGTGTTGGTAATTGAAATATAATAACCATGATCTAATTGGAGTTGAGTATGATAGGAAAATATAGTATGAATCTTTATATCCATGAATATAAGACTTAATCACCTAGGATTTTTTCTACCTCTATATTAAAAAATAATATTAAATCTAGGGAGATCCAATTTTTTTTATGATTACCAACTACTTAGTTTTTTTCATGCTTTATAGTATATCCCATAATAGCATCCCAATATATATTTAATAATACCCTTTGTTATAGCTCTATGATGTTGAAATTGATCACAAAATTATAATATAAAAGAATAAAATCTGTTTAGTTATATAAGTCCATACCCATGAGAATATTTTGAGGAATCCATTTTTCATGTTCAAATATCTAGATCAATAGTTTTCTATATTTTCCATATGGTTTTAACCTCATACTAAAATTTTACTACAATGATTTAGCTAGTTTTTTTGGAATAATATATTTTTTGAATCCTTCCAACACCCATAGAGAATCAATGAGGATGTATGAGGTGGTGAGTAATGAGATAGATGTTACATTAATTTTTATGTTGATAAATAATATGGATAGAAAATGGAATGTTTCATGTTGAAATAGTATCATTTATGTAACAGTTTTATAACATCATGTTCATATTCATGAGGAGACATGGTAACATGAAAAATAATTACTAAATAAAAGGTGATAATTATGTAATGAATTGTAAATATACAGCTTTCTAGTGTTGGATATCCCTATTGTAGGGAGAATATTACACCATCGATCGTGGTATTCCCATATACACCTTCATTGTTGAATACCTTTTCATCATTTTATATAGGTTTAAGATGATTTTAGTGTTTTTTGGTAATTTTTGAAGGTTTTTGAGTTTTATGGGTCCACGAAAAACATATTATTAGTTGTGGGGGTTAGAATATTTTTTAGGAATCATTATGAGAAACATACGGAGGCCAATAATGGAGAGAGATGGTAATTTCCAGGGTAATGGATTAAATGTTTCTCATTATCTACCATGCCTGAAAGACCCCGCTAAACCATGATCTAATGAATATTGATCTTAAATTTGAAAATCCTCAAATACTAGGGAATTTTATCTAAATATGGTGATCCTCCTACACCTCACCTATTTGAATGGTCTATACCAATTCTGGATACACTAAGGATTGGTTATATTCAATGATGTTTTCAAATAGCGGAATCTCATACACGTTATTGTACACGTTTATAGAATCCATGTATGACCATTATATATGATATATAAGTTTTATTTAATGTATATTACTCCTTTTCATTATCCCTTTTATTTCATCCTTTTATAATTCATTAGATTCTCCATTTCTTGGTGATCATTGAATTCATCCTTCTAGTTTATTGTTATGCTCTTTTTTAGGATGATTATAGTTGTTGAAGACCTGCACTATATCAGTTTTTTGTGGTGAAATATACATTCTTGAGGTTGGAGGATTCATTATCACTCAACAATTTCTATAACATAATGTAATTGTTTAATTTTAATTTTTTTCTTTTTTCAATGGAGTTTTTTAATTGTTTTCATGAAGGAAACAAAAATGGATTTTACATTAGAATCCTTGGAATATAGTTTGAATTTTAAAATCCAATTTTATTATACTATTAAATTATACATTTAGAATTATTGTTTTGTTTCAATTTATGAACAATGTTTGATGAAATGTTTTAGATGGAAGGATTGGTTTTCTTGGAATGAATTATTAGAGAACATTCATTTATTGGGATGGTTTATGTTCATTGTGATCGAGCATAGTCGTGATATATCATCATTCATATGGGAAAAACATGGTATTAATGTACCATAATTATTATGGGAAACAAAGTTATTGATTCATGATAAGATGAATCACCACTCACAAGAAAAGAGAATTCCACAGCATAAGTGTTTGTGTGATAGTGTGTGTGTGATTGTGTGAACAGACAATGGTTATCCGACGTGTTTGTTTATAAATGGCAATAAGATTATTTATTGTATTCATACATTGATCTCATTTACATAATTTTTTTAAATAATTATATTTTTCTATCTTATTTTATATGAAATTGTTGACGCTCCATTCCATCATAGAGTCTAATGACTGAAAAAGGGAAATACCTTAGTCAAAATTGATTCACCCTTTGAGGAATCATCAAAAATTGAAAAAGGCATGAACAAGGGTTTGATAACACTTTGGTCACAAAAGCTTCATCATGGTCGTGCACGTATACATGCACGCCTCATACTGGGCGTCCAGGTGACCTGCGTTCCCTATGTCATTTTCTCCCATGTTCTTCAAAGGCCTATAAATACCCCATGTGGGCCCACCATTTCGGGACGGAAAGATCCAGAAACTCAAATTTTAGCTCTTGGATACCTAGTCTCTTCTCAAAACCTTCCTATCACTTATAATGTGATTTATTACCTAGAAAAAAATCTCTAAATAGGGGGAACACGGCCTATGGTTTGAAACTCATCAACACCTGCGCTCCTAAGTGGCCAGTCCTTAAAGGAAATGGCCCCAATTGTGCACCACCTTATCCCATCAACAAAACTTGCGCACCACTATTTTGAATGTCTTTAGGGATAATGATAAGGTCTTGAGCTATGTCTCGCACATTTATTACCCTTAGGGTTCATCGTCATGCAGGTACTCATGTGTCGTGCAACTATACCTGCACAACCATGACATGTGTGCCCACGAAGGATTTGCACGCCTCTCTCTTTTCTCTTGCCCCTCCTGCATATTCACTTGTATTCTTTAAATCCTCTTCTCTTATTAAAGATTTATCTTTCCGAACTATCTTCAAAACCATTTATGGAATGGTTCCTTTGTTGGTTACCTTTTCTGAAAGGAATTATGTGGAACATCTCTTAAAACATAGTGATTTATATATCTTTATATCACTACGTTGAGAGATTTCATTCATTCAACCTCATACTTTAAGATTAGAAGTTCCACACATGGGCCTCTTTTTCAGGAGTAAGCCCTAGTCATAATTTCTCTAATTTGGGCATCTTCCTAAGGAGTGAGCCCCACTCATAAATTCCATTAACTTAGGCATCCTTCTCTGGAATAAGTCCTAAGTCTCAAGTCTCCATAACAAATGGGCCCCCTTGTCAGGAGTAATTCCCAATCTCAAATTCCCAAATATGGGCTTCCTCCTTAAGAGTAATCCCCAAGTCCCCTAAACTGGGAGTCCTTTTCAAGAGTAATCCCCATTCTTCATGCTACCTTGATTTTGGACATCCTCTTCAGGAGTAAGCCCCAAGTTCCCAAATTTTGGCATCCCCCTTAGGTGTATGCCAAAAATTCCAATTTCACATAACCAGGGCATCCACTTTTGGAGTAAGCCCGAGTCAAAATTCCCCTTAACCTGAGCCTCCTTCTTATGAATAAGCCCCAATTATCAAGTCACTTTAATCTAGGCCGGCTTCTCGGGAATAATCCCAAGTCATAATTTCTCTTAACCAGTCTTAATTTCTTTTGATTTGGATTTCCATCTCAGGAATAAAACACAATCATAAGACCCCTCTAATTTGGGAACCCTTCTACGGATTAAGTCCTAAGTTATGTATCCAAATCTCCATAAATCACATATACCTTTGTGGACCTTGTTCTCGGGTTTCCTCCCAGAAGTAAATCCCATCTATCTTGGGTATTCATGAATACATATTCCCCAAATTATTCTGTATGATTGCATCTTTCATGGTACAATTGTCAGGTTTTAGAAATACCTCTTATTTCTCACACCGAGCATGACTCATGTGAGCTTAGAGAGGAAAAATAATTATGACATCTTTATTTGAGCCGTCAATCATAAATAAACCACACACTTCTATCTCGAAATACGTGGGTTCTGATTCCTTTTCTAAAAAAGGATACGTAGGTAGCCCATCTGCGGGAACAAACCCAACTCTAAAATAATCCATGTCTTTCTTAACGACAATAAAATTCATGTGCACCATTCAGTGGCATTAAAACCATTATGGTTATCAAAATAACAAAGAGATCTCTATACAATTTATTGAATGATACCATTGACTAAGAATATCTAACAAATACAGATGATTCTCTCTCGATGAAGAACCTCAAATACATACAAAAGATTCTCTAAATCTCCTACATATTAATCATTGATTGTTATATCTAAAGGAAAGATCATTTTCATACATGTTAATTTAATAAGGATTCATGAACATAACTTAAATCGATAAAGATAATCCCGGAGTATATAATAATTCCCCTAAAAAAGGTGTGATGAGTCCGACCTCCCATCCTCTCGACCAATGCAAATTCTTAAGCCTCATCGGTTCACAACTAATGATCACCTACCTTTGTAAGGTAAGTCCAAATGGATATAGAATCATTTGATGTTTTTGTTTCTACGAACAAACTCGTTAGAAACCAATTTTCATGTTTGAACCTTAAACATACAAGGTAATCCCCATTTCCATAGGAAACAAAAAAATTTGAACCCGACGTGAATCCTTAACCAAGTTAAAATGATGTTTTTCTTATTTGTTAAGCCCCTATTTATACTCAATGAGAGGTAAAACAAAAAAATCAATAACATATGTTCTCATCCAAAAGATGTAGTAGGCTAACTTATCTTGATTATGTCTCTTATATTGAACAGGAACTCTTTTCCAATATCTTCTGCATTATATAAATGGCTTCTCTAAAGTACACACCTGTGAATGCCTCTGCTGTGAATACACCTGCTGCTACTCCTGTTGTATCGTTGTCCACTCTGAGGATGACATCACCTACTCAGCATCTTCAACAATGGGTATCAAATGCACTGCTTAAGGAATATCGTCACCACGATACTATTCCGACTCTGGAGGCCACTAGACAAGCCCTCCATGTCAATAATTCACCTTGGTTGTCCGGACAACGACAACCAATGGTCAAGAAGCTGGTGGTGCCAACCACCGTTTCCAACCAGTTCGGGTCGTTATCCCTAAAACGCAATCACCAGTCCCTCCCATATTCTGGGGAGGTGATTGATAAGGTCACTCATGCCATTAATTCAAGGAAATAAGAGTCCTCCCTGAGGGATCCCACCTACAATCGCCACAATACTTGTGCGGAAGTGCTCCCTCAAAATGATGAGGGTGTCATCTCCAGGCATTCGGCTCAGGTTCCTCGAACCCGATCAGTCAAGATGAACCAACAGAGGAGAAGACCGGTCAACGGTTAGCATATTCTTATCTCTGCCATTTCCGGAGAATTCCACCGACCTAACTTGGTGTAAATCAACGAGTGGGAACACACACCCATCTGTTTTAATTCCTCTGTCCAGTAGACTCGTCTGGCAGCATCACGCCATTCCGGCCAGGAAATTCTAGTAGAGTACTGTAGACAGGAACATACACCTATTTATAAATCATCATGTAGTCAGTAGGCTTTTTTGACTACATACGATGAAGCCTGCCAACCCAATGTGGTGACAACTGGTAAAATTGAACATACACCTTCTTACACTCATCAATACTACTAGCATCCTCGTCTGTCAGTATGGAAAGAAGTTTATCAACCACGTTCGGAAGAGTGAAATCACCAGGCACATACACCTTCTAGTGTTGATCAATCTTACCAACAATCTCGTTTCGTAGCACCCGGATATTTCAATTGGAAAGCCCCCATGACAAACAGGAGGTATACTCCACTCTCTGCCCACACCCATGAGTACTATCATAATTCACTTATAGGAAAATGCAGAAAGGAGCAGAAACACACACATACTCCTAGCACTGAATGGACGTATATTCTCGTTCCGGTAGCTAAACTCACCAAACACATTCTAACAATCATGAAAGGGTAGAAGAAAATCCCTGCTCATATTTTGGATGCCTGCCAGGATATTATAAAAGCTTCAGCATCATCACAGGGAATGAAATGAAAATCTATCCCTACAAGTGGAGTGGCACATCAACAGTTCACTCCGGAATAGACACACACCTCTGTTCTAGTCTAAGAGTGTTGTGGGGAATACTCCACCATGTCATATGGACAACCAATTAAGGCACATACACCTGATTTGAGTGGAGATAATCAGCCTAACCAGACTATTTCTTCTGAGCAGGCACATACACCTACCCATAATAACCACTTTTGTCCACAAGTGGTTCCCAAAGTGAGTATGAAGGTGTCTAATAAAAACACTCATCCAACACAGTCAAGAAATAAGGATCCAATATTTAACAAGGCCTTGCACGATGATGGAGTTCTTGATGCACTCATAAAATTATCTATTTCAACTCTATATTCTACTCTCTAAATTAAAAATATTGGGAACATTAATTATGAAGGTCTTCATCAGACACATCCTCATGAAGGATTGATTCATGATAGTTCTGTCGATCTTGAAGTATCATCTTTATATGGGAGCCACAATAACCCTCTACGTGTCCAGAAGAAAAAGGATCAAGAGGTTTAATCTTTTTTTGTAACCCACCATGGTGGTCCTCCCCATGATGATGAATTTAATTCGGAAAGTCCACTCTGCAGTAGTAATTCGCATTTCAGGGAAACTTCTTCAAAGGAAAATGCAGTGACTAGAAATCCCTCTTATCATGAGGCACTTTCAAATGTGAAGCTAGTCATGTCTGATGCTTTACCATTAGTAGGTGAAATGCTTTTTCAATCAGAAGATAGCCCGCAGTGTGGGCCATTCTCTGAACCAACCCTGGGTCATTTATCTTCTAGTTTGGTAATTGAAATATCTGCCAATCTTGTTGAATCAGATGAAGTAACAAGGAAGCACCAACTCTGGTCTAATCAGGTAGAAGAATCATTAGTGAATTATAAAGAGGAAGTGCTAAATATGAGAAAACAACTAGACAATGGTGAAGTGCCAGTCATGTTTTGGACATTGGATGACTCTCAGTATGACATTCTAGAGATGGTGATGGATGATTGTGTTCAAGATATTCATATCAACATGTGGAAAAATCTTTGTAAATTGAAAAATAAAATATTATCTTATGATGAATATGAAAATCATGTCAAGATAATAGAAGGGTTACAACACCAAATTTACTTGGCATCTCTATCATTTTCTCGATATCCGAAGGCAGAAAAGCAGTAGAAAGCCCTTCAGTGTTAATGTCGTGGTGAAATAAAATGATTGCACCAGTTAATTTCCAATTCCCCATATGTTATTCATATCAGGGGATTGGGTGTTAAGGGAGCACTAAATTTCATTGTACTCTCCATCCAACAATGCCCGCTGAAAATGGTCTCATGTAATGTTATTGCTCATGGACAGACACAACCAATTGGCTTTGATTGTAATCAAAGGCTCACTCAATAACATGCCTCAAATAGTTCTTGTCAAAAGCAGACATATGGAGAACAAGTTGTAAAATTACTCGTGCATCAGGAAAACAATAATATCGAACAAGCTTCTCAGTTAGAGCGTGCGCCTCATCAAGTGACATAAGTGTCAGAAATCATCCAACAGTCCTTTGAGCTGGGTGATTTTAGGGGAAGTTGGTTGATGCATACATCCAACATCCGCACTAATCTTTGTATGATCCGGAGAGCATTTAAGAAATTCTCAGATATAGAAACTCAAGAACCACCCCATCTTTTCAGACTAGGGACTCTTTTAACCGAACCCTTATAATCAACAAATATGATTCGAGGAGTTGAGCAGGAACAATAGGAACAACCCTAGTCCACAAAACTGAGTACTTTTTCAAATCCTCAATCACTTACTTAGAGAAGTTCAGTCTTCTCTCGACTAGGGAAGAAGCCACAAGAGGAATGACGATCTGAATTATCAGGTGATTACCTCCAAATTACAGTTCCTCAAGAAGTTCCTAAGGGATAAAATCAAAAAAAATGAAACGTCTCATCAAGGCCATGGAAGAAGAATATATCGCAGAAATGCCGATAGAGGAGATGCAATGTGTTATGCATCAATTAATGTCATCACTGTCATTGTTTCTGATCCCCCAGATGAGGCTCAATTAGAGGGATCATATGAGGAATATCATGCTCAAGATGTTGTACACAAAGACACAAATGAAAAAGGTTTGCGTACATGAAACCAAAGGCTTACCCAGAATCTAGGTATTTCATCAAATAACCCACTTCCCCCTCTCTGAAAGGGATCAAACAAGGGTAAAAGAAAGAATAAGGCTACGTTCCACCATTCCTCTGGAGAAGGCCAATCACTCTCATTAGAGAAAAGACTAGAACAACAGGAGGTGGAAATGAAGGAATTAAGGAGGTTGAATGCAGAACTACTTCATGGTAGTCATCCTCCTAAGCGTACTGGATTCAGTCAGCCATGGGAATTTGTTTCGGATACTGAGATGGATCATGAGTATCCTCCATTACTAGTACACCCTCATTGGTCTAGTCTTCTGGGTCATTGCCAACAAAAATTGGTGGTGCTACCATCAGTTGCAGTACCATCCACCACACCTTTCCAAGCTCCAGTTATTGCACCTGCTCAAGTCCAAGATGAAACAGATGTTTCTCAAAAGTAAATAACTAATATTGAGTCATTAACATCACTGTTGGAATCTATAGAGGGAAAACGTGCACAAATTAAACCAAAAAAGAGAGATTACCTTGAATGGGTTGATGCAATTCCTCCCCGATCAAATTTTTCAAGTACCAAATTCCTAATCATTAATGGTTCGGGAGACCCAGAGCAACACATAACACATTTTGATTCTCATTGCGATCCTATGATGGGAACCCCCCAGCAACAAGAAGCAGTTAAACTCAGGTGTTTTCGATAGTCATTAGAAGGGATTGCTTTTTTCTGGTAAACGAGCATACAATTCCGGTCAATTACCGAATGGGAGGATCTCCGTCAATGATTCCTTCTTCAATTTAGCTCAACTTTTTCAAAGACAATAGTTTTTTATCTTAAAAATTTTAAGCAAAGGGGTAATGAAAGGGTTTCATATTTCATTGCTCGCTGGAAGGGATTTATATATTCCTTGATCTTGGAACTCCCTCAAGAAAAGTTGTTGCCAATCTGTTTAGCAAATCTGCCTGATGAATTACGCACACCATTGATCCATGTGAAATACACAAAAGGTTTTGATAACTTACTTATATTTCTTAGCAGATTGAAGTCTCTCTTACAAATACTAAGGATAAAGCTCGTGTAATTCCATTAGCTCTAGGAAGGAGAATGGGTCAATTAGAGACTGATACAGTTACACTTAAACAAGAACCTATACCTACTTATACTTCAAAACCTTCATCTTATCAAAGTGCCCCACCTCTTGAGCAACAATAACAGAGGTCATTTCGTCAAGATGATCAAATAGATCAAAGACATAAAAAATTTGAGGATATTAAGAGAAAAGTCTATTCTTTCTGAAATGAAAATGTTCATGGTTACTTCATTTCGGCTCTAGAAAATAATATGGTTCAATTTCCAAGGCCCAAAAGGCTGAATAATGAAGGAGATGAAGACCGTCCCAAATATTTCCCATTTCATCAGATGATGGGGAACCCCATTCAGGAGTGTTTTGTCTTCAAATACCTCCTGCAAACAATGGTGGACTTGGGAAAAGTCAAACTGAAAGGATCTTCAGCTCAGGTAGCATGTGTTATTTCTACAAGTCCATTGGAAAAAGGCGAGTGGCAATAAGTCAAAAACAAAAATTCGGAGAAATATGATGATTGGATGGTCATAAAAATGATCTACCAAAATAATTCAATTTTTTCAATGCAATTGAAGAAACCAATTGTGTCTTTTGATATAAATGCCATACCAAAAACCACTTCATCGGAACTAAAATCATTAAAGAAACAACATAATTCAATGAAAGAGTAATAATCAGAAGACGATGAGATTATTTCAAAGCCCAAGTTGTCTTTGACTCTTGAAAATTTTATGCCATCTACTTCAAAGCCATAGGCTCCATCCCACCAAACGACATAGCCCAAATTGGATAATCAGGCAGAGTCTTCCTCATAAGAGGAATTGATCATTGGTTCTGTTACCATGATTCACTTAACAGATCATTATGGAAGTCACAGTTTTGAATTTGATGAGCCTGTGTTCCCTATTTCAAACAGAGGAATTAGAGGAAGTTCTAGAGGTCTTGGATGGATAGGAAGACAAGGATATCCCATAATCCACTATTCTAATCCAACCCCTGCTAGAACTGTATATGCAGCAGAAACTCGGGGCAGAGCCCTTCAACGGGGTCAATAAGAACAAGGGAATTCTCCCACCAATAGGAGATTTAGTCCTGACACAATTATTCTGGAGGATTGGTTAGAGGTTCCACCTTCTTCCTCTCAACAAGTAAATAGACCTATTCTGTATAATCTTCTAATTCCATGAGTATTTCACACTCATACACTGATACAATATGCATCTACCTCCAAAGCATCAAATTCTAAGACACCTGTGAAACCACATGTTCATGTTGGGAAAATAAGACCTATGGAACAAAAATATGATGTCTTCAAACATTTGGCCCAAGTACCGGCCAAGTTGTCAATTATGGATGCCTTGAATCTATCAAAAGATCTTCAAGAGACACTCATCGAGGCTTTTTCATGTCCTCAAGAATTAGAAACTGAAATTGATGCGTCTAAAGTCTACCATGTAGAGAATAATCTTGCAGAATTCCATGCAGTGATATCTTTCATAGATGAAGATGAAGATGATGTTGTGCATGGTCATATTAGACCATTGTATTTATCAGTCAAGGTCAATTGTATAGACATTCGATGATCTTTAATTGATAATGGTTCAAGAGTCAACCACATCCCCATTCGTACACTATGTTGATTGGGCCTCACAGAATATGATTTATCTCCTTTTACTCTGATGTTACTAGGATATGAAAAAATGAACAAGAACCATAGGGAGAGATTACACTCAGAAATCTGTTTGGAGATCTTGTATCTAATTCATAATTCATTGTTGTTGATCATGATACAGCCTACAATGTTTTTCTTGGAAGACTTGGGCTACATCAACAAGTGGCTATCCCTTCATCATACCATCAATGCCTCAAATATTGTTACAATGGTAAAATTGGGACATTGTATGGTGATAAGGCCCCATTCAAAACATGTGAATCTCAATACATTGAGGCGGAATTCTATCACATTAAGGGAATGTAGAAATCCACAGCAAAGGAGGTTACCAACGTTAATGCTCCATATAGTTTGGAAAAGAATCCTGTAAACCCATTTACACATGTGAGTATAGGTTATGTGTTTCCTATTAGTCAAATTGATAGGATAGACCCAAATCAAAATACTCTTATGGAAATATCCATAATGTCAATTATGGAAATCAAGCCAGAAAGAATGGGAGAAATTGGTGACTCAACAAGAAATTATGAAATCTCAAATGGATATGTATTCATTTCATCCACTAAAATCTATCAATTTTATACTTCACCAACATGGCCAGAAGAAGTTATATCAATGTTAGAGGTGAATGATGATGTCGATTCTCAATCCATCATCTCCCCATTATTACCCAGAGGAGACCCTTCATCATCAATTGGGTAAGAAGTGGAATCTTCTTCTTCAAGATGATCAAATCTTAACATCTCTTCTGATCAAGGAAATTATGCTTCATCATCTACTATGCAAGTAGAAACAGAGGAAATAACACATGTTGAAGAAAAAGAGGAAGATCTCAGGGATGCTACTCCAGCATTTGAAGATGGTATCTCTACCACTGTGGATGAACTTAGAGATATAAATCTAGGTACATAAGAAGATCAACACCCCCACTTTAATTAGTGCGTCCATGACTCTTGAAGACAGTGAGATGTATAATTCATTTTTTAAGAAAAATCAAAATATATTTTCTTGGAACTATACAAATATGACAGGGCTTGATCCGGTTGTTGCTACTCATCATTTGGGTTTTCCAGAAGAACATCAAGGATTCAAAAAATCTACAAGAGGAAAAAAACAAACATATACTTACAAAATTTAAGGTGAAGTGGATAATCTTATCAAAGTTGACTTCATTAGAGAAGTTCAATATCTCAAGTGGTTTGATAATATTTTACTTGTGAAAAAGAAGAATGAACAAATTAGAGATTGCATTGATTTCAGAGATCTTAATCGGCATTGTCCTACGGATGATCTTCCAATTCCAATTACAGAACTCTTAATTGATGCAACAGCTGGCTATGAAGCACTTTCCTTCATGGATGGATATTTAGGATATTATCAAATCCGAATGGCTCCCAAAGATGAAGAATCTAAAGCTTTCAGAGCCCCTCAGGTTGTGTTTTTCTTTCGAGTAATGCCATTTGGCCTGAAGAATACAGGCGCAACAAACCAGCGTTCCATGCATCATATCTTCAAACACTTTTTAGGTAAGTTTATTGAATGTTATTTGGAATATTTGGTGGATAAATCCAATCAACGTTCTAATCACTTAGATGATTTGGAAGTTATATTCAATAAACTCTGGCAATATAATTTGAAGATTAACCCCTTAAAATGTGCGGCTTACACATAATGAAGATTCCTAAATTAGGTAAATTATGACTAGGGATTACTCTTGAAAAGGAGGCCCAGGTTAGGGAACTTGTCAGATTAAAGGATGAGGTTGAATGAACGAAATCTCTCACCTTAGTGATATAAATATATATAAATCACTATCTTTTGAGAGATGTTCAACAGAATTCCATTCATATAAAGAAAACCAACAAAGAAACCATGCCATAAATGGTTTTGAAGATGGGTTTGAAGGCTAAATCTTGAAGATGAGAGGTGGATTTGAAGAAATAAAGTGAATAGGTAGGAGGGGCACCCAAAAATAGGGAGGGGTGCATGTCCTACGTGGGCGCGCAAGTCGTGGTTTCGTAAGTATACTTCAGCAACACATAAGTACATGCACGATGGTCAACCCTTATTGTAATACATGGGCGAGACATAGATCAAGCCCTTAGTATTATCCCTAAAGACTTTCAAAAGAGTGGCTTTCATGTTTGGTTGAAGGGATAAGGTGACATTCATGTGTGTCCATTTCACTTAAGGGCTGGCCACTAAGGCGCGTAGGTGTTGATGAGTTCAACACTTAGGCCTTGTTCCCCATATTTAGATCTTTCGTTCAAGGAATGAAATTAACATAGAAGTGTTAGGAAGGATTCGAGAAGAGACTAGGGCTCCAAGGGCACAAATTTTAGTTTCTGGATCATTCCGTCCTAAAATGGGAGGGCCACAAGGGGTATTTATAGGCCTTTGGAGACCTTGGGTGAAAATAAATTAGGACACACAAGTCACCTGCTTGCCCAATATGTGGCGTGCAAGTATACTTGCACGACCATGTTGAAACTTGTGAATCCCAAGTTTAAACAAATCCCTGTTCATGGATTTTCAATTTTTTATGTTTTTTTCAAAGGATGAATCACTTTGGCCTATGGTATTTAACTTTTTCAGTCATTAGACTCTATGACAGAAAGCAGAGTCAAAAAACTCCCCCCTCAGAGTTGGATCCAAAAAAAGGAGGATTTGACTCTGAAGAAAATGGAGAAAACCAAGGAAATGCGTTGCGCTAGTGTTGGGAATTTTGATAGTGGTGCACATGTTCGAGCCGCACAGGCATTGGCTTGCAGGGGTGTGGCCTTGCCTATAAATATGTAACCATTCCTTGTGTAAAGAAGCCTATTATGAAAGATTCCTGCTCTCACCGCGCAAGTTTCCTTCATCGCGCAAGGGTCTGGTTTTCCACTGGTTCATTGTGTCGCGCATCTGTAGAAGCTCAATTTCCCAAGTGGTTGGCTAATATTGCCCCTGTGAAAAATATGAATGAAAAAATTATAGTTTTCATTGATTTTAGGTATCTTAATAAGCATTGTCCAATGGATAATTTTCCTGTTCCGATTATAGAACTCTTAATTGATGCAACAACTGGCTATGAAGCACATTCCTTCATGGATGGATATTCTGGATATAATCAATTCTGAATGGCGCCAGAAGATGAAGAATCAACAGATTTCAAATCCACTCAATGTGTGTTTTTCTATCAGGTAATTCCCTTTGGCCTGAATAATGCAAGCACAACATATCTATGTTCTATGCATCGAATCATCAAACACATTTTAGGTAAGTTTGTGGAATGTTATGTGGATGCTTTGGTGGTTAAATCCAAACAACATTATAATCAGTTGGTTGATTTGGAAGCCATAATCAAAAAAATTTGACAACATAATTTGAAGATGAACTCCTTAAAATGTGGTTTTTGGGGTAACCTCAGGAATAATTATTTTCATTTTTTTCTTTCATCGTGGTATCAAAGTCGATCCTGAGAAGACCAAGAAAATCCTTGGTATGTCACCTCCATATAATTGGAATGAATTGGGAAGAAATCAAGGAAACTTGGCCTATATTCTCCATTTGATCGCCAATTTGGTAGGAAAATGTTTTCCCTTCACCAAATTGATGAATAAGGGAGTCACTTACCAGTGGACTGAAGAATGTCAAGAAGCAATCAATATTTTCAAGAAATATCTATTGAGTCCACCAGTATTAATTCCAATTGTTTAAGGAGGTCCAGTTATTCTTTATGTGACAGCTTTAGAGAGAACATTGGGATCCTTCCTTTCTCAAAAGAATGATGATGGGAATGAAAACAACCTTTACTATCCTAGTAAGACTATGCTAGAAGCATAAACCTGATATTCAAGTATTGAAAAGTGATCCCTATAATAATATTTGAAGTTCATAAGTAGTGACACAACCTGCAACATCACTAGGTCCAATTGGTATCTCACAATAACCCGCTCAAATTAATCCATATTCGTCCAATGCTTACAGGACGTTTGTAAAGGTGGGATGTTATTTTGCAGCAATTTGATATTTAGTATGTGTCTCAAAAGGTAATAAAATTCCAAGATCTGGAAAATTTACTTGGTGAACACAATTCAATAGAAGATACATCTTCGGATATTGAACTTCCTGATGAGGAAGTATTCTTTATTCAAGATAGTCTTCAATCATGGGAAATGTACATTGATGGTGGACATCTGGCAAGGTGGGTAGTAATTTTGCAACAATTTGATATTTAGTATGTGTCTCAAAAAGAAATAAAGGGAAATGATCTAACTGATTTCTTTGCTGAACAGCCTTCAGTATTAGATACATCTTCAGATATTGAACTTCATGATAAGGAAGTCTTCTCTATTCAATATAGTCTTCAAACATGGGAAATGTACATTGATGGTGCTTCCTGAAGTCCAACAGGGAAGAAAATGGAAGATCCTAAATTCAAAAAATGTGGGTTAGGAATTGAGATCATTTCTCTACAAAACGTAGTGCTACCATATTTCTACGTATTATTTTTAGGTGGTACAAATAATGAAGTTGAATACCAAACTCTAATCGCAGGATTGTTGTTGGAGCTTTAGGCACAATTGAATCAAATAAAGTTGAAAGGTGATTTAGACCTGCTAATCAAACAAGTCAATGGGGATTATTCCAACAGAAAAGAAGAGTTAATCCCTTTGTATGATTACCTTAGATATTTAATGGTGGTGTTTCCTTCGGAACTGATATCTTCTTATGTCCTGTGATAAAAAAATGGCCAAGATGACGCAGTGGCTAATATAGCTACAGCTCTGGAAGATCCAAATCGGGACAAGACAATCATTAGTATTGCCCACAGTCATACAATTTCACCTTTTGTTCAAACCAGAATAGATGAATTCAACGAAATTAGTCCCATCTCTAAACCATATGGTCATACTACAGGATGGATGACACATATCAGAGAATACCATCAAAATGGAACAATTCCACCTGATAGAGCTGGGAAAGAATAAATCTGGTGACGTGTGGTCAATTTTACTCTTTATGATAGCCCATATCACATAGAGAAAATTATCTACAAAAGAGGTTTTGATGGAATTATTTTCTAATTCATAAATGGTGACGAGACAATGTCTATCATGAAAGAAGTGCATGCAGGAGTATGTGGTGCCCGTAAGTCTGGACATAGACTATCTGATCAAATTCAAAGGCTTGGATACTTTTGTACTTCAAAGATATAATATTGTGTTGATTTCCCTAAGAAGTTTCATTCATTCCAAGCACATTCCAGTTTCATTCATCAACCCCCAGAGTGGCTCCATACAGCTAAATAATCATGGCCATTTTCCACAAGGGGAATAGATGTATTAGGACCATATCATTCAGCTACGTCCAAGCAGTTTAAGTACATTCTTCCTACTACTGACTTATTTTCCAAATGGTTATAGGTAATTCCTCACAAAGAAATCAATTCTAAAATAATTGTTAGCTTCATCATGTCTAACATCATTACCAAATTTAGTGCCCCTCATACCATATTGACGGACAATGGCACCAAATTCTATTCATTCGAGGAAAGGAAGTTGTATTAAGAATACAACATCAAATCCAACCATTCCTCTCGGTATCATGCATCCGCCAATGGCCAAATAAGAGCCCTCACCAAGAAAATTTTAAATATACTAAAAAATATGGTGCATAATGATATGAATTTTTGGCCTAATAAACTCTTTCATGATTTATGGGATTATTAGACCACCACCCGCACTGCAACGTGGTCATCTCCATATTCATTGGTATATGGAATAGAAGCAGTATTTCCCATTGAGGTTCAGTTACCCTCACTCAGGATATCCATTTGTGGTTAGTCATCTATAAATGAACAATCTCAAAATATATTGGATGATTTGGAATGATTAGACGAGAAAAGATTGTGCACCTTGCACCACTTCGAATCCTATTAGAATCGTATAGCACGAGATTTCAACAAAAAAATCATCTTCATTCATTCATTCAGGGAGAATTGGTATTGGTTCTCATAACTCCAATGATACCAAGAATGAAACCTCACATGCTGGAGCAAAAATGGGATAGACCTTATTCAATACATAAGGTCTACTCTAATGGAGCTTATTCATTAATATCAATGGATAGAGAACATATCACTACTCCAACCAATGATAGATTTTTAAGAAGTATTTTTGGTAACACAAATACTAATACGTCCAACAAGACATTAAACTGCATAATCGTTGGTCCATGCATATGACCTTAAATAACTCGCACCGTCGTCCAACATGACGTTAAACTGTGCCATTGTCCAACATGACGTTAAAATGTGAAAAATACCCTAATACATCTAACATGACATTAAACGGTGTCCTATTTTGACCTTACTGCATGACATTAAACTGAACAGTCCTCCTTTCGTCCGACATTACGTTAAATTGTATTATCCCCATTGTCTTAGGTACAGGACGCTAAACTGTACAGCACCATTATTGTCCAACATGACGCAAAACCGTGTTCACGTCCAACATGACATTAAACTGTGTCCCTATATTTGTCCTACATGACATTAAACGGTACTGCTCATTCGTCCTACATGATGTAAAATTGAACAAAGTCCCTTAATATGTCCTACATGATGTTAAACTGTACCTCTCATTTGTCCTACATGATGTAAAACTGAACAAAGTCCCTTAATACGTCCTACACGATGGTAAACTATATTTTCCCCCTATTACATGACACTAAACTATGCATCACCAATAGTCCTAACTGTATTACTTTAAACTGCATAGTCCCTTCATATGTCCAACATGACATTAAACGGTGCATCGTTATATTGGTTTCAACCTCTTCTTTCTCACACCGATTATGACTCATGTGAGCTTAGAGTAAACTTCAACAATAACACCCTCTTTGGTCCGCTAACCATGTGTAAGTCCCGACAAAAATTTTTAAGTCGTTGTCCTCAAAAAACAACATGATTACCAATTCATTATTTAATCAAACTACGCGGACGTCAATCCTGGCCTTCTAGGCTGGGTACGTAGGAAACCTCTAGAGGTTCAGGCCCAAAATCAATCTCTTCACATTGGTTCACCTTTGTTTCATACGATATTGATACGT
Source organism: Viscum album (assembly GCA_963277665.1). NCBI lineage: Eukaryota > Viridiplantae > Streptophyta > Magnoliopsida > Santalales > Viscaceae > Viscum > Viscum album. The sequence goes on from OY728129.1 coordinate 311,061,641, forward strand.
GAAACTGCCCCTAGAACCAATATTTTTTACATTGGTTCACCATCATCCTTGCTATATGATGTTAAACTATTCACACATTGGTCATGTACGACAATAAACTACAACATTATTTGACACCCTCACCTGAGATTGAATCATTATTTACATTGATCTCCAATCATGTTATATTCTAATGACTACATGAATACATTGCAATTCCCGAACCTTTTAGCTTGGGTCAAAAAATCATTGCATTAAAGTCCCCTTTCACCCTTCACATGTACGAACCAAATATGTACAAAGGGTATTTCAAGAACTACGTGTGGCTTGATTCCCATCTTTATGGGATACGTAGGAATGCTCGAGCATCACTCGAATCTAGCCACAAGACATTCTTCCTAACCCCAAATTCCACTTTTAGTCTTTTGGTTGAAAAGTCCCCCTGTGAAAACATGAATGTGGTATGGAAACCCTGGTCTTCATTCACATCCGGTTTATAAAAAACATTTTGCACTCCTTATAATGGTCTGAGCTCTATGACCCTAAACTAAGATCTCCTGCACTCTCATCCCACATGAAAGTAAACTATATTTCAAGAACTACATATGGCGTGATTCCCATCCTTATTGGATATGCAGTGAATTACATCACCTCAATCCAGGACCCATCAACAACATGATTATGGGTAGCATTGGTATGTGTATCTCTACATGCATTGAAAAATGCCCATTTTGTTGTGTCATACACCTAACCATAAATACTTCCAGATATCCATAACCATTTTCTTGACTTTTGGTCACAAAATGACTAATACCTGAGAGTTATTTTTCCTGACTATGAAGCTTGTGCCCTTAGGCGGCCTTGCATAAACAGTCTATGTAACAGAATTATCAGTAAAAAGATACTATTATTTGACTATGCACCCAATGCCCTTAGGAGGCCCTGCATAATTCAACCCCATAACTTGTTTTTTTATAGAATGGTAGCTTCTTTCTTGGGATGAAAACCTCTTTTTTCCTTAGTTTTCTTGATGAAAATATGTAGGGATCCAAAAATATATCCATCCTTAAAATATTATTCCATACACTTTTTCATGATTTCAAATTATTTATGTCAATGGTTTATATTATACATCCATACATTTGGGTTAGAACTTCATAGGAGTGACATTCATCCAATTCATAGATAATCATGATTGGAATTATCCTCTTCATATTCAAGTACATCTCTCCATACAATAGACTTTATGCTTCGGAAAATTTGAATCTCCATAAACTTTCACCAGCTTTTAGAATTAGAAAATTAAAATTTCTGAGAGTTGTTTTTCCTGACAATGCAACATTCTCCCTTAGGCGGCCTTGCATAAGTAGTCTATAAAACATTCCTTTCAGCGAAAAAATGCTATTATTTGACTATGTAGACAATGCCCTTAAGTGGCCCTGCATAATTAAACACCCTAACAGGTTTGATAAATAGTGGTAACTTCATTATTTGGAAATACTTCATCTAATGCCTTTTAGCCCTTTTTCATATCATTCCTTAGATTCAAAATTTCATACGTAATAGTTTACATGTTTTCCTCCATACTGGAATATGGTAATATGATTTCAGATAAATTATCAATGAATTGAGTCAATTTTAATCAATTAGGTCAAAGCTATTTAGACCTTAAACGTTAGCCTTTTTATGCCCGACATTCATGAAATTAAACTACCTACAAAAGACAAGGGATCTATGAACAAAAGTCAAGTTCCATCTCACTAAACATACATTTCATATGATTTAGTTAATATTGAGAAATTAATGATTCAAAGTTTTTAGGGTTATTTTTAAAATCCTCGTTAAAATGAAACTATGCTTACTAGGCCAATTGGCTTTGGTAAAAATTTAAAGCAAGTATCAAAATAAGGCATGCACAAACGATTGAAGATGAAGGTGTATTTCATTGATGAACAAGAGTTAGAAAGAAATCCATAGAGGGGAGTATCTTCTCTTTTCCAAGAATTACATAATGATGTCATCATAAATCTTCATTTTATTTACAGCATCCCGAGATTTATTAGCAGCCACTTGAAGCTCATGCACTCGACCAGCTTCACTCTTTCCAGCTTGATGGAGTGCTTTATTGGCATATGAAATGAATTTCATACAATTTTTTTGAACTCCTTACAGTGAATTATTATACAGGTCAAGTTCCCCAGTAATAACATCTAACTTTTGCTGAAGGTGCATCTGCTGGACAACATTCTCCTTGATCTTATGCTTGATATCCTTCAACTTGGTACCATGATCAACCTCAACTCGGGACACCGCAGCCTCAAATTCACTTACATTGGCCAACAACCTTACTCTGGTTAGGTCATGATGGTATTTCTGCTCCTTCTCCCTTCTTAAGATGACTTGTTTCACTACGGCATGGATCTCTTGATATCCAGAACCACCAAGTCCCAACCTGACAAACAGAGATGACAGTCGAGGGATCTTCGATGACAGCTCTTCAAGAGGCACTTCAGATATGATCTTACATATATCCTTCCATTCCTTGCATCGTGAAAATTGGAGCGCCTTTTGTACGTTCGGGTTTGACTCAACATCACTATCACTGCGGGGAATATAATATGAGATTAATGCACTTAGGGAAGTGATCTATTATGTTCCTTCCCCATTGACCCGTGTTTCTTCACTTTCTATTCCCGTTGGGGCAGAGGCTGAGACTTCACCTCCAGATCAAGCCACTGAAATTGACATCCCTGCATAGTCATTTGAAAGCTTTTGGCTAGTTTCAAAGGATGAAAAAATTTGATTAAGTTACCTTGAAAATTAAGTAAAACCACAATTTTTTTTATTTCTTGCCCAATAGTAGACCAACAGTAGGAGAAATCTCCTCCCCATTATTCCTATATTCAACAATATTTTCAAGAAGAGTTTGAGGAATCTCTACTGGGTTCATCTCCACTTGATCCATTGTCTCTGCAATAGTAGGGTTTCTTATACCCCCTTTAGGAAATGGGAGTTCGGCAGGTTGTTCATATGGAACTTCACATTTGAACTATTCATGATTAGAGATGTAATAATAAGTTATATTAACAGGACGAAGGATAAAACTCATGTCCAAAATACTCTAAATTACATGGCAATTTAGCATGATCTAAAATATCTTCGAAAGATGCGCCAAGTTTCATCATTTCATCTAATGATATCTCGGAATCCTAGTTAGCATCACCAGTGAGAGAATTTGATGTATCAACTTGGTGACCCACATCATGCAGCCTATGACCCTGAACAACATCATCAGATAAAATAGTAAGATCAATTGCAGTGTCCTCTAATTTTTCCGGTGCAGCGGTTGAACCTAAAGTATCACAGAATGGAATTGATTTTATTTTTTCATTCAAAATTTTATAAAGCATTGTTAATTTACCAGAAGTAGGCTCTTCTGTCCTTGCAGCAGCAGCAGGAGGGGTACTAGGAACAGATGATGGCTCCTCTTTAGGAGCAGCCAAGCCAGAATGAACTTGTGATTGTTCACCATCACCCTTCGTCGTCCTCAAAGGAGGGTTACTCCACTCCCTCTAACCGGAAATTGAAGAAGACCATGCAATCCCATGAAGTATGAGTAACCTTTTCATGGATTAAGACTCATTACAATCCAAAGGACTTTCCACTACTGATGAAACATTTAGTTGTATACTTCCTCCTCCAATGATTTTGCTTCTTTGTATTTTTGGGAGTGTTGAAATTATCCTCTCCAAATAGAGGTATTGGAGAGTGAAAATACCTTTCTAATTACTCATCCATGGATTGATGGCCTGGAGATACCACGCCCGGCTCATGAGGATATTCATTAGCCCCAATGGTAGTACCACTAGGGCTATACTGTGGTGAAAGAACCTCAAAAGTTCCTTTCTTTGAAAGCTTCAAGATGATGAATATAATTTCCGTAATTAAAAAATCTTTGAATGAAATTAGTTTGGAAAGAAAATAAATAAAGAGACTTACATCTTCAGGAGCCACGTAATCATGCCACTCCTCATCTTCGGAACCACCAGTCCAATCAGTGGTGCCACAATATATCATTTCTTTCAACTTCTTGGTGATAGGAACAGAATTTTGTATTACATGTATGAGCATCACCAGCTCTCTGACGTAAGTTCACACTTCCTAGGGATTATCCTCGATACAAATTTCAGTAGAAGCCCGAAGATTCCCCATTCCAGGGATGTGTAGTCCTTCATATAAATCCAGACAGGTGGTTTTAGTATTTCAATATAGACTACGCCATGTCTAGACAACCTTTGGTCGGAGAGATTAAGCATGTGTACCATAAGGTTGTGAGGAGGGTCCTACAATCTTAGACATCCGCTTCTTCCCAGCTTCAGCAAATACAGATAAAGGATAAGAAAATAAGACTTTTTGCTCTATAATGTAATGATTATTAAATTTACCCAGTGAAATAACTCACTAGGAGTTGATGGAGTTGGTATCTTGATTCTGACAGGAGGATTATATCTGGAACGAGGCCGCTTTGCCGCATCTACTGCCTCATCATCCCCATATTGGGAATCTGGCGAGTTAGCCCTAGGTGGGGATCCTAGTGAATCAGCTCCAGGTGGGGAAGCGTCACATTAATGACAAAGGTTTTCATTATCTATAGTTATTTTATTTTTCCCCACCTGATAAACCAGACGATTCAGCACCCCTTCAGGGTATGATGCTATCCAGTTCTAGGCATGCCATGTAGTCAAGTTACTTGCCGCTTTGTCAACTGGTAGATCAAACATTGCCCCGATCTTCTCCATATATGTCAGAAACCATATTTGTCGGGCAACCATAAGATTCTACTCTGACCTGACATGCACAGGAGGGGATACAATAGTCTTCCACAGAAACTTGAATTGGCATGAAAATTTGTATGGAGCATAAGCCTCGCATATAATATCTCCACCAGTCCTGGTGGCCAGTACACTGTCTCTGCAAGCAAGTATGTATGCCCTCAATTCATGACCACTGGTTCCATCATAAACAAACCTCCCGGTTGGTGGGTTTGCATATGGAAAGAAATTTAATTCCTTTTACATGTTCAGCCTCACCTTCATATAATATATGTTTAGAGCTAATAGAGAAACTCCAGAAAATGCCTACCCTGATGGGCCTGAAAGAACATCCAGGAATCTATACTCCATTCTGTACATTATATGTATTGAAATGAGTGCTAATCCATCCCCAAAAAACATATAGTGGTCCCACTATTCTAAAAGGATACATACCAATAATGACCTAGAGTAAGCTCTTGTGAATCTTTGCCAAAATGGGGGTGGACAACCAAACAAATTTTTTATCAGCCAACTCGGCTGCCACAACGAAAGTCCCAGGCCGGACGCATCCCTTCGAATCCCTGACTGGAAGAAGATAAAAACAGAAACACAAGGCTATGAAGCCCACCAGAGAAGTCATTTTTTGGAATCTCCAATTTACTTCATATCCCCACATCTCAAATTCTCTTGCTTCCAGGGTCGGCCAGAATATGCCAAGAGCACCCCTCTTCTCTGTTCTGGGGTAGGTAGCAGGACGAGAAAAGGTGGTCCCCTTCTCCTTTGAATTATTCTCCTCCTTCTTAGTAATAAAAATATTCATCCACTCCCCTGGATCAATATACATTCTAGAATATGTTTGGGAGGTCTTTGAACTCTTGAACTTGTGGACAATTTTCAAAAACTCCTGATCCGAAACCGGAGACTTCTCCGAATCATTCCAATTCTCCTTGGGAGGGGTGATTTTATCATATATGTCACCCAGAATTGGAGCCCCCGAGATCTTGTGGACATCCCATATACTTATACCAACTTCTCCATGATTTAGATGGAAATAATTGGTTTCTGATCTCTAGATGCTGATTAGCTCCGGCACAAACTCATCATTCCTATAGACATATTTCTACCCAGCCCATATAGCTTCATATATCACAGCTCCTTTCAAATCATTGACAATCTAAGCATAGGTTTGTCACACCCAGTATGCCCACATCCAAGTTGTCTACAGACATCCTCCATGACAGAAGTACCAACTCCTCTTCCATCGTTTGGATTGATCCATCTGAGAATTTTGACAGATTGAAGGATAACATTGTGGATTCATCTTGGGCTTGTGAGGTTTTAGATCTGGCGCACAAGGTCTATAATGCATCAAATAGGCCTTCTCTACTGTTCCAATATTTATAAATTCTCCTCCACAAGAGATATTTGCTGAAGAAAAATTGGTGTAACTTTGAAACTAAGAATTTGGGAGATAGTTATTTGCCTCTAGAATGATGATATCTTGCAGATGACCATGCCCATACAGAGGAAAGTAGATGCTCTGTGGAATGTTATGATGATACTTCTTGAAGTACTTGGCCAAATCAGGAAGAGTGTTGTCGCAGATATCATAGTAATCATAGCCTACAACGTTCATCATATCCTCCATTTGTTTGTTGGACAGTTCATCAGCTGTTCTGATTATTCTAGAAGAAATTTAATCTACACAAACGTAAAATAACTAACTCTTAAGTATGTTTATTTTTCATAAATTTTTTTGAAGAAATTCGAAATAATGGCTAACGCGTTAAGGTGCCCAAGTCCAAATTTGGCATTCAAGTATGGTTTTTTTGGAAAGTTTTTGGCGTGAAGGAATCACCGTTCAAGTCAAAATACATCTACAGAAGCGCGAAACAATGAACCAGAAAAAAATAGGACACTTTCATGATGAAGGCAACTTGTGTGGTGAGAGAAAGAATCTTTGAGAACAGGTTCCTTGGTTTTCTCATTTTTCCTCAGTTTCACATCCTCCTACATTCGGATCCAACTATGAGGGGGGGATTTTGTTGACACTCCATTCCATCATAGAGTCTAAGGACTAGAAAAGTGAAATACCTTTGTCCAAAGTGATTCATCTTTTGAAAAAACATCAAAAATTGACAAAGGAATGAACAAGGATTTGTTTATACTTGGGTCGTGCAAGTTTCATCATGGTCATGCAAGTATACTTCCGTTCCTCATATTGGGCACACAGGTGACTTGCGTTCCCTAAGTTATTTTCACCCATGGTCTTCAAAGGCCCATAAATACCCCCTGTGGGCCCCCCATTTCAGGACGGAATGATCCAGAAACTCAAATTTGAGTTCTTGGTGCCCTAGCCTTTTCTCAAAGCCATCCGAACACTTCTAAGGTAATTTCTTACATAGAACTGAATATCTAAAGAGGGGGAACAAGGACTATGTTTTGAAACTCATCAACACATATGCACCCAAGGGAGAGCCCTTAAGGGAAATGACCACACTTGTGCGCCGCCTTATCCCTTAAAAAAAAACTTGTGCGCCACTCTTTTGAAATTATTTAGGGATAATACTAAGGTATTCATCTAATTCTCACCCATGTATTACCCTAAGGGTTGATCGTCATGCAAAACATGTGCACCCACACTGGACTTGCATGCCTCTCTCTTTTTGGGTGCCCCTCCTACCTATTCACTTTCTTTCTTCAAATCCATCTCTCCTCTTCAATATTAAGCCTTAAAAACCATCTTGGAGACCATTTAGGGCATGTTTCCTTTTTGGGTTTCCTTATCTAAATGGAATTCTATGGAACATATCTCAAAACATTGTGATTTACATATCTTTATATCACTAAGGTGAGATATTTCACTCATTTAACATCATTATTTAAGATGAGAATTTCTCTAACCTAGGCCTCCTTTTTAGGAGTAATCCCCAGTCATAATTTCTCTAATTTTTGCATCTTCTTTAGGAGTAATCCCCACTCATAATTTCCATTAACTTAGGACTCCTTATCAGGAATAAGTCCTAAGTCTCCAGTCTCCTTAACAAATGGGCCTCATTTTTAGGAGAAAGTCCCAATATTAAATTCCCAAATATTGGCATCCTCCTTAGGAGTAAGCCCAAAGTCCCCAAACCTGGGCATCCTTTTCAGGAGTAATCCCGAGTCTTCATGTTCCCATAATTTTTGACATCCTCTTCAGGAGTAATCCCCAAGTTCTCAATTATGGGAATCCTCTATAAGTGAATCCCCCAAATTCCATTTTCCCTTAACCTATGAATCATCCTTTAGAGTAAGCCCCAGTCATAATTCTTGTTAACCTGGGCCTCAATATTAGGAATAAGTCCCAGTTCTCAAGTCCCTTTAACCTAGGCCTCCTTCTTAAGAATAAGCCCGAGTAATAATTTCTCTTAACGAGTCTTAATTTCGTTGGATTTGGACTTCCTTCTTAGGAATAATACCCAATCATAAGTCCCCTCTAATTTGGGAATCCTTCTAAGGATTATGTCCTAAGTTAAGTATCCAAATCTCTATAATGCACATATACATTAATGGACATTGTTTTCAGGTTTCTACCCAGAAGAATATCCCACCTATATTCGGTATTCATACATACATAATCCCCACATTATTTCTTATGATTGAATCTTTCATGGAAAAATTGTTAGGCTTTACCAATACCATTTATTTCTCACACTATGTATGACTCACGTGATATTAGAGCATAAAAATAATTATGACAACTTTTTTGAGCCATCAGTCATCCATAAACCTCACACTTCACTCTCGAACTACATGGGTTCTAATTCCTTTTCGAAAAAAAGTTACGTAGGTAGCCCATCTGTAGGTACCATCCCAACTCAAAAATAATCCATGTCCTTCTGAATGATAATAAACTTCAAGTGCCCCGTTGAGTGGCTTTAAAACCAGTATGGTTATCATAATAACCAAGAGATCTCTATACAATGTATTGAAGGATACCATTGACTTGGAATCTATATCAAATATAGATGATTCTATATAATTTTAGAACCTCAAATACATATAAAATATTCTCTAAATCTCCTACATATTAATCATTGATTTTCATATCTAAAGGATATCACATTTTCATACATGGTATTTTAATAAGGATTCACGAACATAACCTAAATTTATAAAGAGTGTCCCGGAGTGGACCATAATTCCCCTAAAAGAGGTGTGATGAGTCCGAACTCCCATCCTCTCGACCAATGTAAATTCTTAACCCTCATCGGTTCACAACTAATGAGCACCTAGCATTGGAAAGTAGGTCCAAATGGATATATAATCATTGGATGTTTCCAGTTCTATGAAAAAACCCGTTATAAACCGATTGTAATGTTTGAACCTTAATCAAACAAGGTCATCCCCATTTCCATAGGAAACATAAATGTGATAACATTTTTTGTTATGGTAGAATGTGTTGGGAATTCATTGATTATTACCAAATGAGATTTAAACTCACCCAATGCTTTTGAACAATGGTCTATTTGTATATGTTATATAACAAACTATATCAAAGGGAACTGTTTATTAAATATCAAGTGGTATATCAAGATACCATGGAAATGTATTGTGGGGTTTGACCATGGATCCAATTTGGGATATACATGGGATGATGCCACATTAGATTCATAGTGAATTGTTATCTTTTAGAAATTGATTATTTTGATCTATTTTTTCTACTGTAAAATTGATATTATTGCTCAGTTGGTTTAAATGTTGAGTTGTAATACCTATATTCTTGAATCATATATATGGTTTGGTTGTTTATATATTTTCTTGATATGTTCACTGATTTTTATCAGAAAATTTTTCTTATACTGTTCTCTTAAGACCGTGGCATTTTTTACATTCTATTTTTTAGGTTACTAATTTTTAGTGTCACTTATGCCTTCTGATAAGAAAATTGTTGAGGGTAGAGATGTTAGAAATGAGATATTGTAACACCCCAAGCTTCTATGGTACACTTCTCTTTGAATAATGAAATATCATGTGTTGTATGCAACATCGAGTTCTAACACACACCACAACCAAGCAAACTAGCCGTTATGAATACTAATACCCACTTATTGAAATTTATAAATTTTAGTTTTCAAACTGGACTTAATTTTTGGATTTTGAATATCGAAATTATCCTAGGATGAATTTTTGGTATTTTTCTGAAAAACATCATTTTTTATGAATAGTGAAACCACTAAGTGGAAGTTAAAAAAACATAATTTTTCATAAAACATAATTTTAAAACTTCTTTTTGTGGAATTTTAAAAATTCTAGAGACATGTTTAATATCAAGGAGTAAAATGTGGTTCATTGAGCTGAAAATAATTTTTGTTGAATTTTAAATTTTTTACTTTTATTTACCACGTATAAAAGTAAATAGGGTAATTAAGGTTAAAAAATGATATTAATATTACCCTAAAACATTTTATAATTCTATTGGACAAGTTTATGTCGATCAAAAACAACCTTAGGAATAATATATTTTCATTTATGTCCACTTGGATTAGATTAAGACATTTATTATTATTTAATTCAAAGAAGAGTTAAAAGAGTTAAAATCAAAGTTTATTTAATAATACATTTTTAATATAGGGTTACACATAAGCTAAATTTGATTTTAAATATTTATTAAAAATATAAAAAGATTTCATACATAAAAATAGTTTATTTATAATTTTTATACATTGAGTAATATAATTTATTTATGACACAATGATGATTCACCAATTACCATAATAGTAAAAAATTAAAATTATTGATATTATAAATAAGGAAATAAAAATAATTTGAGACTTTTTATGAATTAAACTAATTTTATTGGTTAATATGACATGTTATGATTGATTTAATTAATTTTTTTCGAAGTAATCATTCTGTTATAATTTTCAAAAAAATCAGTTTTCCAAATAGTGTCAAAATTGACATAAAAGAGTTTTTAAAATAAATATTATATTATTAATTGATATCCAATTTCTAAAAATCTAAGGTCCTACCAAGAGACTTATATCATGATTGGTGTATCATTAATGGACCACTTGGGTGTCTCCTGAAGGTATATAGTATGTTTATTAACTATATAATTTAAAAATACAATGTTACATGGTAAGTGTCAAACTAATTTACTAAGAGTTATAACTAAAATATAAGGTTAATATAATGACTCAAAAATGCCTAAATTATATTGGTTGAGTTTTTTTCTACCTATAACCACCTTAAACTTTAATGTATCTTCATTGGAGCAATTATAAACCTAATATGAATTTATTATAAAATAATATATCTAGCTTTTCCAAAGGTTCCCCTCACCACTCTTATAAACGGGCACTCACCCTTCTCATTAATTCACACCTTCATAGCTTTTTGGTTCAGACAAACCCTGACCAAATGCTCTCTAAACATCATTAAAATCATCCTAGAGTCCTTCTTTTAGTCAGAAAGTCATCCTAAGGAGCCCTTTTGATCAAATCAAAAGGAATAACCCGAAGAAGAGGTATTGATTTCACCACCCTTTTTCAAGTCCCTTTCTTCTGCCACTTATTGTTTCATAGTTATTACCATTCTAAAATAATAATTACAGTATATTATTATACTTTTATGTTATTATAAAAATGTTACAACCATATTTAAGTATTCCATCCATCCATTGATTTACATGTCACCATACGTGCGTACGTACAGCTTACCGTCTCCACGTCAGGGTGTAATTGTTATTCAAAACATTATTATTTGGATGGGAATAATAATGATGTTTAATTCATGTAAATAACAAATATAACATGATAATTATTCTGTATATATGATATACCATACAATTATATATTATTTTAATATCAAAATAATGATATTGTCGCTCGTGCATACGTACGGACTACCGTCTCCACGAACGTGATGAGATTCAATATCCATCGAATCCATTAAAGTTTAATTCTCATTTGATGAATAAAAATAATTTATAAGGACTTGGTATAATTATGGATATGAATAAGATACAACCTATCCATAACAAACACGTCATATGTAACAAAACATATAAAAGAAAATGGGTAATTTAACACCCGAATCGACGATAATTATAAGATATTATTAACAAAGAAATGTTAAAAGATCAAATATGATATCATATAAATGTATATGATTCTTGTATAATTAAATAACAATTATTTCACCATTATATAGGAGGTTAAATGACCCTCAACCAAGGAAAAGTACAATGTAAGTGTTTATTTCACCTGGGATTTCTTTATCATCAACATCCATGTTTCTTAAAAATTTATTTAAAAACATTTTTTCTATTTACAAGAATATGGGTTAAAGTAATTTATACCCTTTTTTGACTTTTTATAAGAGGTTAATAATGTAATAATTCCGCCTTTTTCCAAACAAGGTTCTTTTTAAACTATTTGACAGAATTAAGGTTAGAATGTTTTTTAACTTATTCTGCGAGTGCAGCTATTTTCCGCTGTTATAAAATATTTGAATCTTCCCTTAAAATCATATAATAAATTTTCAATGTAATTGTTTTATTTTATAATAATGTGACTTTTAAATTATTTTAAAAAAAGAGAGATATTTCTCTTAAACAGTTTTGATTTCTTCTATGTCAACATCCTTTGATGGATTTAAAGCTTATTTGAAGTTGATTTATTATAAAACAAAACATCCATATTTTATTGAAGGTATTGTGATATGTTTGACTGTGGATGTGTTATTTTTATACCATTCATGGTTTATGGTGAATGTATGGAAATTTTATATGCTAGTTTTAATACGAATTTTTATGATATGTTTAAACCTGTTCATATGAGGAATGCATTGGACTTAATAAGTGATGTGTAGAGCCAGCTATAGCTCCTCGATGCATCGGTAGGTCTCATGAGACAAACTAGTTTCTTGGCACAAGGCCTTGACATAATTTTATTTTTAGTCTTGGCACGAGGCCTTGGCTATGTGGTTATGATAGTCTGGAATTATGCATTCCATCATTATGAAAGTGGTTATTGATATTTCATGTGATTATTCGACTAGTAGAATATCCATGTGAATATGTAAATGGCATTATTTCATTTTATATTTGCTATATTATGCTGAAGTTCAATTTTAAAAGTCTGTTGTTTTAGTTATACATTACCTTTAATGTTTATTCTTATTTATGAAAGTTTCCGCTATATTGTTATCCTTACTGGGCATTTGAGCTCACCCCTTTTCTATGTTTTATTTTTCCCAGGATGTGAAGAAGTAATTTATGAATGACCTGCAGGGATAGTATGAGGGGATACGAGTGTGGACTATGGAGACTATATTGTTGTAGTTTTCATTTAATGATGTAATGTGAACTTTATTAATGTATCTAGTTATTTGAAGGATACTAAACTAATCGGTGTTTCAATATTTGATCTTTCATGTGATCATGCCAATTTTTTGTAATAATGCACTGACTCTGGGTAACTAGGGTCGGGTCATTACAGTTGGTATAAGTGGGAGGTTTAATAAAAACCTTGGAAGCTAGATTTAGATAAACTATTATTAGAGCACATAGATTTAAGATGCAATTTGAGGATTAGTATAGAATAACTTCTTAGAATTTTGGTATTGTTGATATTTTGTGAGTTTTCTAAGCAATACATCCCTGTCTGGATACGAGCTGGTAGAGGCGGCTCTGGCACAAATGTACCTAGGGGTATAACCCGAAAAAACCGCTTTGAGCTAGACTCAAATGGGAATTGGTGAACGACAAGGGGCCTTGCTACACTCTTGGTTACGACACTCCTGGGGGATATGCTTAGAATAACTCTTATTTTCTTTAAAAATAATTATGAAGGGTTTATGAGTATATACTTCCTCAAAGAAAACTTTTATATGATTATGGATTATATCCATAAATTGTTCAATTTATGTAAAGTGTTTTATAAGTATAGAATTATGTGTTTGGATTCATTAACTAATATAGTTTATGCTATTGTTTAGAAATGGTGACTAGTGGAAGAAATGGAAACCGTATCAATGCACACACTCCATGTAGGGATTTCCCTCCTACTCAAGATAATAATAGTGGAGCTAGTGATGAAACTGTTGCTGATCAGCTAATCACCATACTAGGATAAGTCACTCAGGTTATGAATAATAACCTTACCCATATGGAGCACCCTGATCCACAGTGAGGAGGATCAATGTTAGATTGCTTCATGTGGAAACAACCACCAACGTTCAATGGGAGTAAAAATCCCATAGTAGCTGAGCAATGGATAAGTTCCCTAGAGAAAATATTTCAGGCTTTGGGGAGTAGTGAAAGGGAAAAAGTTTTCATTGCAGTTTATCTCCTAACTGGAAATGCTGATCAATGGTGGTCATTGATTCAAAACATGAAGGAAGATGAGAAAGAATCAAATATGGAATGGAGGGAGTTCAAAGATCTGTTTTTATAAAAATACTTTCCTCATGACCATCGAGAAGATACGGAAAGGCAATTTCTGAGTCTGAGTCAAAAGGAGGATGAGAATGTCGTAAAGTATGAGACTAACTTTACAAGGTTAAAAAGGTATGCTGGATATTAAATACGTAACCCAAGAAGTAAGATTTATTGTTTCTTTCATGGGTTAAAACCATTTATCCATCGATCATTAGTCTCACAAATCTTCTCGTCGTATGAAGATATAGTCTCATGTGCTATCAAGACAGAAAATGAATTTTCTAAATCTTATGACACTAAAGTAAAGCAGGAGAAGAAGAGAATGATGGATCAAGAGACAAATAAAGGGAAAAATTGAATGAAGTATTTTCCATTATGTGAAAATTGTAGGAAGAAATACCATGGTACTTGCCTAAAAGAAATGGGAGTTTGTTATAAATGTGGAAAAAAGGTCACCAGGCTCGTGATTGCAAGGGAAAGAAAGAGGCTATCAATGTTGAATGATACAATTGAAGAGAAATGGGGCTTTATGAAAATGAATTCCCTAAGCGCCAAGGGAACTTACCTCAGAAAATTCCAAGGGATCATGGCCAAGCTTACGCTGTTACAACAGATAAAGAGGAATAATTAATGTATTGGTGTTTTTGGACATAAGGATTATATTTTGGTTATGAGAATAATGTGATATATATAAGGATTGTACTGGAGTACATATTGTTCTCATTAAGGTTTTCATATGACTAAGGTAATCATATTTTCAGTATGTGATAATAAGAGAAACTTTACTTTGGGGGAATCTGATGTTACAATTGATTTTGGAATTTAGATATCTTTTACAGAGAGTCTGGACAGAGGTAAATTGGATAACTATAATGTTTGGAATTGATTAAGTTAAACATTGGATAGTATTATTTAAAGTTAAAACATTTTTTTGATTATTTTTGGAATATTATGATACTATAGTTTTAGGAAAAGGACAACCTATAGGTCGGGAGATAACTTTTCGCATCAGACAGAGCTACATGAATCGACCCCACAACCATATTGTGAGAGTCCCTATTTATCTACCACTAGCCTACAAGAAGTTCCTGGTTTTTACGAAATATTTTTCATCATTATAATGGTATGTGTGTTAACATTTATAACCTTATATGATTAGGAAAAATATAATATTTTTGAATTCTGTTATCTTTTGGAGTGAAAGATGAGTTTGTGGTAGAAATTAGTTGAAATATGAAACTCTACCTATCAAGTATATATATATATATATATATATATATCACTTATTCTATGAAGAAATTAATTCTTAAACTTCAGGGATGGTATATTAAAACCAAAAATGTGTTATCCTAATAACTCATGTTTTGTTGAACTGATGATATTTTAAATCATTATAGATTGATGGCTTTGAGACCCTCAATTATACACTTGTTTGTGATTGATGACCTCAATCGCTCCCTTTAAAAATTTATGTTTTCCCTCTAATTACATGTCTATAATTTCCACCAATATTCTCTTATTCGAATCCCTAATTTGTTGGTGACATTTTCATTTCCCTTTCCCTCTTATTAAAACTAAATTTTAATAACCCTATTTCCGATATGGGTTTTCCACAAAGGTATTTTTCTATTTTCAACCTTTTATTTTCGAAAAACAATTTCAAATTGTGAGGACTCAATTTATTTATGGAGGGTAGAATGTAATACCCCACGCTTCTATGGTACGATTCTATTTGAATAATTCAATAGCGTGTGTTGTACGCAACATCGAGTTCTAACACAAACCACAACCAATCAAACTTGCCGTTATGAATAGTAATACCCACTTTTTGAAATTTATAAATTTTATTTTTAAAAATGGACATCATTTTTGGATTCGGAATATCGAAATTATCCTAGGGTGTATTTTTTGTATTTTTCTGAAAAACTTCATTTTTTGATGAATAGTGAAACCACTAGGTGGTAGTTAAAAAAACTGCATTTTTCATAAAACCTAATTTTACTACATCTGTGAGTGTAATTTAGAAAATCCGAGAGACAGAGTTAATATCAAGGAGTAAAATGTGGTTCAATGAGATGAAAATACTTTTTGGTGAATTGTAACTTTTTAATTTTATTTACCACGGTTAAAAGTAAATAGGGTAATTAAGGATAAAAATGATATTAATATTTCCCTAACACATGTAATAATTCTATTGTACAAATTTATCTCGTCCAAAAACAACCTTAGGAATAAAATATTTTCATTGAGGTCCACTTGGATTAGATTAGGACATTTATTATTATTTAATTCAAAGAAGAGTTAAAAGAGTTAAAATCAAAGTTTATTTACTAAAACATTTTTAATATAGGCATACACAAAAGATAAATTAGATTGTAAATATTCATTAGAAATCTAAAAATATTTCCTACATGATAATATTTTATTTATAATTTTTAGACATTTAATTATTTAATTTATTTATGACACAATGATGATGCAATAATTACTATAATAGTGAAAAATTAAAATAATTGATATTATAAATACCAAAATAAATATAATTTGAGTCTTTTTATGAATTAAACTAATTTTCTAGGTTAATAAGACATGTTAGGAGTGATTTAATTAACTTTGTTTGAAGTAATCATTCTGTTATGATTTTTACAAAAATCAATATTCCAAATAGTGTCAAAATTGACAAAAAGGAGTTTTGAAAACAAATATTATATTATTAATTGATATTCAATTCCTAAAAATCTAAGGATTGGACAAGAGACTTATATAATTATAGGTGTATCATTAATGGACCTCTTGGGGGATGATTGGATGTATATAGCATGTTTATTAAATATATAATATAAAAATACAAAGTGACATGGTAAGTGTCAAACTAACTAACTAAGAGTTAAAACTAAAAGATAAGGTTAATATAATGAACCAAACCTATCTAAATTTTATTAGTTGAGTAATATTCGACCCATCCCCACCTTAACCTTTAAATTATACAATTTTTAGCCATTAGAAACCGAATTTTAATTTATTATAAAATAATATTTCTAGCTTTTTGTCAAAGGTGCTCCTCAACCCTTTTATAAATGGGCACTCCCCTTCTCATTAATTCACACCTTAAAAGCCTTTTGGTTCGGCCATACCCTACCCAAATACTCTCTAAACTTCCCTAAATTCATCATAGAGTCATTCCTTTAGTCATAAATCCAACCTAAGGAGACCTTTTGATCAAATCAAAAGGAAGAACCTGAAGAAGAGGTAATGATTTCACGACCCTTTTTCAAGTTCCTTTCTTCATACACTTCTTATTTATTTGTTATTACCATTCTAAAATAATAATTCTAGTATATTATATATACTTTGATGTTATTATAAACATGCTACAACCATATTTCAGTATTCTATCCATCCTTTGAATGACATGTCACCATACGTGCGTACGTACGACTAACCGTCTCCACGTCGTGGTGTAATTGTTATTCAAAGCATTATTATTTGTATGGGTATAATAATGATGTGTAATTCATTTAAATAATAAATATAACATGTCAAAGATTCTGTATATATGATATACCATCAAATTATATATTATTTTAATATCAAAGGAATGATATTGTCGCTCGTGCGTACGTTCGAACTACCGTCTCCACGAACGCGATGAGATTCATTCTCCATCGTAACCATTCAAGTATAATTCTCATTTGATGATTAAAAATAATGTTTATGGACTTGATATAATTCTGGATATGAATAAGATACAACCTATCCATTACAAAAAAGGCTTATGTAACAAAAAATATAAAAGAAAACGACTAAGTTAACACCCGAAACAATGATAATTCTAAGAAATTATTAACAAAGAAATGTTGAAAGATCATATATGATATCATATTAATGTATATGATTATTGTATAATTTTATAACAATTACGTCGCCATTATACAGGAGGTTAACCTACCCTCAACCAAGGAAAAGTACATGGTAAGGGTTTATTTCACTATCTCTTCATTATCCGAGGTTGTTTATACGTAATAATCTACTGGGATTTCTTTATCATCCACATAAATGTTTCTTAAAAATGTATTTCAAAACATTTCTACTATTTCAAATAATATGGGTTAAAGTCATTTATACCCTTGTTAGAATTTTTATAAGAGGTTTATATAGGAATCTTTCCGTCATTTTCCAAAGAAGGTGCTTTTTAAACTTTTCGACCGAATTAAGGTAAGAATGTTTTTTTAACATATATGGTAGGTGCAGCTATTTTCCACCGTTATAAAATCTTCAAAGATTCCCTTAAAATCATATAAAAAAAATTTCAAAGTAAATCTTTTATTTTATAATTATGTGACTTTTAAATGATTAAAAAAGATATATTTCTCTTAAACAGTTTTGATTTCATCTATGTCAACATCCATTGATGGATTTTAAGCTTATTTGATGTTTATTTATTCTGAAACAAAACATCCATATTGTATTGAAGGTTTTGTGATATGTTTGACTATGGATGTGTTATTTTCATACCATTCATAGTTTATGGTGAATGTATGGACATTTCGTATGCTAGTTTTAATACAAATGCTTATGTTATGTTTAAAAGTGTTCATATGAGGAATGACTTGGACTTAATAAGTGATGGGTGGAGCCTGCTATAGCTCCTCGATGCATCCGTAGGTATCATGAGACAAACTAGTGTCTTGGAACAAGGCCTTGACAAAATCTTATTTGTAGTATTGGCACGAGGCCTTGGCTATGTGGTTTTGATAGTCTGGCATTATGCATTCCATCATTATGAAAGTAGTTATTGATATTACATGTGATTATTCGACTAGTAGAATATCCATGTGAATAAGTAAGTGGAATTATTTCACTTTATATTTTTCATATTATGCTGAAAATCAAGTTTAAAAGGCTTTTTTTGTTATACATTGCCTTAAATGTTTATTCTTATTTATGAAAGATTCCACTATATTGTTATCCTTACTGGGCATTTGAGCTCACCCCTTCTCTATGTTTTATTTTTCCCAAGATGTGAATATGTAATTTATGAATGACCGGTGGGGATAGTATGAGGGGATAAGAGTTTGTACTATGGATACTATATTGTTTTAGTTTTCATTTTATTATGTGATGTAAAATTTATTAATGTATCTATTTATTCTAAGGCTACTAAACTAATCGTGCTTTTGAGATTTGATCTTTCTTGTGATCATGAAAATGTTATGTAATAATGCATCGACTCTGGATAACTGGGGTCTGGGCATTATAGATATATTGTTCATAACGTGAAATGCACAACATGAAAATATATAGCAATCAAATTTGTGATGAATTTATTATTTCCAGTGAATTTTGGGTTAAATTGTTTTATATGAAACATTATGGAGGGTTCTTATCTCATCTTAGTGATTTTAGGTTATGATTTTAGAATATCATGTATTAATATTGATAATTCCCACTATAGTTTATTTATTTACAATGAGATTGATTATTACTAGAAAATATATATAATTATTAGTTATTTTAATGATTCATGGAAATTTGGTTATGATGATTTTTTATTTTGATGACATGAATTTTTATGACCCTTATGATTATAGTGGGTTATTAATAAATAGTTTTTTTATTGTTATAGAAAAAATGGAATCAGTTAGATTATGTTGAATTCCATAGGAATAGGATATTGTAATTGTGGTTTAACCTGAGCAACATGTGAACAAATATCTTGTTAAATGTACTATGAAAACATTCATAGGTGATGACAGGTGAAATTAGAATAATTAATGTCAAAAAATTGATAATTCAATAAATTTTCCTAAATTGCATGCATCAATATTTCTAGGGCATTTAAAAACTGAATAAGGGAGATTTTTTCTCAGTGAAATGATTCAAAATTTTGATTTCCTTAATACCATTACTATGTTAAAGGTCCCATCCATGGTCTAGATTGTAGAGTATCATGCTCTCTAATTGTAGGATTTAGCTTTCTATAATACAGATGACCATGTACTTATGTGGGAGGAGGTTGAATAAGTTTTCAATAAATAATTCTTCAATCACCCATTGAATATATAATGGATAATATATTTCATCATCTTTAATAAATAGAATATATCACCAATAGAGTATGCAACAATTTTTTTGGACATAATTATTTTTTCTCTATATGTACTTACACGACTATCTATGATAGAACACATCTTTGAGTAAAGGATGTTACTGAAGATTCACCCTGATATCATTGTCCATTATGTAATGGATTATACGAAGATAACTAATAGAGTTATAGCAGATGAATGAGATATCTCTAAAAATAAGACAAGAGATAGTATATTTTTTCCTATGGGACCAATATAAACTGTCACACCCACATCCATGGTGATGGAACATATCAGAATATAACCATGAGACGAATTAACATCTCCCGATGAACCAAAAATAAACCTGAATATATCTATTGTGTTTCAGATAATCATGTCATGATAGATTGTACAACACCACCTACATATTGTCAAAAATATAATAAAAATAAAATTATTAATGTCATTGTTTTGGTGATAATATTTTCACTACTAGTAATGCACATCATGTATCCCAAAAATCATACGATTAAATGAGCTGATACCTTTATAATAATTCCCATCGTTAGAACCGAGAAGGGCATTGTGCTTTTATGAAAAAAATTATTCATTAGGAAGCAATTAAGAAATGATCATGTAGGACTGTATATGTCATATATTGGATCTATGAGTTTTTATGAAATTAAAATAAGATCATTAAAATGTTAATTGTACCATTATTCTTATCAAACGTATTATTCAACATTTTATTGATACAGGAGTATCCCACACATTTATTTGACCACGATTCATTGAATATATATGGTTGTTTATTTATATTATTACACACATGATTAGTATGTGTAAACATATTGGGAATCGATACAATACTGTATTTGAATATCAAACATGTTATATAAGAATATATAGAGTTAAGTTTTTGGGACTTTTCTATTTTTAACATGGATTTCACTAACATGATTAGGGTGATGGACTACTTTTATTCATTGAAGGCCTATATGAGTAATTTTACATGAAAATTAATGTATACATCTCTTGATAGCTCATGCATTATTTTCATGAAATGAATGGATTTGAAGGAGGGAAACAAAAAAATATATAACCCCAATAGTGTGAACTATTTCTTATCAATTAATTGCAGTCAAATTTTAGAGTAATAAAATATCCAATTCTATAATTTATCTGACATCTGTTGACTTCTATCCTGATCGGTATCTTGAAAATTTAAATATGATCAAATAAAAAGGTTATGTAGAATTTTTTATAAATATATACCCAAGGAAAAATACCATTTCACTTCCATGATATATAATTTCAATAATTAAATTGTTTGAGACGATGATCCAATTATAATAATTTGAAATGAATGTGTTTATAAGATTGAGTATCTCACCTTGGGTTACCTTAGTTCTATATTTTAAGATTGTTGATGATTTTTTACAACTCTGTGTTGATTATCATAAGATGAATCTGGTTATGATAAAGAATAAATATACACTTCCATAGTTTGATTTCATTTTAATTGAATTTATCGGTGCCCAACTGTTTTCTATAGTTGATCAACACACATGGTGTCACCATCTATGGGTTTGGAAAAATGATATTCCCAAAAAATCTTTCATGAACCAATTTATTCACTATGAATATATTTTCATTCCTTTTGGACTTATGAATACAAAAGAAATGTTTTTTTGTTTTAGGAATCATGTATTTATTTGGTATATTGAATCAATTTATTTTAGTTTCTATTAAAGATCATATTGTGTACTCTTTGACTAAGGATTATCATGAAAAACATTTGGGAAATATGTCAATTCTCTTGAAAGAACATCACCTTTATGAAATTTATTCAATTTGTTGTTAATTGAAAAATGTTTTTCATTTTCTAAGACACAATATTTCTGAAATATGTGTCTCGAAAGATAATGAAAATGTAGATGTGGTTTTATCATGGAATCCACCAAATAAATACTTTGTGATACACATTTTATTAGGATTATAAGGTTATTTCCAAAATAAATTTCATGAATTTTCATGATTCATGTTTGTAATGATATATTTGATACGAAAATTCATTTCATACCAATGGATATATGAGTTCCATATAACTTCTAAACAATATATGTATTTTTCTTCTACATTTACCATTTGTACTTTGCAGAATTTTTAATGGGGCTATATGGTAAATTATAATTCATTCTGATCTAGATTGGGATTTTTTCTAATAGAGAATGTTCATGATTTATTTTATTGGTCAATAAAGTTAAATTTTCATGTGTTTAATTAAACAACACATGAATTTGAATTACCCATTATAGTCTAGGATTTTAAAATAAATTTATCAATACATGTTTTAAGAGATATTCATTGCGCTTATAGATTATAAAACCATAAAGGAATTCTTAGAGATAGATTTTAAGTTAATCTAATGGAGATATATGTAATTTATTTATTTTATTAGCATTAAACTGATTTAAATAAAAAGATATGGAAATTAAATAGATAATTATTTTAGTATAAATACATAATGTAAGATCACTATGACGGACTCAGATCAATTGTTGATGATGAGGTACACAACTCATATGAATTATAATTTTTTGGGGAAATGATTTTGTAGTTTAAATTCAAGTTATGTATAAATTATGTTGAATATTTTCATGATGAATAAATATATTATCATAAATATATAACCATGAGGACAAAACAAAATTTCAGTCAGACCATTGAGGGATGGAGTTTATATGGGAATCTATGTTAAATCATAGACATAATATTTTGGTTCATGTAACTTAGCATGAATAATATCTTTCCATCAAGCAACATTATAGAAGGGAAATTATAATATAGATTAAAAGATTTATTTTGTTATTATAATACCATTTCAGTCTGATGAAATGAAAATAATAGTCTTGGAGTGTGTATAATGATTCCTCAGGTGTTATCATGTCATATCTGCGCAGCAATGGACATTTGATATTTTTCATTCTTAACCATATCCCATTTAAATATTATAAAATATAACTATGCATTATTATATTGTCTTACCAACAATATTTTGGAAACATTATTCAATATGGGTGATTTTGGATCAAATCAGAAATTTTTTATCCCCTAATCACTATTTGTGAATTCAATCTAGTGAATTACATTAAAAAAACATTACTAGGAAATTAATAAAGGTGCATGAAAAACTAGTTTCAATTTTTATGATTGAGACTGTTGGTTTAAAATGGTTTAGTCCAATTCCTTTTATCAATACCTTGGAACCATGTTGACCATGAGAACAACATATCATATTAAAAATGATGTCCATAATGAGCAGATAATCCAAACATAGAAAGATTTTATTAGAGTTTGAGTTTGTGATTTTTGAGGCTCATAACAGGATCAGATAACATTAAATGTGTTCTAAACATTTAAAAGGCAATGATACATATGGCTTCTTTGTAATAATTTCATTGGTCTATTTTTTTATTCTGAAAATTATTGGCAAGAAACTAGTGATACATCATTAATTGAAACTAGACTTGTTCATGGGACTATAAATATGATTAATATTATCCAAAATAGGATAGAATTTGAATAAAAATTTCATAAATATAACATGGAACACTTCTTTCAACTATTATCATTATATTTAGGTAATCAATATTTCATAAAATGCTCACCAAGGATAAGAATACCCATTTGTATATGCAATTTTTACATTCTACCAAGTACATTGTCCCTTTGGATATACTAAAATGAATTGGATAAAATTATTATTGATTGGTATTACCATTAAAATTCAGTTATGTGAATAATTTATATAATAAACCTAAATTAAAAAATTACAATAATCCTTTTGGATAGAGAAGAGAAGTTTTTATTATAAAAGAGTACTTATTTGGCAAGATTTTAATAATATAATGTTGTGATTCATGAGGATTGCTGTGAGTGTGAGGAAAAAAAATGAAAGAGTAACATAAAAAACATTTCAATGCACCATGAATATCCATTTTGTATCTAATATAGTGAAAAATGGATGGATAATACACCCACTATTTTTGTAACGTCTATATGATACTTTTATTTTAATTCTATTTCATGGTTTTAGTAGGTGTTTTGAACATTGTATTGTTTAATGGTGATTTATTTGGGTTTTTTTATAAATTCCCAACATCCAATGAAACAATAATGGTTGTCCTGAGAACCCAGATATTTATACACATTATTTCATTATTTATCACAAAAATAATCACATAATAAAATCCTAGATGTTATATATTCATAATGTCTTTAGGAAATTAGGTTCATAGGATATTATGTATAAATACAGATACTAATAAATTATTTAATACTGAATAATATTCCCTTTATAATATGTTGATCAGTTAGTATTTAGTATGATAACCTTGGGAAGGAAGAAGGAAGGGGTGATCTATAATGTCTAGTAATGGAATAACCTAAGAATAACATGATGAATGTAATAAATGTTATCCAATACACATATTAAGATGAAATTAAATGTGCTTTAATCATAAATATGTTCATCAGAACATTATATATGATGAAAAAAATAGGAGAACATATAAATGTTGTAAATTCAAAAATAATGGATCTATAAGAATAATTCATGCCGAAATTTAAGGATAATATAAAATATTTTTCCTATGATAAACTACTAGGAACCATATATGGTATCTCTTGAGAAGAAAACACTACCCAAATCAAAGGAAGGCTATATAATTTTGAATCCTCTATTTAAATTCATATTATGAACATTTATTTGTGTGCCACAAGAATCCTACAACATAAAATAGTTGTTAATAAATCTTGATCCAGTATATTTTTTATGTGTCCCATACATATAATTACCCCAATATGTGATGTATACATAAATCCATGTTAATACCCTTGAGTAGAAGGGGGTGAATATTCAAGACACACAATTTAGGAACAGAAAACCATATGATAATTTCAATATTCTGGAGAGTGTACATAAAGGATAATTTTAGAGATTAATGAGAGATACAGGTAAACGATCATTAAATGTGATTCGTATGATAAATAAAGTTATAAGTAAAAAAACATTAAAACGTGATCAGATGGAAATAAAAGGGCATAATATGATTATTTCACCTTAATAAAAAGAAAAGGAAGAGAATCTCATACATCGTCTTAACTATGTATTAAGTAGAGGTTATAATGAGAGAGTAAAAATGATCCCCATTCATAAAATATAAATTTAATATATAATAGATATTTATAATGGTATTAAAACATAATCAATTAATATTTAAATGAAAAAAATATCAATATGGTTCTTGAATGGAGAAAAAAAGAGAGAGAACTCATTCCGTTAGTAGATACTTCTAAAATATTGAAAGGAGGATCTTATGTGATTTTCAAAAACTTATGTTGGATTTATTAATGGTTAGATATAGGAACATAATTCTAAATGGGTTTTGAGTGAAGTGTATGGGAGGATTTGTGGGTACTATAACTAAATGATGGGAAATTCTTTCTTAATTTCTAAACATAGGTTTCTGACTCTATACATAAAAATAAAAGAAACTACAAACCATGCCATGGGGTTTTCTAGTGGTCTCTACCAAGGATTAGTGTTTTTAAATATTGTATAAGCTAAAAAGATGAATATAATAAAATAATACCATTGGTGGTGGGGATGAGAGTCATGATCATAATTATTTTATCCTAATATCATAATATAAAATATTGGGATTAGTGTATTAATTAATTAATTATAAGATTAGAAATATTAATTAAAGAACCCATTATTTTTACAGTGAAATCTATAATTGGTCATAAATTACTTTAATATAATTTATTAATCAACTGTATAATTTTATAATGTCATAATATAGAGTTTTATTTTTTAAAAAAATCAATTCTTCCCACAAATTCGACTATATTAAATTTACTGACAAATTTAGAATATGCTATTTTCAAAATTCTTATTTTTGAAATAATATTTTTTCGTTAAAAATAATTCTCTAAATATTAGAGTATTCTGTTTTAAAAATAATTATTTAATAGAAAACACTAGGTTTTACAAAACTAAGAACATTATGACTATTATAACAATTACATTGGAATTAATTATATTAAATTATCGTTTAAATTAAAATTAATATTATTTGATAAAAATATGATTTTAAAATAAAATTAATTTAATAAAATTAAATTTATAAAAAATAGTTCCAAAATAAAAAATATATATTTCTTAAAAATGAATATTTTATTTCCTTCCTATTAAAATTTATATTTTAGGAAACTCATTATATAATAATTTATAAAATAATATAAAATGGTGGAAAATTTAACCATTTTATATTTATAATGAGAATACAAAAAAAATTATTTAACTATGATCTAGATAATGAACCCCGAATTAAACTGGTGTACATCAAAGGGTATGTTGTATGATGGTGGTGCTTTCTTGTGTTGGTTCAGTAAACATGGTATAGTATGTAATGTCATTAATCTTAAACATCATTCATAATTTAATTTTATACTAATTTTTCTTCTCAATTTCACAATGTAATTGCTTGAGGGAAATTAATAGTGATTCCAACTACCTCAAAATATATAATAAATGATCTTTATCTTGAAAAAATATTATTTTCAAGGTCATTAATTATTCTATCTATGTCGATTTAATTTCATCATAACACATACTACAAACCAATCATAATAGTCATTATATTGAATGTATATTATAAATAGTTACAATTTAAAAAATCAATTTAAATTAAATGTAATATAAATAATAACGGTACAAAAAGTCAAATTTCTTATTCATTTTTATGAAAAAAATTCTTACTAATCATTTAATGATAAAAATAGGTTTTTCTTTTTAGAAGTATTATTTCATTACTTTCTTCCTCAATTTAAAAAAATTTCTTTTACAGTTTCATTTCATATGTTAAGAGAAATGAGTGTACTTCTATTTCATAAATTATTTCAAATTTCATGTTTATTCCTCGATATTTTTTTACTACATCACATTAATAAGGTGTGTTTTATTATTTCATATAACACAAAAACTCACTATGATATATGATATTCACTGAACTCTCCTCATATAGAAGACAATCTATGAAATTCTACCTAAGGATTAATCACATGTGTTGGATTAGGTATTTAAATCCTTAATAGGGTTAAATTGAGAACATATTGTACTTAAGAATGGTTAGGTGGGAGTGAAATTCAGTAGGCCATAACTTCAGTGTGTCCAAGAACCTCAATGGGGATAATGTATCTTTGACTAATATTTACCTCAATCCCAAAACATAAGAATTTGTTCAGTGTTGATATATTAAGAAAAATCAAAACTAAAACCACAAACTCAAGGATCCGTTAAGAATTATTTGTATATATTTTCTATCATCACTGTGAATATTTAAAATAACATTTAATGTTTTTAGCCTTTTATATTATACATTGGATAATATTTTTTCCTGTATTCATCCTCTCTGAAATATCATCCTATCTTTTGGGGTTCTGAAAAATCTTCCCATACAGATCCTCATAAGGATCCATTATAATTGTAGTATGGAAATAGATTTCGTATAAAAACTCAAATGAATGATGGATTTTATCCCAACATCATTTGAAATACATTGAACCATACCCCATAATATCTTATATATATTGAATCGATCCCCCCAAATAAAAATCCATCTAAAGGTGATATGTGAAATAAAAAATCTATTCTAAATATAGTGCTTACTATTGGATTCTAGAAAATCAGTTTGTAAAACTCTGATATCAATAAGATAAAAGAGATTTTGGTACTATATGTATCCTTACCAACTCCCTTATATATAAATTATCATGTTCATCAAGAGGGAAATTATCCTTAATAATAATGAAATTTGGATACATTGTAATTTGATTGAATACCACTCTGATTTATTTTTTGAAGTTATATTTCATGGTTGGTCATACAAAAAATATGCAGTTATGATTTCGAATTTACTTAATATTATGTGAATTTATTACATCATTCCACTATTCAAATATCAATAACCTTGACATTTTGGAATTCCAATAATTGAGTTATAAAATCTACAATATCCCTCTTTATGTTATACCAACAAATGATTTTCTTAAAATATCAATACATGTTATTTTTTCAAGGATTAATGCATAATGATGATATATGAACATATTCCTTAATTTTCTTCTTAATCACTTGTTTTTATTAGACAACTATTAGCATTTGAAACCTTAAAAATCTATATTTAGGGAAGGGGAATTGTATAATATTTGTTAACCATCTCTAATCATCCACATCATCTTTTTGGTCCTCCTTATTCCTCTCAATAATTGATCTTTGTTCAGTTATTTGACCAAGGTATGAAAAATTATAATTTATGATTCCCATTTCCATCCATTATATTTCCACAGAGATTAGATCGCTTTAAATACGATTTGTTAATATGGATTTAAAATAAATTATATATAGAGAATCATACAATTTTTTCCATCCCATAAAGCTAATGTATTCATCAATCATAATCTATAATATGCTCAAACCATATTCATTGATAGATATTGAGATTAAGAATTGTGGATATATAAATTGTGATTTAATGACCAGTATATATGTGAAACATCACCCCTTAGATAAAATGTGAAAATGTATTAAATAGGAATATCACTATATCCAATTCCAGATTATGTGTTGGTTAGATCACCTCATAGATATTTAACTATTTGGAGTTAAAGGCTATCACCTTGTCATATTTCATAATCACACAACCATAGACCTCTTTGTATTCTTCAATTTAGTTTGCAAAATCAATCTATAATGGTGATTAATGTTAGCATATGACAATTGACTAGACTCTTCTTTATCTCTGTGGGTATTTCCTCATATTTTTATTCGTGAAAATTCTCTATGTTAATTTATCTTGGTTAGTGGGATTTAATATCATTGATCATTTCTCAAAAAATGAATATAGTACCCCATTATTAAAATGAAAACTATGGATATCTATAACAGATATTGTATTGGCCCAAAATTTAATTTCAACGATTTATTATGGAACCACATGTGTCCATATAAAGATGACAACATTCCACCATAATATATATTCTCCTACTAAAAAATTCATTTTATATATATTCAATATATCTTTTATTTTCAATTGTTCTTCAGTAAAACAATAAAATTCATCTCTTGTTCCTCTTTACTTTTGATTTATAAAATCATATCATCTATTAATAATATCATAAATTAATCAAGGGATACACCAAAGAAACTATTTATTAAGTCCCTTATGATATTTTTGCATCATTAAGTCCAATTGATATCACAATTAACTCATATTTCCAATACATTGTAAAATATGAGGTCATTAGGATATCCTCATAATTCACCTTAACATGATAATATCTATACCAAAGATCAAATATATATAATTTTAGGGCTTCATTAAGATGATTAAATAATTTGTTAATTTTTTATAAAGGATACTTATTGATTATGTTGTGTTTTTTAGAGATCATGATAATCAATATAGATGTGAATTTCCCATACATTCTTATTGGTGAATAAAACTAGTGCACCCAACATATTTTGTTTTTTTAGACGAAACACTTTTTTTTCTTTTCAGAGTAAATCACTTAGTTTTATAAACATGTTATCCATATTCTCTTATATTCTATTCTGTGACTCCACATGTTTAATATTGTGTATTCAATCAAGAGTCATGGTTATTGGGAAATATCTAGTTATGTGTTAAATTGGGATCACAAACTCTTAATTTAGATGAATAAAAAATTATTTTGGAGACACATTAGTGAATTCCATCCCAATGGGAATGTCATCGAGGATGAAATTTTCATTACACTCAGTACTTTATTATTGATAATAATCCTTATAGGGAAATAATAACCATTTCAATGATGATGATTCCAAATTATATTAATCCTTTACGATATAATCAGGTAGTATTTGATGGTTATTTTTGATATAGAGGATGATTTCATTAAATTGGAAATTTATGTTGGATATATATAATTAACGAAAAATATGGACCCATATAGGATAAAATTATACTAAAGGTAGCATCAAAATTATCATAGGGATGTTTTTACCACAAATATGGATTTTGGATAAGTTATATTCATGGGATAAAATAATTTACTCATTTTTAATTTTTACTAAGAGCTCCAATTCCTTGTTCTGAGGTTATGTTTTATTAGTTCAACTATAAAAGTTTGATATGAATGAATGTGTAGAACAATGGTCGATGTTCACTCTTTTCACAATTTGATTTCTTTTTTTACAATTTACATCATCCATAATAGAGATAGGCATGAAAGTTAATTATAATATTGATTACATAAAATGTAAACTATGAACATAGAAGAGATAACTCATAATTGAAAAAGATTTTTTAAACACTAAAAATTTAGCATTAAATATAAGGAATCAATTATTTATTTCATGACAAAAATTTCATGGTTATTTATATTCCTATTACAATGGTTCATAAAGATTTAGTGAATTTAAAAAATCATATCCACTTGGTGTGTCAACTTTGTGTGCATTAATGACTCCCTTTGAAGTATCAGGTTATAATGGAATTATTACCCAATACAACCATTATTGTGTTATTACCCCTCGGTAAAAATATTATGTAGCCACATAAATATGATGTGTATAGATAGGGATTCTTTTTCTTGGGAACCACTTAATAAATTCCTTATAAATCTTTAAGTATGTTTTCCTATCCTTAGTGTTATACCTAAGGATTTTACTATGGTTTACTAATCTAAATCCCAAAAAATTACTAGAATTCCTATCAAAACCAAAAATTAAAAGAAAATATATTATACACATTATTTCATGAAATATTATATAATGAAACACATTACACAACCCTATAAAATTGAGACTATTTTTTTCATTATGAAATTATTTATATAACACAATAACTTATTAAATGAATACAAATATTTTTTTATATAACTCCTAAAATACCGTTAAATCGATTGAACTTATAATACTACATAGGATAACCTAGAGAAGTACCGTAGAATGGGGTTAGAAATAAATACTATTAATGTTATAATTATTGTATAACATAATGAATTGAATAAATTCGACACACAATAAAAATCAATGTGAAAACAATAAATAAAATTAAAAATGACAGAAAACATAAATATTATGTCATGTATAAAAATAGAGACATTCTAAAATAGGGTTCATCGGATAACCATTACTACACCATACATTGTATCTTACATGACAATAACATTAATCATTTCAATTGAGGGATATATAATTCAAGGACCACCAGTCAAATCTATATTATATATATGAATTGGTATTCTACATGTATCAAAAAACATAAGATTAACATTTATAACATTAAATACACTAATTAATGAACATGTTTCACATAAATATATGTTAAAAATCAATTAATTATAGGTTAATATAGGTGAATTTCATTGGGTTGAAATGGGGATGCATGGTGACAACAATAAAAAGCGGGGATGGAAAATCATAGGATAATTTTTGAGGCATAATAGGTTTTAAAAATGATCATATGGGGTTTAATGAGCGTGAAAGGTGTACTATCATTACAAGGGAATTATATGTATAATAGATGTGTGTGTAAAATCTCTTTGAATAATAAAAAATTTGAAATAAAAAGCATTAATATATTGAAATTACATGAATATAAATAAAATGATGGCAATCCCTTACATTAATATTGAAACAAAATAATAAAATGATAAATTTAGAAGGGGTTATAGGTATCTTATTCTTAGAACATAATTTTAAAAAATAAGCGATGTTTAAAAATACTGAAAAAGAATATTCAATTAAGATTCAAAAAGAATAATTTAGGAATGTTCTCAAATGATGAAGAACATAGCGATATGCCTTATACATGGGGAGGGAACAATTAAAATTTTGGGAGGAGAATATTAACATCTTTGGAACACATTAAGATGATTTTAGAGAGGGATATGAAAATAATTCTCAACGGGTTTTAGTGAAAATGTGTTGAGGATGTGTGGAAATTTATTGAAAATGAGAGGTGAATTATTTTTTAATTTCTAAACCAATGTTTCAGATTTGACATAATAAAATAATCATAACATCAATACATTATATAGTTTCCTCCTACAATTTTTTCTAAGATAGTGTTATTTCCAATATTTTATATGGATAAGAATATAAAATTTTAATATAATAAAATTGGTGATGTGTAAGTATGTAATATTAAAACAGAATTGATTATAAATATAAAAAATATAATTTTTTTCAGAGGATTTATTATCAGATTATAAAATTAAACAATTAACTTCAAAAAACATTATTTGTAGGTGAAATATATAATTTTTTATTAGATCTATTTATATCATTTATTACATAACAATGTTATATATTATGATTTCATAAAATATACTACACAATTATACCATATTCAAATATTTCCCAAAACCTATAATACCATATAAAATTATAAAAAAGCATATTGTTTGTTATTTATGATGTGTTTATTAAAAAATTTATATTTATTTTATGAAATCATTTTAATACATTTTATTATTTATTAATATAAATAAAGTTAATTATTAAGATAAAATAGTAGTATTTAATACACATCAAATTTTCCAACACTTCTAAAAACTACATTTTATTTCAATATATCAAATAACAATCTCTATTAAAATAAATATTAATTAATAAAAATATTTTATAACAATAAATTTTTATGGAATTTTTTTTTGGATTTTTTTGGATAGAGTCGGTAAATTGAATTTATGTATTCTAATAAGATAAATTTTAAATATAAATATTAAAAATTTTTTTTTATCAAACTACATATAAAATCATTTATAAAATATTAATAAAAATTTATAAATATAGTTTTATATTTATATAAAATTAGAGTTTAAAATTACATTACACTATAGTTTAGATACATAGACCCATATTACACTAAGATAAACCCATGGTTATAGTGTGTGATGGTGGTACTTTCATAGGGTTTTTCAGTGATCATGGCTTTGACCATGATCTTAATAACTATCAGTTTCACCCATAAATAGTTCCTACCATGAATGAGTTTTTGAATCTCGACATGGGATTGGTGAGGGTTAAAGATCAAAGATCACAACTATCATGGATGTTTCTATAAAATTTCTTTATAGGGTAAGATCCTACTAGTTGGAATCATCATTTCTTATTATTATGTTATTAGAATTATATTGTTACCCTTAATATATAGTAAAACTAATGTTCAATATAAAACATCTATATTATCAATTGTTATGATTCATAAAAATAATTTATATCCATTATAATATAAATTCTAATGGTCCAAATTAACAAACGTAGTGAATATATTTTGTATTAAAACATTACATTATAATGAATATATTCAAAAAAAAAAGATAGGCCGCTTTATGAAAGTGTGTGGAATTATAGTGGTTGGAAGGATAATTTGGGAACCATAATGTTCAAAAAAATCGTAAAAAGGATTTTAGGGAGTTGTTGAAGATAAAGAACATTGGTTTCTCATTTTGAACCACAAATAGAAAGGCCCCACCATGCCATCATCAATGGACTAGTGACCCTAAAATGGAAATACCAATGCACTAGGACCTATTGGATAGCTATGTATCACCTCATACACAACACGGGTCTGATGGATACCCACCTATTTTTCCTCCATGATGTTGATGTTATTGTCATATCCTTTTTAAAATTTTCAAATCTCACTCTATCTTGGGATAATCTAATGGGATAAACATATGATCTTTATAGAATCATTTTAATTGCTTTCGTGGAAAACACCTATTTTTAACCATTGGATTTCCTACTCCAAGGACTATTTGGATATATCATTTTATTTTGATCTTTGGAATGCACCTTATTATTATTTTGTATATTCATGGGAGTTTAATTGTTGGTTGTCTAGTATACCTCTCTCATATGTTTCTGTGGTGAAACCAGCTAGCCTGAGTAAGGTGAATCTCTACAACCCTACAAAATATAAAACATGATGGATTGGATGTACATAAATTATTGTATTTTTTATTAAATTGAGACACATAATAATTAATTTTTTGGGTTAACATTATGGTTTATGTCTTCGAAATATGGTAATTTGGTTGCTTTTTGGAAAACACCATTTTTATAATTTTACCATATGGATTAAAAATTATTTTTTAATGCAATAAATATGATCAATTAAATATTTCTAAAGTTATGATTGGTTTATGATGAATAAATTTTTATGTAGGTAGATATATTTTTATTGGGGTGTGATCACATGGATGTAGCATATTCATGAAGTACCAAAATCACTATGCAATTGAACATGGTCATGAAATATAACTATCAATATAAGACTCTATGTGATGGATTGGTGATAGGAAGGATACCCAACTTTTGATATAGGGATTTACATGACATATTTTGTTGTGGGTGTATTCTTGTTTGAACATAGAACGGTTACTCCATGTGTTAATAAATTATAATAATATAGTTTTTTGTTTTGGGAAACCACTCTAATATATGTTTTTTTATATATTGTTTAACTACTTCTCCGCTATTTTATATAAAATGTATTATCATGTTATTTTGTCATGGAATGTGTTG